>JACAXG010000099.1:608983-1331322 GCA_018881555.1 Amblyornis subalaris
GGAGCATCCCTGTCCCCGCTCCCAGCCCCTGCCCGAGCCGGAGCATCCCTGTCCCCGCTCCCAGCCCCTGCCCGAGCTGGAGCATTCCTGTCCCCGCTCCCAGCCCCTGCCCGAGGGGCAAATCGCCCTCTCCCGCCGGCTCGGCTGCCGAGCTGCCCCCAGCGCTATTGTCCCTTGCGGTGACCTTGTGTGAGCGGCGGCTGCTGCAGCCCCGGCAAGGCTCGGGAGCCTCTGGAAAACCCATGGAGCCGGCGGGTCACACACACGCAGAGCCCGGCGCTGCCTCCGCGCGTCCCACACCCCCGCGCCGATGGGGATGGGATGGGGATCGGGACGGGGATGGGATGGGGAYGGGAATGGGACGTGCCGATGCTCCGGCTCCCTCCCGGGCAGGTGTCCGTCTCTGCCAGTGGCACACACGTCACATCTCCCGGGCTCACGCCGCAGCTGCCACATCCCGGCTGGACCAGCCCCTTCCCCATCGCCAGCTGCGGCAGGATTTAGGGAAATAGGGCTCATCCAGCCCCCCAGGCGTGACTTACACGGGGCTAGAGGGAGGCAGAGCCCCGTCCTGCATCCCTGCCTGACCTTGCAGCCATTCCTCAGCATTCCAGGCAGCCTGGCAGAGCCATCCCCAGCAAGGCCAGTCTGCACATCGGGGTGGTGGCACCATTGCACGGGTGAAAACACCTCCCTGATCCCGATCCTGGTGAAAACATCACACTGGCACAGCCACCAGGAGCCCAGGGAAGTCCTCATGGTCCCCAGCACCAGTGAGCACTCCCAGCACATCCACAAAGGATCTGGGGACAGAGAGGTTTGATGACTTTCCCCGAGTGGCTGGCAAAGGAGGAAGCAGAGCAGAAACATTCCCTGTATCCCTCCTGACAGCAGTGGCATCCTCCCCAGCGATCCCAGCATCAGGGCAGGGCCCCAGCCAGAGCCTCCTCGCACACTCCTGTGCCCAGCCACTCTCCTGGGAAGCAGCCCATTGCATGGCAGGGTCTCCATGTTCTCCTCTCAGGAGAGGTCCAGCACAGCCCTTCCCTCCTGGATCAGAGCCCAGGGAGAGCAGGGCTGGAGCATCCCTCGGGCAGGAGGAGCTGACTCGAGGCTGGCCAGGCCCCCAGCTCTGCTGCAGGGTGTTGGCACTCAGGTAAGGCTGACACTCCTCCCRGTCCTTCCCAGCCCCGCTCACGGGAGAGACGTTTCCTGGGAGGGAGAGGCTCAGCCAAGGTCGCTCGGAAGGTCAGAGGCAAGGAGGATACACCACAACGCCCTGGAGGTCCCTGTCCTTTCCACACCAGGAACTCGTGAGCCCCCAGGGCTGTTTTGGCGGATCTCTGCTCCGTTCAGGTGTCATCTGTTCCCTCCAGCTCACCCTGCCTCCTCCACGGACGCCCTTTGGTGTTTTTCCTTTGCATGACATCACCCAGCTCCTGATCTGCTGCCAGCTCCCTGCTTCCAGAGAGGACCCTTTGCTGGCTGGGACGGAGAAATTCGGACGAGGGCAGTGCTGCACCTCCGCAGTCCCACGCAGCCCTGCCCTCCCCGGGCACGGGCACGGCCCCTGGGTGCAGGCAGGGCCCGGCACAGCGATTTGGACAGCCTGGATGTCTCCACATGCTGAGCRTGGAGAGTGCCAAGCTCCCCCAGGGATCTGCTCCAGCAGCCACATTCCCGCACGGCGTCAACAGGAGCCAGCAGGAGTGAGAGCGTGGCTGTCACCCCTTCCTGCTGCAGCCTGGAGCCAGATGTGCAGGGAGGAACAGTCCCTGTCACACCCAGCCTGTCTGTGCAGGCTCAGCTCCAGGTGCCAGGGCCAGCCCCGTCTCTCTGCTGTCGTTCTCACTCCATCCCCACACCAGCTTCCCTTCCCGAGCGACTGGCAGGAGCCTTTTCCCAGCCGTGGATGCGCTCCCATGGCCTGGGGGGTGCTGGCAGCTCTGCCCTCCTTGGCTCTGGTGCTGCTGGTGGAGCAGCCGAGCGGGACAGCACCGGCCCAGCCCGGTGGTGACATCCCCCTGCACAGAGGGGGACACCTGCCACCCCTCAGAGCCCAGAGGAACGTCYGGCTCGGCCGCCGGAGCAGGGACACTCCCATGGCAAAGGCACCCTCCAGCCCAGGCTCACTCAGACTGAAAACAGCAGCTCAGTGCCACTTAAAAGACTGCAAATGTGGATCAGGCTCGGCCAGGGCAGCGTGTGCAGCTCCAGGCAGCCCCAGGTCCCCACATCCCAGGGCTCCAGGCCCTGCAGCCACTCCAGCGTTGCACAGCACAGGTGTCACCAGCTCCCTCTTGGCTCTCCTGTGTCCAGACAAAAGCCACAACTCCCATCTGACATCACAGACTCAAAAAGCACCTCCCAGGCCCTCATCTCAACAAATTGCTCCCTTGCTCCTGGCATAAAATGACAAGCAACAGCTTCAGCCCCAGCTGAAGGTCCTGATCCCAYAGGGAAGAGTGAGGGTGGGGATCAGCCTCCAGCAGCACCTGGAGGTGGGGCTGGTTTCCTTCCCCAATGTCTTGACTCTCCCCAGCCACTGCAAACCCACTGAATGCTTAGAAACATGGCAGAATAATATCTAGGACTCCCTGCACTTGTCCTGGGACCTTCCTGCTGGGCCAGTGTCCCATGGCAGGGAGAACAGGCAGAGTCCAGGGAAAAGCACATCCCTGCCCACCAGAACAGATCCCAGCCACAGCTTCCATGAGCCTGAGGAGCTCTTTGAGGAGGCAGCTGGAGCAGCCAGCCCTGCTGGCCATGCCCCTGGGTGATCCCAGTGACTCCAGAGCCCCCAGGACGTGGGCACAGCCCASGGCACCGCTGGGCATGGCTTGTGCTGCTGCCTGCCAGCCCCTCCAGAGACCAACACCGGGTCCCAGCTGCCCCTCACAGGGAGCAGAAAGTGGGGACAGGAACAAGTGACTCCTCAGCTGGAGCTGGAAACACAGCCAGGCCCCATCCCACTGCCAGGGGGGTGGGATCCAGGCTGCGGATGCACTGAGGACAGCCTGSCAGCCCCACGTCCCCTGGCACAGCTGGCCTCAGCTGGCACCTGAGACACAGAGGTCTTTTGCTGCCCAAAGCCACCACCAGAACAGTTCCCAGCCCCTCACACGGGCACAAGCTCGGTGCAGATTCCAATTCCTCCTGGAGAGCACATCTTGCTGCGCCCAAGGCCAGGCACTCCCAGCCCAGCCTGGGTGCTTGCACATGGTGGACCATTCCTGGGGAAGGGGTCCACTCTGATGCCCCGAGGAAGGAGACAACCAGGACATGAGAGCGGAAGGAAAACACTCCTGAATGAATTATTGGGTCTGACTGACACTACGACCCGGGCTAGGGCAGGAGGGAGATCATTAATTGCAGCAGCTCAGCCCACTGCACATCCATCTTCATTCATTCCGATTCCTCCTTCCCTTCCATTTCTGCAACATTTACTTATTTTCCCCATTCCTCCCTGCAACACCCTGAACTGCAGCCAGCTCCCTCCTCCAAGGACTCCCTTTGGTTCTTGGCAAATTAAGTTCTTCATCAAGCCCTGGTAGCACTGCTGACAACAGGCTCGGGGCACAGCCCTGCCTGGTGGAGCTGCTGCCGGCGCCGCGCCCCRAAGGCTGAGCCCAGAGCTCCTGGATGGCTGACAGGGGGACAGGGCACGGCCAGCCTTTAAATCAGAGGGCTCCAAGCACTGGCACTGGGGCAGCAGCTCCCAGGGATCACAGGGCAAACCTCAGGCCACTCCAGGTCCCGCAGCACTGGGATGTGCAGGAGCCTCCTGCATCAGGGCATGAGCACGTTGAAGGCAAAGCTCAGGAGCAGAGGCTCGTGTGCTGTTTCTTGTTTCTCTTGGCAAGAGCCATTGCTTCTACACACCTGAGGCAAGTGATAAACTTTGCTTTTTGCCTCCCCTCACATCCATGCTCATGAATTCAGAAGCTGGATTGTGCACTTTGGAAGGAATGACCTGACGACGTCTGAGACGTCCATGTGCTCGTGGAGAGTGCCACAGCCAATTTATCTGTCTCAACAGCATCTCTGCAGACACAGAGTGAGAGCACAGAGGAGTGCCCCTGCCACCTTCTCAGCCTGGGGCAGAAGGGACGCTCTGCCAAGCCCCCGGGGAGACCTGACACTCCTCAGCCACTCCAGACTACCTTAAAGTCCACCACCAGCAGCCCATTTTCACCACCACTGAGCCAAGCTGTGAGGAGTAAAAACAAAAATTGGTAGAAGAGGCAAACTCTTAAACCAGCAAAAAACAACAAGAGGGCTCAAAAAAAAAAAATTTGCTCAGAAAAAGCTAATCCTTGCCAAAAACAAGTCAAAACCACTGTGGATGTTTCTTGCCCACAATCTTTCAAATTGACCTTAACGGGGAGCTGCCCGAGGTGCCCAAGGAGCTGAGTGTGCTGCCACGTTCCCCAGGGCCTGGCTGCTTTTGGCCCTGGAGGTGCTGCCTGTACCTTCTCTGCTGTTGTGTCACTCGAGGCTGAGGAGGCACCGAGGGGAGGAAGGCCCCGATCACCTTCGGCGCGTGAGGCAGAGCGGAAGGGCAAAGCAGTTCCTCTTCATTACGCGAAGCACATCCCAGTCCCAGCTCAGCTCCCACTCCAGGGACACCAGRGGGATGTGACGCCCGGGAGACAGGATGCAGCTGGTTCCAGAGGCAGCTCAGAGAGGACTAAAGCTCAAACCTAAACGCTGGATGTGACAAGGGAGGGCTCTCCCAGCCTGTCCTTTAGCTGGCACAGCCTCACGCTGCTCTACTCCCCCACAGACAAGAAACTCTCCCGCAGGCAGTGAGTAACCAGGCACAGGAGGGGAGCGAGGCCTCCGGGAGCGCAGGATAAGGATCACCAACGGCAGTCCCACAGAGAAGGGGGAAATTCACCTCCCCACAGCTCAGCCCCCGGGCCCGAACACGGATTCCAGAGCAGCCAGATCCCAGTTTCACGCTGAGCACTTCAGCGATTACACACCAGTGAGATGTTGTTTAGGAGAATTAAGCATTCCCAAGAGCCACGGAGAGAGGCAGGTATTTGTCCAGTCATAAACTTGTGCACAGCAAAGGCATCGCTCCTGGCACAGAATCCACCCCGACGCTCCTGCCTTACCCAAAAGCACAGCCCAGCCTCCTCAGTGTGCTGTGTCCAGCAGCACCACAACTCCCAGGGGGAAAAGCCACAGGGAAGTAAAATCTGATCAAAGATTACGAAGCCTCAAAGTGACACCGTCCTAGACAGCCACATTCCGGCCCGGACGTGGATCCTCTCCGTTCTCCAAACCCCATTCCGTTTATAAGCCACACAACCACCCAACTGCAACACCCAGACCACAAACAGGCTGGGAAACAACACAGCCCAGCTGACAACAAAGGCAAAATGACAAACGTTTAAATCAAAGTTACTCACTTTCCCAGGGCTCCTGAATGCACATACACAAACATGCACACAAAGGAAAATGGACTTCCAAGCCCACAGAAAACTCTTCTTCCAGAAAAAAACCAAACACCCCCCCCCCACTCCTGTTCATGCAGGAGCTGCTGAGGAAGGTGAGACACAGCCAGAATGCAAAAATGGTAGCCCAGCCAGCAGCTCCCTGTCGCTGGTCACCACCTCCCCGTGCCTCCCCAGGGAGACAAGGTGGGAAGGGGCTGGGGGRGCAGGGGAGGGAGGTGCTCTGCAGGTAACTTACCTTCCACAGTTGCAGTGACAAACTCGGTCTTCCCCTCTCAGATGCGGTAGGATGTAATTGTGAAATCTGTCCAACAACGCATTCATGTCCATCAAGCAAGCTATTGCCTGTAAGAGCCCATAACCAAGGCATCTGGTCAACTCTGGATGATGGAATAAAACATTGACTCTAGTTTGATTGCCAGAGACTGAAGCAGTCATCAAGAAAAGAATCTTCGGTGTTCAGTGGGGCACACGCACACGCACACACACGCACACACACGGAGGTGCCCAGGCTGAGGGACAGTGCGGGGGGAAGGTGGCGGGCGGGGGGGGCTGGGGGAGGGGGGGGGGGGACGATGGAGGGGAGGGAGATAAGCAAAATCTCTTACCATAACGATAGAGGCGCCCAGGATCATGAAAATCATGGTGTTTGCATTCATGGACATCAATAGGGAATGGCCAGCGGTCGGGTCCGTGCGCCCCCAGCCCGCGGAGGGCGAGCGGCGGCCGCGCTATTCCGCAGAGCCGAGCGCGGGGCGCATCGCGCTCGCTGCCCGCTCGCTGCGGTGCGGCGGGGGGCGGCGGGGCGGCGGGGCGCCCCCCGCGCACACACACGCACTCCCCCGTGCCGGGGATGCCTCGGGCTCCCGCGCCCTGCCCGCTTTATTTTTTTATTTTTCTAGGACAAATGTGACAGGTAAAAAAAAAAAAAAAAAAAAAAAATTTGAAAAAATTGAAAAAAAAAAAATAAAAAAAAAATTTCCACCCACGCCGCTGGCCCCGGGCTCCCCCCGGCCGCGGTCGCGGCGGGTGCGCGGCTCCGGGAGCGGGCACCCGCCGCTACAAGCACAGCCTTCATGCAGCAACTGGGAAGCGAGGCGGCCAAACCCGGGGGTGGGGGGGAGGCTGGGGGAGGAGGAGGCAGGCTGCAAAAAAATCACCCGCTCCGGGGGAGCCTCATCGCATCCTCTCCCCCGACCCTCCCCAAAATCAGCCCCGCTCCCGAGCGCTGCGAAATGAAAATCGAAAATCGAAAAATACCCCCAGCCTCCCCCACCCTCCCAAATCACCGCGCCCACTTCGCCCCCCCCCCCAAATAAGCCCCGCAAACCCTCCCGGCTCGGGGCTGCGTGTCCCCGCCGCTCGCTCCGCGCCGGCAGCCCCCGGCCCAGCCCCTCCCGGGCGCGGGTGGCTCCGCGCCGCCGGCCGGCCCCGCTCGGGGGAGGGATGCGGGATGCAGGGGAGGGATGCGGGATGCAGCGGGGGGGAAGATGCGCCCAGGCAGCGCCGGCCGCCCCCTCCCCACCCCGGGCATTTACCTACGTGGGGAGGCGCTGCTCCGGGAGCGGCTCATGGCGAGCGGCGGCGGCTCTGCGGGCCGGCCCTGCGGGGCTCCCCCCGCCCCGGCAGCGGCGCTCGGCCGCGTTTCGAGTCCCGCACGCCATCCTCACCCCGCCCTTCCTTCCTCCGCCCGGGCTCGGCCCCGGCCCCTCTCGCCGCCCGGGGCTCGGCCCCGTCCCGGGACCCCCCCGCCCGCCGCCCGGGGGTCCGGGCACGGCCGCGGCCGGGGGGGCGAGCCCCGGGCTCCGCCGCGCCCCCGCGCTTCCCTCGGCGCCTCCCTCCGCCGGCCGCGGCCCGCACGGACGGCGCCGGCCCCGGGGGGGTCCCGGCCCCGCGCCCCGCGGTCCCCGGCCCGCGGGAGGCGCCCGAAGGGCACCCGAGGGAGGCGGCGGGCGCCCGGCCCTCCTTGGAGCGGGGAGCAAATCCCACCTCTGCTGCAAATCCTGCCCGGACTTGGCCCCCCGGGAAAAGCCGGGATGGGGCAGAGAGAGCCCGTCACTTTTGCGACACCAAGAATTTTGTCCCATCTATCAAACCCTAAGGCCAAGGAAAGGGTCGCGCTTCAGGTTCCCCTCTTTGTTTCACCGTGGTATTGGTCAGCCCAACTCAGGCCACGTTGAGGAGCTTCTGGGAAAAGGAAAAGAAAATAAGTGACCGGCCGATAACTTTTTGCTTGTTTGGTTGTTGTTCCTTTCACAGCAAACCAGGCGATGTGGAGGAGCGGAAGCGATTCCAGCCACCACGTGGGAAGTGCGTGGTAGCTGAGCTTGATGTCCTGCAGTGCCTTCACCTTCCAGTCCTCAGCCTTCCCCASGGGGAGTCTCTCCTCGCTGGAACCCAGGTGTTTGTTTTTCTGGGCTTCTCAGGGTCACCAAAGCAGAGTTTGCTGATGCTGGGTTTTGCATTTTTGCATATTTGTTTCCCTCCTGCTCCTCAGGCCACAATCAGCCTTCTTATGTAATGACTTGTGTTATATAAACTCCATTCTTCAAGGAACAGTCATTAACCTACTACTGGGTATTGAAAATACCAAAATACTGTCACACAATTAAAATCACTAAACGGTGTCCTCAAATTAGAGCACAGATTGCATTGCAGATTTTTTTAATTTTTTTTTTTTTTTTTAATTTTTAAATTAAACCACACACATGAAACATTTGACAAGCCAGGCTCTTCATGCAAAAGAGCAGCAAGGCTGAGAAGGCACCTCTTGCTGCATCCTGCACAACCCTCTGCCCTGAGCTACTTCCACTTCTTATTGAGCTGAAAAGTGGATTCTGCCATCGATACGCAGAGCTCAGAGAGAATGCAGCTGGTTACTCTGCTGGTTGTAGAAAACAAAAGCGTTTCTGAAGTCACAACCAAATAAAACCTCAGGAGGGAACAGTCTGAAGACAAGTCTCAAGGAATTTCGTGGAACTGAAGTTTCTCCTGGCCCCCAGTCAGTGTTCTGATCTYCCACAAACCGGGCTGGGTCAGCTGGGCTTGAAGCACTGGTGAGAGATTTTGTCATTGGCTGGGGTAAAGCCATTTCCCTTGTGGTGCTTTTGGAGCACAAGTCCTGCCGGGTTGTTGGGGATCCCAAACATCCCTGTCCTGCTCAGTCCTGGCTGCTGGGGATCCCAAACATCTTTGTTCTGATCATTCTGCGTCCTGGTTGGTCCCAGTGCCCTTCACCTCCCACCTTCAGTGGAGCTGCCTGACAGGTACCAAACTTCAGSCTTTTCCTAGACCCAGCCATTTCTCTTTCCTTTTTCCTTCTCTCCCACCAGACCCCACTCAGCTGTCCTATGCCCTCCCTGGACTGCACTGATTTTTTATTCCCATTTTTTTCCCAGTTCTGTGCCAGTACCAGTGTTTGTCTTTATCARTACCTTCTCCTAAGATCCAAGACGTCTGAGAAATAGGAGTTGAAGCTGGGTAATCTGCCTAGCAACAAATTCATGAGGCTGCTGCACTGGGGAAGCCTATCTGGGATCATCGATCTTTGCACAGATCCGGCAACACCAAAACCTTGGGAAGAAGCTCTTTGCCACCACAGGCAGCCTGAGTGCATTATCTGCATTCCTCAACAGGCACAGAACTCCAGGAATGACACCAGCAGTGCAGAGGGAGAAAAATCCCCAGCAGAATCCCCAGCTTTYACTTACCTAAACCCATTTGAAGGACGTGCTGATGGTGCTGACAGGGAGAAGGRTGTTCATGAATGTTCTGAAGGTCTCAAGAACCACAAGAAAACAAACACAAAATCAAGGGTGACTTGTGCGAAAGGCAAGACTCCAAACTAGGAGTGACCAGGGCTCTACTGCTCTGTGCCTTATGGGATCTGCAGAGGGCTGGGATGTGAGGGATGGAAACCCCAAGAAGTCCTTGGCAAAGATCTGCCCACACAGGAGCAGCATCAACTTCATAGAGCAAGAGAGCCAAAGTTCAATAGATGCTGTTCTTTAATCCATCCAGTCTTTCACAGAAAGTCAAAAAAGCCAGAGAAGTGCTGACAAAACACAACCACTGTGTTTAGAAAGGAGGGGATGACACCCCTGGGAGGAATCTGCATTTTAAAGCCACCTCTGCCGGCCCTGTGGAAGCTGGGGGAATATCCCAGATAGGTGGAAACTCTCCCTGACAACAGAAATTCTCATTACTCACAGTCTGCACTCACAGGGTGTGAACCCTTCCCTGCCCTCTCCACTAAAGAGGGAGAAGGCAACTGCAGAACTGGAAAAGAAAGGGACCATCTTTCAGCACTGATTCTCAATGATCGTGGATCAATCAGTCTCCAGGGCAGAGAAGAGCACACAAACATCCCTATCTGACCCTGCTCTTAAAGGAAAAAACACCTTCTTTGTCCCACTTCCTTTAAAGTTTCTCTTGACGTTTCTTTTGACACAGAAAATAACTTTGACCTTGTGTTTAGCCAGTTTTATACCTACACATGTATATTTTTGTATGTATAAATATGTGTATCTCAAAGACTAGGACACCATAAAATTCCTGCATAAACTGAGCTTCACGGGGGATTTCAATGCAAACAAACCACATGGAGAAAAACTATACAAATGCATGAATTTGCCAGCAACCTGCAAGTTAAAAGAAGTGACATGTCAGAGTTCTAATTAATCCATGAAAAGGACTCTGCTGAAAATCTCCATATACACACAAAACACAGGTTAAACATCCCATGTGTGGTTTTTTCTGCCTTTCTATGAAATAACAACAAAATTCTGCTTAGGATGAATTAATTTGAAAGGAGGAAACATTTCCAACCACTCCCCAGGTTTCACCTTGCCACAGAGCAACTTCAGTGCTGGCACTGCTGGGGAAGGCAAACTCAGCTCCCAACACTCAGCACTGTGCTTGCCTGGAATGTCTTTTTTAAAGAGATCAACTAAAGCAGTTCCCTCCTTACAGAACCATCTCCTTCCTTTGGCTGTAAATATCCCCATGGAAACAGCGATGGTATCAGACAGACAAATGAGGAGCAGCACAGGAGGCCAAAAGAAATCCTTCAAACACTGAGGCTCCAGGAATAAAATGGGACAGGACAACACAACTGGAAATCAAACACCCTGCAAACCTCATCACCACTGCTGCTCCAGCTCCCCATCCCCTGTTTGTTCCGATTTAATCGTTCTCCACAGAATTTCTGCTTTAAGTATTTTTAACAGACAAGAAAAAGCAGCACAGGTAATTCAGGGTTATTAAACATTCCCAGGACCCAAGTATGATGCATTGACCCATTTGGACACTGTCCAGGACACGGATTGAGCTGGCAGAGGGCTGAGTTTTACCACTAAGCAGTGGAAACCACAGCCAACCCCCAGATCCCAGGGGTAGAGAGGTACAAGGTTTCTTTGAGGGCCTGACTCAGACCTCAGCATTGGCAGCTGCCAAGAAGTATTTTCCAACACAGACCTGCAGTTTTCAGGTGTGGAACCTGAAATGATGCCCTTGTATGTTCCCTGAAAGAGGTTAAGCAGCATCACCACAAGACTCAATATGACACTGGCAAGGTTGTCTGCACTGAGGGGGAACATTGGCCTAAACTGAAAGGACTGGCACCAAATTCCTGCATGTGCAAAACTATAGAAGGAAAATGAGGTGATTCCTGTCAGCTGTCAGAGGCCCACAAACTGCCACAAAGCCCATTTCATGCTACTTCACTTCCAACGTGATGTTTACGAAGTTGTCCTCAGGTACCCCAGGTTTAAAGAGCCTGGTTTGCTTCAAATCATTCACAAGTTCCTTCAAAAAAACCAACTTTTAAGATCTTCTCTTGCCTCAATGAGCAGCAACACTTTACCAGTCACACTTTGCATGTGGAATAATTTGGTTTGTTTTCACTTTTATCAGTTTGGGCAGACAGAACTCCGAGCTTTTGCCCTCTTTGCACACACCTCCCCATTCTCTGGGGTTTGAGCCATGTTTACTTTTGCTGTAAGGGAGGAAAATGCTTCCATTCAAAACTATTTTGGTTAAAAAAACCCCCAACTTTAAATTATTTCTGTTGACAGTGGAGTTTGCCCCACCTTCCCTATAAAAGAGGTAACAATGGGCCTTGACTGCTACAGTTACAGCCTCACAGCCTCGTTCACCTCACACAAATATTCCATGTTTTACCTCCAAAAGAACAGTCACACTTCCTCAGCTTCTATTTTGAAAACAGACAAACTTACAGGTTTTTTATTTTTATTGGATGCTTCCAACTTTATAGCTAATAATATACAGATACTCAGTTTTTTCATTGTTCCATTCACATCCTCACAGAGTTCAGCCATTCTGTCACATTAACATAAAAAAAAAAGCACAACTGAAATAAAATAAATTCGTAAGCTGGAAAAATACATTATAAACTTATATTCAAGAAACATTCTCTTTATAATTAAAAACCTACTTGTAATAATTAAAGTAGGATTTAAAGAAAAACTTGATTTTAATTTTTAAATAGGTGGCCTTTGTGTATACTTTTAATCATATCATATGTACAAGCCCAACCAGTATCTCTGCCTACCTGTGACAGAATACCTGAAAAAAAAAAGACACTGAAAAGGAGTTTTTAAACAACCAACCAACCAAAAAAAGATCAATATTCATTTTCCAGGAAAATACAGTATAATCAGAACTTTAAACACATGCTTCTCTCATCTGTATTAAGGCCTAAGAGACAGATGTGCTTTAATAAAAGCAGACAGTATGAAGAAAAGTCCTTCCACTTTTCTCTTCAAATTCCTGTAACAGCTCATCTATTTCATTTTCCATGTCTTCTGTGTGCTGTATCTACAAGAGAAAAAAGACTGAGCAACCAGACTCCAAGGATATGATGTTTAGAAAACTGTAATAATCCCAGGTTTTTGGTTTACTGGGAGATCCAATCCAGCAGGCTGTGCCCAACAGTGCTTTACTGAGATTCCCAGCATTCCCAAAGGCACAGATATCCTGCTTTATGTTTATCTGCAGCTCCCAACCCACCCAAGTGGCACTTCACGAGGACTTTGTTGAGTAGGCAACATCCCTCCCTCCTCCCCAGATAACAAATGGAGGCTCCAGAATAGCTCCAGGCACACGGAACAGATGGTGCAAATTTCAACTCCTTGAACCCTCTTTAGGCTCCTTGGATCTGGAAAGGACTTAAGACCAGAATAGATCCCTCAGGCTGGAGTCAAAACCAGCCTGGGATGGTGGTGAACTCCTCACCCTGGCCAAAGGACACAAGTCCTTCCTCTGCTGAGTGCAGCTCATTTAGTTTTTAGTTTTACTCCACGTCACACACACAGCAGTGTGGTGCAATAAAATACACCTGTACAGGATGGTTTTTTAGGGATATCAGGATTCAGATGCAACTCTCATGTTTAAATCCCACATAACAACTGGTTTGAAAGGAGTTCACTTTGGAAACCATGAACTCAGTTAAATTCATCCATTTGCCCAACAGCTCTGAAAATAACCAGGAGAATGTGGACATTTGCATCTTGACATGGATTTTACTGGAACACCTGCAATATGCAGGATCTTTCTGAGGCACCAAGCAAAGCCCAGCCCCTGTGCAGTCAGCTGGGTCCAAGGCACCCCCAGGACACAGTTCCTGGTCCCTCTGTACTTACACACTGGCAGAGCTCACAGATAAGGAAAGCACCCAGCGTTGCCTCCTCGTGGTTATCCTGAATGTCCACATTGATCACATGGACTGGCTGACACGTCTCCTGCTCTCTGGAATTTAAATCTATGTGAAAACAAAACACACACAACAGCAAGATTTTGGGTGGAATGGTATCATATTTCACACACAGTATTAACAAGATTTTAAAAAATACATAGATGTTGTCACATTCATCTTTTCCAAACTGGTTTTTAGATTTTTTTTTTTATTTACTATTGTCCTAAACAATAACTCCTTTTATTTCAAAAACAAGAGATGGATTTTGGAAACAGAATAATTCATATTTGTGAAAGGGTCGTGACAGTTTATTTGCCCTGTTCAAGAAAAGTTACTGCTCATCTTGCTCTGCCAAGCTTTGAAGACCAAGATCAAGAGTCTCAGAAGTCAAGAAAGATTTTGGACTTCCTCACCTGGAGGCTCCTTTTTAAATAAAGCAGTGTACATCCAACACTCTGAACGCTACACTGCAAGATGAACTCCTACAAGCTAAGCACTGATAGTCACATTAGAAAATTCTATTTTAACATGTTCCACTCACTAACAAGGGTGAAAAAAATAAAACATCCTTTTCCTACTAGTGCACCCATGTATGAATGTTGTGCCTCCCTAACAYATCCTTCCTACTACACCCAGTTTTTAAGCTACAAGTTGCTCTCTCCTACTTCCATTCCGCACCTTCAGTTTGGCAAACCTCTTTAAAATTACCAGCTTTCACATCCAGAGCCATTTAGGCCAACTGTTGAAGGGTATTGTGAAGGCAGAGAGACGCTCAACTGGAAAATCAGCAAGTGGTTGCTTTATACCTCCCTTCCTCGCATCTAGAACACCAGAGCGGGGGCTGCTTTCTACCTGAGACATGCTGAACCTGCTGGGGATGCACTCAAGAGCCTGGGCAGTTGCTCTCAGAAGTCACCAATTCATTTCAAACCCTTCACTTCACATTCAGAACACTGGCAGAAGGCCAAATGGATCCTGCCACTGTGACATGAGCACTGCAAAGGCCAAGTAACAACCTTTTAACTTCTATGGATGACACCAATTCAGTCGGAGGACTTTCAGTGTGAACTCCTCAAACCTCACATGAGCTGTATCCAGCAATTCCAGAGAGACACAAGGCTCTCAGCCCAGGAATTGAGTTCCTGCTGAAACCCCATGGCTTTGAGGGAATTCACATCCAGCCTCTGCCTGTGTCCACGTGGAACTGGATCCCCAGCTGAGATCCTTCTGGCACACCCCACTGCCTCATTCAAGGGCAAAGCTGAGCACATTTGCAGTGTTCACCACGCTCAGAACAGTTCCTCCACCTGTACAGGAGGTTTTTAATGGGGATAAAGTGCTTGGGAGGCCACAGGAAGCCTTCTGCAGGGAAGGGAAGGGAGTTGCATAAGGAAAAGCTTCAACCCAGGGTGGAAAAATGCTCATCCCATACAACTCGTTAAGTTTTTGAGATCCATAAGCATTTCCAAACCAACCATGGAGTTTCTATACATTTCCTTATGTCAGCTCTTGCTATCACACACACCCTGTGCAGCTGCCAGCACCTTTTAGGGACAAGTGCTCAGCCATCCCTTCTCTGGTACATAAATCTGCATCAATGACTGCAAGCCCTTGTCCCCACTGGTGTTCCAGGAGCTGGAGGAGACAGATGTTTCCAGATTTGTGAAGGACTTCAGGAAGGAGGGGAAAAAAGCACTCAAAGTTAACTTGGTTTGTCAGTTCAAGCTCCTTACCTTCTACTACTTGATCATAGACTCTTTCTTCACACGTTAGGATCAAATCAAAAACATCTTTGCAGTTCTGGAATCTTTCTGGTCGTGGCTTGATTCTCTTATTTCTGTCCAACATGTGCAAAATTCCATTCTGTGTGTATCTGAAGTCGCTTGAGTTAAGTATCTTTACTTGAAGAAAAGTCATGGTTTTGAGCAAATGACCAGCACAAGTTAAATTATTACTGTATCTTTAAAATAAAATATTCTGTTTGCAAATCTAAAGATCAGTGACCAGTAAAGAGAATCCTAAGGTGACAGTGTGATCCCCATCATGCAGCTGCTTTTCAGACCTGTCACTGTCACCACTACAATGGCAGGACAGCTTTAAAAGGCCCTCAGAAGAACAACTTTTCTTGGGCAACTATTTTTATATCCATAAATGCTTAGAACACCCAGCCTGTGCTGTTGGAGTGAGCAGGATGTCCTACATTCCCTTCAGTCACTGCCCTCACTCCAGGGCCTCGCTCTTCAAAGGCAATTCCATGGTGTTTCAGGTGCCTCCTGCAAAAAGTCCTGCCTGGGCCTTGGGTTTATGCAACTGAACCTCCAAAGGAAGAGAAAGAAACCACAGAACCACAGATATTAAAAATATCCTGAGATGCATAAATGGCAATGAAGAAAAACACTGACTTTATGCCTGTCAGAGMTTCATCACTGTGTGAAAGGAACCTGTGATGCTGCTTGGAGCTATATTTATGCTGGTGCTGTAACCTTGAGGCTCTGATTTTACATCCTGTATCCCCTTTTCAGGCAGGATTCTCTAATCCCACCATCTTCTCAGCTTTCTGGGATGTGCAGTTTCATTAGGGGCACCCCAGGGTTGACTGTCACATAAATCTACGTGCTTGAGTAAAACCAAAGTCCCTCTGAAGGCAAACTTTTATGGGTAAATTGGGAAAGGTTTGAATTGAGAAAGCCTGGGAGTGGATGCATCTCTTCCTTACTTTTAACAGAGCTGTATTTTTAGCCATCTAAGTATATATTTTTACAACACAATAGTAAGGATAACAGCCTATCATTTCTTGAGATAACAGAATTCTGAGAATAAAAAAAATTCCACCATTTGTAGCAGTATGTAAGAGGTCATCTTGGCTTATTTCCTTGCTGAAAAGGTGACATACAGRTATTTCTTTTCAAAAAACAGTCCTAATATTTTTGTAACAGAAGACCAACAACTTTCTGCCTACCTTTTTGCAGTTGCCCTCTGGTAGCTCAAGTTCTACCGCCCAGATGTGCACCTCAGTGCTCAGGCTGCTCCTGTTCAAGCAAACAGCCTCCAAAGCTCTTAAATCTTTCCAGTGTTTTAATTTATATTAAAAATTAAACCCATCTTTCTACCTATAAGAGTCTACTTCATGTTGAAAATATATTCAGTTCTTCTGTGTGTCTGCATCACTGCACTTCAACTGCTTCAAATTTCAATTCTGCACCACAAACTGATAGGTTGTTTATCACAATTAAATGTTGTCAATTAGCAAACTGACTTCTGCTGCATTTCTTTTCTCCAGGCCACTCCCAAGCCTTTTTTACTCTTCTTTCCCAAAAGGTTTCTCCTCCTATTATCAAAGAATTGTCCTTTACAGCCCAAAGCTCTCCCCAGCAGCTCTTGCACACCAGCACCCACCGGTGCTTCCTCCCAGCACCCCTGGAAACTCTCCTTTGGTTTGTCACACTTGGAAAAAAAACCCCCACTTTGATGCAGCCATTCCAGACCTCTGGTTATTTGCAGAGCAGGAAAATGACTGCATTTTCAAAATACCATTTCCAAAATATCTGCCATTTCCAAAGCACGCCAACATCTGCCTGCGTTGCTTTGCTCAGTTGGAAGGGGAGCCCTTCCCGGGCTCTGTAGTCCTCATTTCTACATCATGCAGTTCAAGGGGGGAAAAAAAAAAATCCACAACATCCCACACGCTTTTTTGGGTTCTCTTTTTTCCCTTTCTAGGATAAAATGTTGCTGGCATCTGTCCCCTCGCTTCCCTGCCTGAGCCTGGAGACAGAATTACGCACATTCCCAAACCCACACAAGCTTTCTGCCTCTCAGCCCAGCTCTCTGCTGCCAACTTACAGCTATTTTTTTTTTTCCAAGGGTCCATCTGCCTATAAAAGGAGACTGGAAGAAGCAGTTAAGATTCATGGCGCTTTCATATTTGGTTGCCTGCAATGTTTTTCACCTGGAAAAAGCCAGCAGCCCCTTAGGGCAGGCAGGGGGCTGTGCTCTGCACGACTGCTTCCAATGCATAATTAGAACTTGGTTTTTTGCTCTTTTGGAGCTCAGGTRAATGCAGAGACTACAACTTATTAACGGTTTCCACCACACTGGCAGGTGTTGAATCATTTAAGTCAGRCTCTGCTTTCCTTCCAACACATTTCAACTCCATGCTCCCTGTCCTGTCCACCTCTGCTCTCTCTTTTCAGCAGCCACTTTTTCAGCACGAAATTTTCCCTGGTTTTCTGTGCTGTTGCACCTTCTTAGCCCTACCAYGCTCAGGAGGACACCAGGACATGCCTACATTTCTCTTCACCTACTGCAAACTCTTGGCACAGTAAATCCATCACATTTTTGCAGTGAGTCCAATTCAGATTTCACCTTTATTGGAGTAACTATGCTAAACAGATCCACAAGATGATGAAATTTATGCAGGACGACTCAGCAATGGAAAGACTTGCTATAAAAAGGAGATGTTGCAATACAAGTTGAGTTTTTCCAAYAGGCACAGCACTGTTGCTCACTCTCATGGAGATGGCTATGCTCTATTTCTCTTATTGACTGTGCATTGTCTCTTTTTAGCTAAGGATATCCCATAATAACCTAGTGATGTATTATAAAGAGTAATGTATTAAAAAAAGTTATGTGTTTCGATAAACCCCTAAAACTTTCCCAGCCTCTGCTACCCCAATTTAAAATTCCTGTCAGACACCAGAAAATACCTTTTACCATCCAATTGTTGGGTCTCTGCTCCAGCCACGTGGATAACCATCCCTTCCCCTTCCAAATATCCCTCACCCTCCAAACACCCCTCATGCCTACAACCACTCCATTATTTACCACTGACRGGACCCAGAGAACACTTTTAGCCATGAGCACCAACCTAGAGATGGCCAAGACAGTGAAGTCTCCATCCTGTATGATTAAAGAAAAATGATCTATTACTGATCCAAGTATTCAAAAGTTTCATAAGTCCCACGTGAAGYTGAAGCTCACAAGTGATTTGAGCTGAAGTGCTGGGGCATGTAAATCAATTATATAGACAACTAAAATTCCCATCCCTATCCCCATGCCCCATCCCTGGAAGTGTCCAAGGCCAGGCTGGATGAAGCCCTGAGCAACCTGGTCTAGGGGAAGTTGTTCCTGCCCATGAAGGGGAGTGGAGTGAGATGAGATTTAAGGTTCCTTCCAACYCAGGCCCTCCTGTGAAAATATACCAGAGGCCAATTTATTAAACCAAACTGGGGAAATGAGAGTTGCTAAAATGTGCACATCCTTTTTAGGAAGAAAAAAAATCTTTAAAATAATGGCTCGCACCCAAAGCTTCTACACCTTCAAATAAATCTGACATGCGGATTATTCCCTTTGGTGCAGCTGACACCATCCTCAAACACTGCACTTCTCTGGGAAAACAGGAGCAGAGCAGGATGCTTCTCACCCAAGTATGAATGGCATTTGTAGGTCTCTTTTCCATCTCCATTTATTTATTAGTATCTGCATTATAAACAGGACACACATTGTGTTAAACCCTGCTTGCCAGTTTGTCTAGGAACTAAGTATTCCCTTAAATGAAGTGCGTTGGGGGTGAGGCTGCCCAACCTTCTTCCACCTTCAGAATCAGCTCCTTTTAGAGGCAATGAAAGACTGGAAATGGGCACAGGCATCACAAATTCTCCTTTCCAAGCACAGTGGTTATGGCTGCAATAACTGCCTTCACTCCACAGCCAGAGAACAAAATGCCTTTCCTTTGGAACTGAAAGTGGGCAGTTTAGTACAAACCAGGGATTGTTCACAAGTCTTTTGTTGTACCCCGACTTAATAAAGTCTTAATGCTGAACCATTCTATGGTTCTACTGGATTCAAACGGAAAGAGAGGAGGTTTAGATTGGATATTAGGAAAAAATTCCTCCCTGAGAGAGTAGTGAGGCCCTGGCACAGGTTGCCCAGAGAAGCTGTGGCTGCCCCATCCCTGGAAGCGTCCCAGGCCAGGCTGGACGGGGCTTGGAGCAACCTGGGATAGTGCAAGGTGTCCCTGCCCATGGGAGGGGGTGGTACTGGATGGGCTTTAAGGTCCCTCCCAACCCAACCCAACCCAACCCAACCCAATCTGGGACTCTAAGATTCTAAAATACCACAAAGATGCTCAGCTGGGCTCCCTGACATTCCTGTAACATTTGTGCCTGCATTAATGACCTGCAAAAAAATGAACTTGTTTTCCCTTGTGAAGGACAAGCACCCAGCATTTGTAAGCCACAGCCTGCACAGATAAATCCAACTGAGCACACTCACAGGAGCTGGTCCAAATATCACCACATGCCAGCCCTGCTCACGTCCTCAAGCCTGGCTGAGCCCCAGAGCTGAGCGGTCTGTACCAACACATCAGTGAAGGCAGGAAACACCTCGAGTTCAGCCCTGAGCTCAAGTGCCAGACAACTTGTTAGTGCTGAGCAGCTGAAACTGTATTTGGGGTGAAACTGGACACATCTGAGCTGTCAAAGGAGGAAAGAGAGGGAGTAATGGGAAAGTCCAGTGCCAAAGAGGTGAGAAGGATGTGACACATGTACTGAAGGGACTACCAGAAAGACAAGGATAGCAGAGACAAGATGACTTGAAGACGTGGCATGTCTGACCATGCCATCAAGCAGCCGACTGTGCACTTCATCCAAGGGTGAACTTCCAGAGGCTGACTTGGATTGCTGGAATCTACAGTGTTTGATCACTTGGCAAGGCAGCTCCAACTACTCCTGAGAGAGTGAGTGACGCGGAGCTGTCACTCCTGCAGTCATGCCCAGGACCTGCAGGCACGCAAGAGGGCTCAGAGGGTCACATATGACCTTTGGATGCTCTCCTCAGGCTTGGGAAGCAGTGCCAGATTCCAAAGATGAGCAGCAAATGTAGGACTGGGTGGGGGGGAAGTGCTTTGAGGAAGCTCTGAGGAGAGAGGTCTGTGGRAAAGGATGACTCATCCCATTTCCCAGCTCAGGGAAACAGGGGCTGCAACAGCCATTCCCAAATTGGCTTCCGCTGCTGTCACTGCTTTGTGCCGTGGAACTCAAACRGAATTTCCAGTTATAGCTGGAGAAGGTAGCTCAGATAAAGCAAACCACAAGCACTGCAAACCCTAAATCAATTAAGCCATTTCATTTAGCACATTTGGGAAACCTGAGARCACAATTCATAAAGACAGCAGGGCCACTTTGCAATAGGAGCCTGCAGAGAAAGCACCACGCTGGATGAGGTCTGCAGGAAACATTCCTGGCTTGCAATTAATGCCAGTTTAAGAAATTACAGTTGATACCATGAAAATGGAAATTGCTTTGGAGCCATTATAAGGAAAGAAAAGAAGTTTAAGCATCCCTAATGYTGGCACAGAAGTTCTGTGTTAATCTCAAGGAAGGCAAGAAGCATCGACTGTCACTTTGCTCCCCTCCCTCAAACTGGGATGAAACTGCCAAAGAATGAAATTACTCCAACTCTGAATGGATTTTACAAGAGTCATCAGCCTCAGACAGGATCCTTCAGCCAGAATTCCTGAGAGCATCTGTTTGGGACTCACCTTGGGTAAGGAAATAAACCTTCCAAAGATACCCAAAAGACAAGACAGGATGGCAGAGGGTGTTCTATGGTGTTGAAAAACATTTACTCTTAGACTGGAGTCTGTAGTTTCCACTGTCCCAAAGCTCAGACACAGGGGAAATAATATTTAAATAATATATATGCAGCTTATGTATTTTTAATAATTCAGTGTATTTCCTTTTTAATGTGAATGGAGCCAAGATTAAAGGCAGTGTGATCTGAAGGCAGACTAAGAAGTCCTGAAAACTGCTGTCTTTGAAAGGCCTGGGATGTTGTGAAGCATTTTGGTCTTAGGATCCTTCGTGGAGAAAAAGGGATTGGAATTCAACCTATGGCTGGGAGCGTGTTGATTTGCAGWAATGTGCCTCTTAGAAGCCTGTTAAAATCCAGTCTAAACACTTCTTTCCATCCTCATCCCTTCCCTCTATGTCAAGGAGCASTGAAATACTTTTAGAGACATGGTCAGAAAGAAAAATGAGACTTGTACTGCACTGCTTTTGGAAGAAGTTTTGCCACTGATACACAATTTTTAGCTCTTGAGGGGTTAGGCTTCAAAAAAATGGAGAAGAAAATACCAAAATCCAACAAAAAAAAAATAAATCCCAAAACATATCTAAAATAAAACATTCCAAAGTGGTTTCCAGAGACACAGCTCTCCTGCTGAACACTGGAATGACAGCTCAAGAGAGAAGCTGACAAGTGCTTATCAGTTCAAAATCCATGAAGAAAACCAGACGAAAATGTAAGATAAATACATGCATGAAGAGCTTACCTGAAGTAGAATTTAAGTCAGTTACTCCTCAAGACTGAGCTACATGGAAATATCACATGGGCATCCAACTTCAATATGGAGTTCCCAGAGACAAACTCCATCCCAAGCACCAAGATTATCACTACCTTTTTTTTTTTTTACAGAAAAGAATCAGGATGTCTTCAAATGAGATGTACCAAGCCAGTTTTTCTTCTTCATTTCTGGAATTTTCCTTCTAACTGAAGAACCTTTAGGAACTTCTTGAGGACGTTTTCCACCCTCCGCCCCAATTTTATATCCTCATGTAACTAAGGAGCTAAAACTGGAATTTTATCTAAAGTTAGAGAGAGTTAAATTAAAAGAGGAGGTAAAAAATGTTGGGAACAGAGCAGGAGGCCAAGCTTGCAGGGTAGGTGCAGGCKGCCTAGAAATCCTAATTAAAAATACCCCCCAGTCTGTGAAAATCATTTGGTGTCTTTAATGTGAGAGGGTCACAGACACAGCAGTGGTGAGGAAAGGAAAGAAACAGTCATGGAGTTACTCAACATTGATAAAGAACCCAGGAGCTACTGCTGCAGAATTCTGGCCAAATTTCCATTTGAACAGCTCCTATCCCTGGGCATTAACAGCAACTGCTGATGAAGACTTAAATTGGGTTTAAATTTAAATTGTTTAGCAACTTTCACCCTTGACTAGTTTTTGCCTTCACATGAAGTTAAGGCTCACCAGTTTTGCTCTATTTTTGTTTCAGCTTTAAAGTTACCACCACAGAATTAGAATTAAGTCCTCAAACCCCTTTACCAGAGTTGTGAGGGGCAAATAATGGTAAGGACAGTAATCCTAATGCTGGAAAGGTGGGTTACACGTGCAAATACWAGGTGGTGTAGCTGTACTACACACACAGAGCCCTAGAGGTGCTGCAGCCCATGGCTGTGTCTTCCTGAATCCTCTACTGTTGTCCTARAAATAATAGAGGAATGTTTTAAAAAGCAACCAAAAGCCACGTTCGGAGCAGCATTAAATGGCTTTGTGGCAGTCCTCAATTAGGGCTCAGGGAATTTAAATGCTATGTTCTAAAAATGCAATGSGGGATGCTGATACTTAATTTAACTCTAAGTTTTAACTACCACATCTTAAAAGGCTTTGAAGTACTTCCATTTTAGAGCTACTGTAACCACCTACTCAACCGAATCTGTATTCCTGGCTCCATTAATCCCTTACTCCTGTGCTTCTGAAATTCAACATATGCCTTCAAGGTATGAGAGCCTGTGCTCTATATTTCACTAATTAACTGCAATGAAGGTGCTTTTAGTCTCTGCAGAATGGGTTTTTAATAGTTGTCCCCCCTTTTCACAAGTGAACAGGAGAGGTTCAGTGCATCTTTTCTAACAGTTTTAACCTTGCTGAGGTTGGTCCTACAGTGCAGCAGCTCATTTCTGTTTGAGACCACTGCTTTCTGAACCTGGGGCCATCGATTTGGGCAGAGAATGGTCCCTTACAGCCGAAGTTTCCCTGAGTATCTGTGTCCACAGTGCCCGGGATTCCCTGTTGGCACAGGGAACTGGAAGTGGATCACTCCTAAGGGAGGCAGTACAGGATGCTGAGCACTCAAACTTCAAGTGTCTCCTCACTGGAACATGAGAACAAGCAAGGTGTTGTCAGCAAGAGTCAAAATCTCAGGCCACATGGGAAGGCTACAGATGATGAAAGCAAGGCTGGGGGACAGAACAAGCAGCTCARTCATACGGAACCACACCTCCTTTTGCTCCCCCAACCCAACCACACTCCAACCGTGAGGAGAGCAGGCCCTCCCACCCCACAGGTAATTCCCATCCCTCCTCTGAAGTTATGCTCACCCAAAGAACTGAGAGCCTCTGGGACCCAAGTTCACAAAAAATCTATTCCACAACTCGYTGATGAGAGTAGGTCTGGTTTTGGTTAAAGTCTTTACCCTCAAAACCCACTTCTGGAAACGGAGTTGCTTTCTGTGCTGACAGTCTTCAGTCTGAAAACCTTAAATTATCTGAGAATCAAAAAGGCAAAGTCACAGAGGCAACTGCTCTTGCCCTATTTCCCTTGCAGTGGCTGTTGTTTAAACCTCCTTTATCTTGAGAAAAGGTTTATCTGTAACATTGCAAATACATTTGGGGAACACAGGCAACCACATCCAGCATGGAGCAAAACCACAACAGTGACTCCAAAACGTGCTGAGTGGGGGGGACTGGGTTGGCTTTCTGTTGTTTTTTTCTTAAGCACTGCCATACTCAGCACAGCAGCAATGAAGAATGCAAAAGGGAAATCACAAGTYGTTTGTCCTTGTTAAAATTAATTCTCAGTTCAAGGAATTTTCATTAAAGCAGTTTTCTTTTAATCAAGATATGGATATGGCATACCTCATTAAGACGGGTTTGCAAGATTTTCCTTTTCTCTATAGGCAGAGGGATAAAAAAAAAAATCAAGTAAACCAGCACATCACATGTGATCCATTGAGACTATATCCTATATTTTGAATTTTTTAAAAAAAGATCCTTTTTGAAAAAACATAATCTAGAATGAGTGCCCCAATTTTGTACGTTTGTGGGTTTTCTTAAAAAAAAAATCAACTTTAAATATAGGTATTTTAAAATCATGCAGTTTTGACATTAGTCATGGGTTTTAGTAGTGTGCCTAACCCTGATCACCTTTGCTCTCCAGGATTAAATGTTATTGGGCTCTCCTAGGTCCATTCTTTATAATAAACTATAGGATTATTTTTTCTCAGTGCACAGAGCAAATCATGTATCACRAAATCCTCAGTGAGAAGGGTGAGCTCTTTAATGAAAGGCATCCTCTCTCCCAGAGAAAGTATTCTGTAAGCCTTACCTGGCAGTTTGTCTGAGCTAAATACAACATTAATGTCGAGGTGGTCGCTCTTCCCAAATCCATTATCGGGACTCAGTCTTTGCACTGAGAACCATCCACAGTGCAGGGGAGGCAACGGACAATCTGTGAGGGTATTGATGTGCTTTCATTCAAGAGCTAAACATGGTAACACACTACAAAAGAGCATTTGGAATGTGTGCATTGGAACTCAATAGCAATCTACAAGGGAGCGTTAGAGGCCCGTTGTAAAAAAACCTCCTATAAACTTAAATCATTTTAACTTCGCCAGTCAAGCAACTCTAAATTCTTAATGCCAAATAATGAATTACACCTTTCAAGGATGAACCACACTGGATTTTTTAAAGAGGCCATGCCACGGGGATACAGTTCTTTGTCTTTCCTAAGCAGATCATTGTACATCTGATCATATGTTGTTTTGAAGTCATAAACATTTGGCTTGTCCGGGGCTGGTCCTGGCAGTTTCACGTGAGTCCCTGTCCCAAAGGAGCGGACGCTGAATCCTCGTTTGCTGAAAGACACAAGGGAAGGGGGGGAAAAGGCAATGAGCTTGGATGGACTTTAAACATGAAAAAGTGCTGAAGAACACAGAGTGAATTTTAAAAACAYCTCTTAGCAATCAGCCAAATCACAGCCGAACAGTTGGGCAACCGAACTGCCAAGAGTACCCAGCGTGTATTTTCCTTGCAGTTATAATCCACACTCACACCATTTCTAAGGATGCACCTCTATTTGATAGGAATTTTCTTAGAATTATGGTACACAGCTATTTGGAAATGTCTTTTGTGCTTTCAGACATCGTGGATTTGCAACAAGCATGTGTTCTGTATTCATGACAACACAGGCAGAGATGTTTTTCTCTTGACACATATAAGTAACAGTACTGACTGATCAATAACTAAATGTCCTCTAAGACTGTAGGGCTAACTGCATTATTTGTTACTCAAACTACCTCTGGTGTAAATTTAATTAGCCCAGGACAAACATTTGTGTGCCTGGCACTGAAAACCATACAGTGTAATTACCTTTACACAAGAGGGGCAGATGTTCTGCTGGCTGGCATCTCAAACTCTTGGGTAAACCAAGGATAGCTTCATTCCAYTCTAATGAACAACTACTTGTTTAATAGTTAGAATTTAAAAAAAAAAAAGGARGCAGGAACCTGCTTGTCTTTAGGGGTAATGCCAAAATGTTCTGATTAAGTGAAATACTCCTACTTGAACCTCAATACATCCCTCAGTACTATTAAAAAATATGACAATCTRTTGAATAATAGGACCAAAAAGAGATTGTTTTCTGGTGGTCTAATGGACAATGTCACATGGTAAAACACTGTTGCTATTATCCAGAAGGCTGAAACATGTGGGTCTATAATGACCATCTAACTTGAAACAGCTCAAAACCATGACTTAATCTATTTTTTTAAGGACTCACTTTCAGCTTCCATGATTTTAGCAGCGAAGGAATGGAGTGGACAATGTTAAAACAAAAAGCAAGCAAACAACCCGGTGGCTGTGTCCCCACACCCCCAGAAAGAAACCCGAATTTGTAGCACTTTTCTTCGAGGAGRGTGAACAGGAGAACTGGGGCCCAGTGCAAGAATCACCCCCTGACTCCCTGGTCTGCACATACAAGGCAAGGAAACTCAGTAGAAGACACCAACTCAAATGGTCTGTTTGCCTTCAGAGGGTGTCTTCAAAGCCATCCCAAATGCTTCTGCACACAGACTGAGATCAACTTCTGCCCCCAACTCAAACACTGCTCTGCAACTATCAACACTTACTTCCTTTCATTCCTCCTACTTGAGCACAGCCCCTCCTTTCTCCTTTCTTGCTTCCCCACACACTTTTTCCTCCAGCAACTATTTATAGTTCCCTATTTCTGTAAACAGACAGGATACATGAGGATTTTTTGCTTCTTTCTGCAGGACTAATGACTGAAAACGGATACAAGTGGAGAAAAGTGCAATTCTTTGCCCCTCCCAATCCTCCATCACATGTAACTGGTGCAGTTATGAGTCACTGTTCATTTATTTTCCCTGCAACACTTGCAGACCCAAGTTTTTACTCTGCTGCTTCTGCTGGACATGAAGAGAGACATAATATGTACAGAGGAAATTGCAGTGCTAAAAAATTAATGTTTCAAATTAATCTTCTCTTCTATAGTTTCCTCCTAACTTCTATTTTTTCCTTTAATATTATTCTTTGAAACAGACCTGTTTGGATCACACACATTAAAACCCCCTCCTCCAATTGCTCTAAATGTCTCTGAAATTCGCATGATTTCATATAAAACCAATCTGAAATCTCTGACATTTAACGTATCAAAAATTTGTGCCTCTAAGGCCCACGACCCATTCAAAATCACTTCCTTGAATAGCTGGAATATGCATTCCTCACATGGAATTTCAGGCTTTGTACTCTGACAAGTGGCAGTGTCAATTTCTACATTATTCATGCACCAGGTACAATGAAATGCTGCTAGTTTGAAATATTCTAAAAACATTTCAACCCATTTCTTGTAACAACTGGGGCACTGGAGAGAGAAAAATGCCTGCACAGAGCAATTATCCACGAGCCTGCTTTTAYTGAACAGCTGGACACATCCAGGGTAGTGAATCATCAAGTGTCTGTGGCAATGTGACACATTTTTAACAATGAACAATTTCTACAAGACAATGCATAACTAGTATTTGTTCTTGGCCTAGTAAAACTACCCAGAAAATGGAAAATATTGAGCTTTGTCATGAACAGTGAAGGGAAAGACAGACTAATAGACTATTCTAGCACTGATTTCTGAAAATGTGGTGCTTAAACATTAACAGAACAATAAATTATCATATTTTCGGACGTTGTTTCTATTAATACTTTTAACAGTGGTGYAGGTAAACTACCAATATATTAAGGACAAAATGAGTCACTGCACCAATCATTTTCAGCAAGTTTGCTCACCTGTAAGTCCAAAGCTCGTTACAACAAGTTCACAAGCACCACTCAAGTGCCCATGAGCACTTCCCTGCAAAGAGTCTCAGAGCTCACTGCAACCACCACTTCTGAAAGCAGAGACCAACCTGGGACTGCACTAACACAGCAGAGTTGTTACCACCCAGCTTCAGGCACTGGGAGGAGAWATAACATTAATCCGTGCAACTTTTGTCCACACCCTTCTTTTATGTCATCATTATATGGGGATCTCAAACATTATTTTTTCAGCTTATTGTACACTCCTACAGCACAGCCTCTCTTAACAACGGCAGTAGGAAGTATTACTAAATATTAAAGCAAATGCAGTAAATCCTGCAGTGCCACTGCAGCTGGGAGTGGAGGAGATTTTCAGGGRACAAATCACTGATTTTAACATATCCACAAGAGGTAGGAGGGAAATAACCAGCAACTCTTGCAGGCTACTTAGAAAATCTCTTACGCCACTCAATATAAAAAAACCACACCCCAAAACAAGCCCACACTGTTGAACAGCAGGACAAAAGCATTGTTGACTGATTTTGAATACTAACAACTGGTTGTAATTTGCATTATCACTAATAAGCTGTCAAATGGAAGTGCTTTAATATAAAAATGTGAAAATATCTTCGGGGGTTTATTAATACAATTTAAGATTTCTTAAATTAGGCAATACGAATGCCAATTTCTGACTGCATTTTGCTGCTGAGAGATGATGCCAGGAGAGAAGCTGTGAGTAACAACTTACATTAACAGCATGGGTGCAACTTAAGTTCTCTTACGTGGTCAACGCTGAACTACAACTCTTAACATCAATATGAAATTTAGAGTTTCAGCTATCGGGGTTGCAATATTCGAATTTCTCTACTGCCACTAAGGTATCTCGTGTTCACACTCTTGATTTCCTAACAGTTTCCTAAAACAAGGAATATGTGGCTTAAATGTGCRTCAGCATTCTACAAGTTTTCATTACCAGTAGCACAGAGCCCTTGAACTCAGAGTAACTTCCTTTGAAGGCCATCAGGGTATTACCAAGCAAATATAGACAAATGGAAATGTGGAAGTTGCTGCTTAAAAAAGTCTGGCTGTAAGAGAAGATTGACCCTTCTGCCTTCCTCCTCTGTCTGAGGGAGAACCATGGCCTAAGTCTGCATGCTCTACGGCAAAAAATAAAGTTAATGAAGAAAGTAAAGGATAAAAATACCTAAAGAACATGCTGGTTTGGGCTGGGGTAGAGTTAATCTTTGTCACGGCAGCTGGTGTGAGGCTGTGTTGTGGATTTGTGTTGGTAACACGGGGATGTTTTTGTTATTGCTGTGCAGTGCTTACACAGCACCAAGGCCTGTTCTGCTTCTCACCCCACCCCAGCCGAGSCTGCATGTCAGAACTGCAAAAGCAAATAATGCAGGATGAGTAAGGTTTGACCTGGGGACGGGTTACAGACATCCAGTCTGACAGCTTGGAAGGAAGGATCGTGTCTTTCTGCACAGTCCTTACTGCTCTTCCCGTTCCCCCTTTGCTTCCACGGCTCAACACACCCCTGTGGTGATGGCTCTTACTCTATCAACRAACTTCAGACAGACCTTCAGTCTGACTTCTGTTGGAAAATTAGAACAAAGCRTTTAAAACTCGGTTAATTACAAAATACAGAAGAACACGCTGAATGCTGGACCCCAGACTTTGTTTTCCAGCAGTCACTGCACGTAGAATTTGTATCCTTTAAAGTCCCACTAACAAAATACCTTAAAGTTTCTTAATTCCTGTTTCTTCCTGACTCTTCTTCCTCTTTTAATCACGTGTTCTTTCCAACTGCAGTGCAACACAGAGCAAGACACTGCCCTGATGTGGTGAGGCAAACTGGCTTTGAGCCAACACAGACATTTTCCTGAAGTTTACTGGCAAATGGGCAGTTATTTCTCCAGAGCAGCATCAGCAATTTATCTGTTCTGTCATTTATGCTACTGCTGCTGTAATTACAAAGGCTGTTAGCAAAAGTAAACGTTTTCTAAATATAATTTTGTTACTTTTAGATTAAAATCTTAAGGGAGAAGAGACTTTAAAAAACCACCCCTGCCACATTTACCAAACATCAGTCACACCGGAAGTGATTTGTTTCTTGTGCAACAACACAGGGGGARGAAAAGGCCAGACATTAGAAATAAATTTAACTTTGTCCTTAATACTCAGGTTTCAGCTAAAACTCAGTTCCAGCATTATTAGAGGAAAAACAACATCRTGTTTTCAGAGAATTGCCACAGGTAACATCCGATGCCAAGAGAGAGCTCGAACAGCAGGAAATGCTGTCACAGTAAGATGGCTGCCAGACCAGATGCTTCTATTATTTATTCCTTTCAAGGGTTTTATTTTTATTTACATGTAGCACACAGCTTATACACAGTTGTTTTGCTTACTATGCCAACGACGTGTATTTCTAACRTGAGTGTTTCTTTGTGTAATTTTAATAAAATAAACCCCACAAGACGATGTTCCCGCAGTGCAAAGGGAAGACTTAGGGACATGATTTCAGGCACATGATGTCTCCCCTGCCCATCGGTCTGTCCTCAGTCTCCCATCTCACCTTYTCAGTCAAGCTGAGAACACTTGGAGTGCTAAACAGATTAACACTTCTAATCTCAAAGACATTTAACATTCTGAACCCAACAGTTGGTCCAGTTCTCCTGTGAGAGGAAAGGGCTCCCTTTCAGGGCATAGAGTGGTTCCAATCTTCACAKAATCACAGAATGTTAAGGAGTTGGAAAGGATCTTAAAACCCAACCCATGGGCAGGGACACCTTCCACTATCCCAGGTTGCTCCAAGCCCCGTCCAACCTGGCCTGGGACAGTTCCAGGGATGGGGCAGCCACAATCCCCCTGTGTCAGTGTCTCACCGCCCTTTCCACCACACTAAAAAATTTTTAACTAACACCTAACCTAAATTTTCCCTCTTTGTACCCATTACTCCTTGTCCTATCACTGCAGCTCCTGACGAGGAGTCCCCCTCCGGCTTCCCTGTTGGGCCCCTTTCAGATGCATTAAAGAAAAAAAAAAAGGAGGGGGAGCGGGATGAAAAAAGGGAATATTGAAGTTTCCAGACACCGAAACACGGGCCCTGCTCTGGCGAACTCCCCAGCCCGTGTTCTCAACACGGGGGCCGCAGATCCGTCAACGAGGGCCGGGACCTCCGATCGCGGCCTGGAGCGGGGCGCGGGGGAGGCGGGGTGAAAACAGAGTAGAAAGGGGGTACAAGAGGGGTGAAAAGGAGGTACAAGGGAGGGGGGGACGGGGTGGAAGAGCGGTGCAGGCGGGACACAAGGAGGGAGCTGTCCCGCAACCGTGGGCCTGCCGGGCCGGGCGCGGGCCCCGACTCGCGGCCCCATCCGCGCCTCCCTGACAGCGGAGAGCCGCCGGCACAGGGCAGGACCGGGCAGCAGCGGTTACCTGAGGATGTTGTGCGCCTCCATGCTGCGGTTCTGGTTGCTGGAGCACACCACGGCCACGCGGAGCGGCGCGGACGGCATGGCGGGCACGGCGCTGGGGCTGCCCGCGCCTCCCGGCCGCCGCTCCACAAAATGGCGGCGGSAGCGCGGCGGGCGGGGACGGGACGTGTCAGCAGGGCCCCGGCGCGGCCAACCGCGGCACGGGGCGGGGGAGGCGGAGCGGCGGCCGCGGGGCCGGCGGGGGAGTGCCGGGAGAAGGGACCGGAGGGTGCTGGGCGATGGCAGTGTGAGTCGCCAGCGGGTGCTGGGAAGCATCAGGCGCAGCAGGGAGGGAGGGGGTTGTGCCGCCTCACCTCGAGTTGTTGGGGCAGTTTGGGGTGATAAATAATATAAAAATAATGTATTAAGGTGTTGGCACTCAAAGGAGGGCAGCGAAGGTGGTGAAGGGTGTGGAGGAGAAGCTTTATGAGGAGCGTGAGGGCTTGTTCAGCTGGAGGAGACTGAGGGGAGACCTTATTGCAATGTACAACTTCGTGAGGGGAAGAGGAGGGGCAGCTCCGATCTCTGCTCTATGAGCGGGGACAGGACCCAGGGAAAGGCTGGAGCTGTGTCAGGGCAGGTTTAGGTTGGATATCAGGRAAAGGTTCTTGCCCCAGAGGRTGGTGGGCACTGAACAGGCYCYCCAGGGAATGATCCCGGCCCCAAGGCTGCCAGAGCTCCAGGAGCGTTTGGACAACGCTCCCAGGGATGCACAGGGTGGGATTGTTGGGGTGTCTGTGCAAGGCCAGGAGCTGGGCTGGATGATCCTGTGGGTCCCTTCGAACTCAGGATATTCCATGATTCTCATCCCGGGAAGGGAACGGAGGTGGGGAAGGGTCTGGAGCACCAGGAGAGGCTGAGGGAGCTGGGAAAGGGGCTCAGCCTGGAGAAAAGGAGGCTCAGGGGGAACCTGCTGGCTCTCCACAACTSCCTGACGGGAGGGGCAGCCGGGGGGGTCGGGATTTCTCCCAGGGAACAAGGGACAGGATGAGAGGAAATGGCCTTAATTGCACCAGGAGAGGTTCATGTTGAACATTAGGAAGACTTCATCACATAAAGGCTGATGAGGTCTCAAAGCGTTCCCAACACAAAACAGCCATTCAGCGTGAATTCCTGAATCTCGCTGGCTCCTCGGGCTGTGGAACTAAAACCACCACTTGTCAGAAAAGCAGGTTTTTTGGACAATTTTCCCGTTTGGCACTAGGTGGCAGCCAAATGCCGCAGCGGGGCAGCTGAGCTGGGACACGGGAAGATCCCGAGGGGAAGCGTTGGGATGCAGGATTGAGTCATCCCGAGGAAGAAGATTGGGTCCGACACCCTGGATTATCCCACCGCCCTGCCTGTGCCCAGAGGGATCTGAAGCGAACATAACGCAGACACATGGTCGCTGTTAGGATTAATCATGGAATTCTGCATTTCAGGAGGAAATGCGCTTTTACTGAAAACTGCACAAATGAGAATGGCCAAAACTGGGAGTTATTTATGTACCACTGACTTGTAAAATGCGCTGGTTTCAGAATGGTTTTCTCGCATACAGGTCAAAATTACCACGGTGCTCCTTGCTCAGCCCAGCCCAATTCCATTTTTCTCTGAGGCTTTTGTCATTTTTCCTCTTTTCCATCTCATAATGGTTTTCCACTTTGATTTTGTTGCACTATTTCAATGGCAGAAGCAGGTAACAGGGAGCAAGAGAAATACAGAAGATAAACCCGGACATCAAAAGAACAAATCTATTGCCTATTACAGCTGAACCTCAGTAGCAAGGCAGGACTCTCCTCTGTATTTCTAAAAATATTTTCTGCCCTCCCATTGATATTTTTTCCCTTTGTGCTTTCTAAGGAATTTTTTCCCCATTATCACCTCATCACTTCCAGCAGAGCCTTTTCCCAACATTCAGCACCTTCAGCACCTGCTCCCACAACTGCTGCTCTCCTCTCTTCCCTCAGCTCATCCATTTCTCTTGTATTTTCCACTAAAAAAAACGCCTTTTCTGACTGTCCCCTCGACTTTCACAAAGAAATCTTTCCCTCTCCTCAGCTCTCGCCTCACACAGCCCTTTTGTCACCCAGCATTTCCCACATAAATTTGTCCCCTCGGTGCTTCCCGGCCCCTTCCCGCAAAAACCTCTTCCCTTGGGTCTGTGCTCGGCCATTCCTGCCCACCCTGGCCACTCCCTTCTTAATTCTTACTCTGCAAAGGCTCCCTGCAAATCATCTGGGGGTTCTGGTTAGTGAATTATCCGARATGCAGTGACCAGACCTGTGATGAAGCAACATCAGTCTCAGGGTGGTTTTGCTCGGGCTAGAACGGCCAAAAACCCCATCCAAGCATCACTGCTGTCATTCCAAGGCCTTTAACAGGAATGTGACACCTGCCACTTTTTCCTCCTTTCAGCCCACCTTTCTTTTGGAAYATCCTGGTGAAATACAGCAGCAGTTTGCAGCCTTGTGAGACTGAAACTCCAGGTCTCCATGGAAGCAAAATACCAGCTTTTRCCTGCACCTTCAAATAAAGCCAGGCAGCCTTTCCGTGTATGTTCCACGAAAAATATCATCATGCAATGAGGAGAGATTCTTTGCCTGAGGCACAGCCTGTTTCCCCCAGAACTCTCGAAGCTGGGGTCAAGCTGGGCTTTGAGCTGCTCACATTTAAGCAGTTGTTTTCCTCACACTGAGCACGAGGCAAGGAAAAAGCAGCTTGTTAATGAGCATATCATTCTCCACTTTAACTCCTGGATATGGCCTGATATTTGTACTGGAAATGACTGGATAAATGCAGGATAATAAAACACCTAAGAAGGTGCCACATGGATTTTTAATACCAGGTACTTGCACAGTAATATGGAGAATGTGTAGTTGCCTTAGGAGCTGTTTCCATTTTTTCCCACAGCAGCTTCCTGGCAGTTATAAATCAGCATTCTGCCACTTCTTTATTGCTGCCTGGACAGGCCAGGATGGATTATCACTCTACAAGCTACTCTGCATGTTTGGGGAATTGCTGCAAAGACTGGATAAAGCTTTAACTGTGCAGTCTCACCAAGGCTCGTGGGGGCTGAATTAGTTTCAAGCCTGTGTACATGTAATTTTCCCTGTTATTGTCAAAAAGAAATGTCTACATTCACAGTGGAGGAAATTTCTATAGTTGTGATAACAGGAAAAAACCCAGTTATCAATGGGTCAGCAGATGTTTTGCTTAATGTCACATAAAATGAAATAGGGAATACTCTGATTTTCTTTTCCATACACCAAGATGTGTTCAATTAAAACTTAATCCGCTGAAAATTTATCAGAAACTGAGACATTGTTTCCCACATCCCGTTTATAATGCATGGAAAGGAAAAAARAAAGTGAAAATAATCCTTTAGAGAATTACAGATTTTCTATGAGGATTTCCATTCTCATTCTACCCTCTGCCCAGGGTGCTGTTGCAATGCAATCCCCAGAGGCTGATGGACAAAGATGTGRAACGACTACAGAAACACCTCTGTGGTATCTTCTAGGTGCTGTTTTAGCAGGTCACTGTATCCATCAATACCTGCAGAGGTGTCTTATTGAAGACAGTCACATTCAAAACTGTAAATTAAATTTCCATTTCCTCAGACTTACATCAGTGTTACCACCTGAATCACYCAGTTATCCATAGTCTAAATCTCTAGTAAATGAAAATCRAGTATTCAGAGAATAAATCTCTTYTTTTCACATTAATGTTGTCATAATTTTAAAGTAGGCAATGGAATATCACTATGACCGGTGTTGGGGCAGATTTGCTCACTTTGAGTCAAACACAATCTTGAACCAGTAAATATTTATGAAGTTTTAATTTCTTTTCATTATTCTCTTAATTTATTAAGTTCAACGCCAAGGTGGTACAAGGCTCATTGTTTATACAGTTGGTTTCACATCTGGCAATTCATGACAAGATGAGGAACAAAACAGTAACACTGGCTGACAGAAGGTGACAGAGATGTACAAAATCAGTGGCACACCAACAGTCCTGTGCTGAACTGGCTACAGGAAAGGCTGACTTGAAACCTTTAAAAGACCAAAATTTGTCTTAATGTCCTTAAAACCTGATTGCCTTTTCTTCCAGCAGACAATCTCCTCAGGGATAAAAAAAGAAAAATTATGGCATCATTCTTCAATATCAATGAGTGACACCACCTTCCTGCTACTGCAATGCCAGACCCTGTCAGGCTGCTTAAATMAAGTACATAGACAAGGTAATAAACAGTGAACACTTGAGTCAGCTGCATGTGAGAAAGAAAACAAAGCAGGAATAACAAACAAATAAAAGGAATTTCTGCCTGATGAAATACAGACCTTCAGTTTCTCAGCCCCTCCCAAGTTATTGAAGGGATTATGATCAGTACAAATACTGGGTATTCTTAAGGATTCCATACACTTCCTATATTTACCCTCTACCACCAAGTTTATACTTCACAAACTACTTTCTCTAAGAAAAGCAAACAGGTCGTTCGCCAGTGCTAAACATTTACACAGATCACACATGAACCTGACGTGTTTTTAACAGCAACAACTCCCTTACAGAAGAGCTGTTCTCCTACTWTGTTTTCTTTAGGTGCACAGTTTCTAAGTGATAATAAATTAATTTTGTGTTACAGCAGTCAACTACATACAAACAACACATGCTAAAAACGAGCTCACTAAATACCTCCCCAAAGGTAACTATTTTGTGTCTATAATAAAGTTCAAGTAATGATCAGCCCAAGTTTGTTTTTTTTAAAAAAACAAACAATCAGACAAGTCAACAACCACTAATTTCAGAGACAAGAACACGAGGGAGATACACTTGCCTACAAGGACTACAGGAACGGATACACCAATAGAAATGGGACAAATTCTCAGCACTAAGGCACAATAGAATCAGTACTAGAGTATGGCTAAAACCTTACTTTACTACAGCATCAAGTGAGGAGTTAACGAGGAGTGTTCCTACGCTCAAAACACTCGGCTACAACAGCAGTGAGTTCTGTGGTCAAGAAGCTTCTACCTTAGTGCAGCTGCACACAGCATCGCTAAAGGAGGGGGGTTCACAGGGCAGGGAGGGTGCTCACTTACATCGGACTTATCATTAATTAAGGGTTGGTTCCTACTTGCTCAACAAAATGGAGTTTTCTTACTCAATTTATCCCTTTACCTTCACTCTTTGTGAAACTACCAAGATGGCACAGTTCTGATGGGAGAAAAGCAAGTGTTGGGATGCTGACGGTCGCTGGAGCTGACCACAAAACCCCCATTGTTTTGGACAGTGGCCAGTCTAGGCCCCAAAATTTGTGACCAGCCTAAGGCATGATACAAAATCCACCTAAATCACAAGATTTAAGTGGGTTTTGGATCAAACACACACTTAGCTGGGGTTTGTGGTTCCACCGGTCAGTTCTCCTGAACTTTACCCCACAGGAAAAAAAACCAAGCACGGGTCTAAGACCAAGAGGTTTTAGGCTTAAAATAAGGGCGTTCTGGAGAGTCTTTTCAAACASGCCCTCGGTAAGATCTGCCGGTTGCCCTTAAGAACAGACAATTTCTGGCACTTGCRGGCCTCTGCCATTGTGTTTTGATCCGCTGAGATCCCGTGAGTTCAGTAACCACGCACGGCTCCGGTTCAGAAGCCACCCCGGCAGGAGGAAGAAGAGCTCCGAACACCGACGAACCCCCGCACCCTGGAAGCTCGGGCACGGCAACCCCAGCGCACCCAACGCTGCCAGAACAGTCTGGAAAACCTCTTCCCTCGCCGGAAAGCGCCGGAACGACGACGGCGGGAGCTGTCCGGCGCCAGCCCCGGGCTCCGCGGCCGCGCTCCCCTCCCGCGCTACGCGCGGCGCGGGCCGGCGGCTCCGCGGGCGAGCGCGGGGCTCATGAGGTTCTCGGTGATGTAGGCCACGAGCAGGCAGATGAAGACGAGCATGACGCAGATGGATCCCCCCACGGCCGTCATGGCCACGACGATGTCCCGCATGGCCGCGGGCTCCACGCGGAACTCCACGCACTGCGCGGGCGGCGCGGGGCGCGGCGGGGCGTAGCGCGGCTGCAGGCACAGGCGGTAGCGCACGCTGCCGTGCGCCTCGGCCAGCAGGTAGTCGCGACACGCGGCGCCCAGCTCCACGCTGTCGCAGGGGAAGCGCGTGTAGGTGCCGTCCCAGGAGCAGTTGAGCGCGAAGCCGCGCAGGGCGGCGGCGGCGGCGGGGCGCGGCGGCCCCCAGTGCCGCAGCCCCCACTGCAGCAGCACGCTGCCGTTCCGCAGCACGTTGGCCACCAGCGCGCCGCCCGCCGAGCGGTGGGCGCGGCACCCCCGCGCCGCGCACTGGAAGCCGCGGGCCGGCGGGCGGAAGCAGAGCCGCGCCCCCGCCGCCGCCGCGCCATCGCCGCCCACCTTGTAGGGGCACCAGGGCTCGTCGGGCTCGGCGTCGGGCTCGGCGCCCCGCGCCCCGAGGCACAGCAGCGCGAGCAGCGGCGGCAGCAGGCTGGGCGTGCCGGGCATGCCGGCGGCCGCCGCATGGAGAACCGGGCGCGGGGCCGGCGGCGGACGCGCGCGGGGCGAGCGCGGGGCGAGCGCGGGCTCCGCAGCCGCCGCGGGGCCGCCAATGGAGAGGCGGTGCCGCCGTTAACTCTCGCCGGGCTGCGGAGCACCCGCCCGCTGCGGCCGCTGGTGGCCGCCTGGACGCGGCTCCCGGGGCTCCGCGCCGCGCACGGAGCGCCGAGACCCCGCGAGGGCGGGCACGGGGGACGCTAAACCCCAAAAGGGCCGGCACGGGGGATGCTGAAGCCCCAAAAGGGCGGTTTTTGGAGCGCTGAGACGCCACAAGGGCGGGCACGGGGGATGCTGAGATCCCTAAAGGGCCGGCACGGGGGATGCTGAGACCCCGCGAGGGCCGGCACGGGGGGTGCTGAGACCCCACAAGGGCGGGCACAGGGGATGCGCAGCCCCCGCCGTCCCTTCCCCGGGCTCCGCTGTGCCCACCGGTGCCACGTCCCCCAGGGGCTGCTCAGTCCTGTCTTGGTCGAGTTGAGGATTTCATTCCACACCAAAAAATATGTTTTAATTCGTGGGTTTGATCGGGTTTTACATAGGACCCTGTTTTAATTTTTATAGCGGAACATAAGCATTTGTCTATGTTTAACCTGTAAAATACAGTAATTATCACATAACATGGTTGAAACTCCCCGAAATGTGCCTGTGGATGGTCGGGAGGTGCCTCTGTCGCCGGGGGCTCGCAGCAGCAGGGATGCAGTCCATGGCAGGGCTGTGGAAGGTGACAGAGCTCCCCTTCAGCTGATGCAAACCTTGTTCAAAGAGATGAAAGTTAATCGGATTTTTTAAATTTTTTTTTTTAAATGGGTTATATCCGAAGACCCAGGCTCCTTTAACCTCCTGGCTTTGAGAATCCAGATAAACCCGGCCAGGATGTAATGCAGGGAGAAAGACGKGAGACCCCCCAGGAGGTCAGCTGAGAGCAGGGATAACGCTCTGGGTCTTAGTGCACCCTGTGAGAACGGAGGAAAAAGGATACTCCTCTTCCTGCTGCCTTCTCCCAAATGCCATTTCCTCCCTCTGCAGCAGGACCAACCCATGCTCCATCCTTGGATCGAGAGCCAGCAGTTGATTTTGCAGCACAGGAGGAGACAGCAGTGCTCCAGGCCAGCATTACACCGTAATTAATGTTCTCTGAACGACCTTGAGAGGTGTACGCCAGAGTATTGACTTGTCTAGACGTGGAAAGAAAAGAGCCCTAATGAAACAATAATATAAATACAGACTTGAACAGTGAAGATCCTTCAAACAGTKGAATTGGTAAAAGTTGCTTTAAGTCCTTTCTTTTCTGAGCTGCAAAAGAAAAAAAAAGCGACATTTCTTTTTATGTTTTGATCAGATTTTGCATAAGGCCCTGTTCCAGATTTTGTAGCAAAACATAAGCATTTGTCTATATTTAACTTGTAAAATAGAAAAATTAACATATTACTTTGTTACAACCCTCAGAAATGTGCCTAAACACACTGCTGTAGTTCTTCACTGTGTTACCTATTTGGAAACACAACATGTGCAGATTTCTATGTATGTTTTCTTTAAAAATAAAATTTGAATTGTCTTACACAAGTTGAAAAGATAACAAAAATAAGATCCCAAAGCCTATTTTTGTTTCATAGACTAAACAAAACCAAACCCAAATCATACATAGAATGTATGCTTTATGCATATGCATAAAGTGTAATTTGCAGCGATGTGGAACTTGTTTAAATAGTTTTACTTTCTGATGCATGGAACGTGAATGGTCTGACATCAGGACAYCTTTTCCTGTTGGAAAGACTGGCCTTTTAAAATATGTGGTTCTTAAGGAAAACACCAAGTATTATAAGCTATTGCCACATCTCATTTTTAGCCAGATTTAATGGGGGTGTCTGCTAGCCTATGGAAAGTTGCTAGAAATCTCTTTTGATACCAAGAGGTATCAATGGGAATCAATGAAAAAACAGGATCAGGATAGAAAAGGTTGCTGAATTTGGGGTTATGGCTGCTCTCCTYGGAAAACACTCATTTATTGGAGCAGTAAGAGGTGCTGTGCTGCTGAAGGCACTTCTYGGTGGCTGAGGCAAACTTACGTGTGCAATTCCAGCCAGGATGCAAAACTGGAGATCYGACAGCCCTTCCTGAGAAATGGGAGCGTGTCCAGGAAGTGGCTGGAGCCCAGCCAAGCAAGTTTTTCCTCCTTAAACTTTGTGTACTTCTCCTAACAGCGATGAAGAGCAGATTGAACTCCAGAGCTGCCATCGTTTCCACGTCCAGGGAAGAGATCTGGCACCAGGTTCTGTGGTTGCTTGGGATTAACARCTCTGAGTTCTGCTGGGAGATCCAAGGGTCTGGAATGTGGTGCAGGGAAGGAAAATGGTTGGCATAGCAGTGAAGGCCCTGAACCCATCAAAAAATGTATAATGACACTACAGGTTAACTACACCTTCTCCTGCCTCGTGTCCTTTGGCCTTGCACTGTGTGTCTGAGTATAAAACCAATTATTTATGCAAGAGCCAAGCAAACCCACAGGCTCTGGCTTGGTCAGTCTGCCTGTGCTGGCGTCCTGTGAATCTTTTGTCTCATTGTTTGCTCTCTTAGCAATCCATCTGCTTCCTAAGACCTTGTTCTGTGCCCCAGTCTGCAATAAAACTCAGCCTGGGCTTTTCATGTCATCGCTTCAACAGTCTCCTGCTCAGGCCAAACACTGAGATYTACTTTAAGCTGTGAACCCCCAGCAGCATCTCAAACCCAGCAGCATCCCAGATTGCTTTACAGGCCTCCAGACAGACCCAGCACCACGGGGTTTTGGCTTTTCTGGTTCTCCTCCACTGGGTTTATTGTCTCCTGTTGGAGGAAACCGTGAATTAGTATTAAAACAGGGGCAACTTGCTATGGGTCAGTGCAATGAGGCACTGACAACCTRCAGCTCACAATTTATGCAACACACTGCTAATTTTAGTCTCAGATATGGCCAGGGCAGACAGTCCCCAGGGCAGAGATGCTTGCTCTCAGCTAAGGGCAGCACATGACATATGGTTCCTAAAGCATCCTCCAAGCAGGGAGCTTTGCATTTAGGCCTGAGTTGCTACAGTTCCCTCCGAGTCATAACTTTGAGGATTACTCATCCCAGCCATGCAAACGTGGAGAATCTGCCTCCTAATTTAGCTTCTCCTGCAGCCTGAATCAGTGTGCAGCCTCACCCCCACCGGGCTGCTGTTCCCAGAGCTTGATTCACTCACTCCCGGGGAGCTCTGAACCTCCACGCTCTGTCAGAGGCTAAGGGGGAGCAGCGAGGGAGTGCAGCAGCAGGGAGAGCTGTGCCAAACTCGGCTGGGGCAGCTCGGGCACGGAGCTTTGGCACCGGGGCCAGGGCCTGTGTGCTCAGGGACCCTGCCCTGACCTGGCAAACGGTGGCCTCTCCCCAGCCCAGCCGGGAACGGGAGCCGTTCTGAGCAGGATGCTCTGAACCCGTAATTGCAACCCCAGCTGATGTGCCCTGAATGTGCTATTTATAGCAGGCACTGGAGGAGCAGCCTTGCATCACACAGCAGGGCTGGCAGGAGAAAGCACTAACGCAGCATTAACCATCTCAGGGCATTTTGGTATCTTGAACCACACTAGAGTTTTGCAGGGAGCTCCTTACTGGGCTCCCTGAGCAGCTCTGGCACTTGGCTAAGAGATAATTTTCCAGATTCTGGCACCTTTGCTTATTCTGACTGTTCCGCTCTACYCCAGAGTTGGACTTGCACAGCTCTTCATGCTGGTAAGAAACACAAGCAGAAGGAAAACAAAGAACCAAAAAGTCCTATGAAATGTAAATTTCAAGCTCCATTACAATCAGTGGAAGAAAAAAAATCGATGCTGTCAGAATGAAAAAGACTGAGCTTATTGGGAAATAAATATTGTTTTCCCCAAGTGTCTCAAAGTGCTTACAAAATATGCCACAAACAARGGATTAAAAAGAGCTCAACTAATTCAAATAGAGAAGAAAGATCCTCTGATCTTTTTCCAGGTGATGACATTCAGCCACAAGCTGGGAGTGGTGAGTGAGGTCCCAGAGTCTGGGATTTTCAATGTGGTGATGAGGAAGCAGGAGACAGCTCAGACACAGGGCCTGGCACAAGGCAGGGAGTGGGACAGCTCTGCCCTGTTCTATCAGTAAAACAGGTTCTGGGCTTTGAGATACTGTGATTAAGCCAATTCTCCTTTCATTTTAAATTCCAAGGACTCCAGCTGACTATTCCTTCTTTCTACCTGAGCTCAGGTGTGATGTCTTTTGGAGGCCAAGCAAAGCACCACAGCTTTCAATCTACTGCATCAACACAGAAATACCCAACTTGCCAGTTAAAACCTGTCTAGAAGGAGCAAAATTTATCTTAGCGCCCTGTAAAATCTTGGGAGACTGGAAAGAAGCCAAACAGGTCAGAATTGCATTAGTTGGGYTGCAAATATTCCTTCTTTCCTGTCCCCATCAGGAAGAGCCTGCCTTAGCTCAGGCCAGCCCACACTTCCAGGAGCTCMGGGTGCAGCAGCAATGTCAGGGAAGATGTACAGCATTCCATGGGGAGGCTCCAAGCCCAGCAGGACTCAAAAGCCAAGGACAGGAGAACTCTACAGGGTTCTACTCCGAGTCTCTGGAGGGTCTCTGCACCAGGAAGGGCTCCAGCTGTTCACATCCACACACACACACACTGCTGGCCATGGCTGGTGTTCTTGCACTGCTCCAGACAAGGAGCAGGAAACTTCCTCTGATCCCCTCCCTACCTGACTGAGAGGGGAGCAAAGGGTGTGTKAAAGAAACACTACTGAGCAAAATAATTTATGAAGAGATTCCTTGTATTAGCGATCAGTCGAGTGAGTCCAGGGACCAGCTCAGGCACCCCTCYGCTGCCCAGGGGGGTAAAAAAACCCCCAAACCCACCGAAATAAAACCTCTCCAGCTTCTGAGGGGCGATGGAAAACAAGAGGGTGAAGAACACGGTAAATCAAAAAGTGCTTCTAAGAAAAGCAGCAGGATGGAATCATTCCCAGTCGGAGAGCGCTCCCGAGCTGTCGGCCGGAGAGGCAGCAGTGGCCCCACACCAAGATGGAATTCTCATCTGCGACCCCCCTGCACGGGCCTGCAGAGAGTTACCTCCTCCTGCCTTTGTTGTGGGCAGTGTTTGATACAGGAGCCAGTTCCCAGGAGGAGTCCCCATCCCCTCATTCCTAGAGTATCCCGTTTTCCTTCAGCAGCTCTCAGAAGTAGTCATCCTTCTTGCCACCAGCTCCCTGCATTCCCGCACGGTCCTTCCGCTCTTGGACAAGCTCCAGGTCATCGTTGTCATCCACCTCACCTCCACGATCCTCCTGGGTGCAGAGGGAACAGCCAGGAAGGAAAAATCAGCAAGGCCTGGAAAAGGACACCCTAAATAAGAGCACCCCATGCTGCTCCCGAGGACAGCTGTCCTACCGTACGAGCCCCACGGAAACCTGGGAAAACAGGGAAGAATCCATCTCTGCCAGGCACCTTTAGGTGTCATTGGCAAGGCACAGAGGTGTTGCCATGATCAGCCAGTGTGTTTTAAGCACATTTAACATCCTGGCATTACAATGCAAGTTTAACATCTCAGCCTGTTGCCACTGCTGCACGAGGAGCTGATCTGAGTGGCAGATCTGAGTGGCAGATCTGATTGGCAGATATCCTACATCCACCACATTTCAAACTGTGTCACAAACCCCACCCATGACATGCAGCAGCCACCACAGCCTCCATGGATGCTTTCAGGTCCAACTGTCCAGTGCAGACACCTACAAGAGGCCTGGATACACACAGGGGAAGGAGACCTGACACCAACTCTGCTCTGTCCTCCCCTTATTTCCCCYCTCTCTTCATTCCCAGAGGGCAGCCCAAACCCTCAACTCCTCAGCAATCATGGTGAAACTGCAGAAAAAAACCTCAGAGCAGCCTCAACTCACAAAGGGCAGGGAGAGAATGAATGAGACTGGAAGAGGATCCTTCATTTCTGTGTCTGTGAGCCAGAAGGCACTAGGGTGATCCCCTGTAGCTCATGCTTGGAGAAACACACACTGATCTTGCCCTGCTGCACTGGCACAGCCTGTAATTCCTCCCAGTTCCTGCTTGGGAAGCATCCCACAGCTCAGCTGCTGCAGGTGGATACAGACAGAAATGAGGAGGGGAGACAGAGCACAAAGGGTACTCTGAACACCTCAAAAAGGGAGCAGARGGCTCCAGGTTTCTTCTGGAGACCYCRCTGAGCAGGCAGAGGCAGACCTGGAGTCAGTGCTCACATCTGGCTCCCTAAAAGCTGAGTCCTCCCCAGCTCCTGGCAACCAACACACCCAAGTGACAACCACTCCAGAGAGGGAAAGAGGAAGAACCTTGGTGTCGTACAATTTCTTGCTCCTGATCTTCTTGATAGTCATCCAGTGGGTCTTCCCTGGGCTTGGCAGGTCTGCCAGCATCCTGAAAAATACAGCCAGACACTGTTGAGAGTGCCCCAGCCTGCTCCCATTCCCTGCCAGGGACACTGTTCCCCGGATCAGAGCCCCAGGTCTGGAAGCCTGGGCTGCATCAGGAATCAGGGGGAGCAGAGGGACAATCAGGTACCCCAAACTCCATTTACTTTCTCCATCCAGTCTCTTTTCCCACCTGCTGGCAGCTCCTTCCATGTGGAGGGAGAGGTCTCTCCTGMAGCAGGAGGGGCCCACAGCTGTTGCCTCAAGCCCCAGGACTCAGGGAATTTTTGATTTATTTAGGGTAGAGCTTTAGGGAGCACAGCACAGCCAGATCTGAAAGCCAGGTATTTATGTCCCTAATTCTTTCCACATTTTCACTAATCTCAAGGAGGTGTTGCTCTGTTGGTGCCAGCATCTCTCTCTCGTTTGATTTTATTGGCCTGGATTTCTTTTTTTCTTTCTTAATCCCGCTATTAATCACGATTTTAGAGCCTGACAGATAAAACACTCCTTTTTTAAAACAAGCAACGTTCAGCTGCTTKTCAAAACAAACGAACATTTCCCTGATGCAGAGCCTGGCTTCAGGCAGCAAGAAACACTTTGTGAAATAGATGGATTCCATCTGCAAGGAGGCAAACAAGGAGAGCGAGCTCTCACGTGTTGTCTCTGCTGCCAGGAGCCTTGGACAGGCCTGCACTGACCAGAACCTGGGCAGAGACTCTTRTTGTTGTCTCTGGTTTTGGTCCCAAGTGCATGAAAAGCCCCAACCCCTGTGCAGGAACAGCTGGGAGTGAGCCAGCCCCTATCCCACGTCTCTCCAGCCCTGRGGGTGTTGCAAATGCCAGGGGAGACTTCAACAGGCAGAGAGGACGGGGCCAGAGCAAGCTCTGGTAGTGACCAACCTGTYAAAGAGCTTTCTCCTGCCTGCCACRTCCTTGCACTGGGATTATGCATCCATCCAGGAATATGTTTTCCTTTGAGTCCTTACGCTCTCTGCCCACCTCATCCACAGCTGGGGATCCCTCCCTGGCCCCACTGGTTGCCCTCATGTCAGTCACCTTYGATGGCTTCTCCTTTGACTCTTCTTTAACTCTGGGATCCTTGAACTTCTCCGAGCCTCCCACCTTCTCTTCAAAGTCAGGTCTCTCCAGCTCAGCCTCCTCAAACTCATCCTCGCCTTGGTTATTGGGATCTTGGGCAGGATCTGCACCATCATCTGGCATCTGGACAAGAAAAGCCTCTTGTGAATACCTGGCAGGATATTCCCTTGGGAGGCAGAGAGGATGCCTTCCCCAGCAAGCAGGAGTGCTGGCCTGGAGCACTCAGGGGCACCTTTCCAAGCCTCTTAGTGTTTGATAAAAAAGCCCCAAACCAGTCTTTGTTATCCCTCTGCATCCCTCCAGATCCGAGGAGTTTGGAGTTGCACATTATAGAAACTTCTGGGTAATTATGGACTATCTGGATTCTTATTCCAAGCCAGACTTGCCTCCAGATGCCACATGGCACCAGTACTTTTCCAGGCCAGGCTGGACGGGTTGCTTGGAGCAACCTGGTCYAGTGGAAGGTGTCCCTGCCCACGTCAGGGGGTGGGATGAGATCCTTAAGGTCCCTTCCAAACCATGGAGTGGTTTTATGCTGCTGTGATTACTCACCATGGGCTCCTGGACAACGGCCTCTTTCTGGGAGTGCAGGTTCTCCTCCCTCTCGATCACTCCTGCATCTGCCAGGGACAGGGACAGGGACAGGGACAGGGACAGGGACAGGGACAGGGACAGGGACAGGGACAGGGACAGGGACAGTCAGTGGGGTCTCCTTACAGCCACCACCAGTGCCAGGCAGGGCTCTGTCCCCACCTGCCCGAGGCAGTGAGTGCTGGGGGTGTGTGTGCAGGAAAATGCCATTGGGGAAACCATTCCCATACCCATTTCCAGCTCCTCCTCATCCGCCCTGTCCTTCTCTCCTCCCTGCTCCGGGTGAGGCTCTGCCCCTCTCCTCGGGCTGGGGGGCTGGGGGCTGTCCCTCTGCACCTCCTGCCCGGGCTTGGGGGCAAAGGGAAGGTTCTTGGGGTGCCCATGGGCTTGTTCCTCATCCATCTGGGCGTTCACCTTGCTGACGATGTCCTTCCAGCTGCAAGCAAACAGAACCCTCCTGCCTCAGTGCATCCAGAGATATTCCATAAAGCTCTTTCAGAATGGCAGGCAGAGGAAAAAAAGACCCCAACACATGCAGCAGTTTGTCCTAATTTAACTTYTTTGGTCAAAACTAGCAGGTTGTATTAATTACTGTGATATGTGCCTGAAACAGAACATTTAATATGCCACAGTGCAAAGTAAGTTAAGCTTTATAAACACAGTTTATTGTAGAACTCCCTTAATATTATTCATATGACAATGACATYCACATAGCAATAAATTCCAATTCTAAATAGATTCTTACTCATGCCTCACACAGACCCAAACACACACATCTAAGGGTTTAAAAATACCAAAACCACAAGTCCTCTTTATTGTTCCAACTGAAGTGAAAAYGAAGATGTTATTAAAGTAAAATTGTAGAATTTTGGCCTACAAGGAGAAAAAAAACCTTCTCAAAATAAAGAGGAAAGCTGCAATACAAAGCTTTGGGATGGATATTTTAACCAGCATCTCTTTATAGAACTCTTCCATAAGATGCATCTGCCCTTGTGCAAACCCCCTGAAAACAGAATTAGCTGAAAGGAAACATTCACATATTCTTTCATTGTTTTTAGGTGAACATGGGAAAAGGTGTTTCATTTGTTCACTCAGTGAGGTAAGCCATGTTCCAATAWGATTTACTGCTCTCCCACCACCACCCCTCAAATGTTTTCATCCTTCTACTGACCTGAAAAATCAATTACTCATCCACAGCTCTCCCTGTGAGAGTGCACGAACCCAGCCAGAGTCAGGAATTCCTTCCTCTGCGAGGGCTGCACCCCAGACACCTTCTCCTGATGGCTGCTCCAGTATCTACATCTGCCAGAAGTGCCTCCCAGGGACAAGATGAAATCAAGGCATATGCCAAGGGCAGCACATTTTTCAGGGATGCCACAGCACAGCTCAGTGGGTGCCTGGCCAGCAGCAGAGCTGGGTGGGACACTGTCCCACTGCATGGGAACTAACTGGAGGTCCAAGGAAAAATGGAATATCTGCAATATTAACCAGAGTGAACCCCTGGGAAAGCTCAGAAGGCAGAGCTGTCTCACTGCTCCCCAAATATCTGAATATCCTCGCTCAGGGACAGCTTCAGAAGCAAAGGAGGGATGAAATCCCAGTGATAGGGACTCAAAAATTAAGTGAAGCAAAACCTTTTAACCCCAGGAAGTTACAGCAGTTCCAAGCAGGATGACTTTGCTCCAGCCTGTCCTCTAAATGAGATTTAAGTCTATTTAAGACATTTCAGTTTTTAACTGCTGACAAAGGACAAGTGGCCTTAGCTTTAGCAGCTTTTTAAGGCAGCACACAAACCCTGCAGCGAGGAAAAGCACAGCCCAGCCCTCAGCTCAGATTTCCCCATTATAAAATCATCAAAATGCAGGTTGGCCACCCAGAACTCATCCGGACCCTGCTGGGCAGAGGCACCCAAGGCAGCAGGTCCGGCACTGGATGTGTGGCCCCTCTGTGCTCTGCTGCAGCCCCGTGTGGCTCTTGGCACTGGCAAGGCTGGGTTATGTGCTCCTTATCTCAAATCTCAGGCAGTGTAAACAACAGCCTCCAGCTGCTCTGTAACTCCTTGGTGACAGATCCAGGAAAAGCAAAGCACACGCAACACGCCAGGATCCCTGTCCTCACCGGATCCAGGAAAAGCAAAGCACACCCAACACGCCAGGATCCCTGTCCTCACCGAAATCCCTCACCAAACACATCAATATTTGCATTTTCTGCCTCACGTAGTGACAGTAGCCTGGCTGGGCTGAGGAAAGGCCATTCTGCCATCACAACCCTCACCTTCAGTCACACCCACGCCAGTCCCTGCCTGCAGCAGGCAGAACATCCCCTGAGCTGTGACTCCTGTGTCCCTGCAGATGTGATTCATCACAGCAGTTTGGGGAGGACGTGGCCATTTAAAGAAATAAGCAGAACACAGTCTCTGCCCTGGAAAGGTCACGGGTTAAGTGAACAGATGAAAATAGAAGAGAAAAAAGGGCAGGATCAGGCTGAGTCTAGAATGAAATCCACAAGTTTCCTCTACAGATATAATAGAAATGAAATCCTATTTGCTCCAGTAAACTGAACAGACACGACCTGCACACACACAGGGGATAAATAAGTTAAAGGAGGAAGCACTATTTTCAGAGTCACTTGTTGGATTGTGGCCAGACTTTGATGAATTGCAGCCACAGAGAGACATTTTCTTCCTTTCCCAAAACAGCCCAGTCTCCTGCAAGTGCTGCTGAGACAATAAACATCTTCCCCTGTGCCTGTACAGCATCCACTGGATCCTGGGCCCTGCCCAGACTCCCAGGAATTACACCAATACCAGTGGCACACCGAAGAAAGGCTGTGCCTTCAACCATCTCTCAAGCAGACCCACAACAAACACAAGAGGAGAGAGACCAGAGCTGTGCCTGTTTGGCACCTCCAGCCCAAACGCTGAGAGTAGAAGGAGTTTCGTGTCACCAACCTTTGCATTTGCACCTGCCTGTTCCCTGCTGGGTGGTGGCTGTCCAGCATGGCAGCTTTTTCTGCTGGAGARGGCCGTCTGGGATCAGCCAGGGCCAGCCCGGGAGCCTGGCTTTCCTCGTGGCTTTGCACCTGGATGCGCATCACCATCTTCACATCCTGCAGGGGAGACACACAGGGATATCACATACCCCCAAGTCTGGACAGGGTTATGGGCCAGAACATCCTTGATCAAAGAGCAAACATTCAGAAGTGCTCCAGAATAAATCTACACTCCTGTCCGCCCTGCAGCAGAAGACTTCTCCTTCCATACAGCCAAAAGGGAATGATTTAGATCCTGTGTGACCCAAGCTTGTCTTGGGTAGGTGAATCTCCAAGAGCAACAAAACCACCTCCAACCCCCCCTACATTGACATTACTGTAATTAAAGCCCAGCCACACTGCAATTATTGTCTTTTTTTAGAGATTTCCTGCCCATAACTCCCTCTCAATCACCCCAGGAGCGACGGGGGCTGCTTTTATGATTGACTCTTCGCAGGCCTGGCAGGAGAACCCACTCCCCCGAGCCTGCCCACGAAACCACCACCCCCTCGGCGTGCCCGGTGTGGTAAACCCGAGGCCAGCACAGCTCAGGGGCACAGCACCACCAACACCAGAGCCCCGAGCTCCACGAGCAGAGGCCACCCAAAGCCAGCCCCAGGACCTACGGGGTTCCCGTTGGGCAGACTGTTCATGGTCCGGGTGAACCTCACCACGTGCCCGTCCCCGGGCCGAGCTGGCCACGCTGGCACAGCCTCTGGCAGCGAGTTGGCATCCCGTGCCGGGGCTGCCTGGCTGAAGGGCACGTTTGGCTGTGGCCTGAGGCCGTCGTGGCTGTAGGAGCTGTGTCCCACCGGCTGCTGAGCTCCGGGGCCCGGGGACGGCGGCGCGTTCCCAAGCGGGCGGTTCTCCGGGCTGGCTGGGAAAGCCTGCAAGGAAAAAAGGATAAACTCTGAACTGGAGGGAGCTGGGCTTGTTCTTGTAAAGCCCCAGGAGCCCTGCAGAACGCTGCTCCCTGGGGTTTCCTGGGAATACCACACCTTCTGCCTGCCCGGCTGCAGTTGGCTGTTGGCTGGCACCAGGGGCTGCTGCCCCTTCCCAGCTCCTCCTCCTCCTCCTCCTCCTCCTCCTCCTCCACCTCCTCCTCTCAAGCCTGGCATCTTCTGGAGAGCTTCCTTGAGCTGCCTGAACTCTTCCATCTGGGCCTGAGGGGATGAGAAGGATATAGAGAAACTTCACATAGGGTTAAACATCTCCCTGTTGGGAACAGCCACTCCTTGTGGCCATTTGTTTGGCACAGATACATAAAGAAGATACTCTAAAAAAGAGATATATTTTGTGTATATGAAAGGTTGGAGAAAATCCACAACCATCAACGACAAACCCAGCTTTCCCTTCACATTCCATGGATATTMTGCATTCCCCCTTTGCCAGTCTTGCCTCTTATTTCATTGCACACTTTYACCCTGGAAGTGCTGAGCTGCTGCACTGATTCTTTCCCTGATGCTGTCCAGTGCATGAGCCATTGATTAACTCCTGCCTTGGCACAAGAATTGTATCCTGGCTCTTAGCTGTGCCTCCCTCTCCTCCTGGACCTTCAGGTCAGCTTATTTCCTTCCAGTGCAGGCATTTCTCCCTGGATGTGCTCATCCCAGCGGGGCTGACAATAATTGGCATAATCCTACTTGACAATCCAATTTACTTTGCAAGACAAAGGAAAATCGATTCTCCTGGACTGGTAAGCAAATGCAGCACTTCTCTCTCTCCTGCAGCTCCTTTCTTTCATCTCCAGCCCTGAAAAGTAGGGCTTGAAAAAGCCACTCAGGAAAAGCTCCTCATTTCCACCCTGGTTATTTATAGGAAATTGMGGGGGGAGACCTTTTCATGTGCTTGCCAGGATACCTGGAAATGGACCAAATTAGGGACTGGGCAGAGTAGGAAAGCTTCCAAACAGCAAAGTTTAGCAGGAAATTAATTCCTGAGCAGGCTCTGTTGATTTCAGTTGTTCCCCCTGAAATGTGACCTTAAAATGAACATTAAAAACAAAACAAACCCCAGCAAAACCCCTCAGCAAAGCTAACATAAATGGGAATGAGGAAAAGGCAGCCAAGAAGAGTTCCTGGGATATGAACTCGCAGGAAACTTCCACTCAGAGCAAACCAGATGGATGCAAAACTTGTACCCATCAATTCACCCTCGTTTGGAAGTATTTGGGATGTGGGCAGGTGACAGGAGCCATTCCAGGGTTGGGAATCCAGGGACTYGTGCAGCAAACCTGTATTTACAGCTGCTGGGACAGATTCCAGGCTGRAGAATTTTACCTGCACAGAATGGATCTACACTACCAACACCTGCCAGCACTGTTTTAGGCAACTCCCCACACTGGAATACAGCTGGTAACAAGATCTGTTATTTAGGGGATATTTGATGTGACACAGACCCCAGCTGGTTACCTGGGCATTGAGGAGCTGAGAGTGAACCTCCTGGTGGGCCTTCCTGAGGAGCTTGCTCTCTTCTCTGAGTTTAAACACCGTGTCTGCAGGAGAAGAAGAAATTTGCTTCWAAGAGCTATTTTTTGCGAGTGCAGCATCTCCCTTTCTCACCATAAACTCCTCTTGACCTCCCAGACCTCTCCAAGCCCAGGAATTACAAACAAACCCGCTCATCGTTCCTTCCAGCACTCCCAGGAATTCCTTCTCTCCAGACTCTTTGCTAACTCCTGCTCTCAGCTCAGGCTCTCGCTGTGTTTGCTGCAGGAGTCAGGTATTCACTTTTCCATTTCCCTTCCCCCTTGCAGCAGGGAGGGCAGGGAGTCACCGCCCCTTCCTTTGGGAACTGGAAGGGTAAGGAAGAGCAAGAGGGGTCTCCTGAACCCACAGATCCCCTCCTCCTGCACAGAGAAGCTGCCTCTTGATGGTACAAAACAAAAAAAAACCACGACCCACTTACAGAAAAGAATCATGGCACAGCTCTGTCCTCAGGCACGTTTATTCCTGTGCTTTTAAGGAACAYTTGTGCCCTGCAGCCTCCAGGTTGGGCTTTTTCAAGCTCTTTGCACACTCCCGAGCACCTCGGCAGCAAGACACGCCATGTGCTGCTGTCTCCCTGCCTCGGATATAATGACGTTCCCTCCAATGGGAAAGAAAGGCTGGGTCACCAAATGTCAGCCTTATTTTGGATCCTGGATCTCTGAGAACACCACCAGAACAGCAAGCACTGGGGTGTCTCTGCAGACACACTTGCACTATGGGCTGAGACGGGAATTTTCCATAACTGGATGGTCACTGCAATGGGCTGAACTGCACACAAGGCTCAAAATTACAGGTATTTCTGATTCCAGGGGGTTTCTTTTCTTTATATTCAGCCCTGGCACAGGACATTTTGCCACTSAGGCTAGGTGTTCTTGCCTTGCAATGAAGGTTAACATCAAACTGAGAGTGGAATTTTCAGTGAGAGACAATTAGCAAAAATCCTCCATCCCACTTTAACAACRTGTACTTCAGGAAGAGAGACAATCAAATATTCAGGCTTCACTTATTTGTCCTCAGTTTCSCTCCTTCTAACCCAGGAACGCTCATCAGATACTACACTGGGCTTTGTTGACCAGAGGGGAAAAAACCCAAACACACACGAGCAGATTTTGATCTTCCAGACCTAATCAAGTAAGAACAGATGCAAACCTTAAAAGGCCCACAATGTAATTAAACAGCAGACTAAACACAAAGCACTCTTTGGGAATTAAAGGGATCAGCATTGCCTGCAACACTTGCACTATTAAATGCCTTTTATTGACCTACACCATTCATTACAAAAAGTGTGTTTCATTTTGCTGCCAAGCTTTAATGCCAGGATCYGCAGGATTTGCTCCTGCACCACCACCTGAGGCAGGACAGTGCTCCAGCTGAGGCCAAGACACTGCACCCTGTCTGCTCCTGGGGGTGTTTTTGGGTGGCCTGCAGAGGAATCTCTGCCTTCTCCTCATCCCAGTCCTTCACTCCTTCCCCTGCCTGGAGTTTTCCCAGCTCTCCATCACGCTCACCCTGCAGGTTGGTGACCTCGCTGTCCTTCTCCTGCTGCAGCTGGGCCAGTCTCTGGCCGTGGCTCTCCAGGCTCTTACGGTGCTCCAGTTTGAGGCTGTTGTGCTGCAGCTGCAGGTCCAGCAGCTGCTTCTTCACATCRTCGTGCTGGTTCTGGACAGGAAAACAAGTGAGAGTCGGTACAAGAAGAGTAATKTAGAAATTGTCTGTCTAATGAGTTGCTCGAGGGGGCAGGAGAGATGTTTGCTCCTCCAGTGACGAAATCCCAGGTACRACCAAATATTCTCTGTGTTCAGTGGTCCAAGAGGGGGATGTGAAATGCCAATTCAACTCCACTTTGGGAAGAGSTTTTGGGGGTCTCCTTGGAAGCCACTCAACTGGAAGCAGAATGTGGTGGCAAGTCCCTTTCTGCCTGGAAGGGATGGAGACTCCAGGGCAGAGTCGAGAGCTGCTCCTGCTCCTCCCTGCAGGAACCCACCCAGGGCAGGCCATGGCATTTGCTGCTATCAAACCAAAAGCCTGTGGAACACAAATCCAAGAGCCTTCCCAGAGTTCCCAGACATCTGAAGGACGGGGCAGTTTCCATGGAGCACCAGCCTGCACGCTGCAGGATGCTTTAATCACCTTTAAACAGGGACAGGGTGTAAACCCCATGATTTTCCTGCAGGTGTTGGGCACACGGACACCTGAACGCCCAGGACTTTTCCCTCTGCTTGGTTTGCTTCCCAACAGCCTGGCTGTTCTCCCAGCCACCCCTCRGAGCTGCTACAACAGGAGGAAGAGCTTGGGCAGGGATCCCCTGACCGAGCCCAGGGAGAGCCCCCRTTCCCCACAGCACCACGGGGCTCCCAGACATCGAATTCCAGGGTAACAAGACTGTCCCAAGACCACCAGACTATTCCAAGCAGGCCAAGAATTGCCCAGATAAAAGCAGGCTGAAAAGCTGCTCTCTTCTCCCCTCCCCTCTTGCAGAGCCCAAGAACAAAACATGCAGAAACATCCTTTTGCTCGGACCCGCTGAACCAGAATTCACCTCCCTTTTTTTTTTGTTCCCATGGTAACCCAGAGAGATTCCTTGCACATTCAGTTTGTCAACACCAATTATGCATGCAGATTGACTGGCTCTCAGGTGAACCCTGGCCCTGCCACACAATCCCATCCTCAGGACTCAGGCAGCCATTTCAATCAGGCTTCCTGGGGGAAAAAAGAAAATTTCCTATTTTAAAAACCCCAAACCTCTAAATGCTATCGATGATTGCATTTATCTCCAGGAAAACAAAGTGCCTGTGGCCCAGGCATTCCCCTTGAAGCAATTATCCTCCACTAAAAGAGGTGTAACTCCAAAAATCCAGGCAGTGCAGAGGAAAAGGCTGTCGGGGTGGAGGGGTCCCAGRGACAGAACAAAGGAGAGCCACAAGGATGTCAGGTTAATCGGATCACAACACCCAGAGGGAGAATAAAGGGAACAGAAGATTCCTGCCTTGGCTTTCAAAGGCATGAGGTACTTAGAGCTCTCATCAGAGCCCCTGGCAGGAAGCACTGCAGAGGAACCACTTCCCTAAAATCATTTTGATACTGAACACCTCAGAAGCCACAACATCAGCAAGCGAGGGTTGATTTTAACAAGCAACTCTTAAGAAATTCAAGGAATTTTAAGTCCTCATCAGCTCAGGTCAATTAATTTCTAACCCCTGTTCTGCCTGAGAGTTGATGTGCATAATGTGTGTCCCCAGGCTGCTCAGAGGCAGGGAGAGAGAGGAAATCTTCATCCTCTGACAGCAGCAGGAAGCTGGGGAGGGAGATRAGTGCCCTGGCCAAGGTCACCCACAGCACCCGGGGCTGGCTGCTCATCCAGCACATGGAGCACCCCCACCCTCAGCTGGTTCCTGAGGAGTCTGGGACCAGAGTGTGCAAACTSCAGGAGGAATCCAAAGACTGCAGGTCTGGAACACCCCACATGGGATTACTTTTCAGAGAGGCAGTTTAATTAGCTGCAAGCAGAACATTCCTGACTCARTCAGTCTCCTCAAGGCCACGTATCCTGAGGAACCCAGGAACCTCTCATCTCCATCTGAGTGAGAATGTTCCTTTTGACACCTTGTCATGGCATTYCACTGGGTCCCTCACACTGCAATATGGGGAAATTGTACCATTCCCAAGCCAGCTGATCTCCCAAAAATCAGGAATTCTTCCACTCAGCTGTAAGAATTCAGAGCAGCAAGTTCTCTCATYCCACCTTCCCTCTGATGTTCCACCAAGAGGTTTGTGCCCAGCTGAATGATCAGAAGACAATAACAGGACCTCAAACCCAGCTATTTCCGCCCTGATTTAAAAGCAACTTCGTGGACAGCATTGTACAAAGTGGAATCAGTAACCCACAAGCAAAGGAAGGGCACACCTCATTTTTCCTGTTCCAGCAGTTTCAGGAAGCCCTTGTCAAAGTTCCTTAGCCCGAAGCCCCCTCCCTGCCCGGCTGCTGCAGGGAATGCCAGGATGAATCCTGCACGGGGATGGTAGCAGAACATTTCCATCTCCACTCAAGAGGAAGAAAGGACTTGCAAGACAAAGCCTGGCCCCAGCAGGAATCCAGACCCAGGCAGCCACTCCAGCTGCTATTTTTGGACAAAGTCAAGCCCCTTGCCCCTCTGTGCCAGCTCCAGATGTGAATCACCCATCGAGGACTTCAGCACAGGGGGACAGAAGTGACCAGGAACACCAAGGCCAGATGTGCTGGTGTGGCTCCACAGAACCCTTTGGCCACATTTSGGACCTCCAGCTCCATTGCTTCTGTTCAGCATGACACGTTCCCTTCCCAGCTGATGGCACTCCTGGCAGCAACCTTCCTCCTGAGGAAGCCAGTCCCAGTGGGAAGCATTTTTTCCTGGGCTCCAGTAACAGAAGTGTTACCCACAGCCTCCTAACGAGGCTAAAAACTGCTTTTTCAAGCCTGGGGGGGGTTGAAATCTCCCACAGTCCCAAGGGCTGGTTTGTCTTTCAGCAGCTGTAAATGTAGTTTAGAAAAAATAGATGGAGGTTTGTTGGGTTTTTTTTTCCCACCCCTCCAATAAAAGGAAGCCAGAGAAAGGGAGCCAGGACGAGAAGCTCTGACTGTCCCCTTGAGAGAAGCAAACCAGAGCATTCTGCTCAGCCTGCAGTTGCTATGAAGAGGAATGTTGCTATTGCAAAGCGCTCCCAGAATCCACAGTGCTGGAGAAAACCCAAGAGAGAGAACTGTACTTCCCTTTTCCCCAAGTTTGAATCCAAAAGCCAGGCAGCTGGAGGTCCAGCTCAGCTCAGGAAATACAGCCCAGCGGTGCTCAGGGCTGCTGGAACCCAGCCCTCTTTCTCCATCCCAGAATTAAATTACCATTTCACTGCCAAGGCTTGGACTGAAAAACGTTTAAAAAAGCCACCACACCAGCCCCCAGTTGCACTGCCCTAACAAAAGCAAGATTGAACATCAAGATATGCTTCAGGTAGAGCACGTGATAAGCTATAAAATGCTATAAAATGCTATAAAATGCCCTGCTCTGAGCCTCTCCCATGGACTGGATATATTGTATAAGCCCAAAGGGCAAGGTCCAGTGAATAGACCCATTTTCACACTTAAAGACCCAGCAAAGAACACTCTGAACAGCAGAACCCTGTGTGATAAAGTGCACAAAGGCTGCCATTGAAACGAGGTGTGGGTGAAACCTGACACAGAACAAACAGGGAACTCCCCTGAACCTGAGCAGTCAGGGAGCAATGTGGATCAACACGGAGAGGTCTCCTCCCTAAGTGCAGGAAACCCTCAGTCCTTCCTGGGATTCTCCCTCCCCGGAGCATCCCTTAACCCACAGCAGACAAACCTCCCTTACCTTCAGGATCTTGTGCTGGGAACTGAGGGCCCCATATCTGTTCATGGAGTCTTGCTGGAAGAAAAAAAAAACATCCAACAGTGCCATTAGATTCCAGAAAAATCCAAGGCAGGGAGAGAAACACCCACAAGCACCTGCCCAAGCCCCACTGCCCCTTCACACCCCCAGAGAGGGGCTGGGACAAGCCCACCATGGTGACAGGCAGAAGGCTGGAAAAGAACCTTTTCAAAGCAACCCATCCACCAGCTCATTAACTGCACGTTTAATTCACATTTACAGTAGTTTTCCCCCAGCCCTCAGCCCTTTATCTAGGCCAGGCCTGGTGCTGAAGGAGCTTTGCAGGCTGAACTCCCTTCCCTGAAGGCTGAGCTCTCCAGGCAGCAGCTGAGGGGGAGGCAGAGAAAGCAGCAGAGCTCGGGCTGTCGCCTACACACAGAAATTGCACCGTTCCACAAAAAATGGATCACTAGGCAATCGAGGGAGCCTCAAGCAAACTCTGTAACCAGGCACAGCAGCCAAACTGAGCTCGGCTGGCACAAACCTGCAGTGGAGGGGGATTYGCCCCTCCACAGAGGGGTCTGTGCCAGTGCCACAGCTCTGCTCGTGCCTCACCGAGGGTCACCTCCTTCCCTCGTGTCCCCAAGGTAGCACTTTTCAGCCCAGCACCATCCCCTCCTCCCAGCASGTGTGGAGGCCACCACCCCCTGTGCCCCAAGGCTTTGTCCCCAGGGCAGCAGTGGCACCTGAGAGGGGACGGTCCCAGCACAGGAAGGTTCACAAACATCTGCTGGGACCTGTGTTTGGGCATTTCAAAGCAACAGAGCAGCACCAGGGAAGTGCAAAGAGCACCACACAGAGCCTCCCACCACACTCCCCAGTTTAACTTATATGATGAATCCTTGAATCAGTCTGAAATATCCCCAGCAAATGAGCACAAACTGCACGGGAGCTGCCCACCATTAGAAAATTCAGATATTCATCCCTGAGTTTTTCTGTCACGGGCTGACATTCACCCACAGAGGAGCGGGCTAAAAGGGATTCCTCTTCTCCAGCATCTCCTCAGCAGATGCTCTGGGAAAGGAATAAAACCAGCCTTATAACTGAAGTGAATGTGACAGACTGTATCCCAGGGATGCATTTCTTCCCAGTCCTTTTCCCTGCCGAATGAGAAGTCCACAGGCTGGTGAAAACCCTCTGACAATCCCTGGAGACAGAAAACAATGGATATGCTTTCCCCAGCACCACCATGGCCTTTCTTTTCCGTGTCCCCTGTGGTGTGCCTGCATTCAGCCTCCCCAGGACTCTTCTGTCCCAGGGAGCAGCAATTCCCCCGTCACACTGCAGCATTCCCTGCCACACCGGGAGCTGGGAATCATCTCCTCGGCTGTCACACGTGGGAGAACAGGCAGAACAGCTCCAGCACTGCACGGCCTTTCCCTGGGATGAAGCAAACCCTCACASTCCACCAGCTTTGAAGAGGAGTCAGCCAAAGTTCAGCCTGTACCGTGCACACCGGAGCCTCCCGTGCCTTCCAGTGGCCTCACGACCCCGGTGGCACCACAGAAACACTTCCCATTATTACCCAGACAYCCTGGGATAAACCACACCTACCTTCTCCTTGTTGAGAGCTTCCTGAGCTTCTAACTTGTACACTAAAAAATCTGGGAATGGGAGAAAAGGAGACAGTTTAGYGAGCTGGAATTTCACAAGGATCTGGTTCATATTTTGGTGGGGGGAGGGAAGGAGGAACTCAGCCCCTTGCTGAGCAAAAGGCTGCAAGTCAATAAGCTGGAATGCAGATGCTGCTGGGAGACCACTCCATGCCCTTGGCAAGATGGGAGTATTTTCCATGAGAGCTGTCCACCCAAATGTCCTTCCTTTCCCATTCCGTAATCAAGTGCATTTCCTACTTCAGCACACAAACAGCTACAGTTTGATGTCAAGGAAGCTGAATAAGGATTTGAGGTGCTCTGAAATGAGAGATGACTCCAGAAAAGAGGAACCAAAGCTTCTGTGAGACCCAAACTCATGTGCTGATCTCATCTGTGCCACCTTCCTAAAACAGGAAGGTCCCATGACAAGGTAATGTGTATTGGGATGCTCCATTTTCTCAGTCTGTCCCCACTGAATAAATTAAAGAGGCAGCACAGAAAAGCAGCTTCTCCCTCACCTAGACAGCCACAAAGCTGCAGACAAACCTGGATACATCCAGAAACACAGAGCAGGTCAGGGTAAGGAGCAGGGATGTTACTCCACACACCAGTTTGAAAGATAAAACCCAAGTTTAAGTTGCCAACGACAATCCCATGCAGAGGGGCCTGACATCGAAGCCCAGCACTCTGCTGGAAGGCACATGAGTTAATCTGTTGGCTTTCTGCTTCCTGCTGTAGTTCATGGTCCTAAAATCTCCTGCATGTTTGTGTTCCCTTGTGTGCATGAGCTCCGAGGGATGTGACAGTCTGCACTGTGTGTGTTGGGGAGGGCAGTGATGCTGATATCACCCAGCACTTGTAGAGCTCAGCAGCTTCAGCTCCCTTTTGGAAGAAAGTTGACATTTTTCCAAGAAAAAGGCATGGTCCAGCGCCAAGTTTAGTCACCACTTGAAGTGTTCAAACACCACRACAGGGGGACTGTTACTCACAGATTGGACTGAGGACAAAAGTAGGAGTGGGAGAGAACAGAACCCTCTGCCAGCACCTTGTGCCCACGGGCACTGGAAATGTCACTTCACTATTCCCAAACCCCACTCAGTGACAGCCACACGTGGCCCTGAGGCAGGGAAGGCCTTGGGGACAGCTGGGGGTCTGCCTGGCCTCTGCTGTGCCCCCCACGTGAAGGACTCACCTTCCTTTGTCTTCTTGTGCTCCCCTCTCTCCTTCTGCAGGGAGCGCTCCAGCCGGGACCTGTGCTCGTACACCACTGTGGGAGCAGCGAGAGGCACAGCATGAGACAAATCCAATATTTCTCCCCACATATTTTTTTCCGCATATTTATTCTCCTGTTTAGAGAAGGAAGGGGACAGTTGGGCTGCAGACCATGGATATTTCTGATGTAACACACCGGTCTCATCCTGTGAGTATCTGCACTCAGGTTTGGCTTCGGAGCCCRAGCTGTGCTGGCCAAGAGCTGCTTTAGTGGGCAGTGGCTCAACTGTGTCTTTGTGGGCCCAGGYTCAAGGCAGAGTCACCTGCTCTATAAAGGCATCAGCATCATGTAGGAGAGGGAATTTTCCCCCTTCCACAACCCAGACATTGCCTGGCCCTCAGGCCACTGAGGAGAACTGAGCCAAGCAGCAGCTCTCCCTCCCATCACACACAAAACAGCTCGAGAACAGAGAGGGCTGAGCAGCCACATGACAAATGGAAGTGCCAGAGAAGCCTCCTGATGGATGCTGATTTTAATCCACTCTGATGTGTGAATTCTAACCAAGAGCCCTCCTTGAGCTGAGCCACCACACTCAGCTCCAACAGGCTCCTCATCCCCTCGGATGGGCCAGGATGGCACCGGGCAGCAACTCAAGAGGGGAGAGGTGATGAAAGAAACCTGTTCCCAGMGCCAAGATCCCTCCAGAGCCAAGACCTTTGGGGGCAAGTCGTGCCCCAGTCTGCAGGAAAATGAACCGAGTGGGGGGATGTTTGCGTGCACAAATCAAGTGCTCGTCCATTCCTTGCTGAAATCTTGCCAAGCCAAGAGCCCCAAGTGCCTCGTGCTCTCACTCCAAGTGATCTATGGAACCTGCCAGCTCCACTCAGGTCACACTGGAGCAGCAAATTCCTCTGTCACTTCTGACCTCCCTCAAGGAGCACGAAAGGGCAGTGCCCTAGGTCAGCCTGGTTATCTCCTTCCTTATCTTTGTTAACACACAGACATCCCAGCRATGCAGATGCTCCCCCTGGACCGGGCCACTCCACTAAGACCTTCCTCTGACCCATATTGCTCAAACCATTCCAGCAGTGGTATYCAACTGGATGTTCCCCCTGCAAAGCAGCAAACCCATCACTGCAGCTGTCCAAGTGTCTACTCCACGACAGCTTTATTTTTAGAAACACTTTTCCCAACAGACTGCTCAGATGTCACCCTGAGGGCTTCCCCAGCAGAGCACACAAGGGGCCCTGGGTGCTTCTTCACCCYATGCTAGAAAGCCTTGTTCAATGAAATTGCCATCTTGAGAACATCAGCCACTTCCCAAAGGGTCTGGGAGCCCTGGGCACTCATGTTTCTGCCAGAAGCATCTGATTTTCTTGCAGTCTTATCTAGCAGAGCTCCTGAGGGCAAGGCTTTGATGTGATGGGAACTTCCCACCAGCAACGAAAAGCATCTGTAGCAATAGGTTTGTGCTCACACCCTCAGCTACAGACCCCAGTGCAACCACCCCGGAGCAGAGGAGGCTTCAGGAACAGCTCCATATCACAGGCTGCTTATGCAGAACTTTAGAACACAAAATCTGGCTCTCCCTGACCCTGTTTTTATAAGTCAGATAAGCTGAAACAACCTCCAGTGACTARAGAAGAAAGTTGTAATCTCTCCTGCCATTCCTCCAGGTCTCCAGAGCCCAGAGAAAGCAGGTTCAGCTTTACACAGAGCAGGGAGCCAGCACTGCCCACAGCAGTGTCTCTGCTCTTGGGGCTGTTCAGGGCCAGCAGTTGGACCTTGATGATCCCAGTGGATCATCCCTTCCAGCTCAGGAAATTCTATAATTCCATGATTCTATCCTYCCCTCTGTGGTGGGACACAGCAACAACTCACCCGACCAAACTGGCACTGCACAGCCTCGGAGGCCAGGGAGCCAGGAAGTCTCTAACAATCTGCTTTTACAAGAGAGAATGGAGGGTGGTCAGTGGCTAAATCCAGGCTGGAATGCAGCCAGAACTCGGCTCTCAGGCACCGTCACCTGCTGCCAGAGGAGCTGCCAAAACAATGAAATCCCTYGTGGGGCCTTGCTGGAAACACAGGATCAGATGCAGGAGAAGACACGGGAATTAAAGCCACACAACAAGTGAGCACAGGGCAGGGACAGAGCCCAGAGCCCCGTGCCTGTCCCCAAAGCCCTGCAGGGAGCAGGCACAGCACCAGAGCCACGGCCAGATGTGCCAGACACCACTGCACTGCAAGGCTTCCGCGAGCATCGCTCCCATCTGCCACTTGCCAGGCTTCTCCCACCAGCCAGATCCAAAAAGAAGCCTTGCCTTTGTTGAAACTGTCGGACAAGTGTGTGTCTTCCCAAAATAAAAAAGGGTAGCCATGGCAACAACTGTATTTAGGAATAGGAAGACTGACGGGGGGTTAGAAACCCCAGCGACAGGCTCAGCTCTGCCATTCACACATATTTGGGTGGAAAAAATATGAGCTTGGCTCAGTTGYTGGCCTGTTGTTCCCAAAACTGGGGTTCCCTGAGGCTACCACTGTCATCTCGTTCTCTGAAGAGCCAGCCCCTCTCTCCAAGAGGAGCAAGAGATGCTGACACACCAGAAAGGAATGTGGGTTAACTTCTGCCCTGCTGATCCCTGCACATCCCAAACTCAGGATGCAGGGGGAAATTGTGGCTGAGGCTGAGCTACACATCAGGAACTGCAGGTGTTTGATTGCTTCGTGGAGTGAGGAAAAATGGAACCAAACCATAAGATAACAGCACTGAACCTGAACACACACTAGATCAATTCCCAAGGCTGATTGGGTTTTGTTTGCTGGAGAGGAACACACACCCCACACTCTGCTCTCCCTGTCTGCAAACACACACAGCCCTGGGCACAAGCAGCCCTTGTAGGATGCTACATTTGCATCACAACACTGCACACAAAACCACCCGAGAAGATTTAACCCTAAARGACATAAATGTTGAGTCACAGATCTGCAGAATTCCCCAGCAACACAAGCTGCAGAAACTACCCCTGGATAAGGCCAGGGAGGTCATGAGAGATCCCCTGTAGTTGATTTTAGCTGAGGAAGAGCTGCCATATAAACACTGTGATCTAAAATGAGTTTTTAGGGGGGAAGAAGGGGTTAAATGAATCTCTTGACTTTGAGTAGAACAATATTTTGGCCACATACAATTCATCCTGTGGGAATTCCAGCATTACACACCCAAGTGCTGGCTACCCCGAGCGGATTCCCACCAAACCTCTCCACGGGGAGCTCAGCAAATCCCTCTAGAGACTCCAAACCCAGTGACAGCTGCTGGAAACGTCGCCTTGGCAGGCACGGTAAGGCTGGAATGATAGGCCAGACAAAGGAGATAAGAGTTCAGCGGTGGAGTAACGTGTGTCCTCAGCCTTCCCTGCTGACATCTCCCCGTGGGCTAAAATCCCATTTTCCCACAGTCAGGCATTTATGTAAGGAGGACAAATGAGGGGAGGAAGGGGGAGGAGGAATACACACTCTGTGTTTGCCTTCCGGTCTCTGGCAGCTCTTGCCAGAGGAACCAAGTGCTGGTCAGTGGGATCAGAAAAGCCAATTCTTCCTCCTCCTCCCCCCGTTTTTAGRGAGCTGTGTGCTGCAGCATCCATCGGCCCCAAACACTCTGGCAAGACTTTTCTAGTCCCGGACCAACCTCTTGAGAACCAGGTGGAGTTTATTGCCTTGCAAAGGCAAGGGGCAGCAAACTGTGACAACAAACTTTAGCACAGCATCCCTTCCCTCTCCGCTCACTTTCCACGGGGCACAGGGAGCGGAGCCACATCTCAGAGCCTGCCCTGCGAGTMCCACTTCACATTTTTACTGCTTCAGGCTTAGGCTGACACAGGTTTAGATTTACAGCCAAAAGRAGCAGAAATGGAATAGACGTGACGCAGCTGAACTCGGCGATCCAACGCGCTCCGTCCCCCTTCGCTGCGAGCAGCGAATTCAGGCTCGAGGCTGCTCTGATTCCAGACAGCCAAAGGGGGGAAGGAAACGGCCACAGCATCTCAGAGCTCGTGAAAGCCAAGAGCTGAGCATCCCCGAGGATGGGAGCGAGGGAAGTTCGGGCGGGCCGTGCACACCCGGAGCGGGTCACTCACCTTGGAGCTGCGCTGACAGCGCTTCCTGCTGCTGTTTGTATTTCTGCGCCAGCGCTTCGGCGTTCCGCACCTTCTGCTGCAAGTGGTTGTAGAGGAAAACTCCGGAGCCCAGGCACGCCACGGTGACCAGGCAGAAGGCGGTCTGCAGCAGCCCCTTCTGCCTCCTGGAGCACATCCCGGTGCCCATGGCGGGGCCGGGGCGCAGCGATGCGGCGCTGCCTCGCCGGCGCCGCTAAAGCATCCGCTTATCTTTGCCCGGCGGTCCCGTTCCTCCGCCAACTCGCGGATCCCTCTGGAAGACGCGATCCCAGCCTCGCCTTCTCTCCTTGCCAGCCCCGAGAGCGGCGGGAGAGGCTCCGGCCCCGCTCTATTCCTGGCCGTCCATGGGGAAGCGGCGCGGCCCCGGGCCGGTGTCCGAGCGGAGCCGCCGCATCCTCCGGAGCCCGGGGGGCGGCCCGGGGGGGCTGCGGGGCGAGGGCAGCCGGCGGAGGGGACCGAGCAGGAGCAGGAGGAGGAGGAGGAAAACTTTTGCTTCCCATGTGCTGCAGCCGGGAGGGGGGGAAGGGGGGGGCGGGAAGGGGGTACCGCCGCCTTTGGCTCTTCCCACCTCCCCCGCTGGAGCAGCGACCGGAAAAAATAACCCGGCGGGAGGAGGAGAAGCCCTCGGGCCCCCTCCCCGCGGCTTCCCCCGCCGGCAGCTCCGGGAGGAAGCGGCGGCACCGGGGCCGGGAGACGGGCCAGGAACGCGGCGGCGGCGGCGGCATCCGGGCTGCGGCGGCGGCGGAGAGTCCGCCCTCGGCGGCGGGAGGGGCTGCGGGCACCGGGGGGAACCGCGGGGGAACCGGAGCGCCCCGAGCCCCGCCGCCCCCCGGGGCACCCGGGTCCCCCCTGCCCCCGCCGGGCCCCGGCATCACCGGGAGCCCCCGAGCGCTCCCTCCCCCGTGCGGGTGTTCCCCTCCCCGGTCCGAAGGAGCGGGCGAAGYCGCAGCCGGGGCTCCCGGCACCTGTTGCTACCGGGAGATGGATGAGGGACACGGGCGTGGATTAACCGGAGAGCATCCTCACAGTTCTTTCGAACCTTCCAAGAGCTGCTGTTTTTCTTGAGAAAAGAGGAGCTGATAAAGGCGGGAGGGCGGCACAAGGAGAAGGGTGTGAGTTTGGCTGTTTCACATTGGTTTGGGCTGGAAGGGACCTTAAAGCTCATCCCATTCCACCCCCTGCCATGGGCAGGGACGCCTTCCACTATCCCCGCTTGCTCCGAGCCCCGTCCAACCTGGCCTCGGACACTTCCAGGGATGGGGGATTCCAAGGTGTTCTGGACAGCTGAGCCTGTCCTAAGCACCTGCCTTTAATGTGGGCTGTTCTCTTCCGGCAGAGCCCAAGTTGTTTTATCCAGGTATGTGATGCACAAAGTGAGTAGACGACCTTTAAAAGTCCCTTCCAACCCCAGCCATTCCACGATTCTGTRCCTCACGGGACAGACAAAGCTGCCTGGAGCCTTGCCTGGGTTCTGAGCTCAGATCTATGTGAGACCCCCGGCTTTATGATGAATCTTCCCTGCACCAACAGTCTGTTAGGTTGGCTCATCTCTTATCTGAGCTCGCAAGGATATTTCCCCTGGAATTCTGCCAAGTTCCATCTTTCAGGCACCTGGGGAATAAGCAACAATCATAACAGTTCTTCAGCAGCAATTCCCCTCCAAGAATCATGCGTGGTGGTTTCATAAATGTTAATCAAATGAGCTTTACAGCACTGCTGGGAATTGGCTGAATGGCACTTCTGTCACCCTGATTTGTCGCTGGGAAAATTGAGGCACAGAATTCCTGTAAGGTTAGGATTTATCCAAAGTCACTTTTTTATGGTAGGATTTCCCCCCCCCCCCACTGAGCATCTTAAGTGGATTTGGTGGATTTGGTTTGAGGTGTCTGCCAGACCTTGGGTGAGCCTCAGCCTACTGGAAACGGGGTGATTTGGCTGATGGTCCTGGCTCTGGGTACAGCTTCCACAGGACATTATATTACACACTTTCCTTATGAATTAACTGATGATTCCAGCATCACTGCTTTGCTCTTCCTGAAAACCAGAACAGCACTGATGGGATGTTTCATGCAGCCTCTGTCTGCCATGGATCACGTGCATGTAGGACCAGGGATAACCTCGTTCCTGATTCCCAGATCCTCCRTTCAAGACACTCCACCCACTCTGTACCATACAGATTTAGTGCCCAACTTTGTGTCTTTACACAAATGCCCAACCCTGGGGGTTGCTGAATGCTCCAGCATCTCTTCAGGCTGTTTATCAGGAGCTGGAATGTCTTTTGTCTGCATCCTGAGSACTGAGCAGACAGCCCGTGGGATGAGGGGTTTGAGTCTCAGTTTTGCCTCTATTCAGCACATTCTTCTTCTTTTTTTTTTTTCCTTTTTTTTTTCCTCCTGCACTCATTAATTACTTCCTCATGTGCTGGTTCCTGCCTGAGAAACACTGGGAGTTTTGGAGGTTTTTGACAGAGAGGAGTCTGGAAAAGGTTAAAATCCCGAATTAGGGAATGTTTATCTGAGAAAGATTTGATTGACAGAGTTTCTGTGATCAAGCACTTTACTCTTGTACACTGCAATAAACTCAGGTTTAACCCCATATTTCTGCACCAGATCTAGGGCCAGTATAGCYCCAGTGAGAGCCAAAGGCTTTGCTTCTTGCTCCTGCTTTGCCAGTATTTATGTGATTCAGAGGATTCTTCCTCGTGCAAATTACCACAACATCCCACATCTCTAAAGGTCTACAGCCACTGGGCACGAGTATTTTTAGGAAGATACAGAGGAGGAGAGAAYCCTGAGCTAAACAAACTGACCATAGGTGACAGCTCCCTTCAAATCCAACTCAAAATGCTTCGTGCCTCAGGGATTATCTGATCATCTCCTTTTGCTCCCTCTAATCCGGTGGGTGATCACATCTGATGACAGCTTTAAAATAATAATCTGAACAAAACAAGCAATTCCCATGGGAAAGCTCCGGGTGTATGTACTTGCAAAGAAAATGCCACTTTCTCCCCTGTAGAACAAACCACGAGCATGAACCATCTGTGCAACTCTTGCAGTCCTGGAAAGCTCCAGCCTTTTAATCAGAGCTTTGGATTTCATAGCAGGCATTTAATCGGCTGTGGGAGTGTTTTCAGCCAGGTTATGTAAACGCTGTCAAGAAACCAAGTGTCTGAAAAAGATGGATGGAAGGAATGTGCAAGTAGGAGGCAGAGGGGAGGCTGGATTGTTTGGGGGTAGCAGTTCTACAACGGTGCTTTATAAACCTACAGATCAAATGGGCAACATCCACAACCCTTTGGAACTGGCCAAGCAGGACACTCACCCCAAAGGCTTGATGGGGCTTGGATGTGCCTTCCAGGGAGACCCACTCTGGGAATCCTGYGCACAAATGTGGGAGGGAATGGGCTGAGCAGGGGAGGAGTTTGAGGCAGGAGTCCAGAGGGTGAGAAATGACAGGCACAAAGGCTTAAAAAATAAAGTGTTCTCAAGTGAGCATCTGTATGTGTGTGAATTTAGAGTGTAGAGGAACCTGCCAGCACTCCTGGAGGTGCTTGCCCTTCCCCACACGGAAATTCCAAATGAATTCCTWACAGGAGCGAAAATGCCCTAAATTAAACCACTTCTAGGGACAGATSTCATCTCGGTGTCTCCAAGGTTAAGGGGTGGGAAAGCTGAACCATTCCTGTCTTCCYGTAACAAGAAGTGACAGCTTCTAATTAGAATTCATTAGAGGCTGCCCCGGGGAGCGATGGGACCATTTTTCAGGATGTGTTGTTGGAATGATTTTTCATCTCACGATGACACTGAGTTGGCTCAGTGCTCTGAGCTCTCTTCCCCAAGCCTACGGATGTGCTTTGAGTCATCTCCCTGCTGTGCCATGCCTAAAACTGAGGATATGAGATCCCAGAACCCTRAGCAAACTGTGGGCATGACCAGAATACAAGAGAATGGGAATGGGGGAGAAAAATGAGCATAAACTCTTGGTTTTTTGAGTTGCAGGGTTGTAGGGGAAATCTCATCATCTAGAAGAGCATTCCATAGAAACTGGAGTGCAAGGAGATCTGTGCTCACATCCACAATTGCTAGAAGATGTCTGGATATTTTGGCACTTTCCTTAAAACATCAGCTCCCAGAGTCAAAGTTCAGTGAGAGACACTCATCATTTCTTCAAAAACCAATTTTATTCCAAGAACTCAAGAGTGCAAAAAAATTCCACTATGTGAACTATTCCATCTTAAATCCTGGAAAAAGAAAGCATCTTCACCTTTTAGTTCCACCTCATCTTTTACAGTTTGGACTGGGAATCTTCCTTGCCTTGAGTCCTGAACCAGTCTGTGATTTGAGTTAGTTTTTAATCAAAAGCAATAAAAATTGGTTTCAAAGGGACAAAACCAAACAAGAAGGGACAAAGAGCATATTCTGCATAGAAAATGCATCACAGCACACTCAGAGCCTGTGACCCCATGGCCTGTTTGCTCTCAGCGTCACACACGAAGCTGTTTAAAAGGAAGCCAGTGCCCTTTAAAAATGCACCAGGCCTTTCCAAGGTTCAGACATTTTTATTAGAGCCAAGGAACATTCCAGCTTCCAAAGGTAATAAAAATGCACTGTGCCAGAAAACAATAGCAAAGGGCTATTTGGTTTGTTGAGGTGCTGCTAAATTTGCTGCTGCTGCCTCTCTCAGGGTTCCAGCATCACCCCCCTTACAGGACAGACACCTCGTATTCCCAAATTCCTCCATGGCTTCGCGCCTTTGGGACTCTGAGGGGTTTAATTAATCTTTCCCCTGGGATTAGGAGCCTCTGCTGATGAACCGAAGGAGTTAGGGATTCCAACTCCGTGCTCTGCTCAGCCCTGAAGCATCAGGCAGCCAAGTCCGTGGTGGTAGGGGCTCCTCTCCTTCCACTGCATCCTTTTGTCTGTGTCAGGTTGAAAGCAGAGGGGCCGGGAGGAGGCTTTGCACATGGTTAACACGGATAAAGCCTCAGCTGTCCATTCCAAAGAAGCAGGAGTGGAAAAAGATGGTTGAACTCCCTGCCCAGGGGAGGAAAGCTTGGCAGGACTGACCACAGCCTGCTGGGCTCAGCCATGGATATGAGCCTTCCTCACCTGGAGAGCAAAGGAATTTGTCTCTAGGATTTCACTTTCCACGTGGGCTCTGTTCTAGCTGGAGAGAAATTGTGCCATGGAGAGGGAGAGACAACACTGGCACCAGCACAAAACCTTTCCTTTCCTTCCTACAGGACCACTGAGCTTTCCAAAGTCCAGTGTTACCCCTGMTGAACAACATCTGCAGAGCTGAGATCCAAACTGCCTGTGCTCACTCTCACAGGCTGGGGGAGGGCTCTRGACAGGAGTATGGCCAGGGCAGCCCAAGTGCTCTGCAATTCTTTCCAGCACCTCTGTGATGCTGGGCTTTATTTCTACCTTTTCCTAAAGAAACCCAGCAAGGCACCGTTCTGCAGACTCCAGGACATTGCTCCCTGGATTTGTCTTGCAATATTTATTTCAGAAAGTCTGCACAAGCCACACCGTTCTGGATCACCCAGGGGTTCCTCACAGCATCMTGAGGTGGGATTCTGGAGGTACAGACATTTTCCTTGCTGTGCCACTTGTCACTGTATTCCTGTGGGGGAATTTCTGGGGAAATTAGAGAACTCYTTAATTGTGTTCCCACACTGGTTGGCTTAGCCAAGGCTGGAGCCTGAGCAGGCAGTGCAGGGGATGGTGGGAGGAGAAGGCAGCAGCRTGGAGCTGACACAGAACACTCAGCAGCAGATCTGCATGTTCTGGTCCCTCCTCCAGAATGTTCTACTGCACCCTGTGGCACCTCAGGATGACACAGAGATGAGAATCCCTCATGATCTCACTCCAGTGTTTTTCCAGGGGAAGCTTCGTGCCTGCACAAGCATTCTGTTGGAATCAGGCAGCCTCATCAGTGGGACACAGGGCTTCTTTGTTTGAGCTCATGCTCTGCAGATGTCCATGAGACATCAAGCTGGAAAGATCATTTATGAGCAGYTCAAGCTGGCATCTCTACACACGAGGTGTCAGCCAGGGAGATTTCAGTCTGGTTTTTAATACCCACATAAGCCAAGAGCTTAAGTCATCTCTGCTTTGTCACTGTGTGTTAACTGTAGCCATCGACAGATTTAGGGTGAGATTTTATACATTGCTTAATCATTGTTGATTTTAAATAGAATAGACTTTCCTGAACCGTGCATTTGGTTCTGTAAATTCCATTCAGCATTTTTCCTGCACACACATAATGGGAACACACTCTGAATGGTTTTGCCAGAGAGGTGGGGAGTCTGAGGTTCACATCTGTTTTCAGAACAGCGATGAGAGGATCTGGGACTATCTGGGAATCCTCCTAAGGTGGTTGTCTTCAGCAGCCTCCTTCCAGGGATCCATCTCCAGCTGGCAGGAATGGATGTGTTTGGTAGCCAGACTTCGATAAGGAGAACAACACAGAGCTACAAAAATGGAAATCATCTCCTGTTGTATATTAGCCTGTCAAAAATCCTCTCTGTGGCCAACAATCAAGTTGACAATAAGCTAATTACAGAAAGACCTCTAAATACAAGTATTAGATCGACCGAGAAGTTGTTACCTGTTTGTATTTCCAGCTCTCCGTGTCTGAGCAGCCCAGAAGCGTTCAAGCACATCGCTGATCTGCCTCCCTGCACACATCCCAGAGGCTGTGTGGGGAGATCAGGTCCGCAGGAGTGCCTGTGACTCTCCCGGATCCTGTGGCTGGAGGCACAGCAGCCAATTTGGCTGCACAAAACTGCTCCTTGCAGCCAGCACCGCCTGCAAAGTCAACCTCAAGGAGCTCCAACTCTGTTTCTTACATAACACTCAATAACAGACCTTGTGGAAAGTGACTCTCCCAGCACTCCTTGTATCATTTAGACAAGAAAAAAAGMCCCTTTAGGGCAAAGTAATCGAAGCCCCTCTCGTGCAGACGATGCGCTGATGGGTGTGCGCTGCCTGTTAGGCTTGTCCTGCAGTGCCCTTACACACCCTGGGGAACAGGCACGGGACAATTACGCTGCTATTCCAGCTTTTTCTCTCTGAAGCGCTGCCAGTCCTTCCCCCCCTTCCCCCGCTCCTTGTTTATTTGCCTTGTTTATTTGCCATTGGCATGTCCTCCCTCCCTCCAGCTGGGCACAAAGGGACACTGCAGTGTCTCACGCTCCTCGCTGCAGYTTGCTCCCACCAAATTCCCTATGGATAGAAAAGGGTGACACCCGTCAGGGAATGGCAGTGAGTGCCCTTCCCTGGGCACCACAGGGACAGCCAGGAGTGGGCAGTGGACTCTGGTAGGGAATGASCAGCCTTGCAACGTCTCCTTCCTCAGCAGTCCTGCGGCAAACATGGGACGTCCCTTCTGGTGACCCCTCCAGGGCACCTGCACCGGGATTTCCCGGATTGGGATTTCCTGGATTGGGGTTTTCAGAAGCCAGTGATTGTAAAGATCTCCAGACCTGGGCTTGCCAGGGGTTCATCAAGGACTGGAAGGGTGGAGTTGTTGTGTGCAGGTTCACTTTTAAAAATTAACTCTGTTTGAAGGCAGRATCTGATGATTTACAGCACGAGCACTGTTCGTAAAACTTGTGTGTACACTACAGCCAGGGAGGAACAGGGACCTAATTCCCCTTGGCACAGGCAGGAACAAAGCCAAACATTCATTTACAGCCACACAGACCTTGACTCAGGTACCACTGAGTTGATTAAATAACTGCAGCAGCAGGAAAAAAGGAGGATTTGTTTCCTTGTCTACCCTGGGCCGGGCCCGGGTTCAACACTGGTGTAATCCCACTGATTTCACTGCAGTCACACTCGGGACCACTGTGGGATTTTGAAGGCTCCATTAATGCAGCAGGATGCTGCACTCCCAGGCTTTCCCACACATTAGCATTCTGGGGTGGTAGAAATTCATCCCATCATACAGTGCTGAGAATTTTAAAATAATAAAGAAGCCAAGATGCCTGCTGTCACCACTGCCAGCTAATTATAGCAGCATGGTCAGGCTTCCCTTGCACAATTCCATATGCTGTGTTCATCCTGCACAATAAATAAACCATATTAAAGAGGGGAGGCTGAGAAGACATTTCTGACTTCGAAATCCTAAAGTCAGAAACACATGAAATAATTGAAAGGAAATTTGCCTATTTTCTTTTTTCACATAGCTTTTTCTCAGCCTCTAGATATGCTTCTGTGGAAGTGGGCAGAGTGCAGGGGAAGAACTTGATATTTAGGAATTTCTTAAGAGTTTCCCTGTTAGACTCCTCCACTCAACGCTGAGCTTTAGGAAAAGCCATCCCAGAATTCAGCCAATCTCCCAGCTGGCACTACTGGGACGTTCAGCAAAGGCCAGAAGACTGATCCAGTTTTCCTGATTTTTCAGTGATGCTGAGCACTGGAGGGATCCTGCCTTAGATATTGTCTGGAGCAGCCACAGTAGGAAGAGAGGACTCCAAATACACCTCAAAGAGCAGAACTTCTGGCAGGGGTGATTATTCCACGCATGGTCTGTCACCTGCCTGCTCCTGCTACCCCTAATTATTCCTCTTGCTACATTTTCCAGTTGTTTTTCAGTGCTAAAAATTTGCTGGAAAGGGATAAAGAGGAATTCCCTTGGGCTTGGATTCTATTAAGCTGTGGTTCCATTTGCTTCGGAGGAGAGAGACCTAAATGTGGAACTGAATTTCCTCAAAGTTAATTCCCAAAGCTGGGCACTGGATGGATGTAGGTCACTTTGCTTTGTTCTGAGACTGAGCCGAGCTATAAATACCCTTGGTTTTTCTCTGAAAAGTGGGAGCACACACATCCCTGCTGTTTTATCCAGGTCATTGCCTGTGCAGGCTGTGCCACAAGGTAACATCAGTGGCTCCTGCGGCCAGGGAAAGCTGCCACTYCCAGGCTCTGCTTTTGAGGAGAGAATCCTCCAAACCGATTTTTCCACACACAAATTCCTGTATTGAGCATGAAGAACAGCACTGCAACACATGCACTGGGGGGAAGTGTTCTTCTGCACGGGTCYTAAAAACACATTTTGGACAGTTTGTTTTCCCCTCAATCCCCGATATATTTTTATCCATGAACTGTTCGCCTTCAAAGAACATCACTCCGTTCCTGCTGCTGGTGTGGCCATCACGGAGGGATCAAGTGGCCCAAGTTTTCCATGTGCTCTGTCTGTAAGGTGCAAAATATTAAGGAGACTTCCTCTGGGGAAAAAAAAGGCAGGTTAACAGGGCTAAACCCAAATAGCCTGGCTGACCCTGGAGCGGCTTCCATGGCTGACAGAAGGTGCTTAAGAAATAGTCCAGGAATATTTCTGTGGAACAGCGGCATCCAGTGGGCAAAGAACGATTCCTGGTTCAACATCCTTGGAAAACCAGGATAGGGCCACGTCAAAGCAGAGGTTTCTCTCCCATAATTGCTACTGTGCAGCTCCAGCCCGTTGCAGTAAACATTGCATTGTCCAGGTTTTCCCTGACATCCAACCTGAGTTTTCATTGCTGCATGTTGACCCATTTACTTCTGGGCTGCTAATGCCTGAGAAGGTGATTTCACAAACAGTCAATTTTTTTTTTWAAATTTAATTTTCTTTTTAAAAGAGAGACTAGCTTTATTTTTTTAAAAATTAATTTTTAATTTTTATTTTTTAAAGAGAGATTAGGTTGAATTTTATTTTTTTTAAATTWMAAAAATTTTAATTTAAAATTTTTAAAGAGAAATTATCTTGGGAAAAAAAMCCCCAACCTGACATAACTCAGAGCTTGAGCGTGCAAGCTCCTGTTTACAACAAGCACGGGCAAAAGTAAGGCCTAAATTATCYCAGTATTTATTGAGTGAGCCCAAAACCAGCAACCTCAGATGTGAATAGATCTTGTAGGACAATTGACGTTGGCTGCACTCACCTGTCTCCAGTGTATTTTTATATTGACRCTACCATAAATCTGCCTGGCAAAAAGCAGGTCGAGGAAGGGAGCACCAGTGCGTGCCCAGACCCACGTACCACATTCCCAAACATTTCCCAGCCTTCACTTTTCACCTTCTGGCCAAAGGGTGGCATCAAACGCGGTTGTGGGCACGACCAAGGCCGATCAATTCACTCATTTCACGTTCCCACGGCCACACTCCCCGGGTGCGTGTTTAACTGGGCTGGCCAACATCACTTTTACACAACACAGAGGACAAGGGACACCGAGTGCTCCCATTTGGCTTTATCAGATGGCAATGACAAGCTTGTTTTTGGGCAGGTCCTTCGTACCCTGTAGCCATAAAACTTAGGCTAACAGGGGCTGTGCTGTGACACTGGCTCAGAAATTTGCTCTCTCAGTCTCCACAAGCCCCAGGCAATGCTGCTGCCTGATGTCCTTTKCTCTCCTTGAGTTTTAGGGCTCTGAGAGTGTTCCTGGTGGGCTGGTGGGAAAGGGATGGCACATGTGATGTTTTTTATGACCTTGCTGCCCTATTCCYGTTGGGAGTGCAGGGTGTAACAGTGGCAAGGTCCTACCTCACTTACTCACAGTGTTTACGAGTAGTGTCTCTGAGCTCAGCAGGGGCAAAAGTCAGTGGGGTGTGTGTGTCCTACATCTGACAGGAGGGATCCACAGGAACACTGCCACCAGTATGATCGTTACAGACGTGACACAAACTCATAAATTGCTTCTGAAAATACTTATAAAAGTAGTTATGCTTTTAGGTTCAAGGCCAGGCTGGATGGAGCAACCTGGTGGGGTGGAAGATGTTGCTGTCCACAGCTAGGGGTTGGAACGGGATGATCTTCAAGGTCCCTTCCAACCCAAACCAGTCCATGATTCAGGCGTTCAGATCCACGTGTGGTGGCTCTGAAGCCACCATTGATCTCATCCAGGCAGAAGGCTGGGATAGGCATTGGAGAGAGGATTTCAAAGCCCTCCTGGCCACTGCTGAACAAAGACACAAATCTCCCTTCATAGAATGGTTTGGGTTGGAAGGGACCTTGAAGATCATCTTGTTCCACTCCCTGCCATGGGCAGGGACACCTTCCACTGTCCCAGGTTGCTCCACGCCCTGGCCTTGGACACTTCCAGCGATGGGGCAGCCACAGCTTCTCCGGGCACCCTGTCCCAGTGCCTCACTATCCCCACAGTAAAGAATTTTTTCCAATCTAAACCCACTCTTTTAAAATTTCAGCCCGCTAAACCGAGGACTTGCAGGACTAAGTTACCCCGAAACCCCCAAACACTCCAACATTTGACTCTGAGCATCCCTCCCGCATCCCTCCCGCATCCCTCCCGCATCCCTCCGCCCGCGCACGGCCAGCACGACCCCGAACCTTCCCCACCGCCCCCGACCCCGGGGCGGGTCCGGTCGGGGCCGGGGCTCCCCCGCGGGCTCCCGGGAGTTGTAGTCGGGGCGCCCGGAGCGGAACTACCGCTCCCGGCTGCCCGCGGGAGCGCGGGCGGGGCGGCCCCGGGGCCGAGCGGCGCCGCTGCGGCTGCAGCACCGCGGGGACGCGGCGGCCGGCGGGGGCACGGCCCGGCACCGGCACCGCCACCGSCACCGGGGATACCTCACRCGGCCACGCCGCGGGGTGCGGGGGGTTCCGGGAGGAGGGGGGGATCCCAGCCCCGGCGCCCACCTGAGCCCGTTCCCCGCGTTCTCCGCCCGGCCGGGCGCGGCGGCGAGGATGGAGGAGGGACGGCGGCGAGCGCGGCGCGGGGATCGGGAGAGCTCTCGGGATCCTCGGCTCTGCCTTGGCGCCGAGGTACGTGCCTGGTTTGCCCTGGTTTTTTCCGCCCGCACCCGGGATGGGGCGGCTGGAACCGGGGCGGCTCGGACCGGGGCGGCTCCGGCGGCTCCAGCCGGGCTGAGGCCGTGGCGGGGCGTGCCCGCTGCCGCTGCCGGTGCGGGGTTTGTGCTCCCCGGGCCGCCCCGGAGGATGTAAACACACGCCCTGTTCCCGAGCAGGTACTGCAGGTAAGTCCTGGCTGGCCGAGGGCGGCAGAGCTGGAGCGCTCGGCGCTGATTCCTGCGGGGGATGTTGCGTCCCTGGAGCGTGTGYTGAGGGTAACTGGGAATGGAGCACGTGTGGCTTTTTCTCTGCTGTGTTTCTGTATTTCCAGTCTTCCTGAGTGGAGACGGGGACGTGAAAGCAAGGGCCGGACTAAACCCAGAGTGAACGCAGGGAAGTTGGTGCAGCTGCACTGGAGGCACTGGAGGTGTTTGCTCTCGTTTCACTGCCCGTGCTCCGCTGCAGAATTACTCTCTGAATGTACAAATTCTGATTTCTACCTCACTGAGAAACAAGTGAGCTTTGGCTCACCTTCATGGAGGTCACTTGAGCTTGGCTTTACTGCTCAACCTTCTCTCTTTTTGGCTGAGAGCCTCATGACATCCTCTGCACTTCTCTGTTGCTATAGGAGGAGTTAATTTGCCTCAAAAGAGATACCATTTTTATTTCTCYTCTGTTTAGCAACTCCATGGTTTCCTAAAACCACTTGCTACGAAGAATGCTGCAGTTGCTCATCCTTCTAGGACTTTCCTCCGTACTTGCTTACCTGTTGAGTTTTTCATTCATGGTTTCAGGATAGAGATGAGTGAATTGTCAGGGGATGCAGTTCCTGTAAATAACCCACATCCCACATTTTTATGATAGGAGTGGTGCTGTGTGACAAGTAGGTAATGGAAACCAGGAAGGGGAAGCTTTGATAGACTTGGCAGAGCTACAGAAGTTCTTGCCCTGTTTTAAGCTTTGCTTTCTGCTCTGAGTTGCAGGTRTCTGGATTTGTGTCTGGAGCAGGTAACATCCTTTGGGTTCTCTCCAAGAAGTTCTTCTTTAACAAACAGGGTGGGTTGGGTGTGAGGTAAGCCTCTGTAGTCCCAGCTCTACCACTGGTGTATCTTCTGTACCTTGTGTCTGTTTTTCACTGATTTATTTCTGTGGTGGAAGGACAGGAATTCCTTTAGGGTGCCTGCAGCATATTAACAAACAGCTTCCCAGTTGTCATTTAACAGCATCACCGCTGGCTCTGTTTCGTTGAACAGTTATTCCCTTTTTAGGCTTCCCAAAGGTAAATGTGTTTCCCATCCCTTCCTCTTTGCACGGCACAGCTCTGAGTCACTGCCATGAGAAGGATCCTCGTATTTGTGTGATATTTGGCTTGGCTCAATTCTCTGCTTATTCTGATATTGCTGTATAGCATCATATGTTTTGACATTTATTTTGAGTGCATGTTTGAAGCTCTGTGCCTGCAAAAATCCTGTGCCAAATTCGTGTATAAAGAATCTGTTATTTTCCTGCTTTGGTCTGCAATAGCCACTGATCCACTGCTGGGATTGTTTGAAAGAATTTGGAGGCCATGCACAACCTTTTTCCACTAAAACTTTGACAGATGTCTGGGAARCTGCAAAAACTGTGGAAGTACTACAAGTATGGTGGTTGGAATTGCCTCCTTCCCTTTTTATTGGGAAAGGGGTATGTCCATGGCTTTTTAAGCTGCCCTGATGAAGGAGTGGGTGGCTCCAGGGGCACAGGATGCCCTGAAAYGAGCTCATCTCGTGCCTTGTGCTGGTGTACCTTTGGTTTGGTTGCTCACAGAAACTGGTCCTGGTGCTTTCTCTGGAGTTGAGGGCTTTCTCCAGCCTGGCTCAGCTCTCTGAGGTCACGTTGTCCCTGCCTGTTCCCATCAAATCTGTTTGCCTTGCTCATCATCTCTGCTACAGAAGTGCTCGTGGGCTCTGGCAGGATTCAGGGCTGGATGTGACCGTAGCACTCACAGCAGCACTGATCCTGCCCTTTCCCTTCAGTTGCTGTTTTCCAGGGATAGAATGGAAAGCCCTGTTTGAGTTCTAGTTGTTTCTCAAGGATTCTAATTCATGGCTTATCAAGRGCATTTCTGGAGGGGCCAGAATGGTAATGCAGTGTTTGCAGAGGGAGAGCAGCACACCTTTCCACACTCTCACTAGAAGCTCCTGTGGGAAAGAGATCGTGGATACTCCTCTCTCCTTAAACAAAGAGACAGTGGAGTGTGTTCTTTCTTGTGAGRCTTGCAGAATTTAAATATTTCTTTTCCCTCTGTAGTGGTGTTTGAAATTTCCAGGAACACAGAAAAGGCCTTCCAGCATTTAGACTGGAAAGTGGCATTGGTGAATTTACGTGTGTGCTGGCAGCATATTCAGTGACTTAATCTCAGACCTTGATCCACATTCCCTGTTGGGACCCCGCGGGAAGCAGGGATGCATGCTGAATCATGGGTTGGCACTTCCTTCTTTCCTGTGGCTGGCATGGACCAGGCTGTGGAGAACAGAACTGGGAGTTGTGATCTGTGAGCTTTATTCCTGGCTCTGCCACCAACTCCGTGTGTACCCATGTCTCCATTTCCCATCTGCAGAGTGCTCTGGTGTTCCCCAAAGTACCCACAGCACAAAGATTACATCTGGCCTTGTAAAATGCATGGACTTGCAGGTGRATTGATGGATGTGCTGCCCCTCAAACCTTGGGTGAGTAAGGAGAGCCACAGCTCCCACTCAYGTTGTTCTGCTCCTACACGTCAGGAGGGATTAGACTTAAACCTTCTGAGCTGCTTTCAGAGCACRGAGAGGGCAAGTCCCAGGCTGGGAGCAGGCAGGAGTGCAGTGCTGACCRTGCTGGAAGCCCGAAGGGGAATCTCAAGTTGGTAGGATGAGCTATGAAGGCTCATCAGGGATCCAGCAGGTTTTATGCTCCAGCTCCCTCTGTGCCAGGCTGAAGGAGCTGCCTTTCATTTGGAAAAATTGCAGGAGGTTGTGTTCCTGACTCAGATGGTTTGTAGCCCCATTGTACCACCACTGCTGAGGGTACCAGAGTCTGAATCCCTGTGAGCAGCCCCATCCCAGAGCACTGTTTCCTCAGCCCCACTATTCAACCGCCTCTCAGGACTTAAGAGTTAATTCCTCTTGATTTTTTTCCTCCTACATTAGGTTAGGATTTTGATTTTGAAAGACTTGTGGGGACACTGGCTGCCTTTCTGGACAGATGAGGAGCTGCGTAATCAGATGGGAGGTTTATGAACTTTTAAGTGCTCTAACTCAGATTTTAAKGGTAAATAGGAGCTGATGGCTGGTGTGAGAGGGATGCAGACCTGAGCTTTATCAGGGCTCAACACCATCAGCYCTGGGCCAGATGGTCTTGCCTCTGAGAAATATATTAGAGCAATGTCAAGTAAGAGCACAGTTGAAATCCGCTGCCAAGACAGATTTCTCACTGTTGGAATATGCTTCTGTCTGATCCTCTATTTCTAGATGATTGAAAATAGTTCTGGAAAGGATTTTGCTGAGGCCACCTAGTCCATCCTTTTCCACAAGGCATGATAAAGTGCACTGAAACCCTTCCTGATGGATCTGTTAAGCTTGTTCTTTAAGCAGTGGAGATTTTCCAGCTGCTCTGGGTGGGTTGTATTGGACTTTATTAAACTATTTTTTTAGTATTGTGGCTTTTGTCACTGTTCTGGGCACAGAAACAAGGGATGCAGGTGGTTGATTATTGACCTCTTAATGCCAAGGGCCAGAAAAGTGAGGGTCATTCCTGGCTGGAGATGAGAGACAAGTCACTCAATGCAATGCTGCTGAGTTTCTGTTTGTTTTCTTTGTGCCACATGGAGGGCATGGGAAAGTTAAAATACCATTCTCCCATTTTTTCTATGCAAAGTGAAAAAGACCTTAATTCAGACTTAGCAAATAATTGCTTTTTTTCCCTTCAACAACATTACCTAGTGGCTGCGTGTGTGGGCAGGGAGTATTTGTTTTTACTGTAACACAATGTAAACTTAACTCTGAGATCTGCTATTGAGGAAAAAGTGGATTCTCATCAGCCACGGAGCTTTTCAAGGCTCCAGGCTCGAATCTGCAAACTGTCGGGTCCAATTAAAGCAAATGGCTGGAGCTGTTTTTTCTCCCTCCTGGAARGAACACAGTTCATCAAAAGCCAGAAGGAAATTTCATCGGGCTCATGAGCAATTATCTCATGGGATGTAATAAGAGAGATCCACGAGATGCCCAGTGTGAACTTTCACTTGTAATCACTTCTAATTCTCCACTGGGCAGATGAGCACTGATCTCAGCAAWTTGAAGCCTGGAGTTTTTCTGTGGAGTAGAAGCTGTTGGAGGGAACTTGTGCATTTGTAGGGTTTGACTGATGTTGATGTCGAAATGTGAATTTTGGGCATCCCTGACCTGGCAAAAAGATATTCCACCTTTTATGTGTGTGCTGGGTTAACCCCGGCAGGCAGCTCCCTTCCACCCCAGTGGGACAGGGAAGAGGACTGGAAGGGTGAAATTGAGGAAGGAGGACTTCCTCGGGGTATCAGGGTTGCTTGGGAAGGCAAAGACAGACTCCAGACATCCTCCCCTTCCTATTTCTTCCCCCAGTTTCTATTCCTGAGCACTGTGTCACATTGGCCGTCCCTGTGGTCACTGGGTCAGCTGTCCTGGCTGCTCTCTCTCAAATTCCTGGGCACCCTGAGCCTCTCTCTGGCTGGGCAGTGTGGGAAACACAGAAAAGGCTTTGATTGTTCAGCACCGGCTCCAACCCCCCTGTGCTGTCAGCACTGGCTTGGTCACAGATGCAGAACAGAGCAGCAGACAAGCTCCAGTGAAGGAAATGAAGTGAATCCCAGCCAAACCCTGTACTCTGTGGTGTGCCACAGCTTCTGGTGGTGGCAGCCTGTGCCAGCTGTTTATTTTTGGCTTGTGGTGGCGTTTCCTAAAGGTGCTGTTTGCATTCGTGTGTTTTAAAGCAAATATTGACCGTTGTGCAATCCGGTTTATTTCATGGTTTAATCCTTTAGTTAGCAGGGAGCTGATTCATTAAAAACACTGCGCTGTGTCTTTGCTCCTGGCTGATCACTGTCACTTTCTTTTTAATTAATTTTGTTACTCACGGCTGACAAAAAGCCCTTTTCGGTCCACAGATCTCGGTGACAAACCCAGTTTGGATTTTGTGCGGATCAGTGCTTAGTTTTTAGGGCAGGTTCACTTCTCTGTGTCTGTTTTCGTTGCAGGGGGGTTGAAGTTTGAGTGAGAATTGAAGGTTCAAGGCCAACTCACTTTATTTGGCTTTTGTGTCAGCTGCAGCTGTTGAGTCCTGCTGTACTCAAAATAAACCCAAAATTTAAGATCTGTAACTTCTCTATAACTGCTTCCACCTTTAGAATCTATTCTGAGATTGTTTGCCATTTTTTAGGAAACCAGARTGCTGGAATCAAGAGTTTGCACAAAACTACTGCTCCTGAACATTAATAAATGTGCTGGTGCTTCCTCTAGRCCTGCATCCTATAACAAGGTGAAGGAATAGACGGAAAAACAGAGAGGGAACCACTGAAATGTTGCTCCTGCAGCTTGAAAGGGAAGGGAACAGCTCAGTGCCAGCATCCARCCAGCGTAGAATGGAATGTAGAATTCAGTTTGGGCAAAACAGATCAATGGGCTGGCATTTGTAAAGGCCAAGTGTTGATTGCAGAGATRAAATGCTCGGTGGGGACTCTGAGCCTGGCTCGTTATTTTTAGCATTTCCTCGCTGTGTTTCAGGATGTGCCTGTGCCTGCTCTCGCACAGTGACGCTGAAATGACAAGATATTAATCCCTGAGCAAAGGCCTATTAATCACCTGCTTTATTCTGTTTATGTAATACAGTTAAATATACTTTGGGAGCAGGTGAGGTTTGGGCCCTGGAAGTGATTTAACCTCAGGCAGGCTTTTTTTCTTTCTTTGATTGGTTGGTTTTAGCAGTGGCAGCTGCCCCATATCTGATTTTTTTTCGGCTGAGACTCATTTATCAGTAAAATGGATTCGTTTATCTGCTGTTSGTATTTAAGCCACAAAAGCAGCATCTGCTCCTCTGTCCCTCCCCTCTTCAGTGATGCCATTTTGCAAAATTTTAGACTAAACAAAATTCCTGACTGCAAAAGGGAAGGGGAAGAAAAGTATCATSGAGGCCTTGTGGCTTTGCAGGGGAATATCATGGAATTCCAGACTGGTTTGGGCTGGAAGGGACCTTAATGCCTATCCAGTKCCACYYCCTGCCATGGGCAGGGTCACCTTCCACTATCCCAGGTTGCTCCAAGCCCCRTCCAKCCTGGCTTTGGACATTCCAGGGATGGGGYRGCCACAGCTTCTCTGCTGCGAGGCCCTGTCCATGTGGTGGTGGGTCAAAAAAGATGATTTCCTGTGTGTTTTGCTGGTTTCTGCTCTGTTCTTATCTAGTAGTGACTATATTTGTGGAAGCCTTGAAGCTTTACAGTAGTGGTAGCTGATCAATCTACATATTTAGTGCCTTGATAAGACTTTATTTAATGGCACTGGAAGAGTCAAAGAGAACGAAAAGAGTAAGAAATGGGGATGATGATGTTATTTTCAAAATGCTCGGTGTAATACTGGCTTCTTTTTGGGGAGTTGGGGAAGTTGGGAATTTCAGGCTCGAGGGAGCTGCTGTGGGAAAGACCCTGAAATAGAAGCTCTGCTGCAGCCACCTCCACGTGTGTTCACAAAGGATGTCCAGAAATGAGAGAAATGTCAAAGTCTGAGCTTGTGCTGCTCTTTTGGAGAAGTGTGTGACTTGCAATTGCCTGAGGGAGCATCCTCTGCAYGGGCAAATCTCTTTAAAGTGACACAATTCACTTCAGAAGACAACTCAAACTGCAAAATATTTGTAAAAGAAATAAAAAAGCTGGTTTTTTTTTTTTCCTTTTAAACATTTCCTGTGTTTACCATGCTGTTCAAATAATGTGATCACCAGATTACAGGCACTGATTTTATGAACTGCTTACACCACTGCTGGGTTCTGTTTGCTGTGTGGCCAGAACAGCAGCAACCTTTGCCTCCCACGAGGTGGGTATTGGGTTGTCACAGTGGAATATTGAYGGAAAGTTGCCACAGTTATTGCAGCTAGAATGATGTGGACTGAAAGCTGAAATATTTGTTCCAGTTCCAGTGAAGTGTTAGTGGGATTTCCTAAGGCTTGACTCGCAGGTTACACCTCAGCTGCTCTTTCCTTTGTCACAGTGGCAAGGTCAGAATGTTAGATCAGGATTCAGAAATCTGCTTGTGTCTTACAGTGGGTTATTTGTTCATAGTTGCTTGAAATTCCCCTGGGAGATTGATGTTTTCCCTGTGAATCATTTCTGGCAGCTAGACCTGTCCTTCCCTGGAATAATTACGGCCCAGGCAGCATCAAGGGAGGAGTATTTGGCTCAGTGAGTGAAACATTTCCACTTAGGAAGTCGATAATGCTGCTCTGGCAAGGCTCAGACCACAAGAGCCCTGTAATTCATCTTGTAGAGGTTTCAGACAGCCCTTTGCTCCTGCTCCGCATCGCCCCTGCGGAGGAGATGGGAATGCAGGATGCACTTGGTGCGTTCTTGTGTGGAAAATGGAGCGTTCCCATGAGGAAGGTGTCCTTAGAGCAGCCAGCAGGGGATTGGTGGTGGTCTCCGCAGCACAGACAGCTCCCTTAAATAACATTCAGCATCACAAATGTGCAGCTGAGCTACAGCAGCATCCAGAATTGGTGGGAAGGTGCACAGGGAAGGTGTGGGTTTGCCTGTTTGTAGCTTCCGCCTTTCTGGGACATGAGGTTGGCTCTGCTGTTGGGATTCTCTGTTGGGCACTTGTCAGGGTATGTCAGTGCCAGCCTGCTCTGCCTTTCTCAGGTAAGGAGGGATTAACCTCCTTTATACTGCAGAGACTTAGAAGTTATGGGTTTGTGGCACAGCCTGGAATGTTCTTTGATGATGAATAGTTGCTGGAATTGGCATTGCCCTCCTTGAAATGCTGAGAGTCCTGGAGCCTGTGATGGTTCATTCAGTCCTGGGGAGAGGAAGAAGGTCCAGTGAAATGGCATAAAACTGTTTTAAGTTTGGGAAGTGGCACTGTGTCCCCATCTAATATCCTGTGGAATTTGTTACTTCCTCCTCTAAGCGTGCAATTCCTTTTGCCACTGTTAGTACCTACCCCAGTTCCCTTGGATGAAACAGGAAGGGGTGGTGGTGGTTCTTCTTAAGGACAAGTCCTGTAACAGTAATTGAATTGTGCTTCTCTTGTACCTCTGCATTGTTGGATGTTCCCATTTGTTTTCTCTGTTTCACTGCCTTGACTGGTTCAGAGCAGCCTTTAGGAAAAGCAGTTCTGCCTCTGAGTTGCAGCAATAAATAGTCCATTTTACTCATCTCTGATCTGGAGGAAGAGGGAAAATCTCACTGGGCTCTGCAGTGCTTTCTAAACAGGATATTCTTTGATAATTCCTGCTTTCATAAAGACAGTAAACACTGGTACCTTCAGCTCAGCAATGTTACATCCACCTCCACAAACCCAAACGAAAGAGTCGCCCGAGGCGCCTTTTAGTGATGATTAGAGGGAAAGATGATGTGAAGCTCCCAAGGACAGCCTGGTTTGATGTTGTTCTCGTGTGGCAGGTGTCTGGATGTCACAGTGATGGGTGGCAGGGAGAGTCTGAAGCTGCAGAGATGCTGAAGCTGAGCAGAAATGAGGCTCTTTCTGCGTGCTGGAAATGTGGTTTTGCATCAGACGACTCCTCCGTGCATTCAAAAGGGGATGTTTGGCTGGGGGATGGGTTTATTTTTAGGGCTGGTGGTTTCAGTTGCTTTTATTGGTRGGTGGGAGCGCTGACAACACGTCACAGGGCCCAGAGCTGCTGCTGTTGCTGGGTCTGAGCACATCCCGTGAGCTGGACTGGGCTCGTCCCCCTGGGCTGAGCTGGCCCTGTGTTGTGGCACTGGGGGAGCTTTGCTTCTGGCATCTCCATTATTCAGCCCTGGGCATCCTTTTGGGCCTTTTTTTCCAATTTTGAGAAACTCTTGGGTGTTATGGATAGCTCAAGAGGAAGAGGGAGACCCAGGGATGCCCAAGGATGCTACAGGAGATTTTTCCAAGCCCTAAATACCAAAAACCACACTCCTCTTCTCTGTCATCTTGTGCTGGTAAAGAGAGAAACCAGGGTTTGAGAATCTTCCTTGATTTAATTCAGAATTGAGGATGTGCTGCATCTGTGTGGTATTCACCTCATCTACCCATTGTCATGGCAACAGTTGGGAAGGCTATCCCTGTCTTACTGATCCCAGCACTAAATCTGCTTTGTTTATTGCAGGTTGAGCAATACCCTTCCCTGTTCCTGCTGTAGCTCAGGAATAAATAGCAGGAAAAGACTGAAATCTATCTGACACTGGTAATGTCCTTTAAAAACTGCAGTTACTTGGGAAAAATGGACAAACACTTATTTCAAGTTTTAAAACTTCCTGTATCCTCAAATCGAAACCAAAACTAACTTGAAGGGCAAGTGAAACTCAAYGTGCAGTATTAAGATAAGATGCATGTGAGGAGTCTTCTTGAAAAATACACTGRTATTGACTTCTTATTGCTAAAATCATGCCAGTGGTGTTTCCCTGGCCATTTCTTTGAAGTCTGTTTACTGGGCTTTACTTGTCGCTCTTGTGTCTCCTGCTGGCTGTTGTGCTGATTCCTGAGTTTGGAATTGAGGGCTGATGCTGGAGTTTTGTAAAGACTCCTTGCCCAGTTCTCCTCCCTCTTACACAGCACTCTAGAACAAGTTTTTGGATGTTATTGCAGATGATGATGAGCTTGGAGGCCTGCTTAGTTCGCSTACCGTTCCCGTGCTCAAGAGGATCCCAATTTTGAATAAAATAGAGATTTATCTGCTCGGCAGCTCGGGATTTTTCTGTACCCGGCTCATTCTGGGGGCACTGCGCTGCGTGGAGTGGCGTCACCCGAACCTCTGTTGTGCTTCCAGGCGTGCTGACCATGCTGCCCCCGAGGCCGCGAGCGCCGCCGCCGATCCCGCCCRTCTCCGAGACCCCTCGCGAGGAGGAGCCGCGGGGCTCGCTGTGCGGATCCATGGACGCGGACCCCCACGCCAGCATGCAGGTCGGGATGCGGGTGGTCCGTGGAGTGGACTGGAAGTGGGGCAGCCAGGACAGCGGCGAGGGCAACGTGGGCACCGTGGTGGAGATCGGCCGGACGGGCAGCCCCACCACGCCGGACAAGACCGTGGTGGTGCAGTGGGACCAGGGCAACAGGACCAACTATCGCACCGGGTTCCAAGGGGCCTACGACCTCCTGCTCTATGACAACGCCCAGATAGGTGAGCGGGGGCTGGGCGGGGGCGCAGCCACCTCCTGCCCCCTGTGCTGGGACGGCCTTTGGCACCCTCTGGGCGGCAGAGCGCGCTCGGCCTGTTCGTGGCAAGGGCGTTCCTGCTCCCCTCTCTGCAAAGGCTTTGCTTTCCTCCTTTTTCTGTCTGTGAGCTGAACGCTTTCACTGACTTTGTCATTCTGCTGACATGGCTTTAGGAGGAGAGTCCCTCCAGCTAGGAAGTGGATATTTCATATTACACATATCACTTTATATTTTATTATTGCATCAACTTCAATACACGATTTTTTTTCCCCTTTAAAACGTGCATTCATCAAGTTTCGGTTAAGTCCCCTTCACAGTTGTGTGTCCCAATTCTGTAAAGCATGGGCTAGAGGAGTAGGTTCATTCAGAACAGTTGTGCCAGGATTTTCCAGCCCTTAAATAACTTCTGTTTAGAAACACGGCTGTTTCAATGCCCAGCACCGAGCATGGCACTCTTTCAGGAGCAGYATTCATGCTGTAGTGAACAGAGATATTTACTGTAGATATGACTAGGATAAAAAATGGGAATGTAAGAAAGAGGCGAACACAGGACTCACAAAATTTCTAGGTGCRTTGTGTTTGTGTGTGAAGTACTAGTGCTTACCTTTGGCTCAGTGAAAGGTCTTCAAAATGCCACTCTCTCTCTGCAAGGATTTGCCATTCTGCAGTGCTGGAAAGGTGGTTTGAATCCCCCGTGTAGATCCAAGAGCCTGGTTTTCCCTGGTTTTCCTGTGGATCTCCCATTCCCCTGCCTTTGTTCCCCTAGGTGTCCGTCACCCCAACATCATCTGTGACTGCTGCAAGAAGCATGGGATCCGGGGCATGAGGTGGAAGTGCAAGATGTGCTTTGACTACGACCTGTGCACRCAGTGCTACATGAACAACAAACACGACCTGTCGCACTCCTTCGAGCGCTACGAGACAGCTCATTCCCAGCCGTGAGTCCTCGCAGCCCTCGGGCCYTTTGTGGCTCTCACTTGTGTCCCAGTGCTCCCCAAAACGTGGGGTGGGCACCCCAGGGGTGTGCAAACCGACCCGTGGAGGTGCAGGAATAACAGAGTAGAACCTAACTCGGACTTGTCCGTGTAATTTATAAAGAAATAAATGTGGATGTATGGGGGAGCGCTCAATTTTTACTGATTGGTTTGTTCTATAGAATAATGTAAGGCTTGGTTGGGTGGTTTTATGAAGTTGCTTTGAAAGAAAGGCAGCAAACAGAAATCAGCAGAATGTTTTTGTAAAGTTACAAAAGAATGTTTTTCCGCTCTGGTTTTTCTCTTCCTCACCCCCCACAATTAGATAATTTCTCAGACATGCTTTGCTATTTGCTGTTCTCRGGCCACAGGGAGGCTGGCAGGGATCTTGCAGTCCCAAATTGTTGATTTATTCTTGGGGTCTGTTCACTGAAGAACAGCACTTTCTCATTTACTCCTCCTCTGCACATTAATTTTTTTTGGAGGTGACTGATGCCTGTGGAACAGCATCTGTAATTTTATGCTCCTCCATGATTTGCCAAAACATAGAGATCTGTTCTCCTGTCCTGAGGAAGAACTCAAAAATAGTCTCAACAGTACTTTTATTTGCACCTCCTAAAGCGGGCACGAAGATGAATCATGTAATCCTCTTGCCTTCAGGAGAAGGAATAAGAAATCAGCTTATCTCTGTCATTGATTTTCCTTTTTTTTTTTTTTTTTTGCCTCCCTTTGAAAATACCACTGTGCCTTGCATCCATCTGTGGAATGAAAAGTGTAATTACTGTGCTCCAGGCAGCGGTGTGGGATTTGCAGCTGCTTTTCCTCCCGTGTGGGAAGCTCTCCCTGGAGCTGATTGCCAGACTTGTGCCAGTGTTGGTTGAGCCAGAATTCCGAGTCCTAGCAGAGGAGGGATGTTTCTGTCCAGAGAATCTCCCCTCTGAGCTTTGAGGCTTGTGTTTATCCAGCAGATCAGGGTGTTTCTGGAGCTCGTGTTAGTATGACAAGCCAGCCAGATCCTACTGCGAAATGAGCTCCACGATTTCGCCTATCTGTAAAAATATACATCTCTATAAAAATAGGCATGAGGGGGTTTCTTCTCTTTCTATTAATAATATAGTTACCTCCAAGTAGTTACTCAGGGATGCCTGTTGGTGTCTTTTATTTGAGCGTAAGGGACATAATTTTATTCATATTTAAATTTTAAAAGAAGGCACTGCTGCAGAGCAGCCTCGATTTTCTGCCCTGTGCTGGGGATCTGCCAACYCTGCAAGTGCCGCATCCCTTGGGCAGCAGGGACCTGACCCTCCCCAGGAACACCTGGGAATGCTTCCTGGATCAAAAGGCAGGTTTCTAGGGAATTTCTCCCCAGGACTCGTCCTCAGCAGAGCTTGTTCCCTCTTGTGAGGGATCTGAGTGGTGGAAGGTGTAAGGAGAGTGATTTTCCCTTCCAGGGCTTGTCTCTGCCTGTGTCCAGGCTGCTGTTGGAACTGGGCAGTGCAGTTCTTGCTGTCAGGGTGGAAAGGGAGCTTGGAGGATGGCCAGGAAACCTGCCAGGGCCAGAGCTGGCCTGTGGGAATTGTTTGTCTTCCTCAGAAACTGCAGCACCACTCTGGAATGTCATGGAAGCGCTGGAGAGCTCTTTGGAGGTGCAGAGCAGGATGTGATGTCTGGTGGTGCTTTGGGGGCTTTTTGGTTGAGTTGGTTTTTTTCCTAAATTCTTTTGCCTTTTTTTCTTTTTTCTGTGAGTGTGGCTGGTTGAGTGGTTAGAGAAAATGTGATCTAAATTAACTTAATTTGACAAAAAGAACTCTAGACGTAGGCCAGAGTGTCTGATACCAAGTCTTTGTAAAATCAGCACCATTCTGATTTACACTGCTGTGTGTTAGCAGGAGCAATGATCTTCCTAATAGCAAGCAGCTAATAAAAAAAGGAATTAAAAAAAGAAAAGAAAGAGGGACACAGCGTGAGCCTGTCAGGTGTGGCAGTGATTTCTGGGAGCCTCAGTAAGGGGCAGGGATAAAACAGCAGTTGTAATTGGGTAAGGAACACCTTTCCTGCTGTTCYTGTGTGGCAGGTTTTGATTCCAGCTGAGTTTTGGGATGGAGAGGAATTAGAAATTTTCAAGGAAGAAGCTTCCCATTGTGGAAAGCTGCAATTTTAAAGATGAATGAAAGGTTCACGTTGTGGTTCTTGGAAGTCACTCGGCTTTTGGGGCAAACAGGTGGTGAGAAATGAGTTTTGTTTCATGCATTTGACTGAGCTGGGTGGCACAAGGACTGCAATGAGTGTGTGTTTTCTGCAGGAGCTTTCACACAGGGAGCTGGCAAATTAAAACACTTTTACTCAGAAATGCTTTGCAGCRCAGGGGCAGGGAGAAATGGGAACATCTTTGCTTTAATGCAAATGTCATCCTGTGATTTGTAGGTCCAGCGTTCTGTAGAGTGCTCTGCGTTAGGATTGGAATGTCCCGATGGGAAACAAAGGGCATGGATCACCTCTGAACAATGCTGTGGAGAGGATTTCTTTGGAATAAGTGARGTCTGAGCTGTGCAGACACTTTGCCTTAGGCACTGCAGCATCTTTTTCGAAGAACAGCAATTGCCTGMTTATGACTCACTGGGACTATTGCTTAGATCACTCATCTCTCTTTTTCTTCTTTTTCTTTTTCCTTTTTTTTTTTCCCCTTCTAAATAAAGTAGAAGATAAAACCTTTGGCAGTTCCCTAAGGACAAAAAAAAAAAGTAAATCAGAGTGTTTAAAAAGACATGGTAAATGGTGTGTGGGTTTGGGTTTTGTTGTTGGATGGCTGTGAAACACAGGATGAGCCTCCTCTAGAGACCAGGGTTCTCCCACCTCCTTTGTCTGGCAGGGAATGGAGATCCTCTGGTTCTTCACAAATTCCTGCTGCTGCTGCCAGAGCCATCCCTGGCCACCTCAACCAGGCAAGGCCAACACATCCCTGTTTGTAGCAGGTCACTAATCCCAGGATTTAGGAGGATTTAACCCCAGACAGACACTGCAGAGGGTTCCCAATCAGTTTTCCAAAGAGGCTTTGAAGACACCTTTACCTGAAGGCTATTTCAGGTCTTAAAATGACCTGAGTTTGAACCTTCGGTGACAGGAAGTGCTGATTTTTTTATTTTTATTTTGTTACTTGAGGTAATCTCTTCCTGACCTCCCAGTTTGTTATTTTTTATTGGTCTTGTTTGGTTTGAATTTTATGGCTGCTGTGGGAGAGGATCTCATCCTTGGCTTAAAAGGATGGAACAGCTCAGTTTTACTGAGGAGCTTTTTTCAGAGGTGTGTATCCATTTGCTGAATATGTGCTTAGTAATTGGAAGATAAATCAGTGTCTGTGAGCAGCAAAGCAAAGCTCATCAAGTTTATATTAGGGCTGGAAGAGTCAGGCACACTCTGGTGAGTTCTGCAAATAATCAAGCCCGAGATAATCTCCCTTTCATACAAAATATTACTGTTAATATATTCCCACACAAAAGCAGCACTGGCATTTTGCTTGGATCACCTGCTCAGGGATAGGGCTGAGCTGAATTTCAGTAGGGGATGTGTGGTGCATTTTACCCAGGCTATTTTCTAGACTTCACTCACCAATAAATCACAACTCAATAGTTTTTCACAAGCCCTGTTTTTTTCCTGGCAAACAATGGAGTTGGAGGAGCCAGCGAGCTACCCAGGGAAATGTTTTGTGTAATCAAGCATAAGAAATACAAATATTTTCTCACATTGTGTTTTATCCTGTAGTCAAAACAGAGATTGCAGTTATTTTCATCTGTAATTCTTAAACCAGCTCTGTCTGGTGTAGTTACCAGCTGGGTTTGGAAATCAGATCCAGGAACAAGTGCGTGCTCTGATTTCGGTCTGTGCAGAGCCATTCAAGGCAGCGTTAACAGCTCAGCCTCCCATCTGTGGCTGCTTCTCCCGAGAGCCTCAACTCGTCCAGCAGCTCGGTGACAACTGCTGGGTGTTTGATTACTGGGCAATAAAGGGCTGCAGGTTTATTTACACAGTAACCTCCCCAACATGTGTTATTTATGCTGGGGCAGTTTCAGTTGTTAGGCTAGGAAATTTTGGTTAGGAATATTCGGAATCAAATGTGACCCTTCTGTGCTGACATTTTTATTTCCTAACTTGTAAAAAAGTGTTCATTAAGTATTAATGAATTTATTAATATGATTTTTTTTTTTCTGTTAATGAATTTGTATCATTTTACTTGAAAAAAAAACCCAGACCATCATGATTTGCCAGATAAACTGCCTGTGACTCCTTGAAAAAACCCAAACATGAACACCAGGGTGTATTGCCACATTGGGGCTTCCTTTGTGTAATCTGGAATATTCTGTTTGAYTTGTGGAACAGGGATTGTGTTTCAGTGACATATTTTATCTTTATCTTTTCTGGAATTACATGATCAAAACTCTTAAGCAAGAGAAACCTTCACTAAAACATCCTAAGCCTGTGTTTTGAATTTATAGTCATGCTTGAAGGATGATAACAAAGACATTTCACTCCATGTCCTCAGTGGTGTTTCTCCATCTTCTCAGTGCAATATTCTGCCTTTGAAGGCTCTGTGTAAACATTTCTGAGAGCACAGTTGTGAAACCTTCCTGTCTGCAGGACAGCGTTGAGCCTTTTTAGTTCCCATTTGGTAGCCTTGGTCTGAAACCTTCCCTGCTGTGGCTTTCCAAAACAGGGTCTGATCTGAGATACCAAAAAAACCCAGTGAGCTTTTAGTTAGAAAGATGTGTTCTAAAGATACAGCTGGTTTTGTGAGGAACTGTGCCTTGTCAGGGAAGGATAGGATGGAAAAGGAAGGATCTGGGTGAAGACAGTTCCTGAAATAGGTTCCTGTGATGCTGATCCCTCCCCAGCATCCTTGTCTTAGTCTRGTTCCTGCTTGAGCAGCCAGCAGCCATCTGGCAGAACTGCCTGCCTTTATCCTTTGCTGGAAGTGCTTCAGGAAAAGCTTTGCTGGAGGGGATTAGAGAACCTGGAATTTCTTGCGTTGGGGTCAGTTTTACCTGTGGTTTCTGCAGGATCTTCGTGTTGGCTTTTCTGGAGGTGGATCTTGGCGCGTCCTAGAAGGGATGTGAGTTTGTGTCTCCCACGAGTCGAAAATCTGGTTTAGAGCTGTGCCTTTCTGAAGAGATTAATGTGATATTTATGGCCTGCCACCTTACAGGGTGACACCATCCCAGTCCTGTGCATTGTGCTCRTTTCTTTAGATAAGAACTTCCTGCAGCAGCAAAGTCTCACAGAACACATCAGCTGTGCCTGGTGTGAAGGGCTCTGACTGCCCACTGCAAATGAAAAGTAGTTTTTGTTTGATCTTCTCCAGGTCAGTTGATTTGGGTTCCCCATCCCTCTCTGTAAAGCAGGGGTGATGCTGCTGTTCCAGCTGTCTGGAGCAGAGATCTCAGGGATGTCAAAAGCCAAGTAGGCACCTCAGTGAAACTTGAGCACAGGCAGAATATCCCCAGGGAGTGGTTCCCAGCGTGCTGGAGAGAGGCATAGCTTCATTCTGCACAGTACATGCTCCCAAGTGTTTTCTGGACTCTACAGTAATTTAATACCACTGAAATTTGTAGGGCACAAATGGCTGCAGACTTGTGCTGTCATAGTTATTAACGTTGTTATTAAAGGCAGTATCACAGTGATTAAATTTATCCCCGGGGTATTTTTGCATCAGGCTGGTARCTTGGGTTGCTATCCAGTATTTARAGCAAAACATGTTGAATTAGATTAAAACATTGGCTCGGGACATCTGGCTCTCGCATCACTCTTTGGTGGTGCTGCTCAGCAGGGTCAGAGTTTTGGTCAGGCTGGGGAAGGAGGGCRGTTCTGGTGGGTGGCCCCCAGCGTTTCAGGAGGACAGGAGATGGAGTTTCTTACAGTTTCCTTCTTGAAGGAGGCTCAGCTTTCTGAACTGGTCAGCTTTTGTTTCTTGGTCTCCAGCCACAAATTTCACTGGAAGTGGCAGGTTGATGTGAGAGCTGTTGAGCTGGGAAATGACTASTGTTACATGATTTTCCAAAAAGAGAAGTTATGCTAAGAACAGCATGAATGGTGGTTATTTTGCTATTTAAACATCTTAAGCTTAGCTTGGTGCTCTATTTTACTRTCACTGAGAATCTTTGCATTGAATCCCATCCCTTGTGGGAGAAGGGTTCAGAGGAGAGAAGTGTATTTTTATCACTTTGTCTCAGGGCTTGGCTAAGACATCTTTGATAAATTATTAGRAAAACATGGAACAAAATGCAGCGAAAACAGCAAAGCTGTTTCAGAGGCAGTACCCAAATCCAGGCTGGTTTTTGAAGCCAGTCTGTAGTGCCTGACACAGTGCAATAAAATAAATGCTGATCAGTGTCTCTTTTTAGCTGAGCTTTTTCCTCCACTGTCATTATCTTCTTTCATAACAATATCCAGCCTTGATGGTGCTTAAAGCAGACAAAATCTCAACCATCCAAATYAGGGGCCTTCATCTTCCTCCTGTTGAGCTCCAGCCTGGGTAATGAACATTCAGTGATCATAAGAGCAGGCATAAATAATCTCCCCTTCTTTTTAAACACATGAGGTTGTAAACCAGAGGTGGGAGGTCTGTTAACAGGTTAAGGAAGGTAAAAGACTTAAGCACTTGGTGGATAAGTAAACAGCAAGTTCAGGCGTAAGCTTTTTATCCTTCTGAGTCTCCACCTTCCCTCTGTAGGTATTAGATGGAAAATAAATACAGTGTTCTGAGGTCAGCCCTACCCSCAGTAAGCTTCCCCTCCCCTTGCCCTGTGGAACAGCTGCTGAACTTGGGTTGCTCTGTCTGGTCTGGGAGTTGCCAAGAGCCTGTCGGGCTCCACGGGCATGGATTGGGGCACCTTTGCAGTCACCTAGAAAAGTGGATTGTGAGCAACCCAGGCAGGTCCCCGTGCATTTTGGTGGCTTGGTAACTCATGAGAAGGCTTTGTGCCAGGGAACAGACTGGGAAGAGCACGCCCAGAGCCAGCAGAGAGGCTGCTGTGCCATTATGGGAATTGGGAGCTGCTTTAACAGGACATCAGACCCCCTGTTCACTATCACGTAGGTACCTTTTTCCTTCTCCCTTCGGCTGGAATGGTGTGTGTGCTGCTGATGTGGATGGCAGGGCACATGGGAAGGGCTGTGGTACCCTGGGAATGGTCCAGCCACGGCACTGCTGGATAATCTGCTCTGCTTTCCAGCAGGTGAACTGGGCTGTGCCACTTGGGCTGTGGAATGTGCTGAGCTCTGTGAATACAGGGCCACCCCAGTAATGTCCATTGCCCTAAAGTGAAGGATGGTCCTCGTGTGACAGACCTGGGCTGGGACAGAGCTGTATACAGTGTCTATAATAATAAAAAAATCTTTTTTTTTCTCTGATTTTGCTTTTCCAGGGTCCTAGTGAGCCCTCGACAGAATTTGACTCGCATCACATTAAAAGGGACTTTCCAGGGGGCTAAAGTGGTCCGTGGGCCTGACTGGGAGTGGGGTAACCAGGATGGTAAGCTGCTTTTGGGGTGTCCTGTAAAACACCATTTGATTTTTTTTTWAATATATATATATTCTATTTTTTTATTTTTGTAAATTGTCAGTTGAAATCATCTGGTCAGATGATGCAGGTTCCTGTTCTTTAGAGTATTAAACATTCCTTGTTTTCTTGTATTTGTTATTTGTCACACATCTGTGACATAAACCATGTGCAGGGTGTGGGAGGGAAGTTTTGCTGCTCTTCTTTCATAGATGTGAAAACCTCTGGGAACCATCCTGGAAGTTCTTGTGTAAAACTGTAAATGCAYACCATGTTACAAGGAAACAAAGACCCATGTTTTCCTGAAAAAGCTTTCATTGATAGTGGRAAGGTTTAGCTCACTTTGTGTACAGTACTCCTTTTTCTTTTGGAGTTCTGTGGAATGTCCTTATTTGGATACTTTTAAGAACAGTGAGGAGAAATGCTCTGGGAGGAGGATTTCACATGGAGCACTAATGAAGGGCTTTGTGGTTACTGGAGAGTGCTTTCTGCTTTCTGTAGGAATTGTAACTTCAGGCTGAAAATGCAATTGGACAAAAATGCCTTTTCTAGAGCTGCTCTTGGGGTGTAATGCCTGTCCCCAGTTCACTGATACCARTTTCTGTGTGGTGCTCCAGGGTTAAGGGAACTTCCCTGCCCGTTTGCCCCAGAGCCCTGTACACCGTGTGATGTTTACAGCTCCTTTTGCCCCTTAAGTCACAAGTTCAAAGGTTCCCAAAGTTGACTCTGCCATGTATTGCAGCTCTGGGTTCGATGGGGGACGTGGATGCTTGCAGGGTCTGAGAGCAAAAGCAGCTTATGCTCAATACAGCTTATCCACCCTTTTGGGATCAGAGCAGCATTTACATGTCTGAGACTTGTGTTGCTTGCGGCGGTGGTGACCTGAGAGCAGTTCCCTGAGCAGGAGCAGGGAGAGGAGCCCTAAACCCAGCCCTCAGCTGGGCTCCCATGAGCACTGCCTTGCTTTTGGTGGAGCTGTCCCATCCACTTGGTCTTGTCACTGATAGAACTGACACCAAGGCCCAGTGTTTGTGTTATGCTTTTCAGATGTGCAGATAGAGGAGGAATTCAGCTCCTCTCAGCTGTTAAATGTCAGGACTTTGCTGACAATTAGAAGCTCAGTGTCCCCTCAGTGAGACAGATKTTGCTGTCCCCATTTGAGGAAGTCCTGGGAAAGTGCTGAGACTTGCCCAAGTGCACCACAGAGTGACTTGGCAGCGGTGGGGGGTTGGGAATCTGCAAATCCTGAGTGCCTTCACAAAGTTCAGCGCTGTCTCTTGGATGAGAGCATGTCCCAGTGCCCAGATTCACCTCCACACATCCATCCTCCTGTTCTGGATTCTCCCAGTGTCCTGCTCCTTGCTTGGGCAGGTGAAGAGGACAAACTTTATTTGTTGTTTGTCCACCTGGCCGGTGTCGGGGAGAGGTTAAAGATCCTGGGTGGGTTTTGCAGCACTGCTGAGTTTTTTGTCTTGCCACAGTGTGGTGCCATGACACCGTGTGTTCCCTGACTGGGCCATGCTCCTGCACGCCAGGAATCCTGCACAGAATTCAGCTTTTCCATAGTTGTACTCCAAAGTGAACAGCTAGCTGGTTTCCAGCRAATTTAACGCAGAGATTCCCTCTTAGTTGGTCAAAATGAGTTGTCTCATGATCCAGTTTTCCTAATCTTCCCCTTTTTTCCCCTCAGGGGGTGAGGGGAAGACTGGCCGTGTGGTGGATATCCGGGGCTGGGACGTGGAGACCGGACGCAGCGTGGCCAGCGTCACCTGGGCAGATGGAACCACCAACGTCTACAGGGTGGGCCACAAGGGAAAAGTGGACCTGAAATGTACTGTGGAGGCTTCTGGGGGCTTCTACTACAAGGAGCATCTCCCAAAATTAGGTGGGTGGAGACAAGTCCTTGTTGAGAAGTTCTGGTTCACGCTGGCATTGGCGCCGAAGCCGTTTTGCTTGGACGACATAAAACCACCTCCTGATTTTCTAAAGTTCCCACATAATGAGCATCATTTAAAAGAATTTGGTTTGTGTGTGAGCACACTGATTGATCTCAGAGTGGTTAATGAAATACTTTGGCCTTTCAGTGCCGAGATGGTGGTAAAACCCTCAGAGGGCCACCGCTGTATCCCAAGGAGGGATCTTGTGCTGGAAATGCAGGAAACTCCCACTCTGCTACAGAGAATCCAAGCCAGTGTCAGTTTTGTCAATCCAAAGCTTTTCATTCTTCAGGGGAGCTGCTGTTCACTGTGCTTTTGGAGAGCAAATGTTGTTCTGGTGGAGCCAAAAGTGTGTTGAAGGGGAATGTGACCAAAGGGAGGCTTTGGAGAATGGAGCTGCCAAATACTTGCCCAGCAGAAAGAGTAGAAAAAGTGATGGGAAAAGGTGATGTTGGCAACCTGCTGCAATCCACCTTTCCTCTTATGTCCAAGGAAACTACTTGTGTGGGTTTGGACTTGCAGCTTTTTATACCCAGCTGTAATTTAGTTGTGGGTTTTTTTTTTTAATGAGGTGCAGGGACCATCTTTTGCTCCCCTGAAGGAAAGCAGAGGGGTCTGTTCCGGTGTTTGCAGCAGCAGAATCAGGTTTTTCTCAAACTTTTCTCTCCCTGAGCAGCTTGGCAAGAGCATGAGGGAAAGGAAGGGTTGGATGGGGAGCTTAATTCCAGGGGTACGGCTGCATGGGAAGGGTAGGAGGGCAAGGCACTCCTCAGAGCAGCTTCTGTGGCTGCCTGTGGAGGAGAGAACTAATTCTGGGTGCTGTGTGGGTGTGTCTGTGAACAGCAGTTGTGGGTGAGTGAATTGCTAAGAACAGCTCCTGGTGTCTGCTGTGGCCTGAGAGGYATTCCCTGCTCTGCAGAGAGACAAAATGTGTCTTCTCAGAGCTGCCTCATGTTGAATTCATATGAATATCCAGTTAGGGCTAAATCCTCTTGATTTCCCTGCATAGTGCTGCCCTATAGGGAGTATAGGGCATGCCCCACAGTGGAAAAGGGGCTTTGCACCGTTCTGCCCCAATTAATGTTAATTTGCAAGCCTTGTCACAAAGCCAGTGAGACACACAGGATGTGTTAGTGCATCCTGCATGTCCGTGGGTGGTGTCCTTGTTGTCCCCAGGGAAACCAGCCGAGCTGCAGAGGAAGGAGAGCACGGAGAGGCACCCCTTCCAGCACGGGGACAAGGTGAAGTGCCTGCTGGACATCGACATCCTGAGGGAGATGCAGGAGGGCCACGGGGGCTGGAATCCCAAAATGGCCGAGGTATGTCCCTGGATACTCCCCTGGGTACAATTCCAGCCACTCCTTCAGGCTGCAGGAGTAGGCACTGATCAGGAAGTTACCAGAACATCTTGGTGTGACCTTAACATTGAGTTGACTGAATTGCAAATTCAGATTTTTTTAGTGATAGGGCACTGGAGTCAGAGTTATTTTTAGGCTCTGTTGTCTGAGAGTTGCCTTGTGGATCCCTGCACAAGAGTTGCTCCAAAGTCTTGGAAGCAAAAAAAAAAAAAGGGCTGGTTGGTTTGTTTTTAAATGAACCACACATCTTTTCTTTGGAGTTCTGGATCCGTTCCTTGTTTGGTTTCTTTTGTGCTGTGCATTACTGGTGATGAAAGTTATGTGTTTTGTCAACAGTGGGCTCTGTCCCTGGCCAGGGCTAAAATTTCTCAGCCCATATGATATTTTTGGAGCTTAGTCTTGTCTTCAGATTGAAGAGCCCTCAATCTGCTGTCACCTGTTGTCTTAAAAAAACCACAGAGAGTAGAGGAAATAAAGATGGAAATAGCACCTATTACTGTAGAATAGCATGAATAAATACTATAAAACCATAAAAGATGTWATATATGTATCCTGGCCCAACCTGGCCTGTAGGTGAGCAGACTTTTGGAAATCAGACTTTAAAGTGTCAAGACAAACTCTGTCATTTCAGTTTCAATGTGGAAATCTCTTAACAGAGGATCAGCCTCTTTTYTGGTTTTTTTTTCAGCCTGGCAGGCAGGGACTTGGCGTCTTCTGATGAACTTTAACAAAGCTGCCAGTGGAGCCATGAATTTTTTTCATTCCAGCTATGGAATACACCCACAAAGCTGTAGTTTTTGGGTGGTGCTGTGTCTGGTGGTTGTTAAACCTCTGTGCTCCTGAATTCCTGTTGGTGGGGAATGCAGGGGTAGAGATGGATGTTAAACAGAGAAACAGGAACCTCCTGTCACCTCAGAAATTGGTGCTTTTTACCTCTTTATAAACCATGTGCTGCTCAGGACCTGCCAGAACAGCAGATCTAGAACCCTGCAMCCCACCACTGTATTTTGTTTTCTGTAGTTTCCTCTACCATGGCCCTTCTTCCCTCTCAGAGTGGGCCTTGCTGATATTACAATGCAGAGCAACGTTGGAATCTGCCCACCTTTGTCATTTGGAAAGAGGACAGTTTGTGCTGCGTTTTCAAGGATTTTTTTGCACTTTGTATTCCTATCCCCCTCCTCCCCCAAGATGCTGCTCCTTCAAAGGAGCTTTTTAAGGAGCCTTTCCCTCATTTCATAGAAAAACGATGCTTGCATCTCACGTGGAGCAGGTTTGGGAGCACTGTGGGTCTGTGGATGGGAAGTGCTGGGTAATTTGGCCATCTATATCTTGGGTGCCTGCTTTCACTATTTCACTTCATTTCACTGTTAAGCAATGTGATTTATTTAGGGACTTTCCCCTCCTTTTTTTTCCCCTCCCCCATCCCAAGTTCATTGGCCAGACAGGGACCGTGCACCGAATCACGGACAGAGGGGACGTGAGGGTCCAGTTCAACAGTGAGACTCGCTGGACTTTCCATCCTGGAGCCCTGACTAAGGTAGGTGCTGGGCTTGGCCTGGAAATGCTGCAGGGAAGTCCTTTAGGCTGCTGGGTTAGGGCTCGGTGTGCCCCCAGCAGGTGCTGCAGGAACACCCTGCTCTCAGAAACACAATTGTCCAGTTTCACGAACTTTTGCATTTGTAAGTTCTTAAGGTAAACTCCATTTTTTAATTTCAGCTTCTTTGATAAGAGTTAACAGTAGACCTGCAGTAACTCATCCTTCTGCAGCTGCCTTCCCCTTGTGAGGAACCTTTTCCCACACAACCTCCCTTTGATTTTTGTGTTTTCCCTTGTTCCTGTGTCTCCATGTTGTTCTTTTTGCATCTCTGTCTCGCTTCTCTCTGATTCTTGTGAGTCTTTAATCCAGCCCTTCTAATTTTGTGGCTGCATTTCTAAAGCTCACAGCTCTGGCCTTCCCCAGAGGTTTGAGGGCTTTGGAATGTGGATGATTAGAAACAGAGATAATTATGTATAGAAGAAGCTGCTGGAAGACCACAAAATTCTGACCTGAACAAGGTCACAATGCTAAAAACTCCCARTACCAATGGAAAATGCAGTGTCAGACTGTTTTGCACAGAATTAGTCTGCTTTGAAAAGTGTGTTTTGACAGTGCTCCCTTCCTAGCTCAGTGAGCAGAGGGAGCATCTGGCAAATCACCAGTACAGATAAACCCTGCTTTCCCTTTTCTGTTTTAAATAACAAACAGATTTAACTTCCTTATTAGAGTGAATTAAAATCTCCAGTGCCAAGTCAGGTGTAGTGAGGAGATGGACCAAGAAAACTTCTATTTCACCATAATACCTTTATACTGGTATTAATTATAAAGGGTTGGAAAGAAAAGAAGTTAGAAAACTGTTCAAAATTATTTCCTTACCTAAATGTGCACTTGGCTAAAACCAGAATTGCCCCAGTCCTTGGCCTGAGTTTATTTTGCAGCTCAGTGGTTACAGCTCTCTTGGTAGTTGTATTTGTCTTGCAATGCTGTTTTTTGACTCAGTGGGTGTCTTGTTTGTTGGGTTCCTGCGGGTGTGGCGGGTTGGAGGGGCTGATCACTATGATTTTTTTTCTGTGTGTGTGGCTTCGTCCCCCAAAAGCTTATGACTTTCTTTTTCTTGTAGCTCAACACCTTTTGGGTTGGTGATGTGGTCCGGGTGATAGATGATATGGAAACAGTGAAGCGGTTCCAACCTGGTCATGGGGAGTGGACAGATGAGATGGCACCTGTGAGTGCGCGCCAGTTCCAGTCCCAGCACAGTCCAGTAACTTCCTGAGCTTCCCCAAACTGTCAGCACTTACTGATGGGCCTGCATTGCCCCCCCCCAGCATTCCTGCTGGGAAGTCCCTGCCCAGCCCATGGTGCTGGTGGCTTCTCAGTGACACCGCCGTGTCCGCAGCGCCCCAGCGGGGAAAGGACAAAAAGGATTTGGCTGCCGCCGACTCACGTGAGAGGTTTCGCTCTCACGGTCCTCTCACGCCCTCCCTGATCCTCTGGAATGAGGCAGGGAAGTGTCCGAGTGGAAAAAGGGTCTGAAAAAGTGGGATGCAGGTGTCCTCCAGGAGCAGTTAAAGCCCAGAGGAGGCTGTTCCTAGTCCCAGTGTGATCCGTTCTTCATCACCTTCCTCCCCAGCCATGTCCAATGTGTCTGGGAAAACCCTTCCACGCGAAACCAGTAAGAGAGAAACTGGTGAGAACCCTGTGGTGTCCTTGAAGTGGGAGCTGTCTGCGAGTGTGTYGCTTGTCCAGTGCTTCTTTTCACACAGCAGGAGCTGCAGCTTGTGAACCTGCTCCTGGAAAAAAAAAACCTGGCTCTGGGCCTGGGGACTGCAGCTTTGGGAAAAATCCTCTCTTTTCCTTGCAGACCCTGGGGCACATTGGGAAGGTGATCAAGGTGTATGGGGACGGAGATCTGCGCGTGTCCGTGGGGGGACAGTCCTGGACCTTCAACCCTGCGTGCCTGACAGCCTACCAGAGGGAGGAGGAGGCCAACCTCATGACAACAGAGAGTGCCAAGGAATCCAAAAGTGAGGGACAAGCCTGATCCCCCAGGGACTGGGAGCTCTTGGCTCCAGCTCTTTGGGTGGTGGTAGAATCCAGCTGGTCTTTCCCGGATGGAGATCCAAACCCCAGCTCGGCCTTACTGGGCAAGGAAAGCTGGCATTAGCAGGAAAATGCAGAGTTTAGGGCTTGGAAATGCTGGGATTAACAGGAAAATGTAGAATTTAGGACTTGGAAATGCTGGGCTTAATGGGAAAATATAGAATAAAGTCCAGCTGTGCCTTACTGGGCAAACAAAGCTGGCCTTGACAGGAAAATACAGAATTGAGGACTCAGAATTGCTAACCACAGCACTGCCCTAGGTTCAGTATTTGCTTCTGCCTCACTCTCAGTTCCCTGTTCCATCCTGTTTCATGTACAAGGACACTAACTCTTGAAGYCTTGTGAAATATTCCCAGGTCCATGTTGTGAAATCAACAATTATTTTGCCTAATCCTCCCTGAAATTGAGTTTGGGATCACATGATGTGTGGAGGGGGATTTTTTGTGTGTTTTGCACGTCTGCTCATAAATTTTTTTGTGGCCTGACCATCCTTATTTCCTCTGGATGTCGGGATCATGTGGGAGAGAGGACGGAGTTGCCAGGACTTTTTTGTCTTGCTGTGTAGATGGATCTTAAACTGTTTGCTCAAGTCACACTTGGGGGAGAATTTGCAAACTTTTTCCACTTTGCTCTGTCTGGAGAGCTCTAACACCTCTGTCCCCTCAAACACGCAGAAGTGTGTGGTGACAGGTCCATTTTTGCYTCTTTTCCAGGCACTTTGGTGACTGTCCTGGAGAAGCTGCTGTCCCAGAGGACAGAGTCAGAGCACGCAGGGTGCTTGGTCATCTGTGCAGCCCTCAACAACGCTGCCAAAGTGCGGGAGCTCCTCCAGAAATACCCAGACAAGGCAAGTTTGGAAGGCAAAAATGGTTATTTTTTGGTTGGTTTGTTTCTACTCCTTAAAATACTCTCATAAAAGGGGAAAAGGATGGGAGAAAAATAATAGATTTTTCAGACCTAGTGATATCTCCTGATAGTTGGAATGTTATTTTGCTGCAATTTAGGATTAAATTAATATGCTAAATGTGCATATTTTATGCCTCTAGTTTGTGGCATTAAATCTGAGCTAAAATCCTTACAGCACCTCTCCAAAGCTGGCTTTTCCCAGATTTCCTGTGTGGACGCTGCAGCTGTAAAATGAGAGGGAGAAGGGTTTATCTATATGAAAACAGGAGCAGATATCAGAGGATCTGCTGGAAAAGTAAGCCATGGGTTGTGTCTGGCTGTGCCTGTCCTTAGAGGACCTTGCAAAATCATATTGTTGGAATCAGGAGAGAGAAAAGCTGCCCAGATCTGTGCAGTGTCTTATCTCATGTCTGACTGGAGCAGGGAACTGGGCTGGACTTGTGGACAGTTTATGTGCCTGCAGAGTGCCAAACTGTCAGGCTCACATCCCCTGAAACCTCCTTCAGGGAGGGGTTCAGGCCTTATAAACAGGTTAAAAAAAGAACCAGCAAAGTCTTTCAGCAGTGTCCTTGGAAACCATTGGGAACAAAAAGAGGTTTTGTTGGGGCTGTGTCTGCAGGGCTGGCAGGAGCAGCTGGGGGTGTGACCCAGGAAAAGTAGGATCAGTGCTAGAGGAACCCCTGTGAAGCTGATTTGGTGGTTATTTGTCTGGTGTTTCTTGTAGTTCTTCATTTACAAAGTTAATGGATCTTCTTGGGGTGGGAAGGAGACACAAATACCTGCAATTTTCAAATTGATCCCTGATAGAAAAGTCCCAAGAGTAAGGAATCCATTATGTGATTAGTTATTTTTATTAGACTTCTATTTCTACTCTAGTATTTATATTAATAAATCAGTTATTTCTCTTAGAGTCTTACACTCAGCAAGAGCAGGCTGGATTTGAGGCTCACTTAGTGCAAGTTGGAATTGCTTGGCAGGGCTTTTCCACCTTACCAGCACTGTCTGCCTGGTGTAAATAGGAGAATAGCAGTGACCTCTGATTCTTCTCTGCCTAAAGGACTCACCCATCATTTTGAGCCAATCCAGGGAAGTCCTGCCTGTCCTGTTCTCTGTCTGCTGCATAAAATCAGCTGCAGGGAAGAAAAACTTGTTCATTAACTTGTTCTCCTTGCCAGTCTGCTGAGGTTTTGTACCTCCTTCTCCTCTCCTCAGCCTCCCACTGGTTTCAGCAGCTGCTTTGCCTTTTTTTTTCCTCTTGCCTCTCCTTGTTCTTCAGTGCCTTTAATTCCCAAAAACTCTCATTGCAGCACTTGAGCACTGTGATCTCCCCCCCAGCCACTGCACSCAGTGAAGTACTTGCAGCAGCACAGGACAAGGGGGACTTGGCACCTCCAAAGCCTTATGCAAAGCTAATTTGATTTCCCCACACATTTTCCTATTGGGAAGGGAATTGTTGGCAGAGAAATGAAGGAGTGTTGTGCTCGCAGGCACAGAGTGATTTGGCAGCAGGGCTGCAATTACAGCCCTGGCTTCCAGCTCTGTTCCCTCACTTCTCCCCTCATGACTAAACGTGCTGTCCCCTTCCCCTTCCAAAGAGTTCTGGGACAAGGTCAGCTGGGAGTTGCTGGACAGGGAGCAGAGCCAGCAGGGCACAGACTCTGGGGCATTTCTGGGCTGTTCCGCAGCTGGCGATTCCCACCCTGCCCCAGCCCCAAGACAAGGCCATTCCTAATTTTCTGTGTCTCTGCCCTTCCCAAAGGTCGATGCCAAGAACCAGGGCAGGACTGCCCTGCAAATTGCCTCTTACCAGGGGCACGTGGAGGTGGTGAAGACCCTGCTGCAGGCCCATGCCAGYGTCAACCTGCGGGACGACGAGGGGGACACGGCGCTGCACTACGCAGCCTTTGGGTAGGATGTCTTCCYTCTTGTTATCCCTGATGGAAGACTTGTGTCCTAGATACACATGGATGGTGTGTGTGAAGGATGTGTGGCTGGTGGAGGCTTTTCTCTCATTTTTATGTTGGGAATTGGCCTTTGAGCTTCAGCCCACAGGAGCGTTTCTTCTTCTGCAAAAGCATCCTTCTTTCAAGAAGGATTTCTAGCACAGGGTTCCCTTAGCACAAGGGTTTCCTGCCCTCCACAGCTAGTTCAGTTTCCAYGCTAGGAATTTCCAGGGGGAATTAGAAAAAAAAGGGATAAGGAGGTTTTAGTGATTAAATTTCTTTCGAGGGGGTGGGGGAGGTGGTTTGGTTGATTGAGATCAATTTGATTGGTTGGTTTCTGGAAGTTCGTGTGTTTTCCAGAGCAAGATGAGATTTTGAATTGTATCCTCAGTTACCAGGGAAGATCTCATCATTAAGAGTGGGAATTCCTGTTGATTTAGAGCAGAGAGCACAAATTAGGAAGGTTTTGTTGCKTGTGGGGTTTCTTTTTAATACTAAGAGGAAGTGGGATGAGGCTGAGAGGATACAAAACCTGAGTTCTGTTGCTCTGGAAGGAGGAAGAATTTACTGTGTGCACAGACTCTAATCTGGTTTTCTCCTTGCTTTTAAACCAGAAACCAAGCTGAGGTTGCCCGAGTGCTCMTTGCTAAGGGAGCCAGTGCAGACCTGTTGAACAATGCAAAGTGCACAGCCCTGTACGTTGCTGTCAGCCAAGGATTCACAGAGGTGGTGAGGGCCCTCTGTGAGCTCAACTGTGATGTCAACCTCCCAGTAAGTTTGGGATTTCAGGGATTTGGGGTAGGGAGATATTTGGGGTTTTTTTGAGGGGAGTTTCTTGGGGGATTTTTAAGGCGGGGAGGTGCTTCTTTATGTTTAAGAGCATTTGTTGCTTTGTAGAATTGGAAAGTCATTCTCTTAAAATGTACTGCTGTGCATTGCACGGGAAATATTCCTGAATTTCAGTACCATGAAATTCCAGGTTTGGGTCTGCCCCTTCTTTATCACATCAGCATTCTCTGCTGGGCACAGGCTTCCAGGGAGAGCTGAGGTGCTGTTCCTGTGTGTTGTTGCCACACTCCTGTTCCCAGCAGTAGGCAATGGTGAGATTTTCAAGGCAGGCAGTGGTGGTGAYTTGGACCCAGCCCATTTTTAGGGTGTGCTCGTGTGGGGGTGGGACTGGGCTCTGCTGGGTCTGTCCCTCAGAGATGGTCAGGAGTTTCAGCAGCTCRGAGATGGTTTCCTTTGAGTTTCTGAGGTTGGTAACCTGTGCTTGCTTCGGTCTCCATGTGTAGGATTCCCAGGGAAACACCCCCCTGCATTATGCTATCGCTCGGGATTACAAAGTCGGCATTGAGATTCTCACGGAAGTTCCCAACATCGACTTCACTGTCCCGAACTGTCAGGGCTTCAACCTGCTCCACTACTCTGCTCTGAAAGGCAACAAGCTGTAAGGGACCTTTTTTTGTTCATTTTTATGGCTTTTGCAGATGTTAACTCGTGCTGGCTGTCCTAACAGTAAGAAGGTGGCAGATGTAGTTCCGGAGAGCTGGGAAGGAAATAGTTGCACATTTCTTGGGTTTGGATATGGCTGGATGTGGCTGTTGCCCTCCTTCAGGCCTTCACAGGAAACTCCTACCTGCTTTCCCCATTCCATCTTTCTCATCCTTCTCTAGGCTAGGAAATCTCTCCGCTTCTGGACAGTCCCCTTAGAGGTTTGGGTTCACACATGGAAGGACAGGGGAAGGTCTGTAGTAAAGACTGGGAGCCTCTGGAACCCTTCCAGGGGTAAATCTGCTCCTTACTTTCAGAGCAGTGTGGCTTTACCCTACTCTATTAAATGATAACTGAGGGCTTTTGTTGTATTCTTGTAATTCAATCTGTGAGTTAGAGGGCCTGCTCTGCACTGCTGGTGTCAGCTCATGGTGCTGCTTGTTAAAACATGGACATTGCATAACCCCTGAGCAGCAGAGGCTTCCTTCCTGATGAGGTAACTCTTCCATCTCTGTTCACCTCCAACCCTCTAGAGCCATAAAAAAGATTCTGGCAAGGGCTCGGCAGCTGGTGGACTCCAAAAAGGAAGATGGCTTCACTGCCCTGCACCTCGCTGCTCTCAATAACCACATGGAAGTGGCTGAAATTCTCATCAAAGAGGTAAGAAAAAACCCAAAGCCACCATCAGAAGCTCTCATTTATCCCACTCCCAAGCCCCCCATTTCCCAGCCACTCCTGAGTTAATGCTGGCACTCCCAGGAGTGTCCCTGTCTGTCTGAAGAGCAGGGCTTGGCATTCCTGGGGGTATTTTCCTTTGGCACTGGCAGGGAGGAGAAGGGTGTCCTGGCTAAGAACAGAGTGGGTTGGAACTGGAGCCTGCTGGGAAGCACTCAGCCAAGATGAATGTGGGATTTTGGACCTCCCGGGCCCCGCACTCACCCTGCTCTCCAGCCAGGCTCAGCAGCAACACCTCCCTCCTGTGCCATTCCTCCTCCCCAGGGTCGCTGCGACGTCAACGTCAAGAACAACCGGAACCAGAGCCCTCTGCACCTGGCTGTGATCCAGGGCCACGTGGGCATGGTGCAGCTCCTGGTGAGCCAGGGCAGCGACGTCAACGCCGAGGACGAGGACGGGGACACGGCCATGCACATGGCCCTGGAGCGCCAGCAGCTCATGGCCCTCGTCATGGAGAAGCGGGAAGGGGACATGGGGCCGTCCCTCCTGTCCAAGGTGAGCTGGGAGCAGGGGGAGTTCCAGCACCGAGGGCAGGAAAACGTTTCACGTTACAATATGGGCGAGTTGTGGGATCTAAGGGGGTGAAGGAAGGCAGGGAAATTCCAAAGCCGGTCCGGATGGGGAGCGTGGAAGCAAACCTCGCTTGTGGGAAAGCAGGAATAGCTCCTCTGAGGGGATGCTTGGATTTATAGCACAAAACTCGACATAGTCAGACAACAATTCATAGCTGTCTCTGATGTTTTTATGAGCATTGTGCACTTCTTTCCTGACACGGGAAAGGTCACGAATCCAGTTGCAGAGCCAAGAGTCTTGGGTTTAATTCATGCCCCAGAACCGCAGCAATTCATTTCTGTCTGATGGCATGGAAAATATGAGGAGAGCTGACCACAGACACCCCAGTTATCTGCAGATGTTCTGCAGGGCGAGAGGGGAGATGGATCAGGCTGAAGGATAAGGGGGAAGATGTTGYAAAGCCTGAACTGGATTTCTCTGTGCTGCTCTGTATTCATGGATATAAAGGCCTTAGATCTAGAAATCACTGCAGGATGTGCCAAAGGGTGTAGGGATAATTTAGTACACTGGAAAATCCAGCATGGATTTTTTTTTTTATTTAGTTTGAAATGATCAGAATAAGTGAAACCACCCATTCCTCCTTCCTAACTGTYGGTGCTTGGAAAAGCTCAGTGCTTTGCTTTTCCATCCTGCTCATTACCAAACCACCAGGTAGCAAGAGTTGGTGGCTCAAGTGCWTGGCCGAAGTCCTGGATGCTGGAAGCCTTAAAGGGGGATGTGTGCATGTCAGTCCCAGTATTATTTGCAGTAACATCATATCTAAATGCTGCAGATTCCTTCCTGTCTAATTTTACTTGCCCTGACTGACACACTCTGGTCTTTTAAGTCAGTGGAAGATGTGAGTTGACTTCAAATTATTTGGGATCATGTACATCCAAATTTGGCTCTTTAAATAGCTGTCACTTAGGGCCCTGTGCAGCAGCTGTTAATCAGTTGTGTGGTGTCTTCAGCTTCTTCCTTTTCACTCCCTGGAGAGGTGAATGCCCATGACTCTGATTTGTAGGGATTATCGCCAGGTAGGATCAGTCTGAGGCACTCTCATCCCTGGAATATAAGATTTGAATCCACTATTTACATAAAGACAAAAAGAATCTTTGTGTGCTTTCAAAAAATGCTAAGCTGCACTTTCAAACTCTAAGGGCAAGATTTAAGACTTTATTTAGATTTTGATATAAATCAAAGCAGTGGGTCAGAAGCTTCTTCTGTTGACAGAGTGTGTTTCTCAACATCTTTTAGCTGCAGGCTTCTGGCTTCCTGGGAAAYGTGGAGCTGAATGTTGGGACTGCAATTGCTTGTTACTTAGCACAAGAAGGGGCAGATATTAATTATGCAAACCATCGGGGAAAGTCTCCTTTGGACCTCATTACAGATGGAAGGATTGTCCAGATTGTCAAAGACTTCTCACAGAAATTCAGGTAAACCTCGGGAAACTCCCTTGCAAAGCAGAGTTGTCCCCCAGTGGCCTGGTGTCTCTGCAGCTGCTCCAGRGGGGATGGAGGATCTCTGGCACACTCTGGATGTCAGCCTGAGCACCTCCTGTTTCTTCTGGAGCTGCCCCGTGTTTCTGGAGGGGTTATGTGAGGGTGTGTGCTGAGCTTGGAGGAGTTGGGAAAAGCACATTAATGTGGCTCTGTGCAGACTTGGCCTCTGGACTTGCAGAGAGCCCTGAGGCAGTCTGAGGAGTCTGGCCACTGAGGCCAAGAGCAACTTTGCAGAGTAATCCTGGGTTCTGTTTTACTTTCATTTGATTCTTCATTGACAGATATTTAAAGAGAGCACATGAAAAGGGCACCAGAATCCACAGAATTTATTCCAGGGCTAGATAAATGCTTRTTTTGAAGCTGATAAGAGAAGTAGCTGAGAAAATGCCAAAGGAAGAATATAGCAAGTCAAAGATGGCTTTATCTGGGGTTCTGAGAAACATTTGTTTGGATTTTGACTTTGCAAACATGAAAGCAGAGTTCTGTTTGATGTGAGGGCACAGGCTCAGTCCTGTTCCTGCTGGAGGAGGAAGCACACAGCAGTGCTGTAATTGGCCATGCTTCTGCTCCACTGCAAATAACAGGTGAAAAGTGTCCCTTTAAACATCTCCCATAGGAATTTTGTCAGTGGAGTATGTGTTGGATTGAGGTCTTTTGCTTAAAGAATGTCCTTTCTTTCACACTGACATTTCTCATTACTGGTTTCAGCAGATGATTGTGCTGTCAATACCTTGCTGTTACCTCCAAAAGAGCAGTTTCAACTTGTGTAAATGTTAGAGATCCCAGCTCTTTTCCTTTCTTTTTGGGACAGAACAAGTCAGAATCCCAGCTGAGTTGGTCCCAATAGGACAGGGAAGGTTCACAAGTTGAGCATGTGCTGCTCTGTGTCCCTGTGGAGTGTTTGCCAGGGATCAATTCAGCGTTACCCCATTGCTGAAGGAGGATCTGGAGCATGTGGCTCACGTTCCCTGATGGTTCCTGCTTGCAGGGAACAGCAGATTTCTTCAGAGAGCTCACCCATCACCTGCAGCCTTCGCCGTGTGCACACCACGCCCAACACCATGACCAACCTCAGTGTCTCCAGCGTGGCAGTGCCCACAGAGTGCCTGGTCTGCTCAGAGCTGGCCTTGCTCATCCATTTCTTCCCATGCCAGCACAGTATTGTGTGTGAAGGTGAGTCCACCCTGKTTTTTTTCCCTTTTTTTTTAATGTTTTCCTTCCCTGTTCCCCCACCCAGCCTCCCTCGCTGCCCTGTCAGAAATGCAGCTCTGCTTGGACCCAGAGCTGTTGTGCTGTTTGTGTCCTCAGACAACCCCAGCATGATTTCAGCATCTCAGACAGCCAAAGTTATCTCTGAAAAACACAGAATGTTCTGCCCACCTGCTGGTTGGGACTCCAGGCAGCTTTGCTTGGGCTTAGAGATGCCTGGATAAGTCAGAGGGAGAGCCAGATGCCTCAGTTCTGGCTGTCAGTGCTTTATCCATCAGAAACCTCCTGAGAAGGATTTCCCTCTCCTCTGGCTTTCGTAACTCTTCGCATTTCAGTTGATTTAAGGGCAGCCTGCTCAGACTTGTCAGCAAGTTTATCTCACAAGGCACAGTGTGACCACAGGGAATTTGGTCAGGACTCTGTGCCAGAGCTGCATCCTCTTCCCCCAGAGCTCTTGGGATCAGTGCAGCAGTTCCAGTGGCACAGAGCAGGGAGGATTTAAAGGTGCTGTGTTTGCTGCTGATGTAGGAAAGATGAAACAAGAGAGTAGGACAGGTCAGAAAGCAGGTACTGACCTCATTCCGTGCAGGAACAATCTCTTAATCACCCAGGGAGGCCTCGGGTTGTTCAAAGCTGATGTTCTTGAGCCTGCTGTGGATTAATTGTCATCTCTTCTTGTGTCACCCGTGGTAGAATGCTCCAGGAGGATGAAGAAGTGCATCAAATGTCAAGTGACAATAACCAAAAAACTGAAACAAGGTATGTTGGCTGTTCCTGCTGATCAGGGCTGAGGGAAGGGTCCTGCACAGTGTTAATTTGAGGAGTATCAATGATTRTCAGTGAAGTAAGAGAGTTCATTTATTTTGGCTTCTTCTGTTGCATTGTCCACCTTTAGAGAGAAAAAGGTCCATTCCCTCAGGTGTCCCAGGCCAAGCTCAAGCTGCAGAGACAGGACAGGACATCTAAGGAAGCTTTGCCTGGGCCTGGCTTATTTTGTGTATTGAAAGCAAATGTCAGGTTCCCCAGGCTGTTTTCACATGGGGTGGTTTAAGAGTGAACATTTATGAGAAAGGAAAAACTCCATCTTGTGCAAGCCTTGCTTCTCCCTTGGCTGAGATCACAGTGGCTCTGCAGGGCTGGCATGACCCAGCTCTCCAGGAATCTCTGAGCTGGATTGCTTCAATAAAGCTCTTTAGCCCAGTTTCAAACAGATTTGTCTCCTGTCCACATTACCCAGTATCAGGATGAGTTATGATGTCAGCAAGGGAGCAGCAGGGTTTGCTTTTGCCATGGGATTAATGGAAGCTGCCACTGAAGCCTTTTCCAGAGTGGTTGTGAGAGCTGAGATCACTCTCAGGGCACATGAGAATTTAATTGCATGYCCTGCTGCTCGTGACTGAGCATTGTGGGCTCCTTTTTGGAGTCAGGCTCAAGCCTCGTGACTTGATGCCTGGAGAARAGCAGGAATCAGTCCCATGGCATTGGACGTGCACAGCTGGCAAAGCCAGAACTCCTCTTTGGAACTCCATAATGCCAAAAATACCCCTTTGACCTGACAGTGGACAGGAGCATTTGTCTTTGTTGCAGACTGGCAGCAAAGTAATGATGGGAATTCCAAATAAGACATTTGCAGGCAAATTTCCAATGAAGGAGGAACATCAARGTCTCTGAAAAATTAGCAGCAGGATTTCCCTAGCAGTGAAATCCTAATCYTCAGTGCTTGCCTTCAACAAACTCCCTGTCCCCAAACCTGCTTCACCTTTATGGATTTGAAACCACTTCTTGCACCACTGATGTGCAACTAATTCCAGAATGTTGGGGACAGGGACATCTGTAGTGAAGTGTAAATCTGCCTAATCAAAGACTGAGCAGCAGAAGATGAGCAGTGAGAACTTTATTAAGCTGAAACCAGGAGAATCTTTACCTGAGCTCCAGTTGTGCAGGATTTGGGGCTCTTTTCATTTCACAGAGTTGACCAATGACTCCTATTGGTGTTGCTTCCTGTAAGCAAGAATCGACCCAAGTGATTGAGATGGCTTCTTYTTGTTTGCCCATGTGTGTCCTGAGGGACTTGACCAGAAATTTGGGTCCCAAGTGTGAACAGGAGRTTGAGAGAACACAGTGCTCTGGAAGGGTTCTGGATTAGTGGGGCAGAACATCACAGCCAACTGAATATTTTCACTTGAAGGTAGCAGCATATTCCAGAGCACCAAGGCAGGACATCTCAGACAGGATTTAAAACAGAAAGAAAAAATCATTAAACCATCTCAAACACACACACACACACACAGAGCTTAGCAGCTAAACAGAGGAAAGCAACACTGGCCAGTCTGTAAGAAGCCTCATCCCAAGGCTTTTTATTTGACCCCTGGGTAAGACTCAGCGAGGAGAGTTCAGTGTGAGTGAAATGCTGCTCCTGAGGGGCAGAACCCCACGACCGACCCTCGTGTCCCCCCCGTGCTCTGCCCACAGACAGCACCGAGGTGGAGTGCAGCCCCAGCTCCGAGTCCACGGACCAGAGGAAGCTGATGGAGGAGCTGCAGAGCCGCTACCGGCAGATGGAGGAGAGGATCACCTGCCCCATCTGCATCGACGACCAGATCAAGCTGGTGTTCCAGTGCGGGCACGGCTCCTGCCCCGACTGCAGCGCGGCCCTCACCGTGTGCCCCATCTGCCGCCAGGCCATCCGCGAGAGGATCCCCATCTTCGTCTAAGGACGCGCTTCGCTCCCCGCCCCGGCCCCGCGCCCTCCTCTCCTCCCTTCCCGTTCGCCTTGTAGATGAGAAGCGCCGCTCGGGCTCGGGGGGTGCTTTGGCTCCCCGGAAAAAAACAAAGAGGGAAGCAGCCAAGGGATGCGGCAGGGTGGAGGAGGCGCCTKGGCCGCGGCCTCGCGGGGCGGGAACAGCCCCTCAGCTGCTGCCCGTCCTCCACCGCCCCCCGAGCCCACAGCGMGGAGCTGTCCGCCGAAGGCAAGCCCCACTTTCGGACCGCAGGAGAGCGGACTGCCACGAGGAGGTGTGTTCCAGAGGCATCCAGCTCCAGGACTGCTCCSAGCCCGCCGCCCCCGGGAGCGGGGACGGTGCCAGGAGGTGCCTCCCAGCTCATCCCTCGGCAGCAGGGGCAGAACACGCCCTGTCCCTTCCCGGGGAGATCCCGGGATCAGCTCTCCCGGGCCGGGACRGGGAGGTGATGTCCCAGCGCAGAACCCGTCGGGCTCGACCGCAGCAGAGGCAAACCTTGAGATGTCAGGAGGGCCTAAAGACAGAGCGTGTGTGCCTTAGAGAAAAAGTAGTGAACACTGATTGGAGAAAATCTGTTAAAACAAGGATTTCTAACCTCTAAGTGACACTCTTCTCCCATTTTTTTTTTTTTTTTTTGGCACAACCGTGTGTTCAGAGACTCCTGAGCTTTCTATCCATAATGCCAAAGGCAGGTGTTAAATACTCCAATCAAAGTGTAAAGAAAATAGATAGTAATAATTAAGACATGAGAGGAAAACAAAAAAAAAGGGATTTCATTTTTTGTTTCTTTGTTTTGCAGCAAAACTTAATAAAATAAAATATATATTTTCCTGAGAATTAAAATGAATGTACAAACAGTAGCTGCATTATGGATCCAGCTGTATTGTTTTCCAACAGTCAAGAAATATTATCCACTGAGTCATCCTGTAAAGTAAATTTTGGTGGAAGTGTGGCTGTTTGTGTGTGGGGGGGTGTCTCTGGTGGCACAATGATGCCCAAACATCCTGTTTGTTACGTATTGGAAGCAATATTTAAACCGAAAAAACCAAAAAATTCCTGTGTTCCTCTGCTCTCTTTGTTCGTTAGCAAAGAGGTGGCAAATCTTTTAAAGAAAYGTTGAACTGTGTGGAAAGTATGGTGGTTATAGGAATATTTATGGCTTTATAACCCTGTGGTGTATTGAGAAAGTAATTTCACAAATTCTTGACTCTTACAGACAGTGTTTATCAAAATATTCACTTGAGCTTGTTATAGTTTCAGTATCTTTTTTTATCTGTGAAAATGGATCAGATTTAACCCCTAAATTATTTGCTTGGGTCATACTTAACACCCAAATAACCTAAAGCTGAATTTCAGACCCAGCTTTGTTTCAAAAACCAGAGGTGCAGATTCTCATTGACTTCTTTCCTAGAAGTTCATGTTAATGGGAATTCCTTTGGAATAAGCCAGATGTTCCCCCAAAATCTTTGCTGTATTTTGGGGGGAGGCAGCAAAACAAAAGTGCTGTGCAAAGGCTGCTTTCAAAAAGGACAAGTCTGAGCCAGCTTTATCCTGGAAGAGCTGCTTTAACCACTGCTTGGTGCAGGGGAATAATTTTGCGGACTATTTATTACCCCAGCCCCATGCTAAGCATTTTTTTTTAAATAATTTCTTTCACAAGCCTCTCCATAAATCCAAAAACACTTTGCTGAAAGATATTTCACCATGTGTGTTGTAGCTGTGCTGRCACCAGGGGAGAGGGGACAGAGGTGGCAAAATGCTCAATATCTGTGTAATTCTCATSTCTTATTCCAAAGGTGTCATTTTATTCGGGAAAAACAACATGGAGCATCTGCTTAATTTTTTTTAATGGCTTCTTTAGGTGCTAAATGAAGAGAGGCTTCCAAGTCATTATTTTCCCTAAAGGAAAAAAAAATGGTAGGAAAACTTCAGCCTTTGACTTCCAAGCTGTGCAGCTGGTGCAGAAAATTGAGGCTGTTTAAAAAATTTTTTTTTCTTTCCTGGCTAATGAAAAGAGATTTTTGTCGGGAAAGAAGAGCTCCCATCAATTTTATGGGTTTTTTAAACTTAAGAGGTGGCAGAAGGCAGAAGGTTCCCCTTTGTGCCAAGAACGTTTTTGGCAAACTTTGCCCCCCACGCCAGGCTYGGCTCCATGGGAGACTCAGGCCTTGGAAGAGGGAAGGAAGTTTTGCTGTTTTATCTTCCTTAATAAATCTGCATCAAATCTGGTGAGAGACTGAGACAGCAGACTTGGGGGAAAGATCTTCCTCCCCTTTCTACCCTTTTCCTGTTGGGTTTCTTGCTGGTTGTAGGAACGGGGAGGCTGTTCCTGCTGCTGAAGGGAGGGAAGGAGATGCCAGAGCAGTGGCAAATGCTCCTTTAGAGGCAAATGCTGACATGAATTAAATGGTGTGGACAATGAGCAGCTTTCTGCTTGATGTCTGTGACCAGTTGGTCTCCCACAAACGAGACTTGATGGGTCTTGTGCAAAGGAGCTGGGGAGCTCCTGGTGTTCCCCGGGGCTTCTGCCACCTCCTGGATGCAGCTCTGTGCCTTTGATATTCCCAAGTTTTTCTGGTGTTCAAGCTCATTCCGTACTTGGTCCCAGGGTTTCTAAAGCTCTTCCTTTGGAAGTGTGGCCAAAACTCTGTATTTTACAGACAATAGGAGACTGAGGGAGTGGAGAGAGGGAAATTGTTGAAAGGCAGAGGCAGGTAAAGACATCTCTCCTTTGATTATGTTCCCATAATCTGTGCTGCTCCCAGGATTTCAGCAGGATTTGCCCATCCACAAATGGATTATTAATAACAGGTTATTAATACAGCCCACCAAAGAGCAGGGACAAAAATATCCCCACCCAGGGAAGCAATCCTTAGTTCAGTGTGGATGCACTTTATCATCTGTGTTTGGAGAAACGTTTCTCCCTCATTTCATTCCTGAAATTCTGCTCTCTCCGTGGCCAGGGCTGCGCTGCTGAGCTTCTGCCTGGGGTCAGGGCTCCTTGGTAACACCAGGTCAGGCCAGTGCAGGCCCTTCTGTGAGCTGCAGCTCCAGTTGACAGTTAAGCAAAATATTCCACTTTCTTTGCCAGCTGGAGCAAGCCCTTGTTTTCAGCTCATTTGTTATTCATCAGAGCATGGATTTTTCTAGGAACATCAGCAGATGCTGATCACGAGGGGCTGCATGATAGAAAGTGGGAGAACGCTCTTCAGTCCCCAAACATTCTTGTTCTCCCCSTCCCCGGGGGACTTTGCTCCCTGTTACAGCACATGCAACCCATTTTTAGTCCATGACCCACTGAAAAAGTACAAGTTTGAAGTGCCATTCCCACAGGAACCGTGCAGGAAGGTTGGGTTGTTGGCTTTTTCTTTTCCCCCCAAGTTGAGAGCTGAAGGGCTAAATCTGTGCGTGCTTTTTAAAGGAAGAGTGTGTGAGGGTTTCCTGATTCTTTTCACGTGGGCCACCGAGGAGCTGATCTGTGGTAAATCACATTCCCTGTGGCCTGGGTTTGGAGCAGTGCCCTGCAGATGAAATCCTGATCGTGGTGCCTTGAGCCATCGCATGCTGGGTCCTCTCCTTTCCCTGTCTTCCCAACCTCCGTGTAGAATTCCCAGTTCACAACAGGGGAAGCTGTTGGGAGTGGTTTTTTTCCAGTGTTGAATAATAGGCTCTTATCCCTGAATAAATAAGAGGTTTAAYGAGAAGGAGATTCCTTTGGGACAGTCAGACAGCTCCAGTCCCAGCCCTGATGGTTGTTCTCTGTGTAGGATCTCTCAGCACAGGTTTTGTTGTAATATTTGTCACCATAGATTGTTCCTGTGCTGTTTTGGGGACTGGGATGAAGCAGTGGCAGTGCCCTCTGAAATGGAGCAGAGATACTGGAAACAGTGCTGAAAACAACCTTTCACGGATGCCGAACAAAGGAAAGGAGAGAAATGCTCAGAATAATCCACAGAGGTGAAAAAATATTTATTTTTGAGCTAAAGCCTGCCCTGGGGAAGGGAGCCATGTGTTGTGTGTTAAACACAGCCCTGCTTTRAACCAAACATTTCAGCAATTGAGTGAAAAGAGCAAAGCCAGACTGAGGTGACTTAACGAGGGAAGTGCTTGGTGTTGTGCAGATGATCCCGTGCTTTATGTTCTCCACAGTCTCTCGTTGACCATTGTGGGTTTTACGCAGCATTATGCAACATTCCTCCCCTCCTGACAGCTGCTCAGAGCCTGCTGCTTCACTGAGCTCGGGATACGCATCCCTGGATGTTTGCTTGGAAAATCCCAGCTCCCTGCGAGCGCTCTCCAGGTCCTGGGCACTGCTGCTCCCAGGGAAGACAAAGCAGAGTCAGTTCTGAGTCCTGCCTTGCTCCCCTTTCCCCATTACACCATATGGATTCCCTCAGTGTCATGTGTTCCACTGCTCTGAGACGCTGGGCAGCAACCAAAGCCAGGAATGTTTCTTCTGTCCAAATATAGGCAGGATGACAGTTCCTGCCTGGATTCCAAACCAAATATCCTCACTCCAGAACCTCTAAAACTCAGCAGAACTCCGAAGCTGCAGCGGCACTTGGATAAGAGCAGCTGCCTGGTAAAGAGAGGGGAATATTYTCCTTGCTGACACTGAGGATTCTGTGCCCTGATGGCTCCAGGTGCTCAGCGACTTTATCAGGMGCATTTTTGGTGTGCACAGCGAGGAATTCATGAGGCTCCCTCAGCTCCACGAGCTGCATCTGGGAGTCCTCAGTGCCTCAGCATGAGAGCTCTCCTCATCTGACTCTCATTGCCCTGAAAACTGAGGTTTGTCTTGGCCTCGCTGCTGAGCTGGTTTCTCAGCAAATGCTTGGCTTAAACTGTAATAATTTTTAAAGCATTCTGCAGCCAGGGCTTTGGTGGGGTTGGGTGCACAGGCGCTGAATTTCGGTGGGGATGGGCRCAGTGCATTCCCAGCACGAGGGGAGAAAGCAAAGTGCTTTCCAAGAAACCCCTCCAGGTACAACCTGCTTGTTACCCTGACGGGGAAGCAGCAGCATCCTGAAATGGCACAGAGGTCGTGAATCATCTCTGCAGCCAGAGAGTCCCGTTCAGCCGTCACAAGATAAACAGATCATGTGCAGGATGGTCTCTTCCCATTCAGAATAGTCCAGYGACTCATGGAAAAGGGCTCTCTTGGCTGTGCTAACCTTTAGTAGCTGCATGGAGAMGTATTCAGGAACACCGAGAGTCCTAAGAATGCAATTCTGCTAAAACTCACTTTGCAAGGGTCTGTGCTRGGATGGATTTTACAAAAACTCTTACTTTCTTTACAGAGGGACAAAGGAAATTCTTGGTCCCCTCAGGCTGTGCTYGCGTGAGTTCCCAATCTGTGCTTTAAAGCTCAGGTTCCTGTGCTTCTCTTCACAAAATTAAAATGAAGGCACCAAGTGGGTGCTTGGAGGGTTTCAGGTTCCTGTTCCGCAAGATTCCACACACGACCTCAGGCAAGCCTCTTCACCTGCTCAGTGCTGTGGGTCTGAGCCTGTCAAAGGTGCAGGTTAAAGCCCTGCCCTRGCTCAGGACCGATGGGAGATTAACCAGCTCGGAGGTGTCCAGGGGCTCTGGCAGGATGAGATGTGCAGTGCGAGGTTAAAATCTCTCTCAGACACTGCTGAGTCCTCCTGGCTCTGTGCAAGGCAGAGGCACTTGAAGCTGCTCCGTGACTGAAACTCARTGTTCTTCCAGCACTGTGGTTGATAACAATATTTTTCTTTCAAGCCAGTGCTGCCTTACTGGGGAAGAGCTCTTGGCTGAAGGTTTTGAGCCCCATTCCAAGGCAGGTTTTTCCTTCAAGACTCCCCTCTCAATCAGTCTTTCTGTTCTCATTTACAAACTCTAAAAGAAATTTCAGAGTTCAGGGACTCGAGGCATTGACGAGTTGAGTTTCTCCCTTCGTGCTGTGATTGCAGCTCAAACCACACACGGGGCTGCATTTGCATCTCTCTTTGGAGCTCCCAACAAAGGATTTTTTCAGAGTCAAGCACAGGCACGTTYCTTCTGCCAACGGTGCTGCTGGGGAAGGAGGAACCATCCCTAGAAAGCTGCAGCAAACAGGCGAGGGGAGCCAATTCCACAGGAGGGAGAGCCCTGGACCCTGGCTTTCTGCTATTCCTCCTGGTTCCAGCTTCCCTTTGTAATTCTATCCATTGCTTCCTTCCATGTTGCTCTGTATCCTGTCCTTTTCCTGGTATCTGAACCACTGCTGCACTCTGTCGTGGTTTTTCTTGGTGAGAATTGGAAAGAAAAATGTTCATGAAATTGTACACCCAAGACTCACTGGCCTCATTTATTCTGATTTGTTTAAAAGCTCCAGGCCTTAGTCTGCAAATGTATGAAACTTATAAAATGTTGCAGCCTTGATTATGAACTAGGGGGAAAAACATTCCAATTAAACGATTTTTCRTTATTAAAATTACAATATGTTTCTGAAACCTTTCAAATGCCTCAGACGCCCCCAAGGAATGCTTTATGTGAGCCACCCCGTCCCTGGCATTTGCTTGTGAAACTGGGAGGTTGCAGAATTCCTTTTCCTCTGGCTGGGCAGAACTGGGGCTGAGGTCACCCCAGCCCAGGACCCCGGAGTGACCAGACAGAAAAGGGCAGCTGCCTCTGAAAACCTGAGAATTTCTGAGTAAGCTTTTTAAAAAGTCCTGCATTGATTCGTGTCTGGAGCCTGGAGATGCCTCCAAGAACCTCCCAGCTTAAGACAAACTGACCAACTCCTCCAAGCCACTCTTTGGGACCCAAAATCAATCTGATTCCGAAAACACTTGATAACCCAAGTACACAGGAAACTTGCGGATCCCCTGCCAAGTTGGATGGAAGAGGGGGTTGGTGTTTACTTCTGTGTGAGTTTGTAAACTCCCCGAGCAGTTTCCCAAGCAGAGGAGCCCAGGCTGCTCTCCCAGCATCCCATTTTCCATCCCGCTCCTGAGGACAGCCCGTGACAAATGACGCCGAGCATCCCCAGGGACACATTCCAAGGGGGTGATGTTGGGCTGCTGCTTCTGGATTCCTTTTGCTGCCCCCTCCCCCAGGGTGGTTTTTTTTTTCCATTCCATAAAGCTGACAACTGCAGATTTGCCCCGTGTTGATCACACAGTTAAAGAAAAAAGAGTTCATGTCCACCCCAGCTTGTTTCACTTTGCTGCTGTTCCTCCGCCAGCCCAACTTTCAGCTGCAGTAACATGATCCCACTTGGCAGAGCCTGAGAGAATCTTTGGCACATTGGAAAGAGGCTTAATGTAAAGTCTACTTTTTTTTTTTCCCCTTTTTTTTTTTTTTAAATTTTTTTTAGACCTTTTTTGAAACTCCAGTGGTTCTGCACAGCTCTGGCAGTAGCTGCAGGGCTACTCACAAATGCTCCCAATGTGAGAGCTAAAGGATTACGGATGCGTTGTGTGCAGGGAATGTCTTAAGTGCCTGTCCCATCTCCCTCCAAAAGCTGCTGAAGAAAGACATGGATCAGGCAGAACAACTCTCTGCAGGCAGAAGGAAAAGCTCCCCCTCACTGGATAAGAAAAAGAGCAATGGCTGGAGAACCACGGTGGGATTTTTGTGCCTGCTCCCTGGGGTGGCTTTGCTGGCGGCTCTGGAATATCCAGCTGGAGCTGCAGTTCAGGAAATTCAGGTAGGAGAAGGGATCTGGCTCTCAGATGCCTGGGAGGGCAGTGGGGTGCCAAACATAGGTGCATGTGTGTTCTGGTTAGAGGATGGATGCCTTCAGGAAGCAATCTAAATAGATAAATATCTCATCTAAATAGATAAGTATCTCAGTAGATCAATAGACCTGAATAGATAAGTACCTAATCTAAACAGGTAAATATCCAATCTAAATAGATAAATATCTGAATAGGTAAATATCTCAATACAGAAATATCTAGTCTAAATAGATAAATAGATACATAGATCTAAATAGATGAATAGGTCTATAGATAAAAAGATCTAAATAGATAAATATCTCTTAAGGCAACAAGGTGTGTTTAGGGCTGTTTGAGCCCCTTTTTGCAAAGGATCCCAAAAGGTAACTGCATCCAAGTGGAATCAGGTTGTTAGAGGGGGGGTGTGCAGCCTGAGACCAGCAAACAGGGAATGCACAAAGGATTGGTGGTGTTTTCCCTGGGAGCTGTGGCTGTTCCTGTGCATACTCTGCTCTGCCAGCCTGGGATGATGTGGCATTGCTTGGATTGGGATTTCTGTGGCAGCTGAGCTTTCCTGGGCTCCAGGGCTCGTGGTGTAGGATCTAAACTGGCTCCTACAGAACTCTTACCTGACTCTCTTTGGAGGTCCATCCCTCAGCAGGACGTGCTGGGACAGTGAATCCAGAGGGAATTGTGGCAAAGCTCTGGGACTCTCAGAAGTTTGATCTTCACTTTTTCTTTGAGCTCAATTTTAGCTTTTAATTTTGTAAAAAAAAAAAAGAATGTTTAAGTACATCCTCTCCTGGTTTTTGTGTCTATGAGGATCTTGGCACTATCCCCCTTATTTGCATCACATGCTCAGGCTGTTCTTAATTGGTCCTAATTCAGAGTGATGTTCCCGTTTGGTTTGAGGGGAACTGCATGGCTGGGAGGGAGAAGGGAATTAATTACAGTCATTACAGCTCAATGAAGTAAATGACTGGAGGTCTGACTGCACAGGGTGAATAATTCAGAGCAGGGATGTTGGCCAGTGTCTCCCTGTATATATATATATATATATATATATTTATATATATAAAAATATATAAAATTTCTATTTTTATATATAGAGAGACATGATGTTGAGTGAGAGAATGCAATACCTGCCCTTCTATTACCTCCTAAGCACTTGGAGCGTTTGAGACCTTAACCCACGGCTCATTGGGTTTCTTCCTAGGAGTGCCTGACCTTTTCAGTTCTGTGCATTCCCAAAGTCTTGGATCTTTGGCATCCAGGCAGACCCTTTGATCCAAATTATACAGTGGACTTTTAACTGGGTCGTTCCACTTCTGTCAGAACCCCACAGCTGAGCTGCAGCGTGTGGGTGGTTCCCCACCCTTCCCCAGTTCATTTTGCAACACTTTTTAAAATTAAAGTCACCTTTTTGAACCAGTGGTGGGTAAAACAGAGACTGAAGGAGAACAGAGCCCATGCAGAAGGTTTGAGCAGGAGAACTCAACCCTGTGCACCTCTGATCCAGCAGGTCAGTGGTTGATGCTGGGCCTGAGTCACTTTGGGTTGGATTTTGAGCATAAGTGACACATTATTTTAATGTTTTCCCTTTGTTCAGCACTAATGGCTTTAGGGTTTTATGCTCAATGGTTATAGAAAAGACAATCATTTTTCTCCCTTGGGGCTGCAGTTTTCCTTGTGGAAGGAGAAGCCAGCAGGCTGCTCCTGACTATAATTGTCCTCTGCTGGTGCCCAGGGGACTGGGAATGCTCAGGGTTCCCTTTGTGCTGGTGTAAATCAACAGCCAGAGGAGACAGGTTGGGCAGTGCCACTGTTCAGCCTGGGCCCTCACAGCTCCAGAAAACTGGGAATGGCACCAGCGGGACAGTGGATTTGAGAGGCTGGAAAGGAAACCCACAGAGTCCTGGCTTTGCCAGAACATCCAGCACAAGGACAGAGGAGTCCTGAGGAGTGTTAACACCTCACTCACCCCAGTGTGAAGTTAACGAGTCTCCTGAGTCAGAGTCTTCTGTAGACTGACAGAATTCCCAGTAATCCTGATGCCAGAATGAATGTGTAATCAGCCCCAATCCTGGCACAGGATCCTAGAGAAAACAACAAAGGCAGAAAGGATTTGCATAATTCTCCTCTACTTGAAAGAACTGCAAGAAAAATAAAAGGGGAAAATATSTTCTTATCCTGTAATTATGAGCTAATCTTCTCCAGGCTTCTCTTGCAGCCCCAGCAGATCCTCCACCTTGCCTGTGCTGCTCAAAAGGAGGTAAAATATTSCTTTCAAACCCAGGGAAAATGGCATTCCCAGAGTAGAATCAGAGGCAAAAGCCACTGGGGGTGAAGGGAGAGGGAYGACAGCCAGTGACCCACATCCCACGTGCCCAGTGAGGAGGGGGCAAGGCTTTGAACCAAAAAATGTGAGCCAATACCCTGCCAAAAGCTGCAGCCCAGCAGGAGGTGTTGGCTCCCAGCTCTGTGTCCCAGGGATGTCCCTACAAAGGCTGTGCAGKTTTCACAGGGTGAGTCAGGGGAGGACACACTCAAAACTGTCCTTCTATGAAAGAAAGACRCTGAGATTGGATCAGGAGGGAAGAAAATGGAGCTGTCAGACATGAGCAAGGGCCAGGTTTCCTGCTGGGAGCTGCCCCAGCCTGTTAAAGCCATGGAAAGGTGCTGGAGCTGTCACTTTGGGCCTCTTGTCTTCTCTTGCCACTGCCTCGCTGTGACACCAGGGATGTGCTATTCTCCTCCCAGGGCCTCAGTTCTTCCATGAGGAAACTGGAGACAGCTCCTGCTTCCTGTGGAATGTGCTGTGAGGCTGAGCAGACTCGCCCTGGTGCAGCTCCTGTGCCATGGCCCCTGTCCCTGGGGCTTGGGAAGTGTCTTGGTGCCTCTGGAACACAGAGATTTTCAGTGTCTCAGCCCCAAAGAGGGGAGACAGAGCAGGAAGACTTCCAGAAAACCATGGTGGGTTCCATTCTTTTACTAGAAAGGCTTTTCTAGTTGGAGTCAGATGTGTCACAGAATTTGATGTCTTTTGCTGTTTGCTGGTTTAAATGCACTCCAGGGTTTCCAGGGCTCCTGTTTACTTTGAAGGCATTTCAGATCCACAGCACAGCTCTCTGAAGAGCTCCCTGCACAAAGAGTTGCCTGTTTTAGTCATTTCTCCAGATTGACATTTCTTCTGTGGCGAGGCTGGAGAGCWATAGCAAAGAGAAGAGGAAATGAAAACTTTCCAGGCAGAGCTGCAGCTCTTGCTGTGGCCAGAAGCCTCCTGAGGCCTCATTTCTGCTCTCCAAGAGGAGAGTGGCTGCTTTGGGATGGTGCAGTTCCCATCTCCAGGACACCAGTGATCCTCCTCAGCCTCCAGGTGTCCTGTGCCTGGTGGTTTTTATTTCTACACTGTCCTGGAGTCTCTCCCATCTCTTCCAACCTCCTGTTTTGTCTTTAAGGAAGATGCCACATCCCCTGTGCTGCGTGGAGTGAGAGCCTCAGCTTTGCCCATTCCAGCTTTTCCTCGGCCTCCAGCACGGAGAAAAAGATACACRATCACCCCAGGGCACTTGAAGTGGGACCACTTCAACCTCACCTACAAGTAAGGCCTGACATCAACCCCAAAAGTGACCCTGGGGCCTGAGCTTTTCCTGCTGTATCCAGTGGGTTTGGATATTGGCCCTGTGGCTATTGCTGAGCCGTGTGCCAGGGCAGGGAGAGCTGCTCAAACCACTCCAAAGCACAAATATTTCCACAAATGCTGCACCTCTCACTGCAGTAAAACTGCTCAGGGCAGATTCAGGCTCCCCACAACAGGGACCTCCCTCAGAAGGTCGTGACTGAGGACTAACTCTGTCATGCTGGTGTTTTTTTAGGAGTTCTGTATGACCCTAAATCAGCACTGAGGGAAATCTGTTGAAAGGTGATGTCAGGATTTTTGTGATTTCAGGGCTCTCAGTGCTGAGTGCTTTTAGGAATCTCCCTCCTTGTTGTCTTTGGGAAAATACTAACAAATAAACAAGGAAAAGCCCTTGACAGTCGTGGGGTGAGGGAAGGCTCTGCTCCTTCCCTTTCTGCTCATCCCAAACAGGCTCAGCCTCATGAGAGTCTTAATTGCCCAGGTTTGCACTCATGAACAGCCTGGCTTGATACGAAACCTTCTGCTCCCTTTAGGATGTGCTGGGACGAAGGGAGAACATAATCAGCATAGCTAAAAAACATCCAGAGGGGATAGAGAATATACCCAGCTTTTCCCAATTGCTACACTTGAGGCAATTCCCTGAATGCAGATCTTCCTGTGGGACGAGGTAAGTTCCAAGGAGCCATCTGTGCCTTTCCATGGTCCAGACAGRGGTTCTGCCAGCTTGCACCAGTTTTTCCCACAGTTTACCCTGTGGCCTAAGGAAAAACCTCTCTGGASTCTCTCTCCCAAGTGATTAGAGTTTTTTTCAAAGGAAATAACTTGTTTTCCTATAAAACCTTTGATATTCTTTGGAACTCTTTTGGAAGTTCTCCCTGAGAGTGTTCTACATCAGTGTGTGCACATCCATTGCAGCCCAGGTGTGAGGGACAGGAGTTCCCTGCTGCCGGAATGCAGTTATTTCCTCCTCTAGCAACACCAGAGATACCAGGGATAAAAACTGGGAGATACCAGCATAAAAACAGTTTTCCAAGAGAACCTTGTCTAAAATGCTGTGCTGGAGAGGAGGTACAAAAGCTGCAGTTCATCCAGAACATGTGATTGTAAAGAATATCAGGAATTTATTCACCCCCGTGGGGGTTTCATTAAATATTGTCAACATCCAGCTCAACCTACTCCTGATTGGAACCTCTTGCAGCGAGTGCTTGAAACACTGGAGAARTACTTGATGCAGCCCTGAGAGCCTCCAGCTGATGCTCGAGGAGGGAGGGGCGTTTCCCTGAGGCTGCCCTGTGTCCCTGCAGGATCCTGTCCTTCCCCAGGAACCTCCTGAGCGCCAGGGACACGCGGCGGGGGCTGGCGGCCGCGTTCCGCATGTGGAGCGAGGTGTCCCCGTTCAGCTTCAGGGAGGTCCCACGGCACCTTCCCAGTGACCTCAAAATCGGTGAGTCCACCCGTGGCATCCTGCGCTGGGGCTGGGAGCTGCGGGGTGTGTTAACTCCAGAAATTCCGGTGTGTGTTCCTGGAGTTGGGAGGCAGGAGAGCCCTCCTGTGCTGGGTGGACTCAGCAGGGCCTCTTGGATAAGATTTAGGGTGTCCTTTGTTTTTAGCCAGGGAAAGAAACTCCTTTTGGCTGCTSTGGGAAATATTGATATCACAATTAACACTTTCTGTGAGTCTCGTGGTTGGGAAGCTTTAGGCATTTGCCGAGAATGAATCCTCAAATTCCACTACTGGGATGGGATCCCACAGGTGGGGAAATCCACAGAAGAATAAGAATCCAGGGGTTCTTATCCCACAGATGGGGGAACTGAATGTTGGAAGGTGGAGTGACACACCCAGGGTCCCACAGAGCCAGAGAGCAGGTGATGGGTTCCAGTTGGTGGTGGGTTCAGTCTCCCTTTTGCTGATCCCATTGGAGCACAGTCTTTGYTCCATCCCCTCCCTCCTCCCCCTCCATTGCTCTCTAGCTGCTCCTGAGTTTCCTGGGGCCTGGAAAAAGGTCAGTGCTGAGGCATTTTCTGCTCAGCCTCAAGCCCAGCTGTCAGTCCTTCCCGGGATTTCTGGTCTGTGAGAAGCACTGATTCCCTGTGCCAATGGCACAGCCAGCAGATTCACCAGCATTTCGCAACTCGTTCTGCTCTGGTGCTGCAGGACAGGATGTCCCTTCCAGGACACTCTCCTGCCACCACGTGTGAGCTCCAGGTCCCCAGTTCCAGGGATTCGGGATCCACTGTGATCCTGCTGCAGCTCTGACTCCAAGGCATCTTCTTATTTACATTTAAAATTGAACAATCTGGGGGTTATCAGCTCTGTCCAGCTTCTCTCTCAAAAAGATAATTTCCACGGGATGTTGCAAAACAAGCTCAGCATTCCCTGCTGGAAAACAAYTCATTTGAGTCCATTGGGAGCAGCTCTAAATCCAGGGTCAGCACGTGGCTGAATGTTGCCATCAGTCCTCACAATTGCTTTGCATTTGTGTTTCCTTTTGTGGCTCTGGAGGCTGGAAAACACCTGGGATCCCATCAGAGACCTTTTTAGTGACCCAGGACTTTCCTGGGCAGGCYGATCCTGCTGGATAACCTTCAACTTCCTGCTTTTTCCATAGGTTTCTACTCCATCAACCACACGGACTGCCTGGAGTCTCTGACCCACCACTGCTTYGATGGCACCACGGGGGAACTGGCCCACGCCTTCTTCCCACCCAATGGAGAAATCCACTTTGATGACCACGAATATTGGATACTGGGGAACACTCGCTTCAGCTGGAAGAAAGGTAACACAGGGAGCACGTGGTGAATGCCTGGGATTCACATTTTAGTCTGGGAATTGCCTGATATGGGAAAGAAACAACAGAAACAGTTGTGATTTTYTGTGGGTTTGGGTTTGGAAGTTGTTCTGCCATGAGCCCGAACGGCTCCAAGGAACCCTGTGTGGTGGCAGGGCTGTTTCTTGTGAAATAGTGGAATTATTGGACAGTTCAGCCACATCCTTCAGTTAAAATCCGTGTGCTAGATGCTGCCAAGAGGCTTGAGTTTGACTCCAGGCTGTGGAGRATGCAGAGGTCAAACAGGAGGCTCTTTCAGACTGGGATATTCCCACTGGCAACCYCATTTCTCCAGCTCGGGGCTGTGGGAATGAGGCGAGCAGGAAGCCGAGGAGAGTCACTGCTGCACTGGCCTTCCACCATTGCTGCTCCAGAGCACTTCTCCTGGAGCTTGGCCCTGCTCTGTGTCCTGCTGCTGGAATTTAGAAGCACATGGAAAGAATTGGCTCTATTTGGACCCAAGCAGCTACAGAGAAGACAAAATTGGGGCAATTTGATCGTTGTAGTGCTAAAATCTTTCCTCTGCTTTTACACCAGGAGGAACCGTGTGTTAAAGCACAGCTGTACTCCAGTTGTACTTTGACACCACACACAATTCCAGCTGCTTTTCCTTTTCCCCCAGGGGTTTGGCTGACAGACCTGGTCCACGTGGCAGCCCACGAGATCGGCCACGCCCTGGGGCTCATGCACTCCCTGAACCCCAACGCCCTCATGCACATCAATGCCACCCTGACTGGCAAAAAGACCATCTCCCAGGACGAGGTGTGGGGGATCCACAGGCTCTACGGTGAGGAACTGGGCTCTGCTCTGCAGGGCTTTGCCTGGAATGGCAGCTGGATCCTGGGGAGCTCCGGTGGTCTCACATCCCAGCTCCTGCTTTAGATTGTTTCCCATCCCAGCTCCACCATTGACATTGAAAAACCTGATTTAGGTGAAACGTCAGCAATTCTTGGAAGGAAGAGTCTTCCCCAGCCCCTGTAACACCTCATCTCTTCCTGTTTCAGGCTGTAARGACAGATTATTCATGTGCCCAGGGTGGGCAAAAAAAGGCTTCTGTGAGAAGCGCAGGAAGCTGATGAAGAAGCACTGCCCATCCACCTGTGACTTCTGCTATGGTATCCAAGGGGTTTTCTGGGATTTGTGGTGGGCTTTATACAGGAGGGGGTGAAAGGATCTTTGTTTCACACCAGAGATCAGTGGACACAAGTGACCCAGCTCCAAGCAGCACAACAGAGATGGTGTTTTGTGTATTTGAGTCCAGATCAAGGCCTGGAATGAGGAATATTTAAACATTTCTGGAGTGGAACATTCAACTGTCCCATTCCTCTCTGGTTTAGCTGAAGCAGGGAAGGGCAGTGCAGAGAGAGGGGCTGCAGAGCAGGTCCTGAGGCAGGGATGGGACAGAAACAAGACAAAGGACATCTCCAGCACAGCTGGACTTGAGCTGCTGTGCAGAACAGGAGATAAAGGATGTCARTCACTTTATCCAGTCTCAGTTCTATGGATCCAGATAAGGAACTAATGCAGGACCAGGTCAAGTTGCTGCAGCTCTGAAATCAAATTCAGATAACTACTACTGGTCTGAACATGTCCTGTATAACCAGGGCCTCTTTATTCAGCACAGAGGTGGTTGAAAGATGCAGTCAGGTAATTACAACCCCACATATTCCACGGGGCTGTTCACACGCTGGGCTGACTGTTCATATCCTCTCCCATAGCTGTGAAAGGGGCAAGTTGATTTTTATCCATCTCAGTTTACACAGCACAAAGTTGTTTTTATCTCTGCACGTGAATCATGTTATGTGTCTATACAAGAACTGCTCAGGAGGAGGCACTTTTAAATTAATACTTTTAAGGCTCCTTAAATGATAATTTTGTGAAAGTGTTTTGAAGTGACTAAAGCTTGTTAACTTCTGCCATTTCCTTCCCTCCCTGGACAGAATTCCCATTTCCAACGGTGCCCCCCACTCTGCCCCCACCAAGGACCAAAACCAAGACAGTTTCTGAGGGCAGGAACGTCACCTTCCGCTGTGGCCAGAAGATCATCCATAAAAAAGGCAAAGTCTAGTAAGTGCTCTGTCCCTTATTCCAGGCCTTAGGAGGCTTCACAGCTTTACACACCAAAAACGAGGAGGGAGGATGACAAAACAGGGCAAAGAAGAATGGAGTTTATAATCTGGAGCTCAAAAAGGATAAAACCCAATTTTCATATATAGCACAAAGCTAATTCCTACCATCAAGCTAAATTCCCTGGCTCATATTCTGCAAAACCCCTAAAATTTACATTTACCCTTTCAGTTGGTAGTTGGTTGTCACTGAAGTAGGAGCAGGTTCTTTCTGGATATATCTAAAATTGGGTTTGGCTCAATCCAAATCCATGAGCTGGTTTAGACCTGAGGACCCAAATTCCCATCAGAGATTCAAGCTCCAGAAGTACTCAGGACTGTGCCATATTAAACCTGATTATGTACTGAAATACAGAGTAAAACTCAACTGCGTTTTGTTGAAGTCTCTGCTCTACACTTATTCAGCAACATTTATTAGTAGAAATAACCACCACAAATTGAATTGTGCAGTTTAATTATTCTATTTTCTCTTCTGACAGCTGGTATAAAGATAAGGAGCTTCTGGAATACTCATATCCAGGTTATTTATCCCTAAATGAAGATCACATGAGCATCATTGCAAATGCAATTAATGAAGGAACTTACACTTGTATAGTAAAGAAAAAAGAAAGAATCCTGACTACTTATTCCTGGAGAATCAGACTGAAGCACTGACACAGCCCTGGAATGAGCCCTTCAGTTCCTGCTAGTTCTGTTTCCAATTGTTTCTTTGGCATTTTATATTTAATCTCCAGTAGTGCAACTGAACTTCTCCATCAGCTGCTTCATTACCTTGGGCAAAAGAGACTCTGAGACTTTTTACTGGAATGTAAAACTCTTCCAAATTAGTTTTAATGATAAAGAATTTATCAAGTATGTGCTGTACAGAGAATTAAAAACAATTTTTGTAAGAAAAGTGTCAGACGGTGCAGTTGAGCTGTGTGGGTCACTGTGAACTGCTGCAAAGCAGGAGCAGCCTCTGCTCCAGCCCCTGGGACATTGGGATGGGCAGGAAAAGGACCAGTTGAACACTTTGGGAGTGTTCCTGCCATTTTTGTACATCCTGGTGCAGTGCAATAGAAGAAATTACAAGGTTATTACTGTTCTTTCGCTTGGCAGGAAGATGAGGGTCCCAAACCCTGTCTCACCCCTCAATTGTACATTCCAACATGCTCAGTTCAAGCATCCACAGAACAGCTTTTTCCCCCAAGTGCTTTCCTGTGGTTTGTGTTTTTCTTCTTATCCCAACAGGAATTCAGTGCTCGGAGCTTGTCCTTGAGGTCTCTGAGCCTCGAGTCCTGTGGGAGATGAGGTGATTTCCATCCCTGTCCTCCCCCAGGCACCCAGGGTGAGGTAAAAGTGCCACATCCAGCTGGAAAAGAGCTTAGGAGTGGCTGGCAAAGCTGGGGGCAGGGAGGCTGGGAAGGGAATAATTTCATGTCATACCCAAACTATGCACTGGGGTCACGGTTTAATCCTTCAGGGCTTCCCTGCACTCCAGCTTTTCAGTGGGTTACTGGGGAAGCTTCTGGAATCAGGAATGTTTCAGCTGTTCCCTCTTCAGCACCAGGCAGTCRGGGCTGAGGAGAACAGGGATTTGTCTTCCTGCAGGAAAAACCACCAGAGTGCTTTCACAACTTACCACAACTGCAGCACATCCACATTCCAGCTCCACGGCCTTTCCCCAGGAAAACTCTCCAAAAATGTACTGAAACTGATAAAATGTTTATGATTTCAGTTAATCCCATTACTGGCCTGGTGCCCAGCTGTGACTGCATGAAAATGTGGTGTTTTCCACATCTCCCTGTTCCCAGAACAAAGTGACAGCATTACAAATCAGGGGCTCCAAAGGATGTGAGATTCCAGCACGATTCCTCCTCTCCTCTTTCCCGAGAAAGGACTGGAATGTGGCATTACACAACCACTAAAGAAAGCTGAGCTCTTCTTTTCGATGGAAAAAGGGCATATTAAAAACACACTTTCACAGAAAACAAAGTTTCAAGTCTCCATATTAAATCTCTTTGATTTATAAAACAATAGAATAACTTCTTTTGCACCACTGTAAATACATTTACAGAACAAAAAATCTGGTCAGGGAGTATTAAACCCACCCAGCCCAGCTCCCTCCAAGGTAACAGGACAGAAAGCTCAGAAGTGTCACTTTTTTTTTTGCCCCAAATATATTCAGACACGAACAATTTACTTACTTAAAATAAAAAATAAACTCTCTTTACTGTCACCAACATCCCACTTTGCTGCATGTGAAGCAATGAAATCCTTCACACTATTAAACAATTGAAAATGTATTTTAATTCTACAAATTTACAAGGAAAAAAAAAAAACCAAAACAAAACAAACTCAACAAAAAAACCCTAAAAATAAACCAGAAACTGTTCCAGGACTGTATTTCAAGTTGTCCTTTGTCACAGTTTGTGATGATCCTGGGTTTTTCAGGTAACTCCAGTCCTCTAATGGAATGCAGCAGTTATACTCCACATTGATTTATAAAACAAGAGCCTTGGAATCTGTGATGATGTTTGAGTTTTTTCACAGGGAAAAACATCTCGTGCCCCTGAAACGAGGAACAGAACTGGGGCACTCAAATCCACTCACATGAATGGTGCTTTTTTTTCTTTGTGGGTTTTTTCCCCCTCCTCTTTCATGTCGAGTTCAAAACTTGAGGCTGAAGCCAGGTCCTGCAGCAGATGCTCCTTGGTTTGTGGTGGTCAGATGGAAACCTGTGTCCTTCAGATCATCATCACCCTGTGAAAACCAAATCACAGGTCACTGATCAGAGGCTGTGCAGCTGCATTTACCTCTCCAAAAATCCAAACAACAAAAATAATCAAAGTATCTCGAGATGAGAAACGAATCTTTGATTTAGTGGCAACACAGCCAAGGTTGATGATGGGCTATTCATAATATTTATCCATTACTATTTCAAAATTTGTCATTGGTAAAGGCAGTTTGAGTGTTCCTAAATCCTGTGCCTACTTTTGACTGCATGGGAAAGATAAAAAATTGGGAACACACGGTATAAACATGTGTTAAAACTACTAATTGGGCATCTAATGAAACACAAGTTGCACATTCTCCATGGCAATTTTTACACYCTGAAAAGGCTAAATAAACTTCTTAGATTACTTAAACCATAAAGTTGGCACAATATTGTACAGTGCCATTTCAGCTATGACTGAAACATGGAATAAGTAATGAGAATTTTCTAGAATTAGGGCACCTGAGATCTAACATGCCATCCTATGTGAGCAGCACCATCTCCACAGAGAGAAAAGATAGGTACCAGGTGGATATCCCACACACAGATCACCAGCCTGGCCTTTTAGGAGTTCTCCAAATAYTGGAAAAAGGAGGCTGTTTCTATCCACAAGATCTGTATAACTTACCAGGCTATGCATTTATTTCAAAACCAAATTTAACAGCTTAGTTGAAGGTGTAAAACAAGGTACACTTTCAAAAGAGAAACTGCTCTGCCCTGGGATAAAACCAGACATTGTTTCCTTCTGATTAYGTCCTGAATTCTGGGAACAGAGCAGTAACTGGCCCTGTCCCTTGGGAAGGAACAGTGAGAGAGCTGGACTTGTGGAGTGTCCTTTCCCTGCCAGTCCAGGTGAGTCTCAGGACCCCAGCAGAACAGCCCAAGCGAGCAGTCCCGGGTGAGGCTCTGGAGCTGTGCCAGGATTCCAGCATTCCCTGCCCTCACTCACCAGCTGGCTGTAGCCCAGCCCTCCCTCGGGGGGCCGGGGGCTCGTGCCCCTCTTCACCCTCTGCTGCTCACTCTTGGCTGGCCACGTGGGGAACATGGAGGGGTCGATGGGCAGGGGTGTCTCTCGGAAGTACTCGTGCTTCAGCCCATCCTCTGCAGTGATCCTGCGGGCTGGGTAGTAGGTCAGGAAGCTGCAAAGGATTCAGGAACCAATGGAAATTTAGACCCAAAATTGTGGTTGAGAGTTTTCTGATGTTTAACACAGAATTCTGTTGCTAGGTAGAGGGTATAATTCTATTACTGGTATTGGATATAATTCTATTAATTTGGTATTATTCTATGACTGCGTACTGGGTATATTCTAATAAAATTATACCCAATACCCAATTAATAATTTGCTATAATTCTATTAATTGGGTATATTCTATTACTGGGTATTGGGTATAACTCTGTTAATTGGGTATTAATTCCATGACTGGGTATTGGGTATAATTCTATTAATTGGCTATAATTCTATGACTAGGTATTGGGTATAATTCTATTAATTGGGTATAATCACATTAATGATTGCTGACATATCATCCAACACAGCTGATTTTAAAAGCAGGCTCCTCCATGAACCTGTAATTAATGTGACAGCAGCTGGAACGACATATCCAAAGTAGCTTTTGTAGGGATCTGTTCACAGGAGTGTAAATCACTGGATACCTCAGACCCTATGGACAGCCAGACAAAGCTCCAAAGGGATGCARGATGGTGSCATTATAATATTTTACAATGCTCTTTTGCTATTCAAAGAGAGATTTTAGAGATTCTATTGATACACCATGAACTCCTGTAATACAGTGTAAATGTACAGTCTAGAGTTGATTATTTTAAACCTGTCACAACACAGAAACTTGTTTTCCTGCCCACATGTTCCCAGGGATGCCCTGGAAGCTACACCCACTTGTTCATGAGGTCAAAGCCCTGGTCAGAGAGGAGAGCCCCGAATCTCTTGCGCAGGTTGTTGTAGGGGTACTCTGTGAAGGTCATTTTCTTCACTGCTGGCAGCTCGCTGTAACCAGGCCAGATTTTTTCACTTGGAGTACCCAGATCCTGCAAATTAAAATATCTTCTTAATAAACTCAAAGGGCAACCCTTTACTTATTCATTAGGCAGGGATTGGGAAGTATCCAGAGAAAACAGACAAAACAAATCATGGGCTCAGCCTACTCAAAGCGTTGTAAAACAAGAAGCAGATTAAAGAGCTTTTTATTAAGGCTGGATCTCTGTCAAAGAGCAACAAGCACTTCTAATTTTTTACTGCTGTCTCTAAACTCAGTCAGAACCCAAAAACACTAAAAAACTTACCTTAAAAACTTTGTTRATCTGGTCAATTTCTGACTTCCCTGGGAACAGCGGTTTCTGCGTCAGCAGCTCCCCGAAAATACACCCCACTGACCACATGTCTATGGCTGTGGAATATTCCTGGAAAGAAGGGAAATAAAATTATACCTTAGGAAAATCAGRAAGATATTTTCACTGAGTTGTGTGGTGGGTTTTGGGGTTTTATTTAGGGTTTTTTTAAGGATTTACACACTGACCAGAACACACACAATCAGTCCAATACCCAAGGCACAGGTCTCAARTGTATTTATTTAAAGTTATAATTACTGTGAATTATGAGCAATACCCATGTATACAAATACTTCAGTAAAGGTGGAAATCTCCACACTGATGCCTCTCTTTTCCACACACAAACACAGCAGCACAGCTGATAAACTAGTGTTTTTTCTGGCATGGTGCTTTCACTGGTGCTCTACAGAGCCCTGTTGATTTGACCCAGATTTCAGTTATCAGCAGGGAACATTGCCAGAACAATGCCAGTACCTTGTTCTGCTCTCATGTCACAAATTTTAGACCAATTTAAAAAGACATTTAAAAATCCAGCTGCCAAAATTTGCCCCAATCCATRAGAAGTCCACCAGCACTGACCACACCAGCATTCCCAAGGACAAAAACCATCTGTCACCCTCTCACCCTCTGTCTGGGCAAGATGGAAGGTTTTTAGCTRTGTCATTAGGAAGAACAATACTGARTATTCAGGATTTCCCCCTCTGAATCAATATAAAGATCCAAGCAYGCTCATACTTTGTTCATGATTAATAAAATACAGTCAGGCTGAAGAGCAGCCAGAGGAACAAGGAGGAACTCACCTTTGCTCCAAGCAACAGCTCTGGAGCCCTGTACCACAGTGTCACAACCACAGGGGTGTAGGGCTTCAGGGGAGACCCATATTCCCTGGCTAGTCCAAAATCTCCAACCTAAAAGGAAAAGGAGAACATTTCCAGTACTGTTCATTCACCATCAGTGCCACATTGGCCATTGCMCACAACACACTGTTCTCAGCTCTGGACACAGCAATAACTGTAATTCTGCAGCACAAACTTCATCCTGATTTCCTCAATTTTTTCCTAATTCTTACTTTTAGAATGCCTGAATGACTGAGCAGCAGGTTGGAAGTTTTCAAGTCTCGGTGAAGGATCCAGTTGTCGTGAAGGTGTTTGACTCCTCGCAGTAACTGAATCATCAAGGTCTTCACTTCGCCTGGAAYGATAAAAAGAAGCCAAAGGCATTTAAGAGAATAAATCTACCCTTAATTTTTGTTTTGTTTGTTTGGAGGAGTGTCAAGGTAAAAGCACAGTATAGCCTGCACCATAAAAATACATCATAAACAGGAGCAGTTACACCCACAGAGCTGCCAACAAAGCAAAATTCATTTGGGGTAGCTGGAATGCATCCAAATTATGCTCAGAAATTATTGTGTCTCATAGGAAGCAGCCAAAATTAAAGCCCAGTGTTCTTTTCCAGTTCAGCACAGGGGAAGCTCCCCCTATTTCACCTCTGAGCAGCTCCACTCCAGCCCAAACTGGATTCATCACCAGGTATCACCACAAGGATCAGCACTCCCAASCAAGAGCCAACCTTAACTTGTGCCACTTTTCACAGAACAAACAGAAAAAGCAAGGAAGTCTCAGTTCCAAGGAACACAGGACATTCCAAAGCAACACATGTCACTGCACAAAGCCAGGTTKCTGATGCCAGCACAGCCCAGGGACACTGCCATTTGTGTTGGCCACTTTTCCAGCTTTGAGAATTTTAGGAGGCTGTGGCAAACASTACCTGGCAGGAAAGGCTGCTTCATTGTTTCCATCAGACTCTTGAGGTCGTGTTCTACGTAGTTCATTACAATATAGATTTTATCCATGTTACTGCCCACAACGATTTCCTGCAACACAGAAACAATGATCAAAAGCTGCACGCTGTGTTTTAAAAAGCATCCAAAATCAATTTCAGAAATTTACTGGCAAAAGGATGGAGGCATTAGTAAAATCCATACAAAATGTATTTTTTCTATTGAAAAACCAGCTCATTTTTGCAAACCATCAGATTATGTAGACAGTAATGTCTATACAGTCTTATGAGCAGCACACAACTGTTCACAGAAACAAGCTCTGCTGATAAGGCATTTAAAAACCAAGAGTATTTAAAGAACAAAAGTACTTTCGAGGTAAAAGATTGCAGCCTTACTCTGACAGTGACAATATTTAGGTGCTGTGCTTTCAGAATTGTATTTATTTCTCTCAGAGAAGTAATGGGAAAGCCTTCCTTTTCCTTTTCCATTTTCAGTCGCTTCAGAGCCACAATTTCATCTGCAAAGAAAACACATTTCCCGTCACACAACTAATAAATACACATTAACAGGTCCCCCAGTGTTCTCTCACTGATTTAATATTTAATTTACTGTGCTGTTTTGCCTTGAAAACAACCAGCTTGCTGGTAAAAAAATATTTTAAATAGATTTTTTTGATCAATAGAAAATGCAGAACCATAATTTGCACCCAAGTGCAGCCCTAAATACCCTGAAGGGCACTGATACCAACCAGTCTTCTTGTCCTTTGCTCTGTACACCACACCATAGGTTCCTTCTTCAATCCTGTTCAAACACTGGAATTCCTCCACGCTGCGACATCCCTGAAAAAACAGGGACAACATTTATTCCTCCAGCATCTGGGGGAAGGTTTTGCTTGGTTTTTTAAAATAGACAAACTTCAGCAACTTCACAGGAGTAGTTAAAATTTACTAGAAGAATTCAACTATACACATATAAGAAAGATATCTTTGGGGTTTATTTTTCATAGAATTTCTAAAGGAATCCTGGATAGAATCTGTGTTTCAGCAAATTAACTCAATTACTTCACTAAGTCTTCACTCATTCACTTTTGCACAGAATAATCTGAAGTTTCTGCCACAAAGGCAAAGGCATCAACTCAGCACCTTACACTGACACCTTTCACATAATTTAATTAGTAAAAAATCTGCTTTTTATTCATATTTCTACACCTTACTGTTGGCTACATAAAGAAGAACCAGTTTCTGTTCACAACAGAACTCTTCTCTCAYAAGGATCTATTTTCAGATAGCAATACCAAGATAACAGATATCAATTATATAATTACATTCTTATCTTAAGAGAAGAGAAGAGAGTGATCCCCTACCTGGAGTGCAGGAAGATACTTGGGAAGCTCCTGTTTCAGCTCAATGGGGGAGGAAGCTGGTGAGTCAGGAATATATTCCCCTTCTGTCATGGCGTTGGAATGAGGGGATCCCTCCCCGACCTCCTCCTCTTCCACCTCACTCCCTGCTGAATCTCGGTCAAACCTCGACTCTGTAACTTTAAAAGTCAGAATCAGTCGTGGAAAAAGGAGCTGTTTGGAACAATTCAACTCAGCTTTAGGCAAATAAAGATGGTGACACTGATCACTGCATGGAAGAGATCATGGAGAAGCCCAATTTCTCCTCTTGGCAGAGGTGATGCTTTCAAGAACTCATTTAGTCATGGACATAAAATTTCCACTGTTAAATGCAGCAAGTCAGAAAAATACATCTTTACACAGGAATGAAAGACAGATCCAGGATGTCTCATTCTGAATGCAAAGCTTTTTTGATGAGAGGACAGGACAAGAATGAAAATGAAAAAGGAAACATCAGCTCATTAAACTATGATTTGATTCCATCTAAACACAGAGCTTGGAGCAGATTTCAAGGAATTTCTAAGGGTGACATGAAAATAGCATTTAAAGTATTTTAAACATTTGTAGAAATAGATTTATTTTGCTGCAAAACCTCATCCAACACTTCTTTAAAATAGTCAGTATTTGCATTGTACCAACTGGGATGTGGTTTCCATTCTCCCGTTCCTCCTCTTCACTCATTTCCTCTTCGCTCACCTCCTCTGCAAAACAGAACCAAGTTTAATTGGATAAACTCCACATTTCTGCAGTTCCTTGGGAGGCAAATCCCTGCTGAAATGCTTTTCTATCTCACCAGGCCTTCTGCACTATCTGTCAGTGACCAAGCACTTCTGCTTCACTCAGACAGCAAATTCTTCCAACAGGAAACACAATTCTTAACAATTACCTGGGAATTGGGATGTGGGCAGGTAAATAAATTATGAATATTTGCTTATTAATTGTAATTGATTTTAAAGAAAAATTSCCAGCCATCAGAGCCTGCTTTTGTGCCTTTTCTTTACTAATTAATGACAAGAATGGCTGCACCCAGACTTCTTTACTGAACCTTTTGTTATTATGTTCATTCACTTATAGCGCCATGAAAAAAGATCTGAAATTTGCAACTGAAAATAATTCAAAATGACAAASACATTTGGATTTCACCACCCCYCAAAGAAGTGCAAAATTGTGCTATGCAGAATATGTGATGTGTTACAGAACCACTTGAASTGTTGGTCCTGCAGTTAGGGAGACAAAAATGGCTTTCAGGTTTCTGATCTGACTTCTTAGATGAAGAATTGGTATTACCTCTATACAAAAGGATAGAATATGACTTGTACTTGGGTTTTTTCTTTCTAGTTATCTTGACCTGTGAGGTCTCAGCCTACCCTAGACTAAGAGAAAAGGAAAATGTTCAAATAAAACAACACAGGATGAGAAACAAAGAAAATCACACAGCATTGTAGGCTCTGCTTTGTGATCCTCACCTGCTGATTGCTCAGACACTTCCTCAGAATTGCTTCCTGTCTCCTCCTCCTCCTCCTCTTCCTCACCCTCTTCCTCAGATCCTTCACTGCTGGACTCTTCCTCCTCCTCTTCTGAGCCTGATCCAGATTCTGTCCAGGAATAACCAAACACARAACTAAGTAGGCACACACTGACAGTGCTTCCTCAGCAGAGAAATTAATTACATCAGTACAATTAATTACATCTCCTAAATTGCATTTAATCACCTGATGAAGACTCTGCTGAGCTGGTTTTTCTCTCACTGTCACTGATGTCTTGCAAGTCTGAAAGAGGATCCCTCTCTTCTGGTTTCTCTTCTTTTACTGCTGAAACCATAAAAATTAAAATAATGGTGTTGATTGAGTATCATCTCCAAGACTGAAAACCCAGGTAATTGCTTCAATTTCTGCTGGCATTAAATCAATGCTGAACACTCAGTACTGGAAATTTAGAGCACTAAAAACCAAATTCATTTCACACTCTGCTCAATGACAAACAGCTTTTCTGAACTGCAGTGGTGCAGGATCAACAGTCAAAAATATGGAATATTGACCTTYCGAGTTTTAAACAAGATATATTCCTAAGCCCTTATAGGATTAATTAAAACAAGGGGAAAAAAAGGGAAAAAAGTACCATGGTAACAAGTGTCACCAGGTCAGTGTCCCTACACACTGGTCACTGTCACTGCTCACTACTCCAGTGCAGACTCCCTGATCACCATGACAAAGCACACGTCAATCACTGATGTGATTAGGCAGGAGTTTCCCAGGACTTGCTGCCTGCCTCCACCTGGAATTCCAGCTGATTTCATCCTGCTTTCAATGGTTACACTTATTCCCAACAGCTGCACACGTTAACAAGGCAGACACAGAGCTTTGCTCCTTCAAAGACACTTTTATGTCACTCGTGCAAGTTCTCTACCCCCAGTTWGAACCTTCAGGTGGGACCATTTTCTGGCTTGGAAAACAAAATTCTCCATCTAACCAGAATATTGACTTAAGCATTGAATTTCTTCTRCCAGATGACAATGTCAGTGATGCTTTAACTACACTGATCCCTGTAAGGTAACTTTTTAAGGTAGTTTAGCTCCTAACACCAAATCCAGCTGGAGTAACCAATCCCTCTTTAATCTGCACGGGAATTCAACTGCAGAATTTAAAAAATTCAGTCAGCTGCTTCTTTCACCACTGAATGGAGTAACTCATCTTGAAACTTTTCAAATTCCTACTCCTACTCTTAAACCCATTCCACTTGTCACTTGTACAACTCCTGCAAAACCAGCATTGCTTTAGAAAACAGTATAAATGGAGATATTKATGAAGATTCCAGAGTTATGTCACTACGACTGAGGTGGACARTACTTTTAACTGAGTACCTGGGATTTTTGTTTAAGCCTAAAAATTCAACACTACCCCAGCCCAGCTCCTGCTGCCCCCAAAGACAGTGTAGAGTGGCAGATGCTACCTGGTTTCCTGCTCTCTCCTTGCTCAAGCTTGTCTCTCTGCTGGCGCAAAGGGCTGCGACTCCAGGGTCTCATTTTTACTTTGTCTCCATATTCTTCCCTCACTGTTCTATGGTGTGCAGAAACTAGGGAAAACAAAACCACAAGAAATTGTTACATCTGCCTAATTAGAGTTGTCCTGTCTGCCACAGCCACCTGCTTTCAATGCTTTTCGTTTTTCCTGACAAACTAAAGGGTAACRGGAAAGAGTGGGAAAGGAACCTACCAATATCTGGGAGGATGAAGGACTTTGATTTATCCAAATTAAAATATGGATTTGTACTGCTTAGAGAAAGCTGCTGCCACGCTTGGGGAACAGAAGCAAGATGCCCTGTATGTTACACAGCAAACACCCTGACCCTAAAGCATTAATGCCAGAGAAAGAAGTGGAAAATATGTAAAAGAATAAAACCAGCTGAGGTTTAGAAGGAGCTGACAGAACATTTAGAACAATAAAACCAATTAAATGAAAGGCTACACAGATTGAGCACTATCAGCATAAAGCCAAGCACAAAAATGAGCTGTTTGGTATGAGCTGAGCAAGAAAGAAAAGCAAAAAATATGGTTTGTTCTGCTATTCTTGAACAATYTTTGTCACTTGATCACAGGAATGGGCTCTGATTTTTACCTCTGAAAGCTGGGATAAACAGAGATCCTTTAACCAAAAATGATCTGACCTTAGATTACAAGTACCCAATACACTGTGCAAAGAGTTCATGTGTAGATGTTAAACTGCTCAGTCACCAGATCTTCCCACCACAGCATTTTCCATGGCTGGAGTACTTACATGACCTCTCCCTCCCTTTGCCATTTCTTTCCCCAAATCCTTAGAACACTGAATTTTGAAGTTTCAATCTCTACAAATTGGGTTAGACTCAGCCAAAGAGTTCAGAACCACTGGGATTGTGATGGGTGCACACAGTGCCACCTACAGAAATCTTTTTTCTGTAGGAAACCAGACTGACAGAGAGAGGCAAAGACYCACTGACTAATCAACCTGCCACGATATTTTAGGCACATAACATCATCACATTGTTTTATCTCCCCATGTAGAACTTAGATTTCCTTTTCCCTCCCATATCAAAGACCTCCCCACTTCAATTTTTTTTCAATTCTGGCACTGCCCTAAGTAAAAACCACTTTCTATCCCTCCTTTCCACCAGTGTATGAGCAGATAGTAAACTGATAGTAAGCATGAAGAACATTTATGCAGAGAGAGTYACCTTCTCTCCTGGCTTCCCTCTCCTTCCTCCTTTCCTCAGCTCTCCTTTCTCGCTCCTTTTGCTCCCGTTGTTCCTTCTGCTGCTCCCGGATTTTTCTTTCCCTTTCTCGCTCGAGTTGCTCCAGACGATCTCTGGAAAATAATTTTTGTTTGTTACAAATTCAGSTCGTGAAGTGAAGGAGAAACGGTTTGCTGTAACAAACCACTAAACTCCATTTCCTTATCAACACCCCTGACTGTGCATCAGTCAAAAACAGGTGGAGCTTTTCAGACGCTCCTTTAAAAAACAGCTTTCAAAGACCAAGTGTTCTGCACCTTTACCAGGATTTAAGCAGAAATTAAGCCACTTCAGTTAATTAACCCCCTGATACTGTGCAAATGTGGTTTGTACCTTTTAATTTTTTTCACATAATCATGTAGMTTGGAATAGACTTTTAAGATCATCCAATCTTTTTACTATAGTGAAACACTGGCAGTGAATTCACCTGGAACATCTGTGCTCATGAAGCACTTAGAAATAATTAAAGTGAAATCCACATTCCATTAGACAACACATTCCCAGGAACACAGAACTGGCATCAGACAAATTTTCCCTCTGGATTTTTTTTGTCATTTCAGAACGAATGCTCAGAGATAGATCAGAGGAGGCAGCTGCTCATCTCCCTCCCCAGGGGAGGGAGGGATGGATGTACCTCTCCCTCCTGGAATGCTCCCTTGCCATCTCTCTCCGTTTCTGTCTCTCCCATTCACGCCGGGCTTTATCCTGCTCTTCTCTATGTCTCTTCCTACGCTCATGCTCCCGTTCTTTCTCTTTCACTCTGGCATGTTTCCCTAAACAAACAAAAATTCATTTTGGAGTGTTACTCGTCAAAGTATTCAGTGCTCCTGTTTTCACAAAGCAAAACTAGAGAGGGTGAAACTTATGGGAACCTATTGCCATGATCTCTGTTGTTTTCYTAATGGGAAAATCCTGTTCTGAAAGGCGGTTGGAAAATCCAAAGTTTGTAAGATTTTGCACAAATATTTGCATAAARTAGAAAATGGCTGTTAGCAACAGGAAGGCAATGGGAATGTTTCTAGAAAGGATATTTGTCTCCTTGGCARGTACAAAGATCAGAGCTCAGGCCATTCACTCAGTGAAGCCAGAAAAAAGCTTATCAGGCTTCAAGGAGTAAAAGCGACCTCAGTGTCCCTGTCCCAAAGGGATTTTAGTCCTCTCCACCACGTTTATACCCCTGTCATTCCCATAACAGCACTAAACGTAGTCAAAAAAATAATAAAAGTTTACATTCCTTTAGTCTTATCCACCTCTAGTTATTGTTATTTGCTCTACATGGAGCTTCCCCTTGGGAAGCTCCCAGAAACCAGAAGCTTCCAAGTGTAGCAAGAACCACCTTCTGCAGAATGACTTCGGTGCCTGCGTTTCTCTTTCCTCTTCTCATCTTTCCTGTGATGGGTTTTTTCCTTCCGGGACATTTGCTGGGGTGGTTTTATAGCCAAGGAATCATCTTCTTCTCCCCTAAAATGCAGGACATGAATGAACTCAGGAAAGTGACAGGTGCTGTCAAACAGACCATGAGTTATTTCTTCTTTTCTCCACTTYGAAAAGATTCCTGTTTTATTTCCAGAATAGCCCTAAACCCAAACTGGAACACAGCACTGTTAAATCTTAACCAGTGCTTCAAAAAGTTACCCTGGTGTGTTCTACAAACAGGATTTGCCCCATCTGCACACTAAAAAAATTCGATTTTTCCCTTYGGATATTTTAAACTCTCTTCTCAGTACTTCTGAAGGTTCATTTCAGGAACTTTCTCATGGAATAAGGTTATTTTCTTATTCTTACCTGTCTTCCATTGAGTCTTCCCTCCTGTAAGGTGAGTTCCTGATGGTTATTTCCATGCGATGGTCTCTCAGCTCCCCCTCTTCAAGAGAATCCCGCTTGGAATCCCTGTCATCTGACTGATGGAATCACAGGAGAGGGAAAAATGAAACTCATTTTTAYGTCTCAAAATGAAAAAAATTTAAATATTACTGAAGTCTTCCACTGCTGGATCAAAATCCATCCTCAACTGGTCACCCCAGTAAAATTCACTGATTTATGATAGCAGCACTTCGACTGCAATTATAGCTGAATTACTTTAATTCAACATAATTAGACAAAATTAAGCACTGATTAAGGAGGATTGCATTAATTACTATGTGGGTATTTTTTTCTGACATAATAATTTTACACATAGCTSTACAAAATCAAATGGCAACATAAAAGTGATTCCAAATCAATTCTCTTAACCCATTCTTCAATAGAATCTTTAGAAGTTGTTCCTTGAACTGCAACTTCCAGTTAATTACATTAAGTCATTTACCTTTTCTGGCCAACGACTATAACAAAGCACAGTATACAATGCAAGGCAAATAAAACCTTCACAAAGCATCACATTTTTGTTAAAGTTTGGAATTAGAGATCACACACAGAGGAATTCAGCTGACAGAGCATGAGCCAGAAGATGAGGATACAGGCACTGCACCCCACTAAAATGCAGTCTTCCATTACCACAGCCAGTGGTTCCAYTAAAATGTATCCCAAAAGGCAGCTTACATTTTTCATACGTTTTATCTCTGCCTTCTCCTCTTGCTCCTTCCTTCGTTTCTTCTCCTGGAGAATCTCATCTAAAGTTTTCACTTTCCAAGAATCCTTTTCATCACCCATTTGAGTTAAAAATAACACCCTCTGAAAAAGAAGAAGATGTTAAGAAAAGCCACACAAAGCACACAGATAAATCTATTTTACATTGATTTTTTTCGTGCAAACTCTTAATGTTCCGTTTTGGAGTAAAATCAAGCAGGAAGTGACTTATGCTGGACCAGAAACATCTGTTTTAAACCCAGAAGTTTTAAACCCAAAGGAACAAAGACTTTGCTACGAACTCAGGGAGCTGTTAGAGTGCACAGAAAACAGGGTTTTTGGCCAAGGTTTGGTGTCACACGTTCAATGACCTGAGACAYTAGGGGAGTTAACAAAGCTCGGGAAAAAAAAGGATGTCCAGTGACAGGGATATAAGGAATGCAAATTTTATGGGCTATCTGGCAGAACTCCTGAGATAAGGAAGAMACTTATGAAGCCAACTCAGCAACTGGGCTGAGATCAGTTCCAACCGGGTAAAAGGTAATTCCAGCACGACMACGAAGCCAAGAAACCCCCGACCCACAAGAAGAGAAAGACTGAGCCCTAATTAGCACAAAACGCAAGATAATAATTAACCAATATAAGACAGAATATTAATTAACAAGAAAACTGTGCAACTTATAGCCAACGAACACTAATTCCTTTGTTTCCCGAAACGTAGAAGCAACAAAAATGTGTCAGTTGGAGGTTTCATTTGCGGAATCCCCGCAGCACCCAACTCTGAAATAACTCATCGATCTCTCTACCTCGTGTGTCACGCTTGGCTTGTCGCACACCGCGGAACGAAGACAATTTTGGCGACCAACACTCCCCGCCTCCCGTACAGCCCCGGTCCTGCCCCGGCTCCCCCGGGGAGTGCGGGGTCAAACAGCCCCGCGGCCCTCACGGAGCGGTGCCACCCGCGGGCCCGCCCGGGCCGGCAGCGCGGCCGCKCCGCCGCCCGCCCTCAGCGCCGAGGCTCCCTCACAACCCCGAGAACCCCGCGATGCCCCCCCGGCCCTCCCTCGGCCCCCGCGGTGCCCCCCGGMGTCCCCCGAGGTYCCCCCGGCCCCGCTCACCGCCGCCGCCACCGGGGACTGCCACCACCGCGCGCGAGCAACGCGTCACTTCCGCCCGCCGCCGCGCGCCGATGACGTCAGCGCCGCCTCACGGGCGCTCGTTAACGGAACTGGTTAATGAGCCGTTAATTGCTCGCGCCCTCAACGGCCCGGCCGCCCCGCGCCACCCAGGAGGGACATTAATGAACCTCCAGGCYGCGCCCGTTCAGCAATAAACACAAACCCAGCGAACAGCTGGCAGGAATGGAGGCGCTGTCACCACGGGGCCGCCTTTCATTACACATCAAAGTGTTCAATCGGATTGAATAAAGCGCGATGCCAGCCAAGGCGCATGATGGGAACAGCACCAAAAACTGCAATTCTTAAATGGAAATGAGTGGGAGTGTGCAGGGAGAAGGTGACACAGGTGACACAGTGACTGAACCGGCACAGAACAGCAAAGATTATTATGCCCTGATCCCTAATTAWCCACACCTCATGTTAGCTGGGAAATAATGACATTTTAGAAACACGGGGAGTGCTGTAACACCTCACACCTGCACCTCTGTTCTTCAGCAACGTGAGAGATTTCAGGAACTCACATTTCAAGGAAGAGGTGCTRTTCCTCTGAGCGTAGTGAGAAATGTAAAATAAATAATTTAAATGGCTCCAGCTCGCAGAGCTTTTCCTCATCACAGGTACCTGGGTGTGGCTGTGAGAAATGCAGTGACAGAAGCTCTAAGATGTTCCCAAAAAAATGGATTTTCCAGGCAGCACTGCTGCTGTCACGCTACAGGAAGAGCTGGGGTGTGACACCCTCATGGTTTCTTAACAAAGAGCAAGAAGCTCCTTGTTTACACAACAGCAGAGCAGATTTACTGGTCGGATTGGAGTAAGGAAAGGTTTTACGAGTGGACAGTCAAGAGGTTGCTTTGTTTAATCTAAGAAAAGCAAAGGCCAAAGAGAGGGCAAAGGAAAGCACATGAGAGATGAGCACTGGAACAAAGCCCAGCACAACAGGATGGTTGTGCTGCCACAGAGCAGGTGGGGCTCGACCTGCCACTCCTGAGCTTCTCCAGGTGTTAAAATCACATTCCCAAATCCTTCCGGGGTTGGTTTGGGTCACAGAAAGGCAAAAACCTGCCCAGTTTTAAAATGAACCTCAAGCTGATGGTGGGATTTACGTGAGGGCAGAGCTGGGAGTTCTGTCACCTAAAGCAGAAATAGGACACAAACCACACTTTGTTTTCTTCTCTTTTTTGTAGTTATACTTTCAAAAATCTCGCTGTATTTGGCAGATAACAAACCAAAAAAACCACAGAGCTCCACACCACAGTCCACAGCTTTTATAAAAGTGACAGGAGTACAAAAGAAACAAAATACCACAGACATATCACATACACACGGATGAAAAAAATTGGCATTTCCCTCCCTCAGATCTTGGGGGAATCTGCCCCAAACAGCCACCCAGGTGTGGAAATGTAGTCACAAGTAGAAATGTAACCATGAGCCTAAATTTTACAGGAACTCCACTGGTAAGTTCCTGTTAGCAATTACTTTTACCATGAAGACCACTATATATCCATGCTACAACCTTCCAGAAGAGTGGCAATTATTAAAATTTACTCGTTTTAACTTAGTTTTGTTCCCAAAAAGTCCATTTGAATGTTTTTTGTAGCTACATGGCTTTTTTTTTGCCAAAGCTAATTACTGTTCTTAAGGATGTTGAAAAGGAAAGTTAACTTTTAATCTCTGATCTACCAGAAAAACAAATTTTCTTTAAAAAAAGAAAACTTAAGAGCAGCAGAAATAAAGATTTGCCTCCGTTTATGGTTAATATTCCTCCCTTCCATCTGTCAGAGATTCCTCTGAGATTCTTTACATAACCAGAAATTAGACAAAAACTTTACACACAGGTCAGAATCATAACCCTGAGTTTCTAAAAGGCAGCATTTTGTTGCACTCTTAGATATAATATAAAAAAACCATCCATTTATTTCCTTGTAAAAGAAAGGCAAATTAAAATGAAAGAAATTAAAATATTAAAATGGTTTCTTACAGAAATATAGAGATCCTGCTTCCTTTGTCACCACAATATTCAGTGTTTTTTACCTCTAAGCAACTACAAGTATTTAATTCAACACTCCATTTACACAGGGTACGTGTGTGAATACTTTCAGTTTTGTCAATACATGATCGGAAYGCAATATTTCCATGTTAAAATTTAAGAGAAAAAACACTTTTCATTCATAGATTTGTAGTGAGCAATAGCTGCTCTGAAGCATGGGCTCATTTCCCATAGTTTGCTTCAACCAAACCTATAAAGCTGTTTGTTGGGARAGAAGGGGGTTCCCTCTTAGAATCCTGGAATATCCTGAGTTGGAGGGGACCCACAGGATCGTCCAGTCCAACTCCTGCCCTGCACAGACACCCCAAAATCCCACCTTGTGTTGTCCAAATGCTCCTGGAGCTCTGGCAGGTTTTCGGGCCCAAAGTGCCTCCAGGGCTCGAGGTGAGGCTGCCCCAGGGCAGAGCAGAGTGGGACAATTCCCTCCTTGGACCGCTGGGCCTGACCCACTCCTCCAGCTCTGCACCACCCAGGAACAATGGAGGATGCAGGAAATGCAGAGCAACAAGTGGGAATTTCCACGATGCACCGATTCCATCCCTCTGCCAGCAGAATACAGTGATGGGGCCATGTTTTCACATTATTTGGATGGGGAGGGAGACAGGAATTGTTTTCCCACAAGACACTGAAATCCCTTCACCAGTACAGGCTTGTACGTGGTTTGCAGTCAAGGAAAGACAACAAAGCCCGTATTTACCACGTTCCAGCACACCAGGTCCTCTCTTTGGGGCACCAGTTCCCCAAGGCTTTCCCAGATCCTTCCCAGGTCCTTCCTGCTTCAAGTCCCGGGCTCGACCTGCCAGGAACTGAAAGGAACCAAAGGAACAACCACATCCAGGAGGACTTCCTCGGAGCCACGCTCGGTCGGAAGGACAAAAAGCCACGTTAATCATAGGGTTCCAAATCCTTGGGGATCAGCGGCTCGGTGTCCTCGGTGGGCCCCGGCTGGGGCTGCGGGGCCGTGGCCAGGCTGTGCAGGGTCTCCTGCTGGTGCTGCTTTGCCTTGTTGTAGAGCAGGACCCCCACGGTGACCAGGACGGTGCCAATGGCTGACAGGCTGGTGATCTTGTTCCCGAACACGATGATGCTGAGCCAGATGGACAGGGCGTGTTTGACGGTGCTGGCAACGCTGCAAGCAACGGGGACGGCAGGGACATCAGCTCTGCCACACCCCACAGCCAGGCCCCAGAGTCTGCCTTGCCTGTCAGCTCACACTCCACTGCCAACCCCAACCATCCTGGTTTTCCTTATTCATCCCTTTGCACAACGCCTTTAGTTCTCCTTGCTTTTCAACATCAACTCAGATTCCTCTTCCAACCCCAACCATTGTATGAGTTACCTTTCTCATCTCTTTGCACAGCACCTTTACTGCTTAGTTCTCAAGCAGAAGTACTGAGCAGGAAAAAAGAATCCTGACAAAAAATATAAAGTAGTGTTCTTGACAGAAAAAGACACAGTAGTGTTCCTGACAAAAAATATAAAATAGTGATCCTGACAAAAAATATAAAATAGTGATCCTGACAAAAACATTATAGTGTTTCTGACCAAAAATACAAAATAGTGCTCCTGACCAAAAAAATGTAGTGTTCCTGACCAAAAAAAAACCAACAAACAACCAAAATAATGTTCCTGACCAAAAGAAATATAAAATAGTGTTCCTGACAGTTTTACCTGAAAGTCACAGGAGAAATTTTCCCCATCAAGGCATAGGCTGTAACACTCTGCAGGTGGAACAGGACTCCATCTATCAGGAGAAGTATGACAATATCTTGGTTGTAGCTGAAGCTCCTCCCACTTTTCCCAATCACAGGCACATCCTAAATGGCAAAAAAAAGGAATTGTAAGAGTTTAGTTCATGAGAAAATCTCAAAGGGATTTTCCACTCAACTGTTAGAAGCAGACATAGTTTCACACTTAAATTTTAGYCCAACAAAACCTAAAACATACAAGATTTTTAGGTCCTGTAATTTTTTCCCCCAAAATAAAATCTCAAAAACCCAGCTCTGATCTGACTGAACTTCCCAGTGTGTTCAGCCTGCCTGGGAGCTGTTTTCCTTTTTGAACACTGATGCACAGCAATGAAATGCCAGAATAGGAAGGATCCATATTAAACCTGCTGTATTATACTCACTTTAGCTTCATTTTGCTTTCAGAGAGTTAATATTCCTGTACACCATATGAATATCAAGAAAAAGTCAACAAATATTCAAGATTTTCTTTGCAAGTCTTTATCTGAAACTTCAAATGCACTTAGACAAAATTACGATTTCATCTCAGGAATCCTGAGATAAACTCAGGCTTTTTGGATTACCTCATGTTTATATTAAATTATTTCTTTTATAATTTTCTCTTTTTTACTCCCCCAGTCTCCTGCAAACGTAAGATGAATTGTGTATCAGGCTGATTTTAAGAAATGGGAAGAATGAAAGGTAAAATTGAAGATTAACCTTCATTGCGCATTCTGCTCACAAGTCAAAACCAAAATAACCTAAACCAATGATAGTGAATTGAAATTACCATGAAAAATATCCAAGCTGGAATAAGCATAACCACAGCAGCAGCACTTGTGTAGAACTGAAGCTCTGGGGCTCTACAAAGGAGAAAAAAAAAGATTAAAATGATTAAAAGCTTCCTCTTTGAAAGCAAAGACAGTGGTTTGCCCTCAGGGACTRAAGCTAAAAGGCACAGAAGACCAAAAGTAGCTTTTTATCTTGTGGTAAAATACACACATAATGTTAAAGGTGGTTTTTAGCATGAGACTTTACTCTTAGTTTCAGTTTCACAGTTAAAAAGTTGCCTTCTGCACACCCAACAACGTTAAGGGATGGTTCCTGACTGCAGAATAAGGATTGATTCCTGTGAAAATGTTATTTYTGGGGGTTTGCTTGGAGTTGTAGCTTGTTATGAAACTTGCAGTGGGAGCACARGGGAGTTTTCTTTCCATGATAAAATGATAGAGGTGATTGGATTTACACCTACCTGGTGCAATATAATGATAAATATTTGATTTCTGTATGCAGCCCTAATATAATCAAACCTGAGTTATTTTGAATACTTACGAAAATCTGTATTTATCTCCACTGAGTAGTTTTTTGGAAAAGACATTTTGCAAACTGGAAAAGGAAAAAAAAAAATCACCATTTAGCTGTATTTTAGTTAGGACAAATCAATCAATCAATTTACCCTTAGATGGGTAAATGTATTTTCTACAAGTAGAGAAAGGAGTTTGGTCTAATTTCTTTAGTCTAATGGAGTTGTACTATTTAATCTCATTAATGCTCTTAGATATGAGAAAGTGAATAATTTGTTAAAAACGCATTTTCAATACCAATATTTAAATGCAGTGTACATAATTGACTATAAAAACCGATTTTCTTCCATCTACATCTAATAAAGAAAATTCCTTTATTCCGCACACAGAGCTCCCCTTGTGCCTTACCAGTCCATGATATTGGTGGACAGAGCTGCTGAGAAGCCCAGGATGTTGAAGCTGATTTCAGTGGCTGTACACAGAGCCAGCCCTCCCATCACAGGGATCAGGGACAGATTAACCAGCAATCCTGCAAAGGAAGAGGTTAAACCTCAGCTTCATTGCTGCATTTTTAACGTAGCCAACACTGTGGCTTTTGAAAGAATTTTAAATTCTGAACAGCAAACTGTCCTTATAAGAAGGACCACACTGAACTTCAGTTATTTAAAGCCACAATAATATTTTCTTGACAGACAATTAACAACAATACCCTTACAGCAACCTTTTTACTTTTATGTATTCATTGTGTTCAAACAGGCTGATTCTTCCAGCTGCATTTATTRTATTTTGGTGGACTTTCTTTGGCCATGGCCATTAAAAAAATAAAAAAGAGAGTAATTAAATGTCATTTCAGGACTCACCAGTGTATTCCCCCAGTATCATCCGAGACATGATGACAGTGAAAATAGGAGCAGAGCTTTTCACAGTTTCTGCAAATGAAACTGCCACATTCTTCAAGCTGACAAGGCCCAGGACCACTGTTGCAAATCTGCAGAACAACATGAGAAAAAATTAATACAAAAATTAAGGAACTAATTAGTGCATTAAAAGAAATAAAGCAGAAAATAAAATAATGCTTTAAGAGCTACTCTTAGACGTCCAGCACAAAAAGAATTGCACTGTAACTTCTCYTGCACCTGCAAGGTTAGATCTATTTCTTTCCATTTTGGCTTAAACATTGTTTATTTAAAGCAAATAAAGGCACCCTTGGGCAATTGTGCAATTTCTTTGGCTGTACAGTGGATTTTCAGAAAACAAAGTTTATTTTTAACGCACTCCAAGGCTCAAATGACAATTTTTGATGCCAAAGTTTTCAGCAGGCTCAGTTAGAAAAGTGAAAACCTTCTGAGAAACAGTAATTCACCGAGGAAATTTTATCTGCAGTTATCAATCTTTAGTGTAAATTAGATATGCTACATAATTACCACAGTTTAAACCATGAAATTAATTTAATTTATCACTTATTTGATTATTCTTTATCAGTTTTGCAGGGTAGAGGAAACAAAACYATGTATTCTTATTCCCTCCCAGACCACAAACTGATACTATCCCAGCACCTAGCAAATATTGACTTCTCAAAAGATAAATGTTAATAGCCTGGATCACTTTTGAGGCAAAAAGCTGCTAAACACTAATACACTAAACAAACATCAGCCTCAAAAGAGAGCAGGAAGAAAGTAYATGGAAAGAGAAGTGTGTTCTAAAGAAGGTAAATGTGATGGGAAGCCAAGACAGCCAAAAAATTGACATCTGGGAAAAGGAACAATAAGAAATAAAAATAAGATTATCCTGGGATATTTCTGGGGYGGGAGGGGAAGGTGAATAGTCCAAACACCTTCCCATCAAGAACGAAAAGGCAGAAAGCCATGAAAATACAGCTTCTGTTCAGGAAACCACAAATATTAGTCTAGGAAATATTAGCAAATACAGTCTAGGCAATATTTACCCATTTACCTCATTAATCCAACAAAGAGCATGATCATGATGAAATTGGGGGGGTAGGARATGCGGGTTTTGTGCTGGTACAGGCAGCACGGAACAAACATTTTGATGCAGCCAATGAAAGTGGTTGAAAGCATTTGAACAGCACCTAAAGGAGGATGAGAGGGGAAATAAAGTCAAATCAGAGGATGGAACCTGACAAATCAAGCAATGTGAGAACATTTCTTAGACAAACTTCTGTGCAGTTAAGAAACCACTGTCTAGGTTTTATAGATTCTCACAAAAGCCCTTTACTTCTCCATCTACCAGCAAGGCAGCACAATAAAACAAATATTTACAAACCTGGTTCACAGATAAACTGCTCTTTGTTTGCCACTTAAGAAGAAAAGAATTAAAGTGGCCATTGGAGAATGGAGATCATCAAAGGCAACTCTCTCACTGCAAGCTCTGGAGACCATCAACAACTGACCCATGATTTTAATTTTTTAAATCCTCCAACACAGAAAACAAAAAATCACAGGCTTTTTTTTCCCCTTAAAGCTCCTCTATGAGCAAAGTTTCATCTTTCAGCAAGTGGAGGAAATGACAGTGTCAGAAATGTCTTTAAAGGCCAAAAATCCCAAGTTCCCTCCCCACACTTTCCACCCAGGCCTTTTTCACTTCAGTTGAACCCTTCTCTCCCTGGGATGATCTGGTATTGTCAAATCGTAGGATCATGGAATGTCCTGAGCTGGAAGGGACCCACAGGGATCATCCRGTCCAGCTCTTATCCCTGCACAGACCCCCCARCAATCCCACCCTGTCCCTGAGAGTGTTGTCCAACTGCTCCTGGAGCTCTGGCAGCCTTGRGGCCGTGACCATTCCCTGGGGAGCCTGCTCCAGTAAAATATAGAAATCTCTCCCTGGAATTCAGCTGTAGGGAAAGGCAGGGTACCTAGCATGCTGGGCTCTCCCTCCAGCAATGAAAGAATGTATTTGTTAAGGAAAAGAGTGCAAAAGCTGAAGAAAAACCACAGAGTGAGGTAGATGAGAGCATGGGAATTCCAGATGCCCAGGTCGGACTCGATGACCGTGGTCTCTGTGATTGTGATTTTCAGGACATTCTCCTCTGGCAAACTGTCACTGCGAGCAATCACAAACTTCTCACTCCTGTTAGCGAAGAGTGAGCCCAGATGGAACAGGGATTTTCCCTTTGGCTTCTCCTCCAGGGGGGAAGGACTCGGGGCCTCTGGTGTCGGGGCCGACATGGTGACGTGGAGAAATGAAYACTTGTCCTTGACACAAAGCAACACTGACACAGCACTTGTCCAAACAAAAATGTCATGTGATTAATGCTTCATCTCCCAGGGCCTGGAAAACTGTACTTGGTCCTCCAAAGAACATCTTGCATGAATAGGAACTCCCCACGCTTCTTCATGTGGTCTGTTCCATGTTTTCTGCCTAAGAGTGGAAAAAAAGGGAAAGAAGGACAATCAGCTGCACTTTATGAAAGGTAAAGAGACTTCTGTAGTCTTTCAGACTGGAGTTTGAACTCCTAGTATTTTGACAGCAGGATTAAGCACCAAGAACTTATCTAAGGGAGGGGTTTTTATTCTGAAATAGCACATACACACAGACACCYCAGATTTTATGTAGTTTTTCAAGTTCTTTTTCCTCTAAAGTACCTCAACACAGCCTTTTTAATTGTAACTAACTCCTCTTCCAGATTCTACAGTGTCTTTGGTCTAAGGTCTTTAACCACTCCACAGAAAAATCTTCCCAAACCAGCAAATCCAAGCAGGAGCCTGCGCCTTTAGTACTAATTAACCTGTTATCAACCTGAGTCAAAGGGAGCAACCAATAATCAAGGACTCCCAGTAATCACCCTGGTAAATGTATCCAGGTGCAAAAAGTAGGGAAATGTGCCCAAGAGCTTTCCAAACAGAGTGGTTATCTATTTAATTACTTGGAGATAATGCAACCTTACTAATTTAGCTTTACCTTGCAATTCAATATTAGCAATTGCACTAATTCTTATGGCCTTTTAAATAGAGTTGGCAGCAAAAGGCATTAAATCATTTGCAATTAGAGCTTTTTTCTTTTAGAAATTACACAAAATGAGGCAAGTTACAGTTGTAGAGTAGAGAGAACCACAAAAAGGTCACTTTGTGACCTTTACTCCTCTCATAATCCATGGCAAGAGAAATACAAGAGTTGTAACAGGAGCTACTGCACCTGCCCTGATTTTGTGAACAAGGGAACAATTCACACTATTTTCTTTTTGAAGATTTTTTTTAATGCTTTTTAATTGTCCAATGTGGCATCTCAAATCATGAAGAGGTACTAAGGAGTTAAATATCTCATGTCAGTCTCAATATCCTGCAGCTACTTTACAGTGAAATTTTCCATTCCTCACATTCTCTAGTTCTGTTATTACAGCCATGAACTGAAGATTTTCATCCCTGTCCCCTCATCTCTTCCCATTTTTCCAGAAATTCATGCCAGCAGCACACCAAGGTACAAGACCCTCCAACACACTCGTGTTAAACCATGAACTTGTGGTAATCCAGTTTAACACAAAACTTTGAAGGAAGATACACATTCTCCAAGAGAATTTGTTAAGAAAAATGGATTCTTGACACCACCTCCTTTTTCAGGTCTTAAAAAAATACCCCTCTACATTCAAAATAGCTAATTATCACAGCTTTTAAAATATCTTTTCTGTTTATACAACTCAAAACCAAGCCCAATTAAGCACAACCAAAGCCCCACTCTCAGCAGCGCTGTGATATCTATTTGATATCATTGATTCCACAGATGGCAAGAAGCAGAACAGCAACTAAGAACAAAACCACTCCCCTAAATTACTGACCTGCTGGCTTAAATCAACTGGAAAGTCTAAATGGGCTGAAAGAGTTCTCCATCTGGAACTAATTCAGTCTTCCTCCCTCAAGGCCAACCAGCAGCTGATGTTTACCAACAGATGAAAACGTGGCAGTGGTTGGCAGTTGTTTCTCTTGGATTACACACAAAGACTCAATCTTCCAGCTCAAAAGAACCAGCAGCAGGCAGAGCCTTTTACACTCCTCGTATCTTCTCCAACCCTTAACTATGCTACCAGTAACAATGTATTAAGGTGGAAAAAATATCCACAAAGAACGTACGAAGTCGGATTTACACAAAAAGAAACCAAAGCTCAAATATGTTGCAATTGTTTGAGAAGCTAAGGCTGATCCGGCAGTGAAAAAACAGAGGTTTGCGTCCGTGACCTTTCATCTGTTACGCTAAAGGTCACACAAACCTTGCTCCCAACGCAGCGAACACACAGAATTCGCTCCCTGAGCAAGCCGTGAACGTTCACACTGCCTAATTAATGGTAACCAGAGCATCCAAGATGTTCCAGACTGTAAATACAATAGCAAAACTATTGACAGATCCCAGACAGAGAAGGTGCTGAAAGGCTGAAATAGCTCAGCACTTTCTGGCACTCCAGCTGTGTTTCTGCTCACCCACTCCCAGAGCCTTCCCTCCGCATTCCGAACCAGCTTCTCGCAGGCCATTCCCATTCCCGCCCGTGCCCCGGTGCCCGCAGCTCCCGGAGCATCCTCCGCCCCGGAGCATCCCGAGCATCCCCCGCACGGGAGCGGCCGGAGCGGGTTCCGAGCCCTCCGCGGGAGCAGCGCGGCCCTTCTGACCCGGCCTTCGGGCCCAGGGGCTTCTCAGCTCCGCCATCCCCCTGCCCAGGCCCGGCTCGGGATCCTCCTCTGCAGCAGCGCCCGCCGCTCCCATCCCTCCTTCCTCCTCTCGCTCCCTCCCCGGCGCCGCTCAGCGCATCCCGGCCGGCACCTGGGCGCTCCCCGCTCGCAGCTGCCGCAGCCTGGACGCTCCCGTGGCTCCGGTAGCACCGGGATGCGGCCGCCCATCCCCTGCCGTGCCCGGAGCCCCGCGCCGGGCGGGAGGCGGGTCCGGCCTCGCACCGCCCCGCCGGGCCCCGGGGGCTGGACGGGCACGGCGCCCTTCGCCGGCACCGCGGAGCCGAGAGCCGGGCTCGCCCCTTTGTCACCGCGGCCGTTCCCTTCYCCGGCGCGGGGAGGCCATTTTACCAAACCCACGAGGAGATAAAGCGAAGGAAAAGAGGGTTACAGGGCACGCACAGCCGGGTAGAACCGCACGGAGCCCCGCCGGGCGCTTCGCTGCGGGCCGCCCCTCCATCGAGCCGGGCGCGATGCCCGGCGCCGAGGGGACCCCCGGGGCGGTGGGGCGGGAGCGCGACGGCCCCGCCGCCCGGGAGGATCCCACGGAGCGCTTCCCGCCCGTGCCGGGGAAGTGACGTCCCGGCCGGCCCCCGGAAGCGCTGCGGGACCCCAGCGCAGCCATGTAGGTCCCGCTGCCGGGGCGGGAGGCGCGGCCGCGGCCATGGACGGCAGGTACGGGCGGGGCGGGCGGCACCACGCGCGGCGCGGGGGCGCCTCCGCGCGCTCCCCGTGCGCGTTACCTGGAGGCGCCTGTGCTGGGGATGGGGGTTTGCGGGCGGCTCCCCCCTGCCGGGGGGTGGCGCGGCCCCGTGACGGTCCCGTTCTCTCCCACAGCGGCGCCGCGACCCCGGCGGGGCCGAACYTGCCCAACCTCACCCCGCGGCACCGGCAGCTCATCCCCACGCCCTGCGGCCCCGTGAGTAGTTTCGTGCCGGTGTGGGCAGGTTGCCTGTGTCCTCCGCGTTGCTCTGCCCGGGGGGAATGGAAAAACACGGCTCAAATCCGTGTCCATAGTCAGGTGGATCAGGGAGTTCAGGTGTCTCCACACCAAGGCTTGTCACAGCACGCACCTGTCCTGACAGAATCACAGAGTCGTGGAATATCCTGAGCTGGAAGGGATCAACCCCTGGCCCTGCACAGACACCCCAGCAATCCCACCCTGTGCCTGAGMGCGATGTTTAAGCGCTCCTGGAGCTCTTGCAGCGTTGGGGTCGGGACCATTCCCTGGAGAGCCTGTTCAGTGCCCACCACCCTCTGGGGCAAGAGCTTTTCCCTGGTATCCATTCTAAATCTSGCCTGACASAGCTCCAGCCTTTCCCTGGGTCCTGTCCCTGGTAACAGAGAGCAGAGATCGGAGCTGCCCCTCAGGAAGAGCTGCAGCCCCTGAGGTCTCCMCTCAGTCTTCTCTGYTCCATCTGAACACRCYAAGTGCCCTCWGCYGCTCCTCGTGTGGCCCCTCCAGCCYCTTCGCCATCCTCATGTCCCTCCTTTGGACTCTCTCTAATAGTTTTAGGTCTTTTWTTAAAGTTGTGGTGCCCCAAACTGCCCCCAGCACTCAAGCAGAGCGGGACAATCCCTCCCTCACACTTGAGTTGTGGTTGGTTTGAAAGCACTTTCTTCCACTGCGTGAAACGAAACACATGGTAGGATCTGAAACGAGGTGTGAAGTCATCTCTCTGTGTTAAATCCCTGCAAGGATGTTGCTTCACCTGAAGTATTTTAATAAAAAAAAATAAGGACCTCACCTTACTGAGAACGCTGAGCTTGTCTTCACAGTCTTCTGAAATTAAAAGTCTGGGAAAATGTTGCTTCCACGCTCGGACAGGTGTGTATGTGGGCATTGGCAATCTCCATGTCAGGAGATGGATTATAACCATTGTGAGGCACCATGAAAAGCAGAAGACAGGSTGTGGGTATAAACCAGAACAATCTAGGCTGAGATTAATTATGAAATAAAGTTAGACTTCCCCCTTCCTCAGCAGTTTGGGAGTTTCAGTTTAATTGTAGAGTTTCTCTTCCTTTTCCCAAAGGAAACCCTGCACTGTCTCATTTGCCATAATGTGTTTTTTAGGAACAGCAACGAGTTTATTCTGCATGATGTGTTTAAGAATTTTCTTCCTTTGCAGATAAAACCATGTTCAGAGCTCTCATTCCCTGTGAAGATCTACTTCTGTGTCACTATTTTGTCCCTGCTGAGTGTCATAGGGCTGACCATAGAGACTCTGGTCCGGCAGACTGAGGAGGATTTCACCATTTCCTTTATTCAGTTGGTTGGAGTTGGTAAGAAACACAGTTTGGATGTAGTAAAATAGTCGTAATAATAATAATAATATGGTGATTAAACAGCAACTGAAGTGTCTTATGTAAGAGAAACTGAATGTTCAGCTATGCCAGAAGAGCTCACAAGTTCCTATTTTAATATCTTTGCCGTAATATGCTGGAAATTCAGGTGTCCACACTCCAGGCTTCCGTGGGTATTTCCAATTAGAGCTTCAACAGAAACTTCTTGGGTCCATTTGTATTAAATGGAAATTAACATGAAAATAATAAACTCGAGGATTTCAGGAAATCCTCTTGAGTGGCTTTAGCCGGTCTTGGCTGGTTAAAACAGTGTAAAAAAGGAGAGATTCTGGGTGTAACACCATAATCATATGCACTCCTTGCCTTGCAGCTTTCACCCAGAGGGAACAAAGACAAGAGCTTTGTTCCAGATTCCATAATTAGACACATCCCAACAATACTTTAATTCCAAACCTCTGGTTTAATGAGCAGCTTTTCACACAGGACTCAGCAGCCCAGCACAAACTGCAATGTTAGAACAGCCCAGCTGGATTTGTTGGTGCCCAGGGTTCTGTGCTTCAGGGAAAAATGAAGAACCTTCATCATAAACCAAATCAATCCCAGGATGTTCTACCTGGGGAGGTGGAAATCAGCTTGCCCATCTATTTTCCCCCCAAACCATGTTTTTATAGGGTAGGTGGATTGATAGAACAGGTAGTAGTTCTTAAAAGAAAAATAAATGCGTTGTGTGTAACAATCTCTTGCATTTACAATTAGATATTTATTTTAAAGGGGGTTGGGGATTTAATTCGTTGAAAAATGTTCACCTACAAAACCTGCATTTCAGAAATGTGCATATGCCATCTCTGCAAAAAGCTTAATGATGAAAAACGAGTTTATTTTCGAGTTTGTACAAATTTCTTTGGATTTAGCAGCTGAATTTGCAAAACAAGGAAATACCATCTTAAGTCTTCAGGTCTTCCTGACGTTATAAGGATGTCCAGAAAATCACATGATTCACTTTGTAATTTGCCAATCATTTTCCATTTATTCAGTCACTGTTAAGAGCAGAGAAAAAGGAAGTTCATTCACTGGAGGTTTGTTTAGAGAGACTAAGTTATTATGTTACTTTGAAAACTTGTACAACACTTTGTCCCCATGTCCCAGCACAGCCAATGTGGATGATTCAATGTGTGAAATCCAGGAAGCAGCACTTTGGAAAAAGAAACCTGTTGTTACTTTGGCTATGGTAAGAATTAACCAGTGTTTGCAGGAGCATCCTATAAAAGGACAAAACTTTTTCCTTATTTAAGCTTTGCCAAAATTGCATAGAATTCACAGTGACAGCTGACTGGGGGCTTGATGAATTTTATAAAACCAGAACTCAGACCTGTCCTGACCCAGTTCTTTTCTGGGCTGTAGTTTGCAGGGTGGGGTGTTTCAAAATTTCCACAACCAAAATAAACTGAATCCAGTCCAGGTTCAGTTCAACACAAACCATGCACAGTGGTCAGACCACACTGGCAGCACTGTAGAGGTGTGAGTAGTAAACTGCTTGTTAGTCACCTGAATTGTCTCACTGGGAAGATGATGTGATTTCAATTCTTTAATAAAAATGGTGGTGTTTCATTTAATTCAATTGTACAACTGGACATAATGTTCAATGTAGTATTAATAGAATGACACAGCCCAGCTGTCAGTTTGGATAATACATTGCCATTTTCAAATGGAAGTAATTTAACAATCTGACTAATTATCTCAGTTTGTGTGTGCTAAACACAGGGGGGAACATTTCAATTATCTGACTCGGGCTCCTTGGTAAGAACAAAGATGCTCTTCACCGAGGAGCCTCGGGGACATGGTCTTGATCCTTCCCCTGTGGCATCTGGCTCCAGCAGGGGCAGGTTTGCCYGTGTGTGACGTGGCAGTGACATTCCCTCTCCTCCGCAGTGTTCTGTGTGTACTACGTGACCCGCGGCATCCTGCAGGAGAACCGCCAGGAGCTCATTGTCTTCGTGCTCTCCATCCTGCTCGTCATGTTCCGCTCCATCATCAACTTCACCGTGCTCCCTGCTGAGCAGAAGCCAAAACTCCTGGTCAGTCTCGTGGTTTCAGTTAACTTTTCCTTTCCCCGCACCTTGGGTTTGAAAATCCATGGTTAGAAAGGCGAGACATCTGTTGCAAATCTTCTCTGAGCTGTTCTATCWGTTTCCTTATGGCAGCATCCAAAAATAACATAAATATCAAAGAATTGCACAGCGTTGCTGCAGAGTGTGTCCTTTACTTCACCTCCTCTGCTTCAGGTTTCCCTCTGTAAAATGTCTGGCCTAAAGTCACATAAGTCTGACCTATGGATAGAACTGGAATCCCCAGTCTGTAGGCACAGCCATTACCCAGGTGCTCATAAATGTGTTTTTATGAGATTTCTGGGAACCTGCAACAGGGAACCTGCAAGGAAACAAAAAGATACAACAGTGCCGCTCCAGATAATCTTGTTTGCATTTCATAGCAGTAAAAATTAATAAAAGATTGTATTCTAGGCCTTACTAAGATTTGTAGTTAAACTTCCACTTGCTGTGCTTCCAGGAAGTCCATCCTTTTTATCACATATTTATCACAAGTGTGTGAAGGTGGTTCCTTGCTGTGAAGTCATCCAAAAATTACTTTTCAATAGGAGAGATGGCAGCCAAGCAAGGGAAATGGAGCAAAGCAGACTTTGCCAATTCAGTTCATTCATCAATTGGACGTTTGGTTAAACACACTTATCTGCAGCAAAGTGGCTTGGTAGGGCTGATAAGGAACAGGCATCAAAGAAATGCAGGTTACTTTAAGATGCACAGCCAAGTCATCAGTTTAAATATTAAACAAGAACTTCAAGTAAAGCCAGGTGTAAATGTGAAAAATACTATTAATGAGGTTTTTTTACTACTCTAACAGTTACTTGGATTACTGTAACTCTGCTTCCTGAGCCAGAATAATTTCTCGTTATAAATATTTTCATATCAATGTAATTCCAAAGGATGTTTTTGCACTTCAGCCRTCCTTAAAGCAGCAGATATTTAGTGTGAATGCCAGCAAAGTGGATACAGCCCAGACAAAACCTGTGTTTCTTGGAATTTAACAAGTCCAGCATTCAGAATAACCCACTGGAATCAATGGAATCAATAGGAAASGTTGATTCATTCCAACAGGAAGCTTAGAACCACAGTCTATTAACAGATTTTGTTACTCCTCTCTTTATTTCCAGCTGGAGTCCAGGTGACAGCCTGTCCCTGCTGTGGCATGGCCAATCCCATCCCTGTTTCTCTCCCCTCCAGGCCCGCTTCGTGCTGATCCTGCTGGTTGGCTCCTTYGATGTGATCTGTGCCATCATCCTCATCCAGAGCCAGGGCATGATGGCATTCCGGGTGGGGGGTGCCCTGGAGAGCCTCCAGTCCCAGTACTTCATGCTGAACCTCTGCTTCTCCATGCTCACTTTTGATCTGCAGGCACAGGTACAGAGCTCTGTCCCCCAGATTCCCTTTTCCCTCTTATTGATAATGTCTTGGACTAGCTGAGCTGAATTATTAAATTCCAAGAGCAATCCTGCTTCTATCTTACTTTTTAGATAATATTAACTTAATAATGTCATATCTCCATGTGTTTGCCATAGGGAAGCTTAGTTAGAATCCATAATAATGAATCAATGTTTATTTTATCATTGTCCTGCACAAAAGGAGAAATKAAACTTTTTTTTGGGAAGTTTATCCGTAAAAAACCAATTGCATCCAGAAGCTACAACCACCCCAYGGCCTCCTAAAATAAGAAAGGTTATTCCTGGAACATCTCAGCCTACAGTCTCCAGCTTTCCAGCTGGCTTCTGCACTTGAGGAAATGACACTGGGGCGGGAGATGGGAACTTGACCAACAGGACAGTGAGACAGAAAATGAAACTGCAGATGAGGGAAGTGAACCCAACCCAGTTACTTCTGTAACTGCCCCTCGTTGTTACTTGCTACTGGATTACTTATGCTTTGTCTGCTCTCCCTGTTCTTTTTGGTTGCTATTATACCAGGAAGTACCTCTGTCYTTGTTTCCCATTTAATGAGGAATAATTTTAGCCTTTAGACCTGTGCCAAATTTCCTGTTGCTGGGAATGTGTGTCAGGTATTTTTTGGTGGGTCTCAAAGCAATGGTTTCACCAGATCTTTGCCTCCCCCAGCTCTGCCTGTGCATCCTGCTGATCAGCCTGCACGAGGTCACCCTGCTGCACAACATCATCTCAGCCACGGGGGTCGTGTGGGGCTGCCTGAAGGTCACCATGGGCATCATTGCAGTGAGTGTCCAGCTAAAGGAGACTTCCATGGATACACAACCCCTGGGACTGCACATTCTCACCCTGAGCAATTCCCACAGGCTGAGGGAAGGGGCCATAATGGAGAAAACCAAAGCAGCAACAATAYTGAAGCCAGGTTTTGTCTGTGTCTGAACCAAGCACACAGGGTGAAACAATGTCACATTGTCATTATTTCTAAGGGACATTGTTTTAGTCTCAGTCCTTGATCACCTGCTTTAATGAAACCTGTAGGATCACACTGTCTTCAATATTCCTGCCTCTCTGACAAGGCTGGGTGAAACGGGGAACAGKCCTCCAAATTATTACAGTGATACAGACACAGTGGGGCCTTAAATCCTTAGGAAACCACACCAAAAAGATGAGGATCCTTTACTGGGGCRTCTTCAAAGCTCAGGGACAGTTTCCAGGTTAACCTAAAGATCTGTGAACTTGAAATGTCGTTTTTCATGTCAGTCAGACTGAACCTCCTCTGAAACCTTGAGCCTGTGTTCCAAGATGATTGCAGAATCAGGGCCAAAGTACATCAGATATGTGAGTTTTTTATTACCAGGAAGGAGTTCAGGGGGTGGACATTGTTTTAGGTTCCTTGGATGTTTGCTTAGCCATTCACACAAATTCCTTACAGCTGAAATACAACTTCCTGTGTGTTTTGATGGCTTTCCTTGCTAAAACTGTGCTTTTAGAATACATCAATAATTCAGACAACAAGTGAATAGTTGCACAGAATCACCTTTCTCCTAATCAGAACAGTGTCTGTGTTCCTGATAGGATTAAAAGTGTAAGAACCCTTTCAGCTACTTTTCCCACCATCACAAACAAAGCTGATCTGACCAGTTGGTGTTCACAGATTATGAGTTCTTTGCTTCTCCTTGATTTGCCTTTAGGCATTACAGGCACTGTTCCTTTCAAGAAAAGAAAGAGCTGCTTCAGTTGGATGGTCTCATGTCTTAACACACATGATATTCTGTATGCTTTCCTTATGCAATAGCAAATGTGTTTCTTAATAGTTTAACCAGCAGTAAACATCCTTGGGATAAATACATGTTCTTGCTCTTTGCTCAAAACTGTTTAGATTAGAAGTGCCTGGAAGCTCCTTTTTACCCTGTCTAGGTGCAGTACTGTGTTCTCTGCTGGGGGAAGTAACAGCTTCTTGTCCAGCTAAGAAACAGGAAATATTAATGAAAAAAAGTGCTGTATTTCAGTACATCAGAGCAAGAGCAACTCAGAAAAGGTGGACACACTTCATGAGAGTCTGGTGGCTTTGGTTCCAGGGGCAGAAGGATTCTGTCTCAGACATGGAGACACTTTGAGGGAGGGGACAGCAGGAACTTTTCTTCACCCTGTCCACACAAACAGCAGAGCAGAGGTGGCAGAGATCAAACTCCTTTACGTGTGGGACAATTCTCATAACACTTTTGTAGAGGTTCATATATCAACCATTGCAGAAGGATCAATATTGGTTTGGGGGGAATCTGGGGCTGATGAGATTCAGATCTAGTGATAACATGGGCACTGTCACTGCTCTCATCCCCAGTGACTCAGCTGGTTTTCTTCCCTTTGCTCAGACCTGCCTTCCCAGCTCAGGACTGCTGCAGTCCTTTTCATCTTTCCCAAGTCCCAAGGAGAATTGTGAAATAAAATTCTTCTGACATTTAAATCCTCTTGCTTCCCCCACATTTTAGTCCTCAGTGACTGTACTTCTGTGTGGTAAAAACAAAGGTGGAGAAAAAGTCACGGAGAGCTTTCAGTCTGTTATCTATGAAAACATTCAGCTGTTAGAGAMAAATCTGAGTGTACCCAGAGAGAAAGGTCAGCATCACTCCTGGCCCAGCTCAGTGAACAGAGACAGTATTTCTGGTAAAAACACAGGTGGAGAAGGCAAGTGGAGAGCAAAGTTACAGCTCAGAACTCAGTCTGACCAACACTTGAAATGCCATGAAAAACGTGCAGCTTTTATAGAGTATATAGCAATGACTTAAAAAGCTGTATCTCATCTTATTTTACAGATTTTAAAAGAGCTGAAACCTCTGGTGTGGCTTTTTCTGATTCAGAATGTGCCTGAGGTGGTTTATCTCATCTACCTGCTCTACACGGTAAGGGGAGCAGGGCTGGGGGTGTTCTCATCCTCCTCAGGGCTGGATCCTTGGGCTGCCTCAGCCCTTCCTTGCAGCTCCTGTTGGATTTAAAGAGGGCAGCAGGCATGTCCTGGCTCTTCAGGATCAACTTTTCAGGACAGGGACTGTGTCAATTTGCTCTTGAAGTGATAAAGGTAGAGGCTCTGGGAAGTCTCTGCAAAGTGTCCAGAATGATGAGGGAAGGATGAAACAAAATCTTCCAGTACAAGATGCAAAACTCCTCAAAAATACCTCCCCTCCTTCACAAGAAGCCTCAAGTGGTGCCAGAGAATTTGACCAGGGCCTCAATTGTTGTATTTTAAAGAATTTCTTGGGCAGCACCCCAAGCTGTGGATCCTGATGTAGCCAAAACAAGACAGTGCAAGCCCAACAAACTCCAGTGTTGGGCAGGTTTTTGGCACTGTAACAGTGATAAAGCCTTTATCAGTGTGCAAGGAGGTGAGGAGAGAGGAGGGCAAGGGCAAACCAGGCTGTTCATCCTGGGAAGGGCTGGAATGCTGAGAGTGGCCAGTGTTTCTCACACTTCACATCCACAGCCTCCAGTAAAAAGCACAGGGGCTGCAGCCACCCACATCCTTGGGGGGGATCCATTTATCAAAGTATGCAAACAAATCYGGCTCTTGCCATTATTCCAGGCCTGGTTGATCTGGCAGAGCACAGCAGGACCCCACACTGTCTTTACATCATGTGATGAGAAAACTGAGATGGTTTAAAAGTGACCAGCTGGGTTTTTATCTTTCCCCCAATTACCACCTTGTGACTCCTTTCAGAAATTCAGAGCCTGGTTGCACATTCTGGCTTCAAGGTTTTGTGGCACCAGGTGYTGATTTTTATGTCTCCTTTTCCTGCAGGTGATAAGGGAGTGGGGCAAAGGGAGCTCTTACACCCTGGAAGCTGCTTTCATTACTGGCTCTTGCATTTCTGTTGCAATAAAATCTGTTCTGTTCTGGGCCCTGGTTCATGTGTACCGAAGCTTCGGGCAGGGGCTGAGGGAGAGAAGTAAGTACTCCAGAAATGATGTGTGAAGGGTGTAGCCTGTTCTGTCACAGTCCCAGTGAAGTAGAGAGCCAGGAAAATCCTTAGGGATACTCACAGTAAAAGGCAGATCCCTGATCAAGCAGCTCTGCAGCCTCAGAATTACTGGGCTGACAAAGCTCAGAAGTTGGGTGGAATGTATGTGGGTTTTCCCTGAAGAAAGCTGACATTAAAAGTTGCTGCCAACCTAAGCAAAAACTGCTGCTGTCCAAAAAATCAGACCTGTGTGCGAAAATATATRATACTGGTAATTTTTCTATTATACTATATAATATAGAGACAATAAAGGGACCTAGAGAGCCACTAATGTGAAACAACCCAAACTTCCTTTTGCATGAAGGACACTGAGCCATTGCACTGGTGCTGACCGACCTCCCTCTCTTCCCACAGTGTTTTCTTCCTATGGAAGGATTGACTCCTGAGCCCTCCCCATGTCCCCCCTGCAGCTCTTAGAGAGTGAAGTCACACCAGGGAACTCCTGACCGAGGACCTGCATCCAGGTGTAAATAATGAGTCGCTTTCCCAGGATAGAGGAGGTCCAGGAAGATGTCACACGTTTCTTGGTGCTGTGCTGGAGCAGCGCAGCTGAGGATGGAGTTCAGAAAGCAGAATGTGCTTGGGAAATTCCCAGTTGATCCTCTCACTCCTGTGAGTTCTGCTGACAGGACAAAGCATCTTTCACTCCTCCTTTTCCTGCTGTTGCTTTGGAACCACAGGGGGTTCACAACGTGCATGTGAGTAGGGAATGTTGCTCCTGTAAATGCTTTTTGCCTGGATACACACAAACATAAAGATAATTTGCACACCCACCCTCTGTACCCGAGTCTAGAAGTGGATTGTCCTGCCATCATTTCCCAGCTTGGATCTGCTGCTGAACAGGTCCAGCCCTGATGTTGTTTGGTGACAGTTGTGTCCCTGTCTGGGGCTCTTTCCTCCTCTGGCTTCTGAATATTTCAATTACTTTTTTGTTAACTCCAGCTACACATGAAAATGACTCACTGTAACCTCACCCCTCCCTCAGTGTAACCAATGTGCCATTTCATACCAGGGGGACTGTTACAATAAGCCTTTAATACTGTAATTTAAAAGTTTGGTATTTTATGGACTGCAACCTTTAACTACTGGCTATTTTTTAATAAAGTATAAGCACAGTTTGTGTGTGGATAATTATTTCACATGTAACAGCACCAATTCAATCTTTATCTTGCAGGCAGCTGTACACTGCAAAAAGCAATTAATATTAAAAAATTATTACAGCCTATTAGGGACATTTACAAGGATTCTATCAAAAGTGCTATAAAAATCTGTATTTTTCTCATCCTAATCTCCTAAACCTGAATCAAATCTACTTCATCTGTAGCCCACAGGAGGCATGAAGAGGTTAATTGTGTCTGGCCAGACTGCACGAGCTGACAGAGCAGCAGCTGACACTGTGACTTCATCCCACCAGTCACAGTGGGACCAGGGATTGCTGCTGAAAGAATCACAATGAAGCATTTTCAGTCCTTTCCTAACCCACGCCCACAGGCAGCAGGGCTGCCCAGAGCAGGAGCAGAAGGGGAAGGCTCTGATTTTGCACAAAGCCTGTCCTGGGTCAGAATTGGGTGAAGAAAGTGTGGTTTATGGCCAGGTAGCAGTGCCACTGCCACAGGTTATTGCTTTTGCCATGGACAGCAAGAGTTTGTTTGAAAAGACGGAAAACTCAACTTAAAAGCAGCTCCATTCCCTGCAAAAGGCATCTCCTCCCCTCTGTCAATCACTTGACCTGCAGGAATGGGTTACAGATTAATTATGAAATCAAAAGACTCTCAAATATAATCATTAATCACAAGTTGCTTGTCTAGAACTTGGTCAGGATGTATAGAAGGAATTTAAAGCCCATTTGCAATCCTAAACTTGCTAGATATCAAATTCTCGGAGACTGTGCGACAGCATTGCCTTCATCTATTTCTTCCCTCATATTCCTATTCTTGGGCCTTCAAAAACAGTATTTAATGTAGCCCAACTGGTTGTACACAAGATTTGTTTCAACTTGCACAGCAAATCCAGCATTTATTTTGAGACTTTTGGGAAAAGACTGGTATCAGACACACATTCAAAAAAGCCTTGGATGTATTCCCAGAAAACAGATGCCCCTGTCCCACGAGACGATGTGTCAAACCCCACGCAATTCCAAGGAAGTAATTGCGTATTCCTAATTTTACATTCTCCCCAGTCAAAGGGCAAATTGACAAATCCAACTTTACAAAAAGATTTTATTGAAAGGATTGAAAAATATTTTGTTTTTCAACAATATTTAAAACAAAGTTTTCAATGCGTTAACAATATGTAACAGGATTTTTCATCTTTTAAAAATTCAGTACAYTGCTTTACTCCCTACTACACTGTTGTTAATAACTTCAATTTCTACCAGAGGATAACTTTTTTTTAAAAAAACCAAATTAATTTCCCAGCTTCCATTTTGGCCCTTTGTAGATGAAAGGATTTGCAGGTACAGTGACTTACAAACCCTTGTATTAGAAATTCTTAATCACCAAACTCCTGTTTTTTAGTACAGTTTAAACAAGTTATTTTGAATAAGCTACATCAGCAAAATGAGGTTTTATTGCCAATAAAGTGAGTGTGCATTTCAGCTTTTTTCTGGTTCAGCTCTGAGCACGACTCACTCACACCTGGAGCAGTTAAAATGCACAACTCCAGGGCTGTTCCAGCCTCGCTGAACTGCTCGGGAATTACAGTTTGCAGATTAAAAGCCTTGTAAAGGGACTTTGTACACTCAGATAACTTTGTAAGGTATTAACACAGCCTGGGCTGTGCTTGGACATAAAGCAGCTGGAACGAGGAGAATCAAGGCTGCTTTCTGAAGGAAAAGCAAGGCCTGAAGTCACTGTGACTGCCCTGCCTCGAGCCAGGGGCTGCAGCTCTGCCTGGGCTGATCAGCCACCCCACACCAGGCTGTTCTCAGCAGGAGCAGCTGTACAAGCAAAGCTGCAGCAGCCTCAGAGCCAGCAATGCAATTGCAGCAGGTGATAAATTGAAAGAATAAATTTAAAGCCAACCCCTAATGTAGATCTAAAGTAGTTCAGTACACTTTGATTACAGATTTCATGACCTGTGCACTCTGAAAATTAAAAGTTCGGCAATTTCGTCAAGAATAGCTTTACTATTATAAAAAGCATAAATAAAAAGTGCTGAATATAGTTTTATCTTTAAAAAAATACTAGATAAGGCTCATAAATCATTTCGCCTCGCCTCTGCAAAATGATTTCCACTCCCCAGTGTGCCTAGAACTGCTCATTCTCCACTTATCCACACATTTCTCTAGACACCATACCCTGTTCCTTCTCTCAATTATTGCATGTTTAAATAAAATAGTTTCAAAGCAAAAAGCCTGACACTTCTATAGTTCAAAAAGTAACCAGTTATCAAATAACTGAATACTCCACTTAGGAAACCCGTAAGCAGCTTCAAAACAGTGATAAAACAATTACTGCAGATTCAAGTGAAAGGTAAATCCCAAAAGCTATCTGGATATTCTCCAAGATATCACAAAATCCCATCTGTTTTAGACCAAATCAAACCAATATTCTATTTTACAAAATTTACAAACCCAGTATTAATTCACATGAACACACTTTCATTGTGATTTGAATCGTTCACCAAGAGTTTGCTTCTCTTTTATGGAAAAGTGCTCTCACCTGCATTTAATGAACTTAGGCCAGGGCAGCATCCAAAATGGATGAGACATTATTGAAACCATCACAGGACAACAGGTCAGGCAGAGTTTGGAAATGAACACATTTCCCATTTCCACTTTGGACCACATAAACAACGTAAGACAATCATGAAAAAAGTTCAACAGATTCTCACTCCATTCCCAAGGAAATCCCACCTCAATCAGCAAATTAATTCCTTGGCAAGATTCTGCCATAGGCTTACATTTAACAGCTCATGTCCCTTCCGTTAATGACCAATGCAGCAAGACTTGAAAATGCTGAAGTTTGGATAAGATGATCATGAGACTGCACCACAGAGAACATAAATGTAAACATTATCCTTGGGTTTGCTATTTTTCAGTGAAAGTACAGTACAAACCCTTTTTGCCCCCCAACCAGTTCTTTTGTTGGGGTTTTTTTTGTTCTTTCATAAAAGCACATACAATAAAATATGTACAGAGAGAAGTTAGAAACATTTGAAAGCATCTTAAAAAAAGTAAATATGAGACTTAGAATATCTTGAGTGTGCTGAAGGCACCGTTGCTACTCCACTGGGAATGTGTCCTCTCGTTTTCCAGCCCACCAATGCAGTACCCCGTCCTGGATTACTCAGCACCAAGAGTTGGAAGGTATCCATGGAAGTTGAGGGCATTCAGGATCTAGTACAGGATATTTTCTTCAGGACAATAGTGGAACTAGACAAAGTAGCAATTGAAGTCCAGATTATTCTTGAACACTTGGAGAATTTTTTTTTTTAAACATGATAGTCTCTAATGCTACCATTTATCCCAGGGAATCAAACAAAAATAATAAGAAAAACCAACACATGGATGATTCCCACCAAGAGGAACTGCAGAGCTATAAAGTAACTCAGCTACAAACCCAGAGATACCTATAAGAATTAATGCTCATCCCTGCTGTTTGTGGGTATTTCCAGTGTTGACAGCCAAAGGTCAACCACTGTTCAAACGGGCACAAGAGAGAAAAATGTATATATAAAAAATATATACTTTTTATTACTAATTCCATCTATTAATAAAAAACAACCTTCATGGGTGTTTCTTCAGTGTGTCCCATCTGCAAGTAAGAAAGCATTTTGTGGGCAAGGTGTATTTAAGATAACAAAGAGGAGCTTTTTTTTTTTAAGAAAACTTCTTGAAGCCTTTCCATTCATAGCAGTGTTAAATGGAGTTACAAATGTACCAAATGAAAGAGGCTACTTTAATGCCACTTTTCTCTGGTGTATCTACATTCAGCCTACCATGGAATTGGTAAGTTAGAAGTTACAATCAAATCTGCAGATGTGGTTGTTGATATCAATCAGGAATACTCCACTCTCAGACTGCTCATTTGGAAGGAAATTCACGCTGGATTACAGCCAGAGCCTTCCATTCCTACTCTTGGTGGACAGGAAGGAGCACAACCCTTCCCAGCCACGGGATCTGATACATACAAACTATAACCACAAGGCAGGTCCAGGGTGGTGACCGCACCAGGAGCTCCAAAATCCAAGCAGATAGGAGGGATACTGCCACATTCCATTCCCATGAGTCCTGTTGGATGTAGACACTCAAAATTCTTCTTCTTCCACGGCGAAGTTGTTCTGCTTCTTGCGGACATTCCAGTGCAAACACTCAGCCAGGCTCTCAAACCAGTCGCTCACGGGATCCCGGAAGCAGATGGAAGGAAGGGGGTAGCAAGAGGTAGTGATGCTGATACTGCAACAGCACAGGGACAGCCAGTCAGGGCCAACAGCAACYCCAACAAAAGTGAGCCTGTCCCCCACCTAACACAGCACTCACTCACCMATACTCTAAAATAACGAGTTTCCATAATCAAGCAATGACCAAAACTGAAGCTCATCTCAACAGAGCAAACGCAGGGCTTGAAACAATGAACAGATGCCCTGTGGACACYTTCTCTGACACGTCTTTGAACCCCCTCCATGACTTCCTGCAGTCTCTTGCTGGGCTTCACGTCACCAACACAGGGACAAAGAAGATGCAAGCCACCACCTTGGCCTTCAAGTCTCAAGTTTAAGCACAGCACTGCGAATTCTGGAGCGTAACCAAGGGCCAAACCTCGTGTTTGAACCCTTCCTGGGCTCCTGATCTACTCTATAGATGATCCCAGCTCAGAGGAAATACAGACAGTTCAGGATGGAGGGTTACACCACCTGGACATTTTCCTTCACAGCAACTTGTGTGGGCCAAGAGGAAAAAAGTCACCCTGAATAACAAATGTACCAATCTCCTTCCCACAGCTGCCTTGAATCACCTCCACCACCACCTACTGTACCTAAAACTGAGGGAACTTCACCCCTTCTGCTCACTCAAGGCCAGAGCAAGTGACCACAATCACTCCCAGTCAACCCAGTTCAAACTCCATGCAGTTTTCCAGCACCTCTGCTCACAGGCAGCTCCTGTTGGTTTRTATCTCCTAGAACTCAAGTTAAAATTTACAGAATTTTCTAAAGATATGCTCATCTTCCTTGCCAAGCATGCAATGTTTACAGAGTCTGAACATTTCACTTGCTTTTATGGGAAGATCTAAAGAACTCAAGTTAGAAATTAAATCCTTTTAGTGCAGTTTGTGCTCTAGGAGGTGTTAGGGTTTATACAAGCTTGTTTCTTCACTGTCAAAAACTCTTTTGGCAGATGTTAGAGAATGAGGGAGCTGCATGAATCAGGATTTTCTATACTTAGAGATAATACAATCAAAAAAAAAAGGCTTGACCTGTCTCCATGGCATATTTCCTGCCTCTTCCTCCCATCAAACGAAACCCACGCTGTGTTCCTGGCATCTGGGGAGAGCATAATCTGGAAAAGCAGAAAAGAACTGAACTTCAGGTCCAAAACTCCAAGAGCAAGGAACAAACACCTCCTTCATCCTCCTTCTGAGAGCAGACATGAGTCTTTGTAAATCCACAGTTGCACTGGAATTCCTCATCTGTCCATAGCAGCAGTGCAGTAACATTGCTCAAGTTCCAAACCTTTATGTTTGGTTTATATACATATATTTTTCTACATGCAATACATCTCCTTTTTATAAGTACAAGGTCATAACCCACACAGACCTTCCAGTTACAGCCAGTTCATGCTTTAGTTCAGTTACGTGAGCTGACTTAGCTCCTCTTTCAAGAAAAATAATGAAGTTAATCCAGAAAAATAGATTTCAATACATAATGAATCCAAAGCTGCCAAATTTAGGAAGTTTTGCTAATATTTAACATACATTCCTATTAAAAGAATTAATTATCACTGGCCAGTAACACCTACAGACATGAAAGTAAGTGTGGACTGAGAGCAATGCCATGAATAAACATTCAATTTCTGCTGTAAAACAGGAACAAGAAGTCCAGAACACATTCCTTTCTCAATGCTAATCCTCTAACATCCTAGGAGCTCTTCCAAATTAGCTCCCTTCCTACTTAAGCAGGCTGGAGGTTTGTAATAGAGACAAGAAGGAGAAAGGGGCTCTTCCTTGCACAAGGGTATTTGTTCCAAATGCACATTAACTACATCCATTTCATATTCAGGTATTAAATACCTTCCTTTTTCTGCAAAACAACATTAACAAAAGATAAATAGTGAATTGCAGACAATGCTACCAATATATACTTAAATATTGCTACATGAAAGGAGAATTTTTCTTTCTCTTCAACACTAATTATTTACACGCACTTTAGCCGAGATTATGTAAAATTCTGTCAGAATGCAAAAGTATGAACTCCCATTTTGTAGAACATTACACAACTACAACCCAGTAGGAACCAGTGTAAAATATTCCACTGGTGGGTATGTTCTTCTAAAGACACATTCTTGAACCAGACTTGATCTGATCCTGCTCCAGCTGAGAGGATGCAGGAGACACACGGCCCTTCCCRCCCTCCTCCGCCTCTCACATGCACGTAGCCACTACAGAAGTCTTTAATTTACAAGGAGGGATAAAACCACAGAAGCCAACCTTGAGTTCAACTCCAGCAGGAACAACAATGGGTCTGAAGGACAGGGAGTGAGGGCAGATGGGGGTGATCATGATGGCAGGGACGTTGGGGTGGATCATGGAAGCTCCCGCTGCCGCGGCGTACGCGGTGCTGCCGGTCGGCGTGGACACGATGACTCCTGGGAAGCAGCAAACATTGCACTGCCATCAGCATTAAATAACCAGGGGTTACTCTGGGAGACACTAACAAACCACACTGCTGTGAAAATGAACCCATCCACTTGGATTTCACAGCAGAATTGCAGCCTGACACACACAAAGTGAGAAACTCCCCTCTGCTCCTGGCACGTGGTTTCAGAAGTTGCACAAAGTTCTGCATCTCGGGTTACACAATTTTGTAACAGTGACTTTCATTTTTTCTTAAAGGTAAGAGCTTTAAAGATTAACTCCTGTCGTTCATGAGTTGAGATTGTTTGCCTTCAGCAAATTCCAGATATTCAGGCCAATCTCCTCTAAGCTATTTCTTGCCCTTAGCCTGAAATATAATACCCCAAAAAAGAGCTACTTGCCCCCACAAGCCCATAGACAAAGCTTCCAGCACCTTAAAGCTTCACTGTGGGATGCATTAGTTACCAGTGAATAAACACTTATTCTTTGCACACTCATGTTTGCTGTCACCAGTGAACTGAAGCTCTGTTTCCATGAGAGAAAATCCTCCAGGAAAACAGCAACAGCCTGTACCTGCACTGGGAAATCAAACTCCAGCAGCAGACTCACCATCTCCTTGCACTGTGGTTATCAGGTGCCCATCCAGAAACACATCCACGTTGGACAGGTAGGAGGAAGGACCACGATCCACTACAACTTCATTCARGACCTGCCACGACACCAAACATTAGTCCAGCCTGCTCCTGCTGCCTTGGCCATGAAATAAATGACAAAACAAAACCTGTTTTCCAAATCTCCTAAAAATTTGTGCTGATTTGGTACCTGCAAATTAAACTCTTTAAACTTTCGTCCTATCAAGTGCCAGCTGAAGGTTTCAGATGTTAAGAATTACTTCCAAGAGATGGTCACTAACAATGTGCAGGGTTTTTCTTCTCAGTTATAAAAATCTTTGGTATACCCCACTTTAGAGCTACTACTTTGTTTTCAAAATAGAAGGAAGGTTGGACACTATGATCCGAAGATCTCTTCCAGCCTAAACAACTCCGTGATTCTGTGAAGTTATGACTACAGCAGAGTACAAGATCAGCATTTCTGACTGCACAAAGTAAATATTTGCACCAATTCCTCAGCACTTAGAGCATGTTGTAAGTTAGAGCACCAAGGACCAGTCCCACACTACCGGGGGAGAGTTACAATAAACAAGTACAAAGCAAATTACAAACAATATATTGGTTCTTTTTGCCTGTTTTGCCCTCTGACCTGATATTGCATAATTTGCTTGCCCACTTCTTTCTCCAGATTTGCAGACACGACTCCATTTTCCTCTATCCCATTTTGTACTGTCATTTTCTCCCTGTGCTCCTTCACCACTTTCACCTTCAGCCTGCTCCGCAGAACGAGAGCTGCATTGCCTAGAGGTGAAACACAGGAGAAAACACACAACAATGAAATGCTGACACAGGAAATAAACCCCAGGAACGACTAACAAACTGTATGAAACGCCATCCATCTATTCCTGAGCTTTCAATGTTCCCAGTTTCATTCACAAGATAATTGGCTACACTCGGCTAAAGCTCAGAACTAATTTTTAGTAGTTATGAACAAAATCAAAAGTTAAATTGCAACCCAGTCCCTTCCCATTTTCTCATTATGTAAAAAGAAAATTTAAATTTTATATTGACATTATTTAGATTGGAAAACACTGTTGGGCTCATGTGATCTTCAGTAAGACAAAAGCTGAACTTAAAGAAAATTAAAGCATTAGAAACATGTATTAAAGGACAACATTMTAGCGATGTGAGATTTTTATACATCTTTTTAGGAATCTACTTTGGATGCAACTCAACCTCATATTGAAAAAATAAATATTTATTTCCTCAAATATTTTATTTGCCTCGCTTCTCAGTATTTAAATACTTCACTTTATTTCTCTGTTTAGCTGCCATTTAACATAAATTCTACATCAACTTATACTTATTTACTCCACAGAGTTATTTCTTAGCCCTTTTCCTTTACAGAGCAGTACAAAAAGCAGCTCTGGATGGGTCAATGCAATGCAAAACTTCTGTTAATTTAAGATACATTTCTGTTAATTTAAAATACATTTCTTGAGTCTCAGATCTTAAGGGACAGCCTAAAAGAGTTGGTTAAGAAAAAGTAACAAACAGAAACACCACACCTTGTCCCCTTAAATTTACCTTCTATAACCTGAGTGACTTGGGACTGAAAATTCTCAAAATTAAATGGAGTAAGAAATCCAAGGGATCCCAGATGAAAAGCCATAACTGGAGGTACACTACCCTATCAATAAAGAAAAGAGTTTTAAAGCTACTCAGTCAAAGCAATTCATACTTCAACTAATTGCCTGTAAATATTGTGACTATTGATGTAACTTGAACTGTGCTTAATAAAAACAACACATTTTACATTATTTTCACAAGATACTGGGTAAAACAGGCTGGATAAAAAAGAAGGAATGAACAACAAAAGACAAATGTTGAACTCAGTAACAAAGGGAGGGGAAATCCACACTTTCAAATACTTCAAAAAGAAAAGGTTTATAGGTCTATTTCCCATAAGGACCAACCTGGAAAAGTGAAGAAGCATAAAGTAAGGTCCCATCTCCTCCCAGGCATATGATAAAGTCTATCTGATTGGAGATATCATCATAGTCTAGAAACATTGAAATAAAAGGTTTTGAATTAAGATGTATCCACAATCTTAATTTCCTAACAAAAATTAGGAAGACAAATCACAAATTGCAGCATGCCAAAGTTCACTCACAAATTTAAAAACTCCTCAACTGAAATGTAACAACAACTGTTCGCAAAGGACACCTCAGTTTAACAAACTTGGCCCAACAGCTCAGAAAACACCACGACAAAAACCAACATACTCCAACTGTCCTTTCAAGAAATCATTTCCTTACCTTCTCTGAAGGTGCAAAATTTCTTCTTCACTGGTCCAAAATTCTCATCATTAGCTATAGCAGGGTCTTCCAATACTTTTTTTTCTACATACACTATCATATTGTTCTCCTTGAGAGAGAGAAAATAAGCTTGTTAGTGACCTCTTAACAACACATTTGACTCTCTCCATAATTTGCATTAGTTTAAAACATACAAATAATTATTTTACAGTGCTGGTCTGCATCTGCTGGTTGTTTTTAATGTGTGTCTGATCCTGATGAGAATTTTGCAGCATGCACAGCCAATTTAATAAATTAAACTAAAGCCTGGCATATAGATTACATGATACAGTAACACTGCTGTGTTTGCTCAAGGCTTAAAAGTTTAAGCTTTTTATATCCCATTCCCTGTAATTTAGAACTGCAAACAAAATGAAAGTTTTCACTTYAATATTTTTGGGTTTAAGCTCTGTACTTAAAGTACTTCAGTTCTGATCCTAAGCTCTGCAACACATTTTACTACATCCAGTGGCAATGGGTATAAAGATTTGCTTACACCATACAATTCTGCACAAAATCAACACTAGAGAGAATTCAGGTGTAATTGCTATTTCCTTACCTCAGTAAGGTACACACAGAGCTCTTTGAAGGGCTGCAGCAGACTGGCATCACGGATCTTCTTAATAACAAGGACACTCTTGGGAGGTTTGTTCCATGTCAACCGCTGGCTTGCTGGATCCTGAATGTGCCTGGGGAATGGAAAACCCCAGACATCACCACATTTTGGTCTGACACCACTTTGATCTGGTAAAAATACATCCTCCAGTACAACTGCACACAGCCTCACACAACAGGCAGGAAAAGGCAGTAATTCACATTGTGATGATGTTTCTGAAACCAAGCAGTGCTTTACTGTGTGATGATAACAGAACTGAGGTGTGATAATGCAGGTACCTGCTGCCCTGGGAATATGTGCAAACAGGGACTGGAACAGAAGCACCACAAAAACTCTCAGATCAAGTTTTTCAACTGACTGACACTTTCCCTGATGCCTCCAGCCACGATTCTGCTTTCCTCTATCTTGTTTTAGTGCTGACTCAAAGGAGAAGCATTCAATTAGAGGATCAGAAAAAGCMACAGCATAAATTTTTTCCCTATCCAATACTGTCAATCAAACAGCTTAATAGAAATTTAAAATTCATTTTATTTTAGTGCTTGTATTTGACATACAAATACAGCAGAAACTAAAAGTGCAGGACTCTAMTATCAATAATGCTGACAAGAACTGGAGAGTGCAGCACTGCTTTTCACTGAATAAACCTAGAATTAGTACCAACTTCATTCAAACAAAAGCCAGTCTGCCTGTTTCAGCTGTACTCACCAATTCCATGCAGTTCTACTAAATGAAAGATTATTCGTAACTTGCTTTAAGATCTTCATGTTTCTTTCCAGGGCTCAGGCAAAMGCAACAGCTCCAAAAAAATAAAAGGCTGAGGCTTTTATCACTTATTAATAAACTGCAACCTCAAAAGAATACATTTTTCTCTGAAAAATGTTTTTTCCTATTGAAGTATTTCAATCACTTCCAATAAAAAGTTGTGAGGCTTTACAGGAAAATCCTGTGAAAAATTTATATCCCAGATCTTCAGAGGCAAGATTTCATAAGGAAAATCCCATTTCAAAAAAACCCCAACAGGTATTTGAACTCCCCTTCTCTCAAGAGCACGAGCACCTGATCCTTTTTTCACTGAGTATTCATTCWATTCATCTGCTCATTATCACAGTCTTCAAAAAGCAGCTTTGCGAGTTCCAGTGCTGCTGGTTGTATTGAAAGAGACACCAAACCTCCCCTTAAGCCTGCACATAAAAACTACAATTTTCTGTTAAAAAAAATTCCCTCCAGCGAGGAGAGTTCAATAAAATTACCAACTGCAGAGGAGAGAAAAACACCAACAAGGTTCTGCTTGTTTTTAGAAGCCACAAAACCTCGTGTGTGTAGCAAAAGTAATTTACAATTTGGTTTTCAAACAGTCCTTCCCTTCAGCAGCCTGAGGGCACCTTTGCTGCACAGCTCTCCCTGCCCAAGCTTTTCCCTGGCACGCTCCTGTCCCTGTCCTTATATCCCTGTCCCGGGCCAGCCCCTGGGAGGAGCATTTCCCCAGGTCAGGTGGGTAAACACAACCTGGGCTGGGTTTCAGCTGCACTGCAGCACCCCAGGGCTCTTTACAGGACGCAGGGAGAACGAGGAAGCTCCGAGTCACCCGACACGGCGGCATTGGAGTCACACCTTCCTAGGAGAGGTTTGGCTACCACCAGCCTGTGGTAAGGAAGGTTGTTATCTCCAGAGGTAAAGATTTGGGCAAATAAATATTGACTCCAGTATCTTACATTTAGCTGGAAGAACAATGAAATAAAACTTTTTTAAAGGGACRAAAATCACGGAATGGTTTGGGTTGGAAGGGCCTCAAAGCCCATCCAGTCCCACCCCTTGGGACACCTTCCGCTATCCCAGGTTGCTCCAAGCCCTGTCCAACCTGGCCTGAAACACTCCAGGGAAAGGGCAGCCACAGCTTCTCTGCACAACCTGTGCCAGGACCTCAACACCCCAAAACCAGGGAGCACTGCTTTGCTTAAACCCTGACATTCCTCGTCTGGCCAAGTGAAGACCACATTTATTAAGTACATAATACCTGGTGTAGAAAGCAACACTTTGTACCACCCAACCTACAAAACTAAAATGTTTATTTGCCCACTAAGCATAAACCAGCCCTTATTTCCACATTTATCAGCAGTCTAAAAGCAAACTTGCCTTAACTGAAAGTACCAGAGACCAAACACAAAAATTAAAACTATGAATTCRAACATTATCACCAAGAGAGGGAGAAAGCTTCCTTCAGATTTCACAGCACACAGAACAATTCCTCTTCCTTCCCTTGTGCTGCTCAGAAGAATTTTTGTTGGGTTGGAAATATTAGAGTTGCCATTTTAGACACCAAACTATGGATTGCAGACCATGCCAATTTGGCAATGCAGCCCCCAGGATGGCAAGYAAGCAACATGAAAATCTTGAAATATCAGGTAAAACACAAACAGTGCTGATTAGGGGGTGAAAAAAGTGGAATTAGTGGCAAAGCAAACTGGTTTTCTTTCACACAGAACAAGCAYAATGCCACTGATGTGGTGAGTACTCACATAATCGTTTTGGGATTTTGCAGCATACAGGCCTTTGGTCCAAACGTGGTCACTGGGCATGGTCCATGCAAGGAGCGTGTTCTCCTGAAGGTATAAAACAATCAGTGAGTAAAAGAAATGTGATGACAAACTGGGTCTATCTGGCTGCTCAAACACCAAACCCACTTCTTTGAACCAGCTGCAAGAAGCAATACAGGGCAAAGTGCATTTCTTAAACCTACCTGAGTGGTTCCCAGGCAGGGTAATTTTAYAGATTAGCTCTCACATTTCAAATGTCTGCATCAGTTCCTAAGTGACACCTGTGTCACTGCTGCAGGCACAGTAACCATATTTTTTGCTGTGTTTCTTGAAGCTCTACATCTTATCTAAAAGCTCACATTTTTACAATGACTGAATCCAGTATAAATACACATAAAACAGCTCAGTGAGTGCTCCTCCTCTCACTAAGGGACAGTACTGTACATGCATTTGGTTTCCCAGTGTGTGCCTTGCATTTACAACACCAAGGAAACACCTTCAGATGTTTTTGGCGTGGTCAAGTCAGTGATGTGTGTCTTGGTCATTTTGTTCCTTAAAACTTTGCACTTAATAAATTAATAAAACACAAATCCTTCAATTCTAAGGTACATGGAGATTTAYATCTGCAGTACCAGGCCTCAATTTTGAATTTGAAAAACAATGCTATTTTTTCCCATTTATTTATTTAATATGATCTTTGTCTCCAAATAAACAGGAGCTCTGAGGTGTCGTTCAATTCCTCAAAGTTGAATCCCACCCAGGACACAGGGTTACTCCTGGCTCTAGGACRAGATTATCAGGAGCAAGTCAGAACTCTTCTGCCTCACCTCCCTCCCACCTCCTTCAGCAAAGCTGGAAATGGGAGCACAACTTGCTCAAGTCATGGAACTGCTGAAACATTATGTGACTGCTATTAGAATTATTCCATTAAAAAGAAGAGGGAACATGCCTTTCCTGTGCTTAATTCAATTACCTATTGCTTGGCAGTAACAATCATCACTACAGTGCTTTCTATTGTGTGTTACAAAGTAGCTCAGACCAGCCTGATGACTCACTCTTAGAGCTAAAAAAACCTCAGAAATCTAATAAAAATCAAAACCAGATCACAGGTTAAACATATATATAATTAAGGAACAACAGCAACATCTTATTTGTTCAATCTCTAATAGAATATGCAAGTCAAGGATTTGAATTCCAATAATGAAAAAACTGTATTTGTTTTTCAAATTATTTTTTTCCATCTCTAAGTCCAGGCATGACTAATCAAGTCAGATAAAAGCATTACTAAGTGTTTTATAAAGTTTACCTTACTTGTGTTAAAACACAAAGATGAGCAAGGACTGACATAACAAGAGATTAATGTGTGTGCCTTTGTCTATACAAAGGAATGATAAGTCTCTATCTACTTGTGAACAATTACACTTGAAATCAGGATAGTTAAATAACACCCTGGCAGCATCACCTCCCACTCCTTCCTCCACCCCAGCTTCTCCCAGATAACTGTCGTTTTTGCCTTCTTTCAACACAGGCCATTACTCGATGCCACTCCCAGTAATTGGCCAAATTCTGTTCCCACATGAGGCATTAAATATCCACATCCGACCTTCATAACATTCCAACAAGGCTTCCTCTGCAAGCTCTGATTAATGACTGGTGTGCATTTTCACTGRGATTTCACTCGGTTTTATTAGTGCTCAATAAAGCGTTTGAGTGAACAGAATTTCAAGTTATTTGTAGTCAGGCTGCCTTTGCTAAGAATGAGCAGCAATGCCCTGGAAATTATACATCTTTTAGGGAAATCTACTTATCAGTTCACAGCAGATGGGCAGCTACCTCAAGCTGAACACCACAGAGGAAGCCTGTGAGCAGCACTTCCTGACAGTCTGCAAAATGCTTTGTGACAATTTAGCTCTGAATTGAAGACAGCCAGTGAGTGACTGCAGAGCATCTTAATGAAGAAAAATCTCGGAAGCAATCACACTAATTCAAACCCACAATGGACAGAGCACTTCTGGCTGAAAAACTAGCTACTTAGCTAGAAGATAATAATACACAAAAATTTAGACCACATGGTCTTCTACATAGGTTGACTGAAAGGTTTAAGTAGGGGAGAAATCCACCAGTTTTACAGCACAATTTAAACATCAAGTCTTATGTATTGACTATAAACACACCACCAGAGCTACCACAGGACAGTCAGAGCACAGCCCTCAGAAAACACTTCCCAAAAGCATCAAATACACTGAACGACACATGCAGAGCAAGAGTCTTCCCAGCCTTTCAGCCTCTCCAGACCAAGGCTTTTAGTTTGCCTCCCTTCACCACAAAGCCGCCCCCTGCCATCTTCAGCCTCACCTGTATGTGCTCTGCCTCCCAAAAACATTCCTGACATTAAAGCAGGAGCTCTGGACGGGAATTCCATCTGCTGAGAAGCTCCTCCGTGGCTCTGCCCGTGCCTTAGGGACGGTCACAGCACAAGGAAGGTGAAGTTCTGCTGTGCCTCCCACAAGATCAAGACATGGCGCTGCCCCTGCCCGCTGTTCAATATTTACAGCAGGTCCAAAGATCACCAAATGAAAAGTTCTATCCACCTGTCCACATGACAAGAGCCTTGCAATGAGATCAGAAATTTGGCTTAAAGAAAAAAAGGGCGTTTCTAACTGCTCTGAAACCATCTGCAAACACAAACTTACTTTGTGCTGCCCCACACATAACCTAACACAGAGCTTTTACCACACAGCACTAAAGCTCTGGATGGAGTCTTCACAGAAGTTTGAAGAAGTGTCTCTACCGTTGATTATTTTTTGGAGACTACGAACTCTGCAGACACTTGTTTTGACAGCCATGAGATTTGATTATGGGCTTGCCCCTAGTCAACTCCCCACCTTCATTTTAAACCACCRACCTTCCGAGGTGCATTTTAAGAATCCCCCATGGCCATATAAAAAGAGGAGTGAAAATTGAAAATCTCCTTAACTTCATCTATTTTAGCAACAATGGGAAGAACGAAGGGCCCTACCGGAATTCTTTGGTGCTTCCAAGGGCTGGTGAAGCCGACAAACTCCGTGATTTGGCACGTCCCCGGCTYGTGCTGCCCCACTCCTCATCGTCGTGACACGCTGAGCAGTGGTAGGCAGAGTCTGAGCTCCCATCAGCCTTGCTGGCACACAGCTTCTCCCGACTCATCTCCATGCTGGAAGTGAAGGAACCTCAGCGAGAGAGAAATTCAATCCCTGGGATGGAGAGAGAGAAGGAAAATCTCAGTATTCGCAAAGGTAACGGGGCTTGCCTTAAAATTCCAATTATGTTTTTAGCTGAAAAGAAAATCTGAAGCTTTGCTAACACRATCCCTAAGATCACTCTTCTCTCAGTAGATTAAATGCTGAACATCAAAAAATTACTGGAATTGTGCTTAACATGAAAGAATTACTGGAATTGTCCAGAAGATGAGCATTGCTGCCAAGATGAGCCATGTGGTTTGAGCCATTTCCATGCTTTTTGCAGCTCCTGCTCTGTGGTCAGCACTGCTGACCAAGGTGGAGTTTCCCCAGTGCCCCCACAGTGGTTTTTTTAACTGGTTTTCAGCAATTAAAGTGCTTTAAAGTTCCTGCAAGAAAATCTGGAGGAGCATGGTACACAAAATACAGAATTCACACACACTGATAAACACCTCTCCAAAGAATCTGGGCAACTGGGAAGTTCTTCAAGGTAATCAGAAGACACTGGAATCAAAAATGACCAGTCTGTTCCCAGATTTTGAAGAGGCTCAGTACAAAGTTGTTTCAAGCCCAGCACAGATTCATGTCTTCAGTTACATTAGGRGTAAAATTAGTTTATTTTAGATACTGGAAAGAAAGAAAAGCTTTAAATATGTGCCAATGAAACAAGACTCAGGAAAAACTGTAAAGTCTCCTATTAGGAGATATATATATATTGAACAGACAAAACTGCAATACTCTAAGAGCAAAGAAACTAAAATAAAACAAAACTCTGTCAAATAATGCAATAAAAATAACCTTAATAAACCTCAGCTTTCACAAAAAAGAGGTCAATACCAAGCTGAAAAGAGACAAAAACAAGCTGGAGGACGATACCTAAGTCCTTAACTCACTTTGACAAACTGGGGACATGGTCCAAAACAAACAAGACAAAATAAGGACAGAAGTGCAGTATTTCAGTTCCACGAACCAGCACAAACAAAAGATAAAYAGCTGGTTACTGCACAGCTTTGCAGAAGTAAAAAAAAACCCAAAACCAAAACAAACCCCAAACCTGAAATAACTGCAAAAGTCCCAGAAATTTTGTAYGCAAGTTCTCACCATTACTTGAAGCAAGAAGGAGCCTTATCAGAATATAAATAGAAACCAACTTTCAGTGTATGAACAAACACTAAACTATAAACAAATAGTATCCAAGTGAGTGCAGTCCAGAGGAACTGCACATTCCTCAAGTCAGATGATTCCAACACAAGGAAAAAGTTGGTTGAATAAAAATTTGCAGATGTTTTTCCAAAGGTTTCATCGCTTTGGATGCACTTCCCACCTTATCCTGCAGAGAAAGGAACTAAACATTCCTGTAAGCATTAAAATGGACTATGGCTCTGCRAAATTATTACACAATAATGATATCTGGGGGGAAAGTCCCCAGAGGATGCCAATCCCCACAATTTCACCAGCGCTGTGTTTCACAGCATCCCAGCTTCTAGACAACAAAACCATCAATAAAATGCAGCTGTAATTTCAGACTCATTACTAAATCAGACAGAATCACCACCTAATAAAATTAGAAAGTACTTTTGCTCCTGCTGTAGCTTAGGCTTACCCTAGGAGAGCACCACTACAAAGAGGTACAATTASTGCCAGCCATTAATAATTTATAACATCCTGCACTTGGAAAGGTATCAATGTTTAGCCGTGGGTTACTCATTGCTGTGCCACCTGTGACCATGGCTTGGAAAATAGTCATTTCAACACACCTGTCATTTTTTCTAACTAAGATTAGAAAAATGTACCTCTATTTTTAGACAATTTAAACTCAATACAAATATTATGCTTGTTACTTAACTAAGGGAGGCAGAGAACAATAATTTACGCAATAAGCAAGATGTGTTTCCATGTGACTTTGATTGAAGAATGTTCATCTGACAGATGCTGACAGCAAAGAAAATCAGATTAGCACAAAACTGGAAGTAAGAAGGTGCACAGACCTACTAAATACAGCCTAAGAACTTGATATTCCCTCCTTGTAATACTTTCCAATTCAGGATGTTTTAACYACAGCTTACACCATGTACTGTTTAATTAACATTCCCTCACAAGACCTTTATTAAATAAGCAGACTTGACATAAGACAAAACTACTACTGAGCAGCTTCCAGGATTGGATCCAAAAACTTTTAAGCACATGTTAMCAAACTAATGAAAAGGCTGCTCTGTTTTAAATCATGTCCAAAATCTTAAAAACAACACAGGAGAAACAAGTAATTAAATGTCCAACACTGCAGAATGAAGGACAACTGAGAAAGTGTCAACATCTAATATTAATTATCTGTGATGGCGATACAGCAGCCAGCAGAATCACCTCTCACACGTATCCACTTCCAGTTTTATTGTAGTTTCCCATTTTCAATTTCACCGAAACTTCCCCTGAAACAGAACTTCTTGAGAGTTTCATCAAACCATCTTTATACAACCCATAACATCCTCCAAAGGAGCAAAAGGCTGCAAACCAGCAGGAGATTTAATTTTATTTTATAACAACCACGTTTGTAAGCTCTTATTTCGTAACAAACTTTTCCTGTCAAATGCCCTGCCCTAAGTTATCCTGGTTAAAGGATTACTGCAGGGTCCATCCTGACAAAGTCCTCACAGTACTTTAACCCACCTTCAAGGCCTCAGCATTTGTACTGATTTCTTAGAAATTSTATCAGTCATTCAAAACTCATTTCGTACTTTGTTATCAGCTTTATCTTAGGGCATAACAGGACAATGTCCTATCCAAAAATGCCACCTCTTTTTCCATTGCTACAGAGCCCTGTTTGCTTGATCTGTGGAACTTTTTTTTGTTGTTTTTTGCTGAAGAAGGCACTCCAACAGAGTTGGAGGTTACATACCTATGACTCCATCCCTAAGGCACTAAACCCCCTCACACACACAAAAAAAAGAAGGAACAAGTCCATTATATAGACAAAACTTTCCTCTTGGTTTAGTTTAGAGCTCCATATTCCCGTGTGCCTGAAGAAAACCAAATCCCAGGTTAAAACCCAGCAGTCTGACGGCAGTTGCAATTTTAGGTTTTGATTACACACCGAAATGCTATTTCCACCAAAAACCAGACAGTATGACCATCACGTGTCCAAGACCCATGGAAAACAAGCCCATTTGTTAACCCTCCCTCTCCGGAACCCCAACACATCCCCTGATCACACCAAGGATGGGGCATTCACCGTCCAAACCCACGGCCGCCTTTGGGGCCGGACCCGCGGGGGGCAAACAGAGGGGATGACTCGTTATCCCTCCGGGAAGCTGTCCCGCCTCGGGGCTGCCCAGGGAGAGCCCTCCTGGGTTTGCCGGAGCCACCCCAGAGCCCGCGAAGGGACCGGGATGCGGGACGGGGATGTGGGGTCGGGATGGGGACACTTGGGACGGCGGCCCGAGGGACCACAGCAGGGACACGGACCGGGGAGGGGACACAGGGACACGCACCGGGGACAGGCACCAGAGGGGACACCGAGACACGCACGGGGGAGACACAGGGACACGCACCGTTCACGCACCAGGGACACACGCGCACGGGGACACCCGCAGCGCTCCCCCCTCAGGGCCGCCCGTCCCGGCCGCGCTGCTCCGCCGTTCCCCTGCGCGGTTCCCCTCACGTCCCGACTCACCGCGTCCCTCAGGGCCGGGCCCCGCGGCGGTGCAGGCGCTGCTGGCGGCGCCGGGCGCTGTGAGGGGCGCGGGGCCGGCGGGCCCTGCGCGCCTCCATCGTCCCCTCCCCGCCGCCCCCGCGCAGGCGCGGTACCGCCCCGGGCCCGGCGCGCAGGCGCGGGCGCTGCGGCTGCGCGGGGCGGCCCCTCCTCCGGCCCGCGGGTTAATTAGGTCTAATTAGCGAGGGGTTCGGAGCGGGGGAGCTGGGTCGGTCGTGGTTGTGTGGTGGCCGCCTGAGTGTCCGGCTGTGCACCGGGTTACACCCGCGTTAGAGGTGCCGGGTGGGGGGCATGGGACATCCCACCAACAACTATCCCACACCYGTCATCTCCAGCCGTCCCACCCCTCCAACCATCGCAGCTCTCACCATCTCACCCCTCCCGCTCTGCACACTTCACACCTCTAGTCATCGCACCCCGCCAAACATCCCATCTTCCACTATCCCACCGCTCCAACCATCTCACCAACCCATCTCCCTCCATCCCACACTCCAACCACGTCACCTCTCACCATCCCATCTCCCTCCATCCCACCCCTTCCACCATCCCACACTCCCAACCATCTCACCATCCCATCTCCCACCATCCTACCCCAAACATGCGCTCCCAGGGCAGGCACAGACTGTACCATCCACCAGTCTCCATCTGCCTTTTGCCCTCCAGCTCACACCACACCCTTTGCCGAGGGTGTAGCTGTTGGCACACCTTCACTCACACCCTACTCMCAATCTCCCTACAATACCTGTCACGAAATCTGGCCTTTCATCATCGGTTAAATACCCTTTCTGATACAAAACTGTTTGACAGTGCACACCACTTTGTGAGAGTCACTCAATCTCAAGTACAAACAGAAGCGTTTTTTCCAGCCTGTACTTGATCTGAAAAAACAAAAGGTTTGCTACCTTGAAATCATCAGGAGCTTTGTCACAAACTTTAACAGAGGTAGAATTAAGACCCCGGATAGAAGCCAACAAGAAAACAATTTTTCAGTTGCCAAAAAACCATCAGGTTTTCTAATTTTGAAATTGCATCTTCAACCAATACTGCTTTAAAGACACCACACTCACACATGAAGCTCACTGGATAAATCACATCAGGATAAATCCACAAAGTAAGAACAAGTTACACTATATGAGAATGTAGCAATTGGGGATTTTTTTTCTTCTTCCTTTATTTAGTAATTTGTTTTTGAGGAAACAGGGAGCTGTAAATAACTGATGGTCGGTAAATGCTGAAACAAACGTGAAAAAGAGGAAGCAGTTGCGAGATGTGGGAAAATACCATTGGTCATGTTATGCCACTCGTGAAAGTACAGGATTTTGAGCCAAAATTTCTCTGTAGTCCTCCTTTCCAGAGGCCAGCGTGCAAGGAATTAAAGCAACAATACACAGCTCTATGGTTTTAAGGATACCTCAGGGTCTCAAATGTCTTTCATGTGCTGAAAGAGATTCTCAGACTGTAAAGGGACACCAGAACATGACACTAGGCAGGAATTCAGCTTTGCAGGGTCAGAGCATTCCCCTGAAACCTGCAGCGAAAAACCAACCCAGGAGTGATGCTGGGACACAGAGCCTCTGCCAGCCACGCCTGTCCTTACCCACCCACCGACCAAGGCTTGCTCTTGGGATGGATTTTTCCCAATTCATCAGGGTGAAAGTGATAAACCCCCACGAGAACCGTTTGCCACCACKATTTACATTGGCTGCTCAAAAATAAACATTTCAAGTGGCAGGTTCCTTTTCCCAGGCGCAGTAACTTCCCCGCCCTTGCTCAGTATTTTGTAAGAGGCCTGAACTCTGCAGCACGAYGAGCACTTATCCCTGTTAATTGGTGGAGATAAGACTGCTAAGCAGCTGAGCCTATCCTATTTATAAAAGGGCTGCAGTTATAACAGCAGCTCTGAGCTGTGCAAGTTCAGCAGCGACCTTGGGAGCTCTGCTTGGGCTGCAATGTCCCAGGCTGTGACAGCTCTTCCCTCTACAGACTGCAGTGACATGAAAAACAGAAGAGTTTTAGGGTCCGTTTGAGCCTGTCCTCCCTAACACCACGACCACAACAGTGTAGCCCAGCACTCTCAGCCAGGTCGTGCTTCCCTTCTCCCAGGGGAGACACCAGGGAAAATAAAGAAAAATGTTGGCAGTAACTTGAGAAATGAGCATAAAAACATTCTGCTTTTTTTCTACTGAGGCTCTCAGTTCTTAGAAATATAATTTGACTGGCTTTAGATTAACCAAAAAAGATGATAATTTAACAAAAATGCTATTGTTTGACAACTTGCACAGATGTGCCTAATACAGAGAGGCTCTGTTCAGCCTCCACCTACACCCCAAACCTGCCTCCAGCAGGAGGTATTTCCACCGAACAGGAAGCAATTAGCAAATTGTCTCTATTAACATCTAACAGGGTTGAAGAACAGAGTTCTTACCTCTCAACCTTAATTTCGAACAGCCTCTGATGACTCAGAATTCCAGAGGAATCACGAGAAATAAAAATGTACCACAAAGTCTAAGTTCTGATGGAAATGGTGGCACGTGAATGTGACAAATAAATTATTTCTCAATGATCAGACACCGACACAAACACAAGGAAATGCTTTTCATTATTCAGGCTGATTACCAACACCTCCATCGTTATGTAAATGTCGTTGGCCCAATTTGGAGGCTGAACTACATTAATTGACTTGCACAAGGATTAATAAATCTGAGATAAGCGATCAGGAATGTTGGCCTGATACCCACACTCCATCCCCAGCTCATCTTTGGTAGTGTCAGGGTAGGACTGAGAGCTGCTGGCAGCCAGGAAAGAAAAGTTAGGTAACAGAAGTCGAGAGATTTTGGAGCAATCTAACATGTGAAGAGGAATATCAAAACATGCAGCCAGGACTTACCTCCTGTCTCAAAGCAGGATGTGGAGAACGGCTTGAGATTCAGCTTGGGGTGTTTGGGAGGTGCTCTGTGTCTCCCTGAGTGACTAACGGAGGCTGCTTTTCTGCCTTCAAAAAGATAAAAACAATTACTTTCCTCTTTATCAATCTTGTCAGGACTGTAATCTCCCTGACACAGGAAACGCGTCGTTGCGTGCGCCTCAGAAGCRTTCCGAATTTGATGGGTTTCCACTTGTAAATAAAAAGAATTTAAAAACTGCTTTACTTATAATGCCATTTCACTGTTCCCAGGAAAACTGGCGATTCTTTTGAGGAAGGACCTTGGTCCTAGCAGACCTTGATTGTTTTTAGGAAAGCAGGTTGATGAACTGGAAAATTTAAAAGCTTCTGGTTGCTTCAGTTTTCCAGATGCTTCTGCAAGCACAGTGCTGCAGCACTGGATTTTAAACCAAGTTATCAGCAAGATGTGCAGTCCACAGGAATTAATTCTGTTTTCTGTAGGATCCTTCTAAAGCCAAAAACCCTTTAAACCTTTACTGGGCTAAACTTTCACACTGGCAAASTCAACATTTTCTGCAATTCGGAGTGGAAAGACTGAAGGGAACTGTAGGGAAAACCTCTTGGTTTTCTATAAAATACCTTTGCTTTGGGGAGGTCTGGGAATTGTGGGTGCTTCCAACATTTATGACAGGAATCCAGGAGAGATGTCAGAATTCTAGTTCTCGGTATTTCAAGGAAATGGGCTTATTTGTATCACCTGGACTATCACCAGAACACASCCCAACACCATCACAAACTGCGAAAAGATACTGAAATTGCCACTCCAGCTGCCAGTTGGCCCTTGATAGTGGTGGGACTGGTTGTTCTGGGGCCTTTCCTTGCCAGAAAACACCCAAGTSAAGCGAGTCAGACAAACACCCTGTTCTAAGAATGGAGGAAGTTGGGTCAGAAGCTTTCATAACTGCCCAGCCTTTGAAAACAGCCTGAGGAGTGAYAACAAAAGAGTGAGATGGTTCCTCTGCACTGGACTCCTCTTTGCTACCATCCTGCAGCTGTAGAATGGCTGAAATACAAAGAGGCACAACTTAAACAGGTGACAGGAAAAGTAAAATGGCCAAACCTTGTTCTTTGTCACCAGCAAGGGTTAGAAAGGGAAAAAATTATCACTGCAGGCTCTGTACAGGTGTGAAATACCATGTTCTTGTTCCAAAGAGAATGCAGGTGGAAGGCTCATTCTTTTGTCTAGGTTGCCACAACAAAACCTTATCCCAAACCAGCTGGCTCAGTAGGAACCACAGCCCTTGGTGCACTGCAAACACATGCATCCTGCAGGGAGGCTGATCCTTGTTAACTCACCAGGAGCTGACACAAATTTCTGCTCTCCGAGCCACCAGGGAGCCAATTTGCAGCTTGGTCATTACCAAAATTTTCCTTGCAGCCCTGAGACACTGCATTTCTCAGTTCAAGAGCTTTGTTGTCCCCAGTCAGCAAAGTCACTGACATCAGCTCACCGTGTGGCTCTGGAGGGCCCCATTGCAGTCGTTGCCTTATCAAACACTACACCTTGTATTAAACACGGGTAAAAAACCCCCACAAAACAGCCCATGGATTAAAAAAGTTGCTCTTCCTCTGTAATTTTTTCTTGTAATCGAGGCTCTTTATTCCTGCCCTGTGAGTTATTTAACAGCACAAGAAAGAATTCTAACTGGTGACTTGATAGTACATGAGAGATTTTTTTAATTTTAATTTTCTTGTTGAGAAACCTGAAATCCTGATGGAAGAGCTTCAAAAGTAAGTGCCTGCATCCCAATTTGCTGATGAGGATCATATGGAGCCATCTTGCTTTTCACCAAGAGGTGGCCAATGCCAACACAACGAGGACTTGAAGAGACAGAATTAATGCTTGGAAAAGAGCCTCTGCAAAGGGAAAAATTAAATATAATTCTAAAAACAGAAACATCAAAAGGGTTGATATGATCAGAACAACACAAACGCAGAGGAAATCAGTCTGGAATCCAGAAGCTTCAGTGCAAGGTAGGATTAATTCTGAATATAAGCCTTACATCACACTCTTGTGACTGTCAAAAACAGAAATGAAAAGAGACTGGACTCTGCCAACTTCTGGTTCATTTGCATCAGAATTCTCTATAGCCCAGCATTATTAACTTCTTTTCATGTATTCATCTCCCTTGTATTTTGCAGATGCTCAGATCACAGATGCATTTGAAAACCTTCCCGTTCACCCCTTTTGTTCTAATTCTCAGAAAGGTGATGCAGAGATCCTTTGCCTTTGCACAAAAGGAAATACACCTACCAAATACCCCATATTAAAGGAACAGCCTGCACTGTAGTTAAGTGATCCTTTTCTTCACAGAAAAGAGCAGGGTAATTTTTCAGATAAAAGAATGACACACTCAGGAGCTCTGCACCTGCATTTACAATAGCCTGAGTAAAATTACTGGTCCTGCTGCCTCAGACAGGAGGCTGAGAGTAACTGTGGCCCCCAGTGAAGCCTCTCCTTTCACCAAAACATTTTATTAGAAGAAGTACCATAAAAAGAGCAGCAGTCTGTTCTTGTAGGACTGATTTGTTCTCATGGTTACTAACTAGCTACACTTAGACACCAATTTACCTTCCCTCTTCATTCACGGATGATTTTCCTAATTCCATGGCCAGGCAGCTATTTAAAAATCCACAAAAAATCATTAAAATGTCATCCAAAATAACATCTGTGCATGCATATTGCCCTCTCCCAGCAGACCTGCCTCCACCTCATTCTCTCAGGTAACAACCTCTTAAAAATTGTGTTTCTTTCTGAAGGCAGCAGATACCTTTTAGTTTCCTGCGATGTCCAATTTCTCCCTGTGCTGCTGGAGAACAAACTTTCCATCATTTCCAGTCCTGTCAGTGGTCTCCACTCACCATCACAGGTTCCCAGGCACCACGGCTGATCCTGAATCCTGCTTCCCCTTCCTGTTTTGTCCTTGAGTATCCACCTGTTGTGAAAGAAAACCCTCAGGGACCAGGTCAGCAACGTCACGTTTATAAACCCGTGGCTGAACAACTCCCAGTCACGGGACAACAGGACTTGGGGATCCCTCAGGAGGTCAGACAGGCTCAGTTTTATCCACGTCCTGTCCTGCTGCGGTCACCCCGCAGGGCTGGGCAGAGCTGCTCCAGCCAGGGCACACACAGTGTGATGGGGACCCTGGCACTCCTCTGTCCCCAGGGCGGGGACACCCCGAGCCTGGGACACAGGCACAGCAGTTGGTGCTCATCACACCCTAAACCCTGCTCCAAAACCCACACAGCCCTTGGGGTGTCTGTGCAAGGCCAGGAATTGGACTCGATGATCCCCTTCTAACTGAGCCTATTCTGTGATTCTCTGGAACCTGGAAACCAGGAAGAGCTGCTGTAAGAACGGCAGCAGTGCCCTCTGGTGCTCTGGGATCAGGCAAAGCTCTTCACTGAGCGTTTTAATTGAGCTCAGAAGGTTTCCAAGCACCAACTCAGCTTTTCCTGAGCTCAGTAACTGCTCCCAACACCTCTGTGAGAGCCCAGCCAGGTCAGCTCAGTTTTGTCTTTCCCAGACAATTCCCTGCAGGGCATTTTTAGATCTGTTTGGAACACACAAAATCCTGGGTTTGCTCCTCCTTTACACATTGGCTGCAAAGATTGGTTAGTACAGAAGAAACAGTCCCTCCTCATCTCCTTCATGTCTATAAATGAATGCAGAAAATTCACATTTCACCACGTGAGGCCTAAGAGGGCCACAAAGACGTGGCAGGAGGTGCATTGCAGGTTTCACAAAAATATTGTCTATAACTGCATTCCCTGACAGCAGCAGCTGTACATCCCCAAACCACTGTGAAATACAAGGTGCTCTGGGGGGCGTATTTCCTGCTATAAATAATGTATTGGGAAAATTGTGGTGTTTACTCAGTGTTTCATCAGCRGCATCTTACCACATGCTTTAAGCTACTACCCACCCCACAAAGCCACTGGCAAACAGTGCCATATATTCCATATATTCCTATATTATATATATTCATATAGTCACATTTTTTCCTGTATTTTTATAGCTCACTATTCTGTTGTCTCATTTATCTTTGGGCCAATCCTTGACGTTAAGAAAGAGCCTTACATTTGCATTGTGGCTCACTGGGACCAGTCCAAACCGGGCCCCAGCACCAGGTGGCAGCAGAAGCCGCATCCCGGTTCTCTCCCTCTCAGACACGTTCTGCTCCAGGGAAATGCGGATTTTGTCCCATTATCCAGCACCACAACAGACCTAGTGCGGTTTCCCCGCTCCTCATGGGAAGATATCTTGCCAAAGGAGGCAAATACAGCAGTTATTGATCAGTTATTGATGTGTGTCCTGCTCTGTTCTGTGTGAATACAAGTGTCCCAGCACAGGGCAAAATCCATACATAAAAAGCTTCTGATGAACTTTTARGGTTCCCTACACCTTGCATTTGTTTCCTTTTATAAAATACATCAGGAAGTTCAAGCACGTTCTGTCAAACATCACAATGAAACCAAAAGTGACCAGAAATCAAACTATTGTGATATAATTAACCTCATAGTTAATTACATAGTTATGACTRCAAGATTGGAAGTCAGCCCCCAAATGTCCTACAAACCTAGGAAAAGCAGTATTTGGTGTTCACATATGGCAAAACCTGAAGAGCCTGTACCTGACCACTCATGCAAGGAAAGCTCCTGAATAATGCACAGAATTGCTGTGAATTATTGCTTAATGCACAGGCTCTGCTCAGGATCCCGAGTCTGGATCTCAGCCATCCTGTGAGGGTGGGATACAAATTGCATTCACTTGCAGCCTGTTTTACCAATAGACCCTAAATAGGTCTGGATAAATAATGGAGGTTGCTGGCTTTGTGACATGGAAAAGGAGGGGAGAAAGGGGAAAGATCCAAGGCGCTTTCCCACGTGATGCAGTTGCCCAGTTACATAATTTTTCAAAGAGCCCAGACAATTATTTTATGGTCTGGCCTTCCTCCACAGAGCTGGGTGTCCACACTGCACGGGATTAAAGCCTCTCAACCACCACCAAAAAACCAGGACTGAGTGGGAGGAACTGGCTCAGAAATCCCTGTGCTGAAACTGCAGAGGATGTCCTGTGAAAACTCAGCCAGACACAACTCCTGAGATGATCTCTACTGGAATAAACTCTAAAATTAAGAATATTTGTGCTGTCTCTGGCTCACACCCAAATGTATTACAGTTACAGGAATGTGATTAAACCCTTTGGGAGGTCTTGCCTTTTTAGCTGGACAGACATGCAGGCATTGCTTTATCAAGGTGACARAGGGGTTCAAATGGACACACACAGGTTTAACAATGAATTTCTTACTAGATTTCTTAAAAAAAAAAAAAGAAAATTGTTCAAGTGAAGAGGCTTCTTTGCAAAACTCATCCTGCAAAAGCAAATAAGCTGCTGCTATTGCCAGTGCTGCTGCTTCCCATTCAAAATGTAAACAGTGAGGCACTAGAAATAGTGTATTAATAAGTTAAACCATTCAGAACCAACACGAGGACAGCAAAGTTTYGAAGTTCTTGGCAGTTGTACCACTAACCTGAACTGCCTGTTTTCCATCCAGAGTGCAGCACAGATTTTAATTGGTGAGGCTGGTTCAAGTGCAAAGACTTCAAAGAATAATTTGGACTCGAAAGGTGAGGAGCTGACATAAACCAGGCCTGAGAGTTTGAATTTATTTTTTTAGTGTGGAATGAGAAATTAGCCCTGTTAATTCAAGCTCTACAACTCGGTGAGGAACTTTCACTTTCAAAGGATCAGAGCTGAGGTCAGAGGCTGCCTGGCTCCCATCTGGTATTTCTGGTTAAGTTACTCTTGGTGTATAGAGCAGTGACAGGCTTCAAAGAACAAGAATGATCTTTTTGCTTATGAAAGTTTAACCTTCAGTTCTGATAAGCTGTTCCTTGAGGTCTATCTGTAATTGCTCCATTTCCTGCCACCACGTCTGATGCTATCACTTGATTGAAATAAGCCATGGGAGGAGGGAGATAGAACAGCTCAACAGGATCATTTTTTAATTCCAACATCACTTTTTAGGACTGCCACTGACAGACACCAGCCTGGCCAATGAATCTCATTTGTTTTTCTCCACGCTGAGTGTTCTTGGCTCTTTGGATTTCCTTTAGAGTTCAGCCATAGCTCATTCCCTGGGCAACTCTGTCRCCTGGGACAAGATTCTCCAAGATTTCAGAATGCAGTGGGTTAAACACATATCTGATGCAAGAAGCAGATGAAATATAGAATTGTTCAATTACATGATGCAGTCATCCTTGGCAAAGCTCCCAGATCTCTCATTAGTGCAAACTGGTGTCCATCACTCCCAGAGCTGTCACTCCTTGAATACTTATTGTTCATTCAAGGCTCAGATCCCCCACCAGGCAAAGAACAGCAGCTATTTTATCAGTTTAACAGCTTCTAGGCTCTAAAAAAACCTGGAGGGGCCTGGAGGAGCAGAGGGAAGGTGGGACTGGTGCTCTTAAGGGGAGCTCAATGTCTCACCTTACAACTCCTCCCCTCACCGCTTTTTGTTGCATTCAGAAAGAAATGAAGGTGGAAGGAATTGCCAAATTCTTAGATACAAAAAAGTAAAATACAAATCAGTATGAGGTCGAATTTTCAGTGACTCCAGGAGAGGGATGGCCTTCAACTCCAGCTAATACCATCAATTGTCATTTTTATTTTTCTTTTGCCAGAAGGTGGGATGAACTTTGTCTTCCCAAGTACTGCTGAAGTGAAAGATCCTCGGGTACTAACAGGGTATTCTGAGCACCTTCTGTGTGCCAGAGAACACAAAGAAAAAAACCCCAGAGTTATAAAGCTTGAGTAATTTTAAATGTCAGATGTTGTCTCCCATTTACTCTAAATCTTGTCTGGTTCTTCCCACTAGATTAAGCAACAGCTCCAGGGAGCCAAGGATCAGACATGATTATTCCCACTGGACCTTGTTGTTTCAGTTTTGCTTATAATATCCCAGAAAGTAAATCAGTAAAACAAAGATAAGGAACTCTGGTGAAAAATCAATGGAAGTTGAGATAAATATATGCAGTTACGTGTTATTCCAGGATGACTCACTCTGCCAAGCACCAGCCAGGGTAGGAAAGGAGCTGCTGTTGCTGCCTACTGCTCCTCACTCAACATCAATCCTGATTTTGCAAGAGAAAAAACCTAAATATTAGAATTCTATACATCTTAAAATAGGTTTGCTTTTATAAACAAGGGTTTGGAATGTATGTGGTGGTTCTATCAGGTGCAACAAGAGTCTGTCTGACAGCAAAATCCCAATTTCCACTGCAGAGGGATTTCCCTGCCACAGCAGCGGGCACCAGGCTGAGATCAGCACGAGCATCCTGCCAATCAAAACACCTTCATTAGCAACTCCAGCTCCCAATTCCTACCTAAAGCAGAGGAGGAAGGCTGAAAAGAGCAGGGATTTTTGTCAGGGCTGTGACAGAACGTGTCAAAAATGTTGAGAGGGAGTTCAGTTGGGGGAGAGGGACTGGAGAGAAGTGCAGGGAATTACTGAGGCTCTTCATCATCTCCATCTATTATTTTCTATGTAAGAATTGGATTTAAAGCTGTCCAAGAGACCCTGCTCCAGTTAACACTGGCTCATTTTCAACCTCTCCATCTTCACCATCTGAAGTTTTTACATAAAGCACTGGGAAAGAAAATCCCAATGAAAGTAAACATTAGGAGAAGCTTGTTTTGTTTGTAAGGCTTTATGGAAAAATCTGAACACATTCAAGGGACTCTGGAGACACAGGAAGGAGGGGTTACATGTGCAGGAACACGTATTGCAGCCAAATTCAGCACAGGCTGCTTTGGCACACACATTTTCCCTGCACTGACCACCCATTTCTTATGTTTTATGCCACCAGATGGAGCTGCACTGTTTGTGCTTCCACAGACAATATTCCTGGGAACTCAGCATTTTCCCATCTTCAGCTTCACCCTTTTTTAACAGACTTTTCCCTCCTTTATCTATTTTGCCATTTTAAAATCTGTTACAACAAATAAACTTTTCATTTTGCACTTCCAGCTCCCCAGACAACTCCCTCTCAGGGTCAATCACATCTCACTGCACTCAACCAGAGCAAATGGCTTATGAATAATTAAAGGAGGAAGATTCTCTTTGTTCTATTTTATGACAAAATTGTCTTGGGTTAAGTCAGGAATTACTTGAATGAGTATTGTGCAGGGCCTGTATTCCTAAAGGGCGAGTTTTTAGCTGCCAGCTCTCTAAACAATGAGAAGTTCTCTCTGTTTTTATTCACATTTCTATGGCTTCTGTTTTTCCCAGCTCAGTGAAATACTGGATAATTTTACAAACGCAGTTATTATCCCTTACACACTTTAAAAATACTCACTGGAGACTTTTTAATATTGACATTAGAAAAAAACGCTGAGCAGAGAGCCTCAGAATGATTCAACTCAGCTTTCCTTTAATGAACTTACTTTGAATAGGCCCAGATTATCAAAAGGAAACACCAGCTCCTGATCTGGGACCCCACAATTCATCAATATTTGAAGCTTTCCTGCTTCCACTGAATTAACCCACAGAGTGAGTGCTCCATGAGGAAAACTCCCCTGGTCTGCATTAACATCCCTTAACATGCCCAGGTTACAGATCGAGCAGGCAAAGTACAGCTCCCACTGTGGGCCCTGTGGCCAGGCCAGGAATCTGCCACTCATGTTCCATCTCCTGCCAGGAAATGGAACTGCAGATTGTCCCAGCAGCATTTCCTGGAGAGATGGTTTAACTCGGGCAGTTAAGGCTGGAACAGCATCCAGTCAGGTCGGGATCAAAGCCCTCATTCTCCCAGCCCCAGTGAGTGATGGAGCAGGTCCAGGGATTCCCATTCAGGCTCCCAAGGGCAGTGAGGACACGACAGCACCCAGGAATGGTCAGGAAAAGACCACAAGGAGACAGAGCAGGAATTTTTTAACTCATCCAGTTCAGTGGACCAAAGCAATCATGTCCAAATCAGCAAATAACCGTGCAAGGAGAAGGCACATCTGACAGGAAGCAGGCAGCTGCCATGCAGGAGAGCAGATGTCTACTCCCAGCCCCGGGCAGCCAGGGAATTGCCATGTGACAGGGCCATTCCAGCAGGAGGGACAGGGAATGCACCAGGCATCCCTGTTTCACAAGAGGGAAACTGAAATCCGGGATTTAATTTTTCCAAACTTCCTCATACAACCCTGAAACAGAACAAATTCAACTTTTCASCTACTTTAGGAGAATTCTTATACCTTGGAATGCAAAATAAAAAGACCAATTCAACTCAGATTATTGAGGAGCCTGATGGTTAAAGCAGAGTCTCAAAGATTATATGAAGAGAAGAAAAAGAGAACATCCCTATGCAAAAATAGCCAGCTGCTGTTAGAACTTGTTCATCAGTCACTTCTTTTATTCTTTCCCCTCCAATCTGAATTCATGGTTACACCTACACTAAAAAGTGTTAATCATAAAACCACACAGGATCCTGACTTGCTTCAGACCAAGTCACACAGAACCCAGCATGGGTGACAGGTTTTATTATTCTTTATTTACTCTGCCACTTCCCAGAAACCAGATTATTCTATTTTTAGCTCTTATAGGGCATGATTCAAGCAGTCATTTTAAGTGTGTTTCACAGCTGATTTAAAACACTCCAGGGAACTTAATGGTCAAAAGATAGAATGCCCAACTCAGATTTTTTTTTCCTGCTGGTAGAACCTCCACACTTTCAAAATATATTTAATTCACTAAGAAATTAAAGGCCATGAGGGGAACAGAAAATAGTAGAAGTCTTACTCCAGGTACTGGGACTGAGAAATTTCTTCTCTCTTCCTTCACTCCTTCCCTGAAACTCCATGAGAGGTTCCAATTCCATTCTCACATATTTGTGTTCTCAGGTCATGGAATTTGAAGTAGAAATATGAAATTAGCAGTAGAAATTCACCAGCAGCTGGGTGAAGCTGCTCTTTGGAACCACATCCCACATCTGTTTCTAAGAATCTTTTCAGAGCCTACAGGAGGAGCTTGCTGGGACTGCTGGAGCTAAGACTACATAAACCATCGTGATTCAGGGACATCCTGAAATTAGAGGCATTCAAAACTCGAAATCTTGGCCCAGAGTCAGACTCAGTAGTTCAGTGCTGCTCCCTTTGCACATCCATTTTTCTTCAGGTGCAGCTCTCTGAATAACTAAGCAAAGACTGACAGGTATTTCAGTCAAAGTTTCATATTTAACATGGAAGTAAGAGTAGTAAGAGGAAACTGCAACTGTTTGCCTTCCAAGTAAATCCCACAGGGCTGCACATCAGCCCCCTGACACAAGAAGTCACTGTCTTGGCAGGCATTTTATTGCCAGCACAGGCAGGACACAGTAATTTAACACATGGATTGGGATTAAGGAAGGTAAAACAGATCATGTCTTCAGTGATTTTATTACAGACTAGACAAAAACACATATGAAACATCAGCTGGAATAAAAATATTCCATGTGAGTGCTAAAAGCCCCAGCTATACCATTTGGAATTGGAAACCACTAAATCTGAATTGCCAAATTTAAGCATTTCCAGCCATGAGCTACTTCCCAGCCTCGTGCAGTCCAAAACCCCAGTGCTCAGAGTTTGTTAATGGCTGCTGGTTAAGTAATGTCACCATCATATTTTCCATACTCCCAGCTTTTAAAAACTTCTTCATTGAGGCTGAGAATTTCCATGTTTGGTATGAAACCAAGCCATGGCATTGGAATTTCTCTTGGTTGATATGAAATGAGGGAAAATCCACTTTTGTTTAGGTCAGAACAAGAGATGGGACTTTACTCACTAAAAATACAAAACAAACCCCTCAAACTGGCCAATACCAAGTTGTTGAACCAAAATCTTTTCAACACCTCATTTCAGGAATCTGCTTCTCTGGCTGTAAAATCGTTTTTTTAAAAATTTTTTTCAGATAAAATTCTACCTTGTGGAGACTTTGTTCATACTGAGCATGAAAATGACTTCTTACCCTGTCAATCTAACAATGACAACAGAGCTGGTGTGGCCAGATCCTCAAATGGCACTGACACAAGATGTTCCACTCAATTCTTTTCCTATTAAAGGAAAAAAAAGTTTTAAAATAAGTTCCTCAGCATTTTGCTTTGATTTCCTTCTTCAGGTGTTCCTCTCCTATAGCACAAAGCATTTTGGTGATGTGCATCACATGAATTGTATTGAGTCCTTGCATTTGCAGTGAAGTGCACACTGTGCCCAATTAACCATTAACAATCCACACCATTTAAAAACACCAAACCATATGTTTGGGGACAGCATTCCCTCCTCCTGTGTGTTTATTTCACTGCTCAAATCCTGCCAGAAGATGTTCTGCATGTTGAACAATAAGCTGCAAAACAGATCAGTCAAAACTCATGTCAAACTGCTTTATTACATCTTAAATAACATTACATTTTAATATAGTATCTATCTTGCATCCAGCTTTCTTGAAGTACACTGACTTTAAAATTAAATACAAAAGGTGAAGAGGGATACAGGGCGTGGAGAAAGCTCTACAGAGTAGTTTCATGAAAGAGAGTAAGAGGGAACTCATCTTTTATGCCAAATCCAGGCCTAACGCACAATTACAGCACATTTTTGTACAGAATGTTGCAGAAAAAACAAAATGGAGAAAAGCTACTACTGCTGCTAGGAAGGAGCATTTCTGGATACAGTGAGAAGATAGGAAAGTTTAACAGAACAATCTGCTGTCCAAACACTGCTGCTTTTAACATTTTATTTGAAAAGAAAGCCAGGAAAACCTGCTCATTACAAAAATGACTCTGATCAGATGCAAAGGACTCATCCTGCAAGAGGAACTGGCTGTGAGGAACTGATTTAGAAAGAAGATGGTCTAGGTTCCCTCCTCCCACACCCCAGAATCTTTGACAGCGATTGTTTGAACAGGCTGTTTCTTTTTAAAAAAAAAAAAGTGACTTATCACGCTACTCCAAAACGTGCATAGCTTTGTACTGGAGTTCTTCATAGATTTATGCACAGAGTAGCAACAATAAATGAATACAGCGACAATGGTTACAGTTTTTAAACAGGTTATTTCTTCAAAGAAAAAACATCTAAGGACTTAGTCCAATATGCACTTTTTAGCATTTCTACAGCATGCGATTCTAAGAGTAAACCCACCCAATATGGCAAACAATCAAAAAAGGTTTTTTTTTCTGTTTAACTTAGAAAGTTCAAGATCATTATTTTCAAAACATTGATTTGTACATCATTTCATACACAAAGAATTGACTCAATACCCAAGTGTAGGATAGGTCTCTTTTGAAAACAGAGATTCCTGGTTGTTGAGACTTATAGGATAGTGTTAGGATATATAAACTGCCCTTCCAAGTGGACAAAACCAAAACAGATTAAAAAAATCAGTGTGGTGAAAAAGGGGGGGCAGGAGGGACCAAGGATTGCATTTGTTATCCATAAAAGGTGAAAGGATTCTTTAAACAAGCATTCATTACCTTTTACAGCATGTGCTTGGTTACCTTACTGCTTAACATTATCCTATATATGCCAAGTTTTGTGCAACAATTATCTGTGATACTAGAAAATAAAATAAAAAAAATTAGGGACTAAATTTACAGCGTTAACAACCCCCAGGTGCTCTGGGCTAGGACTCCCTTGTTTTGCTCAATTAAATACATAAGGAAATGTATTTAAAAAGGAAACTTGAAAAAAATCCTGCTACAAACATGACTTTAAAATTTGCAAGTGTGTGAGATAAAGTCCTTAACTTCAACTTGGAAACTACAGTGAAAGCTAACTGTTTCACAATTATGCTCAAGTTTATTTTCTGGTCATGCTTTTATGATAGTGTTTCATTTTTTAAATTCTCAAGACAAAAAAAATGGTCCCAAAAGGAATGCACAATTTCATTTTGCTTACAACACAGAAATTCTTCTTGGAAAGGTAATTGTGCTCTTCATTTCAGCAACAGGAGACGGAAAAGATCTTGCCCTTTGAAGTTGGGGAGGATGGGGGTCCAAGTTAGTATGGTTGGATTGGATATGCTATCGTTTTTAATTTTCAACCGTTGGAAACTTCTTCCAGTCGTGGAGTCCGCTGCTCTTCTGGCACACAGAGAGATTTGTTAACAGTTGCACTTTGATAAACTGCAAACAAGTTTCCAGCTCTGCTCTCCCTACCACTGACACATCCAGTCATTATCCTACCCTTTCCCAATGCCCTTTATTTACCAACCCAGCCTCAAAAACCCACACAGGAAAGTAAAGTATGTCAAAAATAGGCCATCAGAAAAATGTCACTGCATACATTAAACTAATGGTCTTCTAAAACATCAAATTCTTTGGGTTTTTTCCTCGGTGATTCCTAATCTGAATGATAAGCCTGCAGCACCAAATAACAGCACTTTTGGAAAAAAACATTCTGGACCCCAAACAAGGGCAGCCTTAATGAGTTGGGTACTCACCTACTTCAGTTCCAGATCTTGAGGAAGCTGTCCCATGACCCTGTTGCCACTGCCATGCCATCATCAGTCACACCTAAGCAACTGACACGGTTATCGTGACCAGCAAGGACACCTAGAAACAACAMCACAAAACAAATGTATCGCATTATTTTGGTGATTTCATGTGTCAGTTCAAGTAACACYGAGGCACGTTTGGATCAGCCAACCTCTGCAGCTGAAAGTCTTGAACACACATGGCTGGAATTTTTAAATGCCTTTGGTTTTATAAGCATACACTCAGACATAGCTGCGTGGGCTCACAAGGAGGTAATTGAGTAAATGCATTACTCCAGAAGTTTCCATGTATATTATTCCCACATTATGACCTCTACTGGTCTCTATTAGTTGTGAAGTGACAGCTGTGAAGATTCTGAAAATGTCATAGCAATAGATACACTATAACCTGCACTGCACAGCTTGCTATTTCCTCCCCACAGTGATAAAGATCAGGTAAATTTTACAAAATTTTTACAATTTGTGAAAGATTTTGGTTTAAAACCATAAGTTAAACTGAACTATGTTATGAACTCTAAARCATTTTTCATCCAATTTATCTTACTACATTTACAAGCACTTACAAGACAGACTCCTACATGCAATCTATTTGTCAATATGAAGATCTAATACGATTCAATTATAGCACCATTAAAAAAAGAATTGAGACACTAAACAGAAAAATTAAGGGAGACAACATTTTCCTCCATCCCCTTTAATTTAACAGTTTCAAGGAGGTAAAAAGAAAACCTAATTATGTTCAAGCTCTTTCCAGTCCACAGCATTGAGCCAAGATATTCTTGATAGACTTGAAATTAATCTTTCTACATGAATTAGACTGCTCATAGCACTCTCCTCCAACAGTAGTAAGTGCTGCAATTTGGTAAAACAAAAACAGCAGCAAGAAGTTTTATATACTTGTACTAAACACAGAACCACAAAGGTGTTTAATACAGGAGTGCCAATATCAGAAGATATAGAAGTGTTTAATATCAGAGGTGCCAAATCTGCCCAGCAATCTGAAGTCTTGGAACATTTCAATATGCAGAATATTTGTTCTTATCTCCTGTCCTGATGAGAATGATGAAACATTTGTGGCCTAATTTATACCTTTTTTCCAACAAAATTTTTAATTTTAAAGAGCTGAAGCTAAATTATCTTCATCTTTGGACCATGAATTTTATGTTCATTTCCTCAAAASATAGAACTCCCCAGTCTCTGTTGTTCTGCTGGCTGTCTCTACAACTACTGCCACAAATACCAGGAAAAAAATTCTTGTATATAAATAGCAACATTAATGTTGCATTGGTTTGAAAAGTTAATGCATAAACAAAGTCATAAAGTCTAAAAAAGAATATCCCTCCACCCCAAACCCTTGTTTTTAATGGCAATCTTCCTGTTCTCAAGCATCCATCCTCGAGCAGTATTCCAGTGGATTTGTAACATCACTGGGCAGCCTAAATAGGTTTTCCCAGAGGTCTGAAGTTGAGACAGTGAGAGCTGACAGATTAGTGCCTAAAACTCAATTCACACATTCAGTATCACAGAATCAGAGGTTGGAAAAGGCCACCAAGACCATCGAGTCCAACCTGTGGCTGATCCCCACCTTGTCACCAGCCCAGAGCACCGAGTGCCACATCCAGTTGTTCCTTGGACACCTCCAGGGGTGGGGACTCCAACAAAACATCAACACCGCGTTTCCAATATTTCAACCCAGACCCCCTTACCTGCTCTATCAGCTTTCAGCGTGTCCCAGACGTTGCAGTTGAAATCATCATACCCAGCTAGGAGCAGGCGGCCACTCTTGGAAAATGCTACAGAGGTGATGCCACAGATGATGTTGTCGTGGGAATAAACCATCAGCTCCTGGTCGGCGCGGAGGTCGAAGAGCCGGCACGTGGCATCGTCCGAGCCCGTGGCAAAGGCGTTGCCGTTGGGGAAGAACTTCAGCGGGGGAGGAGAAAAAAGACACGTGGTTTCAGATTTGATCCCTCTGTCTCACACCAGAAAGCAGCGAACAAGAGGGTGCATCTCTCCACAGTGGGATACAGGCAAATTCGGTGCAGAAATTCATGAAAAAACAGCCAGTTTCCCTTCACCACAAGTTTCAGGTAATTCCCTCAGCTCCACAAACTCTTATTTAAGAAAAACTGAAAATACTCATCATACATCATGCTTAAGAGCTGAGACCAGAGCAATATAAAAATATGAATCCCACATATAAAGCAAGCAGCTACATACACAGATGGCATTGATGTCCGACTCGTGGCCGGTGAAGGTTTGCCGGCACATTCCTTCTCTAACATCCCACAGTTTGGCAGAGGCATCGCAGGCACCAGAAACAAAACACCGGGCATCGGGAGCAAGGGACAAGCTCATCACGTCTCCAGTGTGCCCAGTAAATGTGGTTGTCTGCTGACCAGTTTCTATGTCCCAGAGAGCACTGGAAAGAATAATTAAAGAGGCAAAAATCAACATGTTTGTGCTTCAAGACAGCCAATCATCTCTAAAGCTGTTCATTTACATCACTGCTAAAGCCAAACTCCAGAAAGTATTAACAAGATAGATACTGACAGTAGAAATAAACATTTTTGGTTGAACTATTTGGCTGTTACAGAATAATTGTGCAGTGAAGACTGTAATGCCATCTTCAATTTTAAAACATTGGGGGGTTTTAAATTGAAAAACAGTGCAAAAAACTCATGACTGACACTCCTGGCTDTTCATACACCAAGTTCTCATGCCATGGCTGCAGCCCAGTACTTCATTTGAAGTAGCAGTTGCAAGGCTACAGCAAAAGCTGAGCCAGCATTTCTCATTTTTATAAACTCACAGAGGATGAGTAACTTTGTGAATTATGTCTGATCTTAAAGTTGCAAGTCAGCCAAATCACTACTACAGTGATAATTAAAAGTACAAAARGATGGAAGAACACTATCACCTCCCTAAGAAGAGGTATAAACACTTCGGGAGTCAGGATTTTTAATTTCTGTGATTTCTCAGCAAACCAGACCCATCAGTGGCAGGTTTAAACCAGGCAAACAAGAGATGCCTGTACTTTGATACTGTCCTTTGAAGCTTGGCTGAACTCAGGTGATGTCAAGGACAACTGCAGTTACTACAATAACTCCTGAAGCAGCTGTATTCTCTTGTAAGTAGCACAATTTTTACAAACCCTCTCTTGTTGTTTTGCCATAGTTTTTTTGGTTTTTCTAAACACCAACACATATTTAGGAACATTTTTGGCTTTAATTCCATATATATTCAATAGTTACCCAGAATCAGTGGACTAATAAACAGGTATTCAAAGAGACTGACATTGTGTAGGAGAGGCATTTATTAGACAACCTTTGCTCTAAGTGCTGCTGCTTGGGAGAACTGCAATGCTTTTAAGAATTAGATATAATAGAAAAATTGATGAAAAAAAGATGGAGGCCTTTTTTAGTTCAGAAGCCAGTATTTATGAAGACATACACCTACATTCTCCTCAAAAAACCCAGCTATTGTCACTGTAGAATATTTTCTAGGAGCTCTTCTGAATAACAACACGAACTACATTCTGTATTAGAAAAATCCAAACATGGCTTTTTAAGTAATAAATATTGAATACAAAAAGAATTTTGAGGAAAATCATTAGTCTAATACAGTTATTTCTGAAAGCCAAATACTTACATTAAAGAAAAAAATTCCCAGAACATCTTAACACTGAGAACTAGGTCAGGCTCTTCAGAACATGGGCACAAGGAAACAGCCAAAGCTCACAGAGCTGRAATTACCAGTGAAAAGTGACACACGAGCAGTAATCATCACAGTCTTCTGGGTGATGGAAAGGTTTATGAAGGAGAAAGTTTCCTTCAGTCACAGAGAAAGAGTTTGAAAAGCCCCTCCTCACAGTGCTGTCCCAGTGTCCCAGCTTACCAAGTGGTGTCGCCAGAGCTGGTGACGATCTGATTATCATCCAGGAAACGACAGCAGGACAAGTAGCCTGGAAACAGAGTAAAAGGTGCACAAATAAGGCCAGAGATTACCCTTCACAAGGCAATATTGGTTTGCTAATAAGCTGCTTCCTCCTCTCCTGAAGCTGCAGCAAAAACAACTATAAGCCTAAAAATACAACAAATGATTTTTGTATAGGAATCACCAATGTTTTGGACAAAATGTAGTTTGGGTATTTACTGACCATCCCAACCCCACCAGAGGAAGGGGGACAAAGGTGTGCAATCCACTGGCCAAGCTGGGGAGAAGTAAAAGTGAGCCTGCACTGCACACACTCAACTTTCTAAGAAAGTGGATCTCAGTGTCACTGCATCCAGGAGCAACAAATGCTGACAGCCTCAACTGTATCAGACAACTATTGAGGAAAAATAAACTACATTCCTGGTCAGTCCAAAGACCAGAGCATGGCCATCGGATGTTTCCCAACAGTGGCATCAAAGAATTTCATCTGAATGCTCTGAAGCATCTTTTTTCCTGAAATCCCATCTGCCAAACCATCAATGGCACAACTGTGATTACAGAATCAGTCTGCCTGCCAGCCACYTCCATTTCACAAAAAACATCTTCTGAAAATTCAAACTACAGCAAAATATGAAAACCTGCAAACATCAACTTCCCACTCTAGGTTTTGTTCAATTCTGCAGCAGAAAAACTGTTTGAAAACATTTTAGAACAGGCAGTGTGCAGCTCTGGACCTGCCTAAGAAAAGAAGTAGATCTTCTTCATTAGGAAATTATATTAAAAGGATTTTTTTTTCATCTTCACTGTGTGCTCAGGTAACTCTGAGCAGGCCCTCACCTGTGTGCCCAGCGAGCTCACGGCTGACACGGACATTCCCTTCACGAGTTTTCAAGTTATAAATGGAGCAGATGTTGTCGAGACCACCACAAGCCACGTAATTCCCAGAAGGAGCATATGCACAAGTCATGACCCAAGAGGAGCGCAGGGGAATAGCATGCACCTGAAACAGAGACAGTCGTGGATTTCATCTGCAGAACAGCAGATTCAGCAATGGAACCGTAAGTTTTTCACCTGTATTCAAGACAGACATGATCTTTTGGGCAGAAAAGCAAGAATAAACCAGCTGTTTGAGTATCAAACTATTTTGAGGGTAACTTGCATACGAAGCTCGTCAGAACAAGTAATGACGTAATATAACCTCAGATTTGCTTTTCCTGAATCCAGTTTCATCAGCAATTTTAGTAAAAAAGTAAATTATTTCATTTCAGTGCTCTGATTACTATCAGTTTATTATAGGTTCAGGAAAATATTGACTTCCAAGCACAGTCAGCAAAACTGCAATTCCAGGCTTAGATGCTTTGAATGAACAAGTAAGGAAATCGCTGCTTCACTGCCATTTAAATCCTTCTTTGGAAACCCACTGCAAGCAATCAAGCTTCATATTTAAATAACTACCCCATGTTTCCTTGTCATTCTGTGCTCAAAGAACCTTTTTTAGATAATTACAGAAGCTAAACCTGTTCTGTGTTATTAACTCGTTGTGTTCATCCCTTGAATTTGTTCATAAAGTCTTTGGGAAAGGGCTGATGACCTTATATCTATGGTGATATTTCATGCAATATTAACAATCTTCCTGAATTCCTTAGTCAACAGTGAAGATTTCATTAGCAGTAAAGGAACAGATCACTCAGTGATCCTGCAGCAATCAGCAGTTAAAAAATAAACCAACCCTGTCCTAAAACCACAATCAGCTCATTTTTGGAAGTCTTCTAGCAAGGAACTATATGGAATATTCACATTGAGCCGTTTTATTTTATTATTAGGAAAAGATCAAATTTATGAGAATACTGTGTGTGCTGTAGCTGCCATAATTAGCATTGATGTAAGAATTGAAGACACTAATATAGAAATCATGGTAAGCAGTGATTATTTTACCAYCTTTCAGTAGTTACAGTAATTTAGATGACATTTACCTGCAGGCTGGGGTCAAAGAAGGAGGATGACAGCAAAAAGGAGAGGTTTTATTTTTAATTTGCAAACCGTATTATTACTCTTYAGTAAAGTTATGGATTCACTGGTTTTACAGCTGGGATTCAATAACCCCAACTTCAGCAGTTGCTGCTGCAGTTGTTGGTTTCTCTCCTCTGTAGCATGGCATTTGCTCCAGTGCATTGGCAACATTCGTTTTAATGCTATGACAAGCTACGTTAGGAAAATTTATTTGAAATAAATCCAGTTCCATGCTCCCGTGCACCAGACATAAGCAACTCTGTCAACCTAACTACAAGGGGCTACATGTGAATTGTTGCCAGCCCTGTAACAGTGGCCATAATCAGGAAATACCGATCACTGTCAAATGAAAGTAAAAGTAATCCTGAACTGCATCATATGATTGCAGCCACAAAGTGATGACTCATTATAACATGTCAGGTCTTTCAGGACTTCACTGCAGACAACAAATTAATATGGCTATGCCTAAATCTCTGACCCTTCTGGTGCAACATGCTCATTATTGCTTGCTCTCTGCTAATCACTTTAGCTGCAGGATCAAACAAATCAAAACATTCTCTAGAATTGAGTCTTTCCTTGTTCTCCATTTGTGGTGCATGGTTCCACACACAGGGCACTGAAGACATTGCTGTATTCTTAATATACAACTTGATTATTTTGGAGAATTCAAAATTTAGGATTAGGAAAGCAATACAGCCAAAATCATGATGGGCAACACTTCCTTCTTATGCATTCACAATGGAATTACACAGCAATGTATCAGTTGGCCTTACCTTGTTTGTAGTATAGCTGTCCCAAATTATAAGTTTGCCATCCTGGGAGGCACTAACTAGAAGCCTACARAGGAAACAGGAGGGAAACACAATCATTGTGGGCAGACAAGGAGGAACATCTTTGTAATGAACCTTGTAAAGAGAAGAGAATGAAAGCAATTGATACCAGTGGCATTTAGTTTCTCTTTAAGTCAATCAGTAGTTAACAGGAAGTTTTTAAGGAAAAAAGATAACTGATAATGATGTCTACTCTATTTCCACAGTTCCTCAGAATCCTTGTGGTACCACTACTATATTTTTCAAGCAAGTAGACAAAGACTGGTATTTGGGCATCRAATGTAGATGTGGATTACAAAAACATGGCCATTAGGAGGAAAACAGTGGTTTTTCTGAATTCTGAATTTTTGGTGTTTCTGCATTCTGGTCGTCTGAGTTCTCTTAGAATTAAGTGATTCTCAGTGCATGCAACTTTCTAAAGAGCAGTGAAGCCACGTTTTGTAGCCAGTTTTGTACCAGCAGCACCCACCTGGAATCAGTCCCCCAGTGCATTGCATAAATTTTAGCCAGGTGTCCCCGGAGTGTTCTCCTAGTGCGCATCTGGATTCTCCCCACTGGGTCGATATTGGCTGTGATCTGAAACAGAAAATGTCACACACTGAATTTTACCCTTTACTGTTCCACAAGTAACAACTCATACAYAGCTCCAATGCAGACCAAAGACTTAAATTCTCAATATTGATTGATTTTTTTTAAATTGTCCATTCAAAAGTTATGTCATTTTAAGTAGCATGTCTTTATCACATGAAGAAATCAGCCTATTGCATTTATAAACACTCCCAGAAATCGTTTTGCTTAGGTCATATCTTCTTAGACTTCTAGGATTTCAGACCTTTGATCTGGGTTTTCTCCTCCTGCACAGATAAAAATGCGGCAGACATTTAAGTAGTTTAACCTCAGCAGGCCTTATGGTTCAGATTATCAGGGTAACACAACAGTATTGCTTCCAGCTCCAGAGCAGAGTATTATTTTCCATTAAGCAGCAGAAATGCGCCCTGAGTCACTCAAAGAAACCACTGCTCAAGGCCACTGCTCTCAGAAGCTGGACAAACATGTACTTGTTTCTGGAAGAAAACACCCAAAGGCAAAATKAAAAAAACCAACCTGCTATAGGAGGCAAACCCAGATTCACTTGCATTTACCTTCTTACACTGTATYTTGTTTGCGTAAAGGAAACTAATTTTCTTAATTCCTGTTAAACTCTGAGATTCTTACCTGAGCCAGGGTGGCATCTGCACATGCTTTCCTAGCATCCTGCAAGAGAAGGAAATTAGAGAATGAATGAAGTTCTGCACATTTTTTCTCTCTGTTTTGTCAGGTTGATTAAGCCCCCCAAAGCCAAGGTTCAGAAAGCGTTTCTGCCTGTCACCCAGAGAGGACCCATCSTAACTGCAGCATTTACATAATACACTGCCTGCTGTCAAAACACATTGAGCACTGAACTTTGAAATTTCTTCTTTTGGGAGAAAGGTAACATGTTTTTCACCACAAAGACAGTCAAGCAATGGAACTGCTAGTCCAGACAGTCTGTGCAGCCTTCAGCCTTAGAGGTTTTTAAGACCTTACTGGACAAAGCCCTGACTAACCTTATCACTGACTTTATTTTAAGCAGGAGGGTTTTTAACATTAGTGATGCTCTGGCTCAGAAAAACTTCAGTAAACATTCATTTTGATCAGCAATTTTGTGCATTGCTTATGTAACTATTATTTTCTAAGCAATACAAAACACCAGAAAGTAAAAGCAGTCACATGTGCTTGCCTTTTCTACATTAACTTYGACATTGTGGAAACATTTAATGCATCATTTCTGTCCTTCTCAAGACATATTCAGTTGTGCTGGGACACAATACATACTCTGATTTGGTTTTTCAGTTGCTCGGCCTCCTGGCGTAACTGGTCAAGCTCACTCATTTTCCTGTGCTAAAGGTGTGCTCCACTGCCACCTCTGAAACAACCAGAAATCTGAAAGACAGGTCACAATCAGGAGAATTAGGAGAAGTCATAGTTCAGAGTAGAAAGTCCTTTCAACCACTTCAAACAGCACTTGAAAAAATGGCAAATTGATTTATAAACACTGGAATACAGGTGAAAATGTGTGTCTGAAATCTCAGAATAAKGTGTTACCACACATGGATATGCTTTGCTTCCAGCCACAGGAAATAAAATAAAATTTGGATTTATTTCTCTYCTCCAAGCCCTTTTTTTTTTGTTAGAGTGTTTCTGATTCATTTTTGTATGAATTCAAGTTGCCCAAGAGCAAATGAGCAGGTAACACCAACATTAGACATGGAAGTCAGAACTTCCCCGGAGGTCTTCAGAACAGAGTAAGGAATTCTCCTAGCAAAGAATAAGGATTTAGGCTGACACAAGCACCTGCAAAAAACTGTCTGTAATATCACAGTTATGAAAAATATTGTTCTGATACCTGGATAAAAGGAGATCACTCCAAACATTGTTCAAAATTTTACTTGATAACTGCTAAAATGTCTGAGATACCACAATGGACTGTACCATGAACACGTTGCCAGAGTAAAACCAGGCATTTTTTGCATGCTGGGTTGAGGGGAAGAGTTTGAGAAACCACAGCCAACCGACATTTTTCCCTTCTAAGCCTCTGGYTTCCCAGTATCCATAAGCACCAAATTACTCATCTATATCCCTCTGTCTGCCAGCAAGACAGAGGCTCTATAAACCACCACTACCACTGAAATAACCTCAACTACTGCCTGTAGAGTTGCTCAACACTTGGGCTGTTTCCCAATATTATAATCATATGGATATTTCCCATTAAATGTACAACTTATCTTTAAAAGTTTCTGTTCCAGAAAGATACTGTTGGCATTTTCCCTAGCATTCCATATCTCCRACTCAGCTGTTTTTAAACATTTTGTTTTAAAATCTCTGCAGCTTGATAGCAGTGGAAGATGCTGAAGAAACATGCTGATGAATTTTATCCTTTATTGCAGAACAAGATAATTGGTTCCAATTTCAAATACTACATAGAGCACCTGGAGTTTATAAATTAACACTGATAGTGTGGTTTTAGAATATTTCATTAGCCAGAATTGACCCTTTACTATTTAATAAGGGAAATGCTTTGCTAGCAGCTTTACATACTATTAAGATTTAATCAGCTTATTTATCTTAGCAAGCATGTGGGTTTTGTTTTCCTCCTAAGGCCCTTCCCAAGGAGAAAGATGAGGATAACTTCCAAATTTTTATCCAGTGACAATAACAGAGAACATACTGTCAAGGTAAATTAGAGCAGTAGAACAAACACCACTGTTGAGAGAAAAGAAGTTTCAAAATAGTTAAGACTTTCATATTCCCTAAATACTGCTATCCCCCATAACCAGACTTATCTCAGGGCTCTCTCCATAGTAGTTATTCCAAACCGAAAAYCTCTAGGAACAAATGCCAGATCTTGTCATAGCATCATTTACAAATCTTTTCTCTTCTCTGAAACCCACAGTTATTTTAGAAAAGGAATTTTAGTTGGCTTCTCTCCCAAAACCTCCACGCACACAACTTCAAGGCCCTTTCAGTTAACTGTGAAACTGGGTCTCTTCTTTCTCTCTTCTGGTTCCAGGGTCATCTCTAAGCCCCTTTAAGATTGCTTGTTCAGCTGAGTCCAAAATCCACTTAAGACAAAACCCATCYTGAGTGTTTTATTATCCTGCTTTTCTTTTCAATGCTCTTTTGTTTCTTAAGATGTTGTGTTCATTCTGCATCTAAGACAAACACTCTGGGGCTGGATCTCTGTTACAGTTTGGAGCATGTCTGCAGCTCCTGGGCAGTTCACACACCTGGTCGAACACCAATGCACTACCCCTTGTCATAAAGGAATTAAACTCTGAAGAGTGCTTTTAAGAATAAACTGCTATTTTTCAGATCTTTCAGCTTTTTTATATCCAGTTCTGCCATTCTCTAAGTTAATATATAAGCCCATTTCCTACTAAGCAAACACTGACCTCTCCAGACAAAGAATTTAGAGATGGTATCATTCTTATTTCAGAGCAAGAAATCCCAAAACTTTAGTGTTCTGCTCAAGGTCACAGCAACTCACTGATGAAATTGCAATAAAGACTCAGGACACCAGAACTGCAGCTGCAGGTACAAGGAACTACTGAAGATCTTACATGCAGCTTTATTTAAGAATACAATAGGAGGAATAATCTCGTGTCAGTCAAAGCAGATATGCCCTCCTTAAAATAGCACCAATTTATTTCTGCAGAATTTGTGCACTATGCAGGAGAATTCTCTTGCATTTAAATGAAACAAAGCTTCTTTGCATGGAACAGGGAGAGGCCTAAGGAGATGAACCCTTATCCTAGGAAAAAAGTCATACTAAGAAAGTTCACTTTCCCATCTGYAACATCTTATACCCATTTAAGCTCCTATCTTGAAGACAGATCCACTTTTAAAATTCCAAGTTAGCCCCCCAAAGCAACTCCAAACTCTGAACTGCCTTTCTGTCAGCATCCATAGGAATTGTTTAAAGCAGATTTCCACATTCYCTTTGTAGTCTTTGTTGTTTCAACATCAACAGGAAGTGCTAATTCCTGCCAACACGACTGAACTCACTCACTCAGGAAATGACAACCCTACAGCAGCCAAGGGCATTAAAATATAGGAATTCTCTGAAGCCAACTGTTAAAATTTATGGGACAAACAGCAAACCAGCTTGGCTCTTCCTCTCTTTCTTTTATACTAAGTTTTAGACAATTAAATTTATGGTAGAAATATGAGATCTATGGGAAAAGGGTTCCACCCCCTTGTGCCCTTTGTAGCTATACTGTAAATCAGAGCTTACTAGACTCACATATTAAAAAAAAAAATCTTTCAAAGACCAAGGACATCAGGTAAGTTAAAAAAATGTATGGGAAAAATATGTGTATCTATTCTCACTTTTGATACATGGGAAGTTTTTATAYAGATTTATCTGTATTACAGACACAGGTCATGTATTGAACAGTCTCTGCTCATCACAAACAAGCACAATTGAATATCATGAAGTAACAGACTTTTATTTCTTGGCATTTTCTAGAGGCATTTAACCCCATTTTAAAAGAAGGTTTCTAGAAGAATCTGTAAGCTTGATGTGGATGATGATTCTATTCCTGGGCTTTTGAAAGAAGTCACTGCATTTCTAAATCAAGCAAATCTCAGGRAAGAAGTCACTCCTCAAGTTCCACACTCCTTTTTCCCAAATTATCCCCATAGCTGTGCAGAAATAGGTAGCAGCCAAGCTCATGCTTACCTCACTTTCTTTCGAATATGTGAGTGTGCTCCTGAAGGCAGCTTCTCAGGAATAACACGTTCACTTTCCTCAACTCACTCAAGACCTTTCCAGGGGCTGAASTGCTTAAGTGTCTCTGCTCTAGCTTAATTCCCTAATCCTGTTGACCAGTATACCTTGTGGGTAATTCTCTTCTTGCTGGGGATAACAATCTGTGCACTTCAAGGCAGTTCACTGTTCCTCACTACTCCAGATGACCCAAGTCGCCAATCTCTTCTTACAAATCATCCATAGAAAAGTCACTTTTCCTCTGTTTCCCACACAGGAAAATCTACTACTGACTTTGTCTGATTTGTTACTGTCCATACATGATAAAACTTCACAATTCAGCTATGCCAAAAGGATTTATAATTTCATTTATGTCAAAGGAACACCTCAGGGTTTGCTTTGCTCCAAGTGACATGAGCTATTCCCAAGTAAGAGGAAAGTTAAGGTATGTCCAGTCAGTCACCTGTGTTTCCAACAGTTTTGCACTACATTTTTTAAACTTTGGAAAGCCTTACAGAACTTCCACRTGCTTCCTGTAAATGGAGATACACTCAGGATCCCAGGGTACCAATTCTCATTTAAAGAATAAGGATTATTCACTCACTGCTTGGAAAACAGTGACAGAAGAATTCAAAGGCTAAGGAAGAACTCAAATTCACACATTTCATTGTAGCAACTCCAGTGTCCTTTCCACAGCTGAAGTTGTTTATCCAATTAAGTCCAGTTACTGACACCAAGGTGTCATTAATATCCTCACATTTATTTGTAGCCTGCTGCTTGTCCACACAGTAAGAGAAGTGGAAGAGCTGAATACAACCCATCCAAACATATATTCCTGTGTTAAATATTATTTCTCTCTGAAATTTCTCTACTGGTAACAGCAATGAAGCAGTGCTTATTAAAAATTTTTTTATTTAATTTTCTTACAGCATTCCTAAAAAAAAAAATAAAATAGGATGGAGTCTTCTACCCTCTCTCTAAATAGCCTGTCCTGTGAATAATCTCTACAGACTAGAAGAAAAAACCCCACATTTGAAATCACAGCTATGATTAAGTCAAATATTTGGAATTTCCATCCCTTGATGGTCAAACTTTGCTTGCCACAAGGTATTTTTAGTGCACATTACTAGTGCCAAAGACTAACACAATCCCACCAAGCCATTGTGGATGCAAAGTCTGGTAACACAGAGGGTTTAAAGCTAAACTGTTCATCTATCACCCAAGTGCAGTAATTTTCTAAGAAGGTCTGGCAAATATGAACAGGCTGTCTGACATTTGTTCCCTCAACCTCTTTCCTGCCAATACACATCGCTCCAACATGGATGAAAAGCAAAACACATCATTTGCAAAAACAGAGCCCAAACTTTACAGCCTTAATAATGAGCTCCCAGTGTGGCTACCAGACAGTCTCAGAGCAGGTCATCTGATTAAATGAAGCTGTGCTAATCTATCAGATACCAGAAATCCTATTAGCAACATGCACAGCAGCTTGGACATTTTCACAATGACAAAGGAATTATCCACAACTCACTGCTAGTTACAGTGAGCTGACGTCACACTGGCTTTGAAAAGCTGAGGGTTCTTTTTGTTTTCAGACGTATAGATTCTGTATTTCACTTTTATTTAATGGAAAATACAGGACTATCAGAATTGCTTATGGAACAAATTTGAGGTGTTCTCTTTCCCATTTATATAACCTAAAATAGAAGAAAAAATTCAGGGTCCTTTCAGATCCAGAAGGAGATAYGGGTAGAGAAATAAAACCTCCTGCCTGTTTTTTGAAAAACAGCTAAATATCTAGTAATTAAAAGTAACAGATTTAACTGAGCARATACTTGGCCAACTAGCAATGTTTCCCACAGACTAAGGAGCTCCACAGAAACTGAAKTTAAGAGTCTGGAAGGCAATGAAGATTTCACTGTTCCAAGAACAATAGTAATAATTACAATTACACAGAATGTAAACTCTGAAACTTTTAGGTTCTGTTTAAATAATACTGACACATTGAGAAGAACATTCTGACAAGAGCCACTTTGCTCAAAAGAAATTTGGCCTTCTTTTGTCAAAAACGGTGGAGAAGTAATTTTTCATTCATGAGAGAATGACTATTCTCATCATTTTATTTATTACAGTTCCCTGCCCCACTGAGATGAAACAGTTTCATCTGTGGTCTCCCTCTGCTTTGCCAGTTCCCTCTCTGACAGAAGGCAGGCGCTAACATCTATTATTTAGCAGGTTTCCTGGCCATTTTAAAATCCTTCCTGTTGACATAAGAATACACATGCTAAAGGAGAAAGCAGGTACTTAAGGTTTGCACAGATTAACAGCCAAAAAGCTGAAGTTAACCGCTTTTTAAAAATAGGGTGTTTCTCAAGGACTAGAAAAAAATGTATCTTTTTTCTCTACTTACATTTTCTCTCACTACAGTAGAAAGCCAACTTCTGCTGTCAAACATGTAAATTCTGGAAAAAAAGACACCAAAACCACAATTAATGTAATTATCAAGAAAGAACGCCGATTTCTTAGCAAATCTAACAGAAATTAAAATACTATCACAGTGCGGACTATTTCTGTTAGGTAACTTGAACAGCTGGCCTGTCCTCATGAAGGAAATGGGCACTGTTTTAGTAACAGTAACACAACCAAAAGACAGTGCTGGTGTCAAGAAGCTCATTTTAACATTCTTTTCCCAAGAAAACTCCTGCAATCCTGAGATCAATTCTCCTCCCCTAGTGATACAGAAGTCCATGCTAGTAGAGAATTTAGGATTATAACAAAATACAGWCCCGCTCATACAATTTTCACTGTACTCCAAAGTGCCCCCTCCCCCCAAATCAGCACTTGCAGCACACTGGAACTATTTCTGCTCAGTCCTGTTCCTGAGGTACATTTGCCTTCTAAGCACACTTAAATATCATGATATCTATTTTATCAAAAGAAGTTACATAAACCTCCTACTAACGAGCTCAAGTGAGAGCACAGCACTTTTCTAGAAGAGTTACAACTTCAAATCACTAATGATATTATCAAGTACAAAAAGAATTGGCACATTAAATAACACACACTTGCAGTCTGGACTACTGAACTGGTTTAACAAACTGGCTTTGCAGCAAGGGGAAAAATGTCAGAAATGCTGGAACAATTTTTTCGCCTGGCAGCACAAAGCAATATTTTAGTTCACCTCAAGATTGAAACACTGAGAACCACTTGTACATCCCAAACATCTGGATCTGTCCCTGTCACACACCAAGACAAGGGCTGGGGGTGACACCAGGGAACACCTGAGTGTTCAAAGCCGCTGTGTCAGGACAGTGGGAGATTAGAGATTATTCTAAGCACAAAGCAGGAAGGTACTGAAGGACAAGAACCTGAAATCAGAAAGCCAGCCTAAAACTCCACACACTTTCAACTGCAATCTCACACATAATGCATCTTTCTGATTTTACAGTTCACTACTAGCTGGAGAATTTACAAACCACTTCAGTCTCTGCTATGGAGGTTAAGCTACTTAGGATATGGATCATCCTCACCCAAGCTCATTTATAGATAAATAGTTTAATACTGTGATTATGAAACCATCACACTGTAAGCAGTTTTGTTTGTTACTGCCAGAACAACACACTTTGGGACATAAAACAGTAACTCACACTCAGAGGCTGAACTCCATCCCCCAGACACAAATACATGACATGACCATTTCAAGTTCTGAAAACAGAGTAACTCCAGTCAACTTTCAGAAGTCTTGACAGAAAAAAAATTTGCCCACACTGCAGAGATAATGAAATCTAATGAAATTCTAAAAGAATTACCTGAAATGTAAACAGGTAAATTTATGCTGGCACACTAACAGCACACAGAATACACAATAGCAAAGGCCAAAACACACACCATTATTGTCCTGTGCTGCACCCTCATTAATGCAGGAGAGGTGTTGCAGATTTCATATGCCTTCTGCAAAAAAGAAAAACAAAAACAAAACAAAAAAAGCCACTTTAACCAGCCTGCAAGAAGAGGAAGGAAGCATAACAGCAAACTTTTCCACAAAGTTGATTATTTTTCAAAGGGTTAAGTTTCCACTCGGGGATGCTCAAAGCACCCTGCGATGCAGTCCTGACAACGGAGGTATTTTCAATTCTACCTTAAAGATGGATCTCATTTAAGGACAAAAGCAGACAAGCTACTCATGAAAAAAAAGATCTGCACTGCCACAAGCTTCCATTTTTAGCTAAAATGTAGCCTGGTAAAGGCAACATGAAAATTAGAGGCCAGTTCATTCTGTGCACCACAGCACTGGCTCAGCAAAGACAGTTCTTTTAAGGAGCTCCACAAGCTGCCCTGAGCAGCCCTGCCGAGCCCAGAGCTGGAGGTCCTCGACACCAAAAACTGGGGTTTCAAAAACAGGAGAGAACAAAAAGTTCCACAGAATACTTGGAGCACAGTTTTAGTGGTTAAAGCATCACACCAAGGGACCTGGAGGTGAGCCAGCCCTACACATGGTTGGTGTTCCCGGTGTCCCCACATTCCCACAGCCTCCTGCTCCAAGTGAAGAACCAGCACAGCAATCTGGACTAAAAAAGAGTAAAGTAACTCCAGAAGTCAAAAGCATCATCATTTCTGGGTAAAGCCTCCCTACTACTAACCGCTGTCAGCCCAATATCCTTTTTTCTTTACAGATATTGAAGTAGTTATTCTGAGCTGACAACACAGCCTAAAAATTTATCTCAGCTCCAACATATTCCAGGGTACAAGCCTACACATGAAGAAGACTTCTGCAGAAGAAACTACAACTTTTTTCATGAGGTTTGGGAAAACAGGGAAGAAAAAAGGGAAGGAAGAAAAGGGACTTGGAAGAGTATGAAAATCATTTAGAAGTATTTTAACATTATAAAAAATCTGAAAAACCGTCCAAAATGAAGCAACTTCCCAAGCAGACGAAATACACTGTCTGTACCCTCTCCAAAGCCATTAACTGCATGAACATGTTTTTCTTCTTGACCTATGGATTCAATGAGACCTAAAACCCAAACATTCTGGATGTTAACTCCAACCTTCTCAAGCCTGCTTTACATTCACATTGACTAGGTGCCAAGGCTAACATTTGATTTGCTGCAAAGGCATTCTAGCTACTTAGAAACACACCATCAATTCATGCACAACCTGATGTGGGGCCAGGCAGGACCCATAAGACAAGACACCTGCCCACTGAGGGTCAGGTTCAAACCCTGGGACAAGGTTTGCCAGCCTTCACAAGCAGTTGTCCCTGCTGTAGGAACATGGAGAAATCGAGATGTGTTCAGCATGGGATTTAATCAGTGTATTCAGTCTTCTGTATATACAGGTATTTCAGTGGCTTTGTCAACATGGTTTAACATGGATCTCAACCTACACTAGTAAAAACTGGTTTCCACGACCATTACACCACTTGAATCTTAAAAATGTCTTGCATAACACATCCTCCTGCAAGAGTGGCACATGGGGTTGTTTTATCCAAGGCACACTCAAACAGAAGTAACTTCAAGAAAACCACCAACACTCTGTACCCCTGTGAAGAGCATCCCTCAGCCAGCATGGATGGCTGCATGTGGGCAGGCAGTTCCTAATTTAGCCTGTAGCTGCTCCTGTTCAGGTACCCAATGCTTACCACCACTGTAACATGTCACCTACAAGGTAGAGATAATGTCTGTGAAACCAGGAATTGCAAGTTAGTTTATTAAAATTATTTCTCATAGTCTACATAGCTGATTATTATCACAGAACAGTATCTTGATGCCCAAGAGATTACACCACCCTGCCAAATTACTGCCAGCATCATGAAACTCCAATGTGCCACCAGGCAATACTAATTATAAGTCTCAAATTTAAAGCTTCAAGACTATTTTGTACACAAGAAAACCTCCCGAACAAACCCTATCTTTGGTATAATGACTTGGTCCTAACTATCAACACAAAGAGCTCTAGCAGGCAGCTGGGAACTTGAAGGATGTTTTGCTATTTGCATGTGCCCCCCCAMCCCCGAGTTAATTCCAGCTCAGACTTTCCTTAGGAAGCACAGACCTGTAGTCCAGAAAGCCAAGTCTTTGCTGTCACCTCCTCCAAGGGTAGCTTTGAAGTACAACCTAGAGAAGTATAAGATAATAATTACCAATTCATAAATCTAAATACGCTCGAGTGAAAGGATACAACTCCTCCTTTATTTGAAGTCTCCTTTCTGGCAACCATCTGCCACGTCTGTAATTTCCAAGCACACAAACTTTGAAAAGCAAGCAATACCTTACTGACAAGTTTGCCAAAGAGCTCACCCCAGCAAGGACAACAGTAGATTGTACAACTCCTTCGAAAACTTCCTGAAAGCACTTGTGTCGTGCAAGGCCAGCACAGCTGAAGGTTTCTGTGGGAGGTATTGGCTGCTTCTTGTGCTGAAGAATTGCCAAGTTCCCAGCTGAAGCAGTCGCTGTGCTCAGTAGACATTTTTCCATATATTAGTGGGAAGTACACACAAAACAAGCATCAGGTTGAGAAGTGTTAATGCTCATCTTGCAGCAGCCACAGTGGCTGGGTAGAGAGCTGACAAATTTCCATTTTCAATATATAGTATGCAAGTAAAATAATAATTACAGGAGCTAAAAATACCTGCAACTTAACAACCTGATTTCACAAATGCTTCACTATTATCTGTAAGTCAATATGGAATAACAGGTCCCATTTCAAGGGTCACTGACGTTGAGAGTTTTAGAGCTTTTGTGTGTTTTGTTTCTAGCAGAACTCTAGAAATACTTCCCTCCTTAAGAAACTTGTACACTTTTTCTACTCTGCTTGACAGATCTAAAAGACTACATTAAGAAAAAAAAATTCTCATGGCTGCACAGAACACAGGAAAACTGTTGGCTAAAGAATAAAGGTCAGTTCTAGGGTCCTGCCAAAGTTCTGGCCACATTCCTTCATCGTGTAACCTCATTCACACAAAACAGCACATACAACAGGAAAAACCAGGCATAACAGACCTACATGGAACAGCCCCTAATCAGCCAACATGGCCTCCCCTCCAACTGCCTTCAGTGAAGCAGTGAGGCAATGCACAAGTGCCTCGCTGCTTCAGTTTAGCACTGCAGAATCCAAAACCTCCACAAAAATAACAAAAACTCTAGACCAAACCCATCCACCATAAATAGCTGCTGCTACTCAGAAAAAAAACCAAGAAAAAAATAAAGCTTTTATTTCAGAAAATTCAGGGAAGAAACAAAATATTAACAAATCTGGAAACCTTGAAAGACCTTGTAAATCCCAAATTCAGCAAGGCACTTTCACATTCAAAGTCCCAAATTGGAACTACTGTCTCAGAGGAACAGTGCATTTTTGTCTCCTCCAGAACTGTTACAGAATATGAATAATTCACCATAAAAGTTAAACTTCCATGTTCAAATTCCTCAATATGCCAGAGGTTGTTACCACACAGTAACACAACACAACACCTACTGAAAGTCACCAAAATGCTAATCATGCATAATCCATCAGCTCTTGCTCGCATGCCTACATTTTCCAAGACCTGAGGAGTCATCCCTCCCTGTGTTTAACAAGTACTTGAAAATAAACCTTTTGGATAGTTTAGCACTTTCTCAAAATAGAAGCCTAACAAGCAGACAACAATGCTAAGATTGGGGCAGGACACATGACTGCAATAAAGAGCTCTGATGTGAAGTGGTCCGTGTCTCCTTCTGCCACCAACACCGAGCAAACTCCAGCTGTCTTCATGGAAGACAGAATCCCATGTTGCCAAAATACTCACAATTCCTGATGCTAATCCCATGACCTACATTTAAAAAAAGAATCATACTGATGCAATATTTAAGCATAAAAATCTAGACTGTCACAGGTCACTTCATTAATCCTTTCTAAATGCATCTGGAAGCCATGTGCATTATTAAAAAAATCATCTTCATTCTAGGTACAGCAGAGAATTTCTGTAAAAAAATAAAAGAACTGATATTACAAGTTTAACAGATGCCTAAAGCCAAATGCTTAAAATAACACTTTTTAAAAAGAAGGGTCTTAAAGAGATCTTTGAAGTAGTTCAGGAATATTAATAACTGTCGGTACTTTGGTGACCCAAGTCCAAAGATTTCCTAACTACATCTTTTCTGCCTTGCTCTGAAAGGAACTCCCTTTTAAGAGCATTTTAACACTTCCTGATAAGAACCAGGTATGGAAAGCTAACTTATTTTAAGCACAAAAATTACTGGTATTTAATTCAAGTTTTCAACAAACTTGTATTTATTAAATCAAAATAAGCCAATATTCTAGGTTTTATTCCTTTGTTCAAATTCATCTCTATGCAATTGCTCCTTCTGAAGAGCAACACATCTATTGATAACCTCATCAATTTTATCCAACTGGTCAGTGATGTTTTTGGCTGTCTTCTTTCCTGATCTTACAACTTAAAAAGAAACAAACGCAAAAAACCCCCAAAACAACCACAGTAAGCCATAAAAACACAGAACCTGCCTGGGCCTAAATGTCTAGCTACATTTATCAAAAAATGTACCTGAAAATTGCCACTTCCTAAAGTATCCCCATGTCCAAACCCAAGCAATTTTGACATACTACTAGACATCTCCCTTCAGACTGACAAACAAAACACAGGCAGCACTGAAGGAGAATATATTACTATTAATTAACCAACAGAGAAATGACTAAGCATTTATTACTAGATGTTTCTATCTGCAGAGCCTTACAGTAACAGAACAGTTGTTTCTTACTTCAACTGTCATTTTTCACTGCTTCCTTCAACTCTTATCATTAGGCTCCAGTTTTTACTGATATTTTCACTTCATTTGCAAACCCACCATAATCTGTGTTTACCTAAGCAGGGCAGAGCACAAGCACCACAGGAATATTGCAGTCTTGCTTTAATAATTAATAATTAAAGACTGCAATATTCCTGTGATATTACCAAGTAATGCCACAGTACTGGGATATTATGTTTTCTGAAATGTGCAATCTCTCATGTCTACCAGCCGAATCTACAGGTTTAGGGTGGTTCACAACGCCAGGTATACAGAGAACATTTTCTCCTAGAAGCCAGAAATGGAAGCACACAGCTGTAGGAGYAGTTCACAGTGTCCCTGTGTGACAAATCAGTGACAGAATCATTACAGAGCAAATGAAAACACCTTACACACCTAAATATATATACTTGTTTCTTTTTAGAAGTCAACATTAAAACCATGTTTGTTCAGACATCAAAACAAGTTTTTAATCCACAATTTAAGAACGTGCTTACAGTAAGCTGCAATCCTATTAAGAAACATAATTCTTCAGAATTCTCATTAAGTTTCCAAATATTGTCTTTTAGAAGTCACTTTTGGTAAGCCAATTTTCCAGCAGGCCTTCAGTTCATTTTCTGTGATTTAACTATTCTCAGGAAGTCCTCACAAAGATTGATGCATTCCTCTATCACGATGATGTTCTGCTCAAGCTCTCCCCAAATATTTCCCAGTAGGTGCCGAGGAGAGCACAGCGTGTGACTGGATCACACTGCACTGAACTCACAGGCAAACGAACGGTGAGATGCAAAACCTGGCACAGAGGCAGGTGACTACACCACCTCCTGGTACCAAAATCCAGAAGATTACAATGAAATCCATCAAGTGGATCAACTGCCCTGTCAGGGATTAAAGTGTAAGAGAACAAGTAGGTTCCAAAAGCCTGGATGGGATTTCCCTCAGCTCTGCTTGCCAACACATCTGTCTTGGAATGATCTTCATCTTGTTAAAAATCATGTGCTGGTTCAGATATTACCATGCAGTGACATCAGTAGGTGCATTAAGATCTTCACCACAGTATTTATTATATTAGAGGAGGAAATGGGCTATGTGATCACTTATTTACAACACAAAAAAAACCAGAAACAAAAACAGTGGAATAGACATGAAAAATACTAATAAAAAAACCAATCAGTAAGACTCTGTGCCTGCATAAGCACAGAAAATCAGTAGAAATTGTATTTTGTATTTCCATAAATTTTAGCTCCACTATTTTATCAACAGAAGCTGAATCATCCATTTCGTTCTACATATGCCAGCTAGTAAAGAGTCAACTGAGTCAAAGGAGAATCAGCTGCTTCCTGTCTACACCCTTTTAAAAAATACAACCAACTTCCAGAATGCTACTCTTAGCAATAGCTTTTACATCCTTACAAGTAAAATATTAAAAACCAAGAATAAATAGCTAATCAAATTGGCATACCTATATTCCCGAGCTAAGGGAGACATTCACAGATCTAACATGATCTTTTATGGACAACTTTGCTTCTGAAAAGCATTTCCCCCATCTGAGCACGCAGGCACAGGCTGAGAACCTCACATGCTGCCATGTCTCACTGCACCAAGGCCCTCAAAACACTAATGAGAAACACACTGTGTTTCCAGAAGCAGCAAGGTAGTCCATATTCTATCAAATCTCAATTGTGCTTCACCATATGGATCAAGGGTTCCACTCAAAATGCCTTTCATTGTCAGGATCAAATCCTCAGAGAGCACTTCAGAAACAGGGATTCTTCTCCCTGCTCTGKCTTAGAACGACTCAGAGAAAGCAAGCAAGCTTTTATTGCATTAAGCTTTTATAAAGTAAAAATAATAATAATAAAAATCCAACAGATGCAACAAAAGTAACCKTAGAGACAGGCTGGACATGAGTTGATAAATACCTTCTCACCACAGCTGCCGTCACATCTGCCCCAACAAAAATAGGGGAGTTAAGACATTGGAACAAACCATCTGCTCCTTTGTGCCTCTGCTACACAGACTGTACAAAGCCTCAGAGATCAGCTAAAAGAAAAATATTCATTCTTTACAACTRTGTTAAAGATCTTTATCCAAGCTGCAGCTAAAAAGCAGAATACGTTTAATTCACTGAAATAAGAATTTAGTGTTCAAACAGCACACTGATCTTCAGTTAAGAGATTAACAGAGCACTGTTGGAATAAGTTTAGCTACACCATGAAAAACAGCTGTTTTCCAGCACCAGTCTGGAGATAAGAAGTATTTCAGTGGACCTTAAAAATCAACAAAATATATTGTATGCATATAGCAGATAAAAGATACTCAGTAGAGATTAAATATGGCATGACTTCTCTAATCTTTTCACCCAAAATAGACTGAGCAATACTTTGTTCTCTAGCCCCACAATCAACATGCCCCATCTTTAATCAATGTGCAAGCAGCTCCATTAGTTTTGATAGCAATGATTTATGCCCTGAGTAGCTCATTGATTTCTCGCAATTGCTGTATTTTGATATGTACTGTTTGTACAAAATAAGAGACAGAAGAACAAGAAAAGCAAGGCTGAGCCTGAAAAGTCGAGTAACACAGGAGACCTTGAATCCATTAGACTGAGAGGTGGTGTTTGGGAACAGACAAGGCAACAATGCTCAGTGCTGATATGGAAGTACAGCCCAGGGCCAGTATCACAGCAGAAGGCACAAAGGTACAGCAGGAAATATTCACTTTCACCCTTGGACATTCCTCTTCCCATGGGACTGTATTAACCCTCTGAAAACTTCTGGCATTAACCCGTAAATATCAGTTGCATTCCTGAAGATGGTATCCATCTCGTTAGGTCATCAAAATAGAGAGGAAAATACGATAAATAAAAAAGCAGTAAAGTAACACCAGGGAATTAATTTAGAAACACAAACTGAAAATACCAGAAGACAATCCCATCTATTTTATGGAAAAAAATACCTGCAAAGTGGTGTCAAACCAGCAGCCAGGGTTAGTTGAACCCTGGAGCTCCTGAGGTTCTGCTCTGATCCCGGAGCCTCAGCATAGCCTCTCTGAACAAGCACCACCACTTGGGGCCTGTTTGGAGCTCCTAAATGCTCACACTCTAGAACTGCTGTGCCCAGACAGTAAAGCCCCAGAGGCAAGCTCAGCACAACTTCCCCCCCCACCCTAAATCAGCATGTCTTGGTAGGATAAACCACAGTACTTCCTGAAATGCTGAACTTCAGTACTCCCTGAAATGCTGAAGCTTCATCTACTGTCTACAATCAGAAGAAAAAAAGGAAAATTTAAGTTGAAGTAAACAATCTGACCTCACTGTCCAAAGTGTCTATGATATTTGAGCTTCCAAGCACAAAAACCCCACTTCCCCAGCACCTCAGGCACCTACTGAAGACCCACTACCTCGTGAGGATTTTAAATTTGTTCAATTGTTCCTGTTGAGTCTTATTTTCTGTGAGCACCATACAGCATTTTAAGCAAGGAACTCGCACAGTAAGTTTTCAGGCACTGGCCAGATAATATCTGACAGCTGTAGTGAAATGCAGGACTTGGTAACCTGCAGCACAATTAAACTGCCATAAGCATCAAGCAAGCCGTYGTTGATCTTTGTACAGACACCACCTTTGTTACACAGACAGCGGCGTCTCCTCAGCGTTCTGCCACTCCACAGAGAACGTGCAACAGGAATATCAAACATATGTTCCAACAAAGACAGCTCCTTAATTAGTACAGTATCAGCTTATTTTGAGCACCAAAGGGTTCAGCAGACTATCACATCTACTTTGTTTTTCTAGACAGAGAAAATTACCACACCACCCTCCCAATACATTTGTTAGGCTATCTGAAAAAAAACAAACCAAAAAAACAAAACCCTCCCCGGTTTTGGGAACTAAAGAGGTAAAATCCAAGAGGACCATGAACGGATTTCTTCTCAGCATCCTGAAGCAGTGCTCTGTTGAGCTCTCTTACTTAATTTACTGGAAACAAAACACACTAAGTTTTGTATTATAGAGTTATAACTCATGGTATTTTAGATACTGAAACCTAAATTTACTTTTTAGCTTTATTTTGAGATTCAAGCATTGTCATGTCCAACACATACCTAGAACCACTTGGTATTGACCAAGATGTATCAGCTCAAATATCTAAACAAAGTTAAACAGAACAGAACTTCACACGTAAGACTAAGCCGGACTTGCTGCACTGGGTTTCATCACGAAGACCTTACTAGAAAATATTAGTATTGCACACATATCAAAGTAAGAATTAAGTTCGGGGACTTCTGGTCAGTGCTGTTGACAGAGTGAACATTTCTCCCTCGCCTTACAAATTTCACTACTGAAGATAACCAAGCATTAACCTTTCAGCTCTCTGCATCAACAAAAAAGGCATTTATACCATCTTCTGGATGGTTTTAACCTTGGAGCTTTGACCCACCTCCTATCCCTCAATTGTTTTGGTAAATCCCTCAAATACGTACAGAACTCCAAACAGGTGGAGTGAATACAAAGTGTTCTGATTTAAGAGTGTACCAGGGCAATCCAATCTCTCCAATTCCAGAAGAAAGCCACGTTTCCCACAGATGACAGAAGGGCAGCAACACCTCAGGCAGCAGCTTGCAAGGCACATCTGGACAGATACAAGCAGGGCACGTGCTCTCCAACAACATTTGGAAGCTCAACATTTGGAAGCTCAACATCCTGCCCAGTCACCCTCAGGAAAAGAAATCCAGGAAAATATCCCATGTTAGCACAGATGTGCCACTGAGAAAGCCCTTACAGTAAGGCACACCCCATTAATACTGGACACGTGTATTTCTGGTTCCATGGAAGTTGAACTCCAATTTTGAGGCGCACAATTAAAAATTCTTCTGTTGGAGCAGTGCTGGAAATTTCAACATTTCACAGAAATAAAACAAAACCCACTCAACTTGTCAAATAACTTCATGGTTTTGCAAGTAATTTTAGATAACCTCTATTTATTGACAGATTTTAGTAAATCCTGAAATGTCAGGATAAACACAAAGCACATGTTCCTGAGAAGACTTTTAAGATGGTTCCCTAAATCGAGCCCAAGCCAGGCAAAAAAGGCAGAAATGCAGCAAGAAAACCAAGATGTACAGATTGAACAGCTCACCTGTGACAGCTGAGCAGAAACTCTTTTTCTTTAAGAAAGAAAATAACTGGCAGCAGCTGCTGTAATTAAGGTTACTGTAACAGAAGACAAAACAAGGCACACAACACAAGGCATCCTTTTCCTGGCAGTGAAGGCCAACACCCACAGTTGCCTTTCTCAAAGTCATACAGAAAGCCTTGAAAATGTCTTATTTAGTTCCTCACACCCAGCACAGTCTSATTTTGTAATGAGGATGAGGTAAATCATCCCTGATACCTGAACTGGTACAATATTCCCACCTACTCTGATACACGGAGTGCAGGAGTTTAGATGGAGTTGGATGGAGCTCTGACTTTCCAGAGAGAAGTATTTTGGTTTTGCTTTTTTTTTTTCCCCTTTGCTGGGGGAAAAGAAGAACAAGCTTAAAATAGTGACAAAAATCTATACATAGCTTTGAATATAGGACCACATTACATAAAGCTACAAAAAATTATCTAATCTATCTAATTACAGATAATTAATATTTTCTTTTTTTGGGGAGTGCTGGCAGGCATTACTGCAGTTTTCAAGAAGACATCAAAAATATTCTCATCTGAAAAAAACATGATAAACATAACCGGCATGAAATTGTAGGCAAAACTTCTCCAGATCAAGGTAGAAACACAGAGAAAAAAATATTTACCTATCCACATTTCAATTAATCCTTAGAACGTCTAGAAGACATTTCTCTTCTAAACAGAGAACCTTCAGAAACTGCAGTGATTTGACAAGCTGAAATTCTATTTCATCAAATTAATATACATATTTTTAATGAAGCAATTTCAGGCAAACTACTTACAGAAATGAATTACATTTCACATTAAAATGGCAACTAGATTTTTAATCAGCTCCTCTCCCTTCACTGTATTATCTGCTACTAATTTTTCCCTCATCCAGTTCTAAATACAATCTATGAAAATAACTCCAAGATTTAGCCTATCTTTACCACCTTCAATTACAGAGYTACCTTATATCTTGTCTCCTTTAAGCTCCCTCAGATCACCTTCCTCAGGTCTTCAGCCTCATTTTCAACTTATCCACTATTAGGATTCCAAAACTGACACAGCACAGGAAGATCAAATTTTAACCCTTCAGTCCCACCAAATACAGAAATAACTACAGCTCTTCCCTTCATAAGCATAAGGCAATTGACAGAAATACCTTGTTTTCTATAGTTCTTAATTACCATGGAATATCTGACAGAGGGAACCTAATTCATTATTCCAAAGCCAGCTCTCCTAAACATCTGCTACACCTTCTGAAGCACTCCTATTTTAAACCTGCTAGAGTTACTTGTATTGGATTTTAGCAAGACTTAAATCCAGCAATATCTCAACAACTGAAGTATTTGCTTTGTAACTGCTTTCTCAAACCCTTATTCCTGTGTCCTGTCACAGTCCCTATCCCCAAACCCTTATTCCTGTGTCCTGTCACAGTCCCTATCCCCAACGAGCTAAAATATCAATAACCAGGTCAATGTATGAGCTGGATGGATCTTTATTTTCTGCCACTTTGGGCCAGCGCTGAAAATCCTGAACAGAATTTAAAAGTTATTATTTCCAAGGCTCCCTACAAATCACACTTCCACAATGCCCCCAGAAATATTTTTTTTGGCTAACACATAAAAAATTCCCATGTAGGCATCTAATCTCAGCACCCCCACTAAAACTGAGCGTAAGATATACATAGCAAGCGACACCACATCTTGGCTGCTTCCAGATGGCACCCATGAATATTGTCATTACTCCCTAGCTGGGTTCAAGACAGAAAATTCCTGCATTTCTAAGAATATACTGGGCAAGGCAAGCATCACCCCCTGTAACCAGTACACTCAAACCTCCCAGATAGGCAGAAATATTCCCTTGTGTTTTAACAGACTAACAAATCATAACACATTCTATAGCACTCTAATAAATGCAATGGACAAGCATTCAATACAAATTAATAGTCTTACAAGATATTAATTGCTAAGAACTCATTTTAGGAAGTCAGCTATTAAAAAAAGAGGCCAAGAACATCCAATTTTTATGTTCACAAAATTATTTTTAAGTGTGTATTTCTATTCCAAGGCTAACCATCTCCTTTCTCTCTAYTTGGAAATCCTCTAGTACTTTAATAAAAATGCAGTATTCTGCCTCAAAACCTATCTTGGAGTGTCCATATTTCTGCACTAGGAAGTCTTCCACAGTAATTTACGTCGATTATTTTGGCAGCTAAAGTAAAGGTACTGCTCATAGCCAGCTCAAAGCTTTTAAAAACCTCTTAACGTTCTGCTCAACTACCAGTTGGCTCAAGTATCTATGGATTCTGCATATATTTCTGTTTGGTGAAAAACAAATCCACACTCACAAAATCCCCAGCACACTGGACACCCTGTGAAGAAATAATAAATTGAGACACTATGTTAAATAGAAACATAGGGGCTTGGGGGTATTTTTGTTTTTTATCATGACCTTGGCTAATACTAGTTCCAACTTTATCAGTGGGGAGAAAAAAAACATTTTGAATGGAGTATGTATTCTTTTCATTTTGAGTCTGCACTTCAAGCAACCAAGAGACTCCCTTCAAAAAATGTCCACTTTATCTTCAGTCACATGCTTCACAAACATTTCATTAATGCAAGTTAGCTGCTTTCAAGGTTATGCCTTTTTTTTGCAACATAACCAGTAAAACACCGTAAAAAAAAAAAAGACCCCATCTGAAATTGTGGCATGGCCACAGGCATTAGAGACTCCAAAGACAACTCACCTAAGTTTAATTCAACCACTGGAATGCACAATTTCCCATTTCAACTTGCTGGTAACAAAGCAGCGCTAAATGCAATTCCTGAGACAATACGGTGTGCCATATGGCTAAAACTGGATATTAAAATTGAGAATATCAATTACCAATCCACTAATGCTGAGAGCCAAAATCCATGGACAGTAAGAATTTAATCCAATTCGCTGCCTAGAACATGAGCTGAGCCCGACGTAGAGGAGACAAATCTACTGCTGGTATCACAGAGCGCAGACAACTCCAATTTTTTATTGCAGTAACTCTAAAACCAGCTAAACGTAACACTTGCTTAACATCCCTAACCACAGCTCCAGGCCTGGTAGGAATCTACAAAAACAACAAAAGTTTCAGATGAATTGGCATCTGGTTTCACAGGATTGAGAAATCATAACTAAGTTACTATTTAAGAAGAAACAGTTTAGTTGTTTTCCACATGACCAAATCGAAGCCTCCAAAGCACCAGGAAGTTACACAGTGCAGCCAACATCTTGCTTAATTTCAGGAAAAGGCATCCTACAAACACAATGTATATTTCTACTATAATTAAAGCACCTTGAAATTACAGTAGTTGAAGGATTTTCTTATTGTAAGTAAACTAGTTTAATGGTTCTAGTTTTAAAATTTTTAATAGCTGTGGAGTGTTTCTTCCAGGATGATATTAAGAATCATGCTACACAAAATTCTATACATTCCCAAATTGGACAAAACTTCATTGATTACTTGCACRAGAATTCTCATTAAGTCCAAATACAGCATCTTCGGCCTTCCAGGAGGCATGGAGGTGATTTTAAAACTGTCCTGCTAGGATTTCCTGTGGAATTTTAATTTACCATGTTGTCAAAGATTTCATGCTAGGATGCCTGCTACGTACTGACTTAGCAGCTGCAAGGACTCAACAAGGATAAATGTAATTTATCTTACCCAAAACAGAACCCCACTTCACTCTGCTCCTCTCTGATCCTGTACTAGAAGGCCAAAGTCGTAGTAACAAAAAAATTGCGCAAGTAATTTCAAGTTCAACAGCACATTAACATCAAATGGAACTAACAGTTTATTGCACAGTATTCTTGATTGAAAAAAATGTTCTTGAAACACCAGAGGAGTAAAATGCACTCAGCTAATTTCAGCTTTTTTTTTTCAATTGAAAAAAATACCAGCAMCACAAGCCTTGACTGAAAATCAGCTCTTCTGCTTCCCAACTTCCTTCTGCATGAGCTACAGCTGGGCTACTACAATAAACTAACAACCAACTGATTATACATTAAGTCATAGATTGACAGTACTAAAAAGTTTGATATTATCAAAAGTTTGGAGGTCATCTGAATACAGGARACATAACAAGCATTTCTTATTTTTCTTGCTGGGAAGTGTATTATTTTAAGCCTGAGTCCAGTATATAAAATATTAACCAAGCCATTTTATTTAGGCTACCAAAGTTAGGGAGTTTGGCACTATAGTGAAATATCACAACAGTTAGAAATAAAAAGTCCATTTTTCTTAAAAGTTACTAAAAAACACACATAAAAGGCTTTAGAAATTTGTAATGTCATTTTAAGACAAATTACTTCTCAGACACAGAGCTGTTCTAATATCCCCCAAACCTTTCTTATTCTCGCCCATTAAAAGAACAGTTATCTAGAGGATGGCAAGAATTCTGGGTCAGCAGCACTCTTAAACCCTCCCCAAATTGTCAGGGTTCTGAAGCAGACAGGAGACTCTTCTGTGTCACAGAAAGACACCTGTCTGCACAGGCTCGGAGCTGATGATCACCTGGCCAGCAGAGACCCACGGCCCAGCAGAGTCTTTGTGTACCTGTGCTCTACGTTTAAAAACTGGTTTTCAGCAACAGGCTTAATAAAAGCCAGGAACATTTTGATGGTATTAAGCAGACACTGCAAGGTAAAAAGGAAAATTGTGTCACCCCTTTATTCAGTTAAGAGCCTATGTGAACATTTCAATAAAACTATTTACTCCTCCCACCTAGTTCCTATCTGGAGGAGCTCACAAAAATTAAGAAAAAACCCCACAGATTTCTCGCAGCAATCTTCCAAATGCTCCTCCTACCCCCACCCCAGAACAGAAGMAAGCAAAGAGAACGAGAAAGTAAATCTAAAACACAATTACGAAATAAGATCTAGTTTGGCAAAGCTGGGGTGAGGAGGAGTTGAAAAATGAGAGCTGCCTTGCTGCAAACGCCATCTTGTTGCAGCTACTGGGCCCAGGCACAGAGAGATCCATTCATTCACAGCAAAAAGAAAATCAAACACACACCCTGGCTAATCTGCAGCCACCAAAACAACTACACTATTATCACCCCTTCTCCTTCTCCTCTCCAAAAGCACACATGGGAAAGAAATAAACTGATTAACTGCATATAGGACGAATTTAGGTATTAACATATCATCTTCATTTCCTCACACGTATTTCACACACACATCGACAGCATTTTGCCTTGTTTCACATCCTTGTGTCCAGATCAGCTTAAAATATGGGGTAAATCTCTTACGATGAGGTGTGGATATTCTACAGCAGCAAAACGTTTAATTTTTCGGTCTTAAATCACCTCTCCAAGTTGAGTCAACTATTCTCAAAAGCTGTTTCAATAATCACTTAAGCCTTACATTTACAGTCCTTTCCTCCTATTTCCTCCTGTGGAGACAATACATAATAACGTGGCAGTCGGCACATCCTAGAAAGGATGCCTGGTTTAAAAACGAGTCCCAGCCATGACTTTGTTAGAGAATAATGAAATATCACATTCGTTAAAATTTCAGTTCATCTTCAGCAATGATAAATTGACATCTTACAACAACCTCTATATCATTCTGATTTTCTTCTGGACAAGATTTTTTTGTTAATAAAACGCCTCATCTCTTTCATATTTACATGCAATGCTTTACACATCTTCATTCCCTACAAAGCTGTAGGATTAAAAATCCTACTCGTTCAATACCCCTTGCATGGATAAAAAAAAAATAACGCTGAAATCCTTTCAATAAAAAGCTGGGAATTGCAATAATATTTTTAACAACATTTCTAAGGAGAAAACTCCATCTTTCTATTGTAGCAAACACCCTCCATGATCTTCGTTATCGCTGCTACGGGCACACAAAAATATGCAGCACCGTAATACATGGGGGAACAAATATGCGGTTTGAATCCATCCTCGGTTCCGGTTCTAACGAGAACAAAACCTTCCCTACCCCTCCCTCGCCCAGCACACCCAGCATGAGCCCCATCTGCGAGCCCTCGGCTGGCTGGGGGTGCTGGAAGCAGCCTTACCCTGTTTGTCTCACCCCCGGCTCCTCTTAATCAGTTTTCCACCATTACAGCAGACACACCATTGCTTTTTTTCCCCTTGAATCTCTCTCCAAATATTCCCTCTGCCGGCTGGATGGCTCAGGAAACTCGCCTTTTGTGCCTTAAGACAAGACCCCAAAACCGTCTAGCAGAGACCACTACAGCGTAATTACAATTAAAAATGGAACCCCGCAAGATCTGAGGTCTCCTCCCTTTTCGCCTGGAAGCCTTCGAGAGGGAATCAGTCCCACCCCCACCTTTTTCCCCTCCTCCTCCAGCTACAAACACACTTCTTTTTTAGGGGAAGCTGGAGCCCCGAGGAGGTGGGAAGCGCGGGGGAGGGGGGCTATTTCCAACCCCGCCATACCGAGGGTCTCCGAGAACGGGGGCGATGAGGAGGCGGCGGCCCGGGGGGCCCCCGGTGCGGCGGCGGAAGGGGAGGACAGGCGAGGAAAGGAGAGGGAAAGGAGAAGTGCGGCAGGAGGAGGAAGCGCGGGGGAGGGGAAGGAGCGGGGCTGGGGGGGAGCCGAGGGAAGATGGCCCCGGGGTGGGGCCGGCCGGGGCTCGGCGGGCGGGAAACGCGTTCTGAGGGACCCCCGCCCTCCCCGCACCCCTCACACGGTTACCTGCCCTCCCGGCCGCTGCTCATGAACCGGGCCGGTCCGTCCGCCGCCCGCGGTCCTGCCCGCGTCCCGCCGGCCTGGGGAGGGAAGGGGGGCGGAGGAGGAGGAGGAGGCGGCGGAGGAGGAGCGGGGGAGCCGCCCGCGCTGCGCCCGGCGGGTCCCGGGGAAGGCGGCAGAGCCGAGCGGGAAGGAGGGATCCGCGGGGGAGGGGGTGTCGCTGGGTCTCGACTCCTCCTCAGCCCGCTCAGCTCCCCGCAGCCATCGGGCAGCGGCAGCCTGGGCGCGGCGAACCTCCCTCCTCCACCTCCTCCCTCCGCCCCGCCCGTGCTGCCCGCCCGGGAAACCCCGGCTCGGCTCCCGCCCCGCCCCGGCCCGCCGCCCCGCGCAGCCCCGCCGCTCCCCGCCGACCCTCACCGGAGGCTCCGCCGCCCCGCCCTGGCCCCGCACAGCCCCGGCCGCTGCGAGCCTCACCGGAGGCTCCGCTGCCTCCACCGGGCACCCGCCCAGCGCGGCCGGGAGGGAGGGCGGGAGGGCGGTGCGCGCACCCGGGAGCCTCGCGGTGCGCGCTCCCGCGCGGGCAACGCCCTTCGGCCCCTCACGCTGGCGGCGGCCGCGCGCTTCCCGCCTCCCGCCCGCGCTCCCGCGCGCTCCCTCCCCTCAGCGAACAAAGGGCGAGGGCGGGCGGCGTGCGGGGCGATCGCGGCCGCCTCGCCGCCCCTGCAGGCCGAAAACAAGTCTGAAACAGGCGGATGGGAACAAAGACACGAAACTGAACCCACAAACGGTGTTGTTTAAGCTCGGGGTTTGGGAGAGGCAGAGCCCCCTCGCCACGTTCGGTGTGAGCGCTCTGGGTTGTGGAGCGCAAAAGGGCGGGAGAGAGGCCACAGGCCTTAAAATGCTGCTCACAACGAGGCTGGCAAGCAGTAAATAAATACCTCATATCACCGGCGTGTGAGCAGAGACTGCGGGAGCTGGGCCTACTTAGTCTRGAGAAAACTGAGGGGGATCTCATTAATGAATAAAAATACATCCAAGGGGTGTCAGAGGATGGTGCCAGACTCCTCCGTGGCGCCCAGCGGCAGGACGAGGAGCAATGACTGTAAACTAAACCAGAAGTTCTGCCTCAACACGAGGAAGAACTTCTTTCCGTGAGGGTGGCAGAGAACAGCTGCACAGGAAGGGTGTGGAGCGTCCCTTTCTGGAGACATTCCAAACCCACCTGGACACGTTCCTGTTTCATCTGCTCCAGGTGACCCTGCCTTGTCACAGCGGGCTTGGACTGGGTGATCTCCAGAGGGCCTTTCCAACCCCAACAAATCTGTGATCCTGTGATCTTTCCCTCAGGAACTTGACAAGTGGCAGTTCCGTAGCTTAGAACTACTTTTTTTCCAATTTCACTTATAAAGGTACTCGCACAGCCAAAGTTTCCAGAGCCGCCTTTTCATATTCTCCTCACAGCATCCATCACTGCTCTGGAATGGTTTGTACAAAAGAGAAAGTAGTAAAAGATTAATAAGGGAGCATAAAAATTGCAATTTCTGTCTTACAGACGGGGCCTCATGTAAACCAGGCAGGAAAGATGTTACCAAAATGGAATCATTTCACACCAGAACTCACATACTGAAATCCTAATTAATATTGAAAAGTAAGTATAGATACAGTATTACATCACTTTCCTCCTATCAACAGGTCTAAATCTGGGTTTTTTTCCCACTCTTTGTTTATACYTTGTTAAAAGGTGAGATTACTTGGCGACCTAAATAGGTTTGTAATAAAATGTAAAACAACATTATAGCCAATTTTCAATTAAAACCTATCTAGAAAGAATACACTGTAATAAATAAAAAAMCCCACAAAGCACAACAAAAAACCAACCAAAAATAGGTTAAAGAGGCCAATATTTTTTCTGCAAACTCGCCCCCTAATAGATTCTTGCTTCTCCAGAATTTAAACCAAAGTTTTCCTTCTGTCATGCTTTCTGAAGGGAGGTGTGGTTACCTGTAATTAGTAAGAGAAAGAGCAGGTTTGCCAATTAAACTGTAGGAAAGTGGGTTGGCTATTATTCAGGTTGTCTATTATGAAAAACTATTAGATCCTAGTGTGGTTAAGCCTTTGATTTATAATAATCAAATGCTTGTTTTTAAATAACCTTTATGATGCACTAAAGCTTTATTTCATCACCCTGAGATTTACAAATAACAAAATAAGAAATTTTACTGAAATTAGAATAAATTATTCTTGAATTATTGTCCCAAATTGCTTATATTCTTTCCAGTAACCATGGGGAAATTTCTGTTCCACCCCTGAAATGTGGACAGGAATTATCCCATTAAAATCTGTGGAACCACACGTATGTAGATGGGGATGTCAGTGTTCTTGAGGCTAGAGATTCATCCAGCATTCCCATCTGGAAAATACTGATTAGATCTAAGTGCTTAAGAAACACCACAAGTTTATTAGGTATTTGCAAAGTTGTCTGCAGATTTCAAAAGCAGTTCCACACAATATATAAGTCATAAAATCTCAGGTAGATTTATAGTAGGCAAGTTGCATGATTTTTTTTTTTTTTTGAATTTTGAATTTTTTTAGTTAGAGATTACTTTTAGGCTTAGCAGAGATTAAAATATCCTTTTGGGAATACACCATGATTTGTGTGGAAAAGAATGACCACTTACTAGATCAGGAAAAAAAAAGTATTATACACAAAGGATTTAAAAGAAAGAAGAAAAATCTGCATTTTACAAAGGAAAATTCCTAAAACTTATGAGATTTTGTGGAAAATTTTCAGGCAGCACTGGATCATACAGAAAAAAAATCTGTGTAATGAACAAAAATAACATTCTGAAGTTGATAACAAATAGTAAATCACATTTTGCTTCTTTGAGAACATAGCTGCATTTAGATTTTGTTATTGGACTAGAACAATTGTAGTGTGAATTAATTATGTGATAAATTACATAATTATAAATTATATCATTATTAACTAATGGATGCTTTTTTCCCATTGCACTTTCTTATCATACAGATACTGCTTTTCTTCGTGGTATTTCTCTTACATACTTTTACCAGTGGTGCAATTCTAGTACCTAAATGTGTTTGGAGTTTTTTTTAAATAAAATACACATTCAGGTCTTATCCTCTCCTAGGAATCTCTAATTTTTTTCTTGCATTTTAATTTTTATGTATTCTCTGTTTCATGAGAGCTAAAGGGAATTTCTGTCCACAGGTCTGTGCTCTGCCATGTCTTCAAATCCATGGAATTTGGGTAAGGAAACTGGATCAGTCAGAAGTGTTTGTAGCATATATACACACAGCTACTGCTTTCACCACACCTATTCTTTTGTAAAAATGCAACTGTTGCAATAGTTCCTGTTTCTGATCCAGTGACTTAATTATATCTTATTCTGCAATGAGAAATTTGATTAGTGTACAGTTCCACTCCTGTTATGAGGAGGGATCATGACAATTGGAGATGGCTGTTTACAGAGGGGAGGGTTGTTCCAGGTAGGGTTGGTTTGGTTTGTAAATCTCACGGGACAAATCAGTTTTGCTGCATTTAAAAATCTGTCAGAAGAATCACACATTGCTATGTGCAACAAGGTGGGTTATTCTGATGTCCTCAGATAATCCTGTGCTGGAAGCTACTGCACAGGCATTATTTCTATTTTTTAAATTTCTTTTTCATTTTTAATCTTAATTTTTTTTTTTGGATGGGCACACAGATACATAAACTGTCCTAGTTTGAAGTGTTCAGTGGATGAGTGTGCAAATCACCAGAAGTCAGTGAACTTATCACATCTGAGTTTATCTCTATATACTGCAAAAATATTGTTTGTAACTAAAACGTTAGCTGAAAATACCTGCTAATACCTGAAGATCTAGTATAGATAATTAACAAAAACAAATTTTATGGTTTTTTGTTAGTCCACTTTGAAGCAGCAGTTTTGCTCCTGGGTTAGAGCTAAAGAAAACATCTCTGTAAAAAGGTTGCTCCATAGTTCTCCGTTGCAAAATTTCTTGCACCTTTTTCTCAATCAGCTGACATTAACCCCTTTGTAGGGAGCATCCTGAGTTAGATGAATCTTTGGGCAGTTTCACTTCTCGAAGTAATTAATTTTTGCCTACAAATAACATTATTATAATCAAAATTTACATATTGCTATCTGAGTGAATATATTACATGGTTCTTATGATAACTGAAGATCCTCCTTGTCTCTGAAAGAATAACTGTCACCCAACAGGTATRATTTATGCTTTCTAAAAAAGGCTGAAAAATCAGCACTTCTCAAGATTGCATAGCTCCTCAGATGGTATAAGAATGCTGCTGAAGTAATAAATAATTTTGTTTTGCCTCCTTTCTTTGTAACTTCAGGTAAGTGTTTTTAATAGACTTACTCAAAACCACCTCATATTCCAGAATCACACCAGTACCGTTTCCCATTCCATAATATTTTGTCTGCCTTTGACTGCCATAGTGTGCATTCTGTGGACCCTGGAGAGCTCCAAAGAGACACTCACATGATTTTGAATTAGTTTGAACTTCTCCATTCGATCCCTAAAGCAAGGCAGAACTCTTGTTTCTCCTGACATTGCACTAAAATTAAAGGAAGCTTATACAATGTTTAAATTTCAGCTGTGCTTCAATCCTGAGTCTATTCAGAACTCTTTTTTTGTTTTTGACTATTGTTTTATTTTTTAGAACCTTATTCAGAACTGTTCCAACCTGCTGTTATTTACCACTTCTTTAACAATTGGATGACAATCATCACTGCTACTTTCTGAACAAGGACCCAGGTAGCAGAATATCAAGATCATTCATTAGAGAAAATAAATAAGTAAAACCAAACTGAATAGAAATCCTCGGTGAGGCCAGGCAGAGCAAAAAGTAGGAGTAGCTCAGTCTCCTTAGTTACATTCTGCATTCTCACAGTTTCTTCCAGTTTCCCTATTATTATGGAACAAAAGAGTTATTTTAAACGACTTCTGAGAACATTGCATAAAATTAGCAAAACTGTGTTAGTCTGCAGAGAATATAATTGACAAGATTTTAAGGTAAGGGGAACTGGTTTTGAGAGCCTTCTTGTCATTTAGGACAAAAAGGGAGGAAAGTCCATACAGCTGAGTTTCTAACTAATACACTCATGGAAGATGATTCAGAACTTCTTACTTATGGAGAAAATTAGGATGGGTTATCTGTGAAATGGGTTCAAGGACAGTTAATTCAGAATTGTTGAGAGACTTTGCAAGTCACTTCATAATGCTTTGGAAAAATCCATTGCTGGAAGTGAAGCAGCACAGTTGTGAAGGCCCCCAGCTTTCCTGGATGTGTTACTGGGAATGTTATAATCCTGTTATGTGACTGTCTTTGAATATCTCATCCTTGACAGAGGGAAAATAAGCTGCATTGGAACAGGACACACTGGGCTACCTGTCCTAAAAGGCATTATCTCTAGTCTTGTCTTCTCACAAATCCTGGTTGGAGGTGGTTTTATTTCCAGGGAAAAACCTTGTTCATGTTGCCTTATGACCCATTTAAAAATCAATGCTACAAGTACCTCTGATTTCAACAGTAATATGAATCGGTTGCCTGGTTCCCAGGTGTGATTGTTACATTCAGCATAATCTGAAGCATTTTCCAAAGCCAAAAAAAAAATCGATACTGTTGTCTTAGACATGGGAAACTGATGCAAAATGATGTGAAATTATTTAGCCACTAACACGCAGCACTTTATGGAAAGAGGGGAGATGAAATGTTGGGGTTGCTTGAACCTGGATCTAGTGTTCCTTGCAGTCAACACCATGGTTTTATACTGTGATACAATCCTACAGTGTGACAGAAATAGAGAATTTTGTAATCTATATGGAGGCTTGTTCAACAAAATACAGAACTTCTCTGCTGGGAGCAAGCTCTGTTCTGAACTCTTCTGTTTGTTCCAAGCTTGGAACATAAACAGGTGTCTTAAGGATGGTCTGAGCGTGTTTACGCAGTTACAAAACACCAATTCTCCTTTTTTTTCCATTCTGTTTATACAAATCCATATTGAGAGAGCCAGAAGAATAGCTTTGAGTGCTTTTTTCCTACAATCAGAATTGCATCAGAGCTCTTTTCCACGTGCTGGGGACTATTCTGCTTTTCCTTTGTACTCAGGTATTTGTTGTGACTTTACATTTTTTGCTGTACCTTTAAACTTACAAGCCGTAGCTTGGCTTTTAGAAGTCCTCTGGTGCTCCTGGAAAATAATATAATAGCAACACAGGGAATTGTTATAATAATCTTGGAAATCAGATTCTGCAGTGTGTTTGTACACACATCTATAAACACACGCATGGGCACACAACCAACTGCACACATGTAGGTCTTCCTTTAAGTAAGTAACATTTGAGTTGCATGAATGCTGATGAAGCAGTTTGAGTAAAAGCTTAAAGCCTCATATTTCCCCATTTAAAGGGACTTTCCTCAAGGGGTTCATTGAGCAATTAACAGAAAAACAACTGGGACCCAGGAGATGCTGGGAGTTTAGAATCCACATTGAGAATTCAGCCTAGCTACTAACCTTTCCGTGACGTCAGACACACCAGACCTGTGGTGAAGCTTGAAATACCTTCAAAGACAAGAAAGAATTTGCTAACCTTGCTATGTGTTAGATTCCCATAGAACTTCCATCCCATTTTCCATCCTTGACATAGCAGTTTGGGAAAGCAGGCACAAGTGTGTGTTCTGGGGAAGCTGCTACCAAACATTGGAATTACTGTGGAGAGATCTGTTCTCTCAAAGAGCCTGACCTGCAGCTGAGGGAAGACTTCAGTGCTGCTGCAAGATTCCAGAATCCAGAAAACAAAAAACCAAAAGTACTCAGGGTCAGGGGAACTTGTACCATTGTCCTTGGAGAATCTGTGTTCAGTCAAACAAAGCCTAATTGCCACAGAGAAAAGGGATAAGGTGTGCTTAGACAGTTCAGTAGTCATTAATTGAATTGCAGTAGGTAATAAAATGAGTAGATTCAGTGATGGTTACATCCTGTCCTCCAAAAAAAAGTATTTATTTGGGAAAACGGACTGGGACCAAGTAAAATACAGTTCAGTTGCTGCTCAGAATGGAAGAAATTGCAGCCAAGCTCTACACTTCTGTCTCTGAAAGTTCATGTCCTTTGAGCAAGGGGCTGGGCTGGGTTCTAAATTTACAAAAAAGAGAACTTTCTTGTGACCTCTGGGGTCTGTGACAGTAAATATCCCAAGTCTCACACCACTTGTCAGCAAAGATCCCGATTCTGCAAAACCTTTTCTTGTGAGGACCTGTTACAAAGAACATATTTATAAAATTCAAGTTTCCAAGCAGCAAAACAAAACATATAAAGTGTAACATCTCTCAAGCCACTGCCCAAAGGAACTGACAGAGTTGCCTGGTTAGTACAGTCTGATTTTCAGAAGCTGAATGAATGTTTTAGTAAATAAACAGCATGTGAAATTGAGTTTTTATACAAAGACAATGACATATAGTAGAAAAAAAATAAGCCCCTCTACATGTATATTTTTGCTTAGTCAAGCCAAAATATTTATTGAAGAAATAATTTTGATGGGAAATATTTTTATAAACCTTAAAACACAAATAGGTTTGGACTAAGAGATTTTAAAGGGTCAAGAAATACATTAAAAATAGATAGTCAAAATAGCATAAACCACCCCCTTTCCCCAATGGTAATGTTATCATGAACAAACACAAAACTAGGAAGAAACCCCATAAAAACCCTGTGTTTCTAAAAATCTTTAACTTTTCACCCACTGAACAGAGTAGACCTGAGAATAAAATCTACTTGTAGGTGATTATTGTGTGTTGAGTTTTGATGCTTGATTAAAGGCATTTTTACTCAAGAATTGTAACAGCTGGAACCCAGCTTTTCTATTCCACCGTGGGCAACATGAAATCCTCATTTCTCACCTACAAAAGCTCAGCCACAGAGCTCTGGTGTTGCCGATGTGTGCTTAGGTGGAGTTATGCTGTTACATTTCTGATGTGTGTTATGCCAATCCAATAAAACGTAAAGACCATTGTACCTTTGTGACTTCTGCCACACTGGTACCAGTAGGGATTTGCATTGGTAATACAACAGCAGCAGAAAAATCTAGGTTTGAAGTTATGGGTCCTAGACTGCAAGTAAGTCAAATTCCCCACTAACTTCAGCTTTGGAACATCCTAGAAAAGATGCAGCATTATCAAAGACTGACATATAAATGTGCTATTCAGCACTTAAMTAAAATAGACAAAAAACATGGGAACAATTTTGCATAAATGGACTTACAGCAGTATTTTGAACATCTTAGATTACTGGGTAGTACTTGGAAGAATAGTTTTGTTCCCTTTAATTTAATATTTTAAGAAAGTAATTGAACGGTTTCAACTCTCCACATTCCCATCTTTTATTTATTTTTTTTCCCTATGGGTTATGGTCTACCACCATAATATATCTACAAATAATTTAGTTTGAAAAGGACTCAAAAAGAACACCTTAGAGAAAAAACAAACCTTGAAAAACAGATAATATCAGTACCACCTTCCAGTATTAGAAATATAATACACAAATGTACTTCTTACTATTTAAAACATGCTTGGAGTTTCATTTATTTTATGATCAGATGAGTCAATTTCAATTTTTTCATCTCCCCATAGTTCCATATTGGGGTTTAAATCCTCGTAAGAAATGTAATACGAATAAAGATGAATGACATTTTCAGTACTTTTAATAAAACGTCTTTCCGCTGCCAAAATTAATGTTGGAGTCAAAGCTAAAAGCACTCTGTGGTTTACTAATATGCAGCAGTCAGCAGAAATGCATCCAGAGACATCATCCCCCTTTGGCATTTGTAATTGATGCTACTCCTATTTATTATTTATTAGTCTCTTACTTCGAGTGTCTGAATGTGACCGAAACTCAATGACTCTTTTGCTCTTCTATTTTCTTGTCTAAAGTCGCAGGTGACAGGTGGATTTTAACCCCTCCCTGCCGCCCAGATCAAACCACTGCATTTGGCACTGAGGTGACTCCCCTTTCTCTGCATTCACATTGTGACATTTTTCCAGCCTGGCGGGAGGCCGGACGTTGGGAGCACGTGTCTCCTGGGAAAGCTGTCAGAGAGCACCCAAGGGCAGTGTTCTGCTCTGTCTGCATGGGCTGCCTCAGGTTATTTTCTGCACTTGCTGGGCCTGTGCTACAGCTAAAGCCAGATCTGTGTATTCATGTCTGGCAGCGAGAAGGGAGGGGAGATCTTGGGAACAGAAAGACTCGATCCAGGGGGGCTGCCAGAGCTCCCTGCCTGTCCTCTYCCCAGTCCCACTGCCCAGAACAGTCGGTGCTGGGGCTCTCAGGGAGGGGGCTGAGCAGTGCAGGTGCTCTCTCTCCCCCCTCTCACTGCAGCTCTGGTGTCTGTTCAGCTGTGCTGCTGGAAGGCACTGAGGCAGGTGCTGCCTCTGCTCTCTTCCCCAGTCAAGCACGTTCTGTTCGGGAGATGGGTTGGTGATGGAATAACCTCTGCTTGGTGGAGCTTAGTCACACTCTGCAAGTACAGCATGCTGGGTCTGTTACACCAGCAGAGAATTCTTGTAGGGAGTGCGTGCACTGTGCACTGGTAGCATAGCCACACATCCCAGAGAGAGCTCCACGGGCAGATTCCAGAACCGGGAGCATCATGAGCTGCATCAGTGCCTTGCCATGCTGCAGTTTATCCCTGGTGAGTGCTTTACTCCATGGCAATGTTGCTTCTGGGATCCTAGTGAGGATCTCTGCACACAGATACACAGATCTGTTCCTATAGACGTAGCTCAGAGGTCTCTAATGTTGTGCCACACTCAAACATCACCTTTCTCCCAGCAAACTTCACATCAACTTCCAATTGTAATGTTCACATTTTTCCTACCTGCTTTAGTTTGAGGCTCAAACTGGACAATTGGACTGCCTGACCCTTGGGCTGGCATCTAGTAAGCTGTTTTTAAAAGACACCAAAGCCTAGATAAAAATCTAGGAAGTGAAATTAGCCTGTTAAAATTAGTGATAGCTTAGGCAGTGACTTGATCCAAACCTGGTTTTCCACAGTTTTTCTTTGTAATTGCAGCAAAGTTACCTGATGGCCAAATTGTCTGCCTTTGATTGATGCCYACTGTGATCAATAAGAGTTTCCCTGTGGAAGTGGGATGAGTGTCACTAAGAATGACTGTATCACCCATGTTGATCATGTTTGCTTAGGGACTGGGTGCAGGTACAAAACACAGCTCAAGAGTTGAGGATATTTTGGAATTAAGTATTGTCACCAAGAACCACTGGTCTGTGCTGCCTCCCTTGTACACTTGAGCTGAAGGTGTTGGCTATGAACTCAAACTGCTCTGCAGTCCTAAGAGTTTTCACTCACATTGGCAAGGCTGAAGTGTGTTCCCTGCTATTCTGCATATAAGGAGGTGGAGGAAGGAAATCTGGAGAGGAAGCTGAACTTCCTGTGCCAGAGATTTTATACTGGAGCCTTCCCTGAATTTAAGACAATGCAGCCAGAGCTGTAGATATGAATCACTAGAACTCAGACATGCAGGATTTGAAGAAAGACCCTTCTGCATCCACACCTATGATTAGGGGTTCATGTAATAAAGAACAACTTGACTGATTTCTGGACCTAGCAGTTGCCTCTTCCATCCCCCACCCCGTCTCCAGACTGATGAGAAACTCCCTTTTTTTTTCAGTTTCATTTCTCTGAATGTTGTTTCGTACTCAAAGGAGCCAATTTGGTCATCAGGATTAACCTTAGGTCCATGGGTAAGTGACAGCACAAACTGAGATACAAAGGGAACAGGCACCAAGGGGCTACCTGAAAGGACCAGGTCCGAGCACACAAATGGGAGGGGACGAGGAAGAAGGGCTCCACATGACAGCCATCAGTTGATCAGACACACTTGCACTTTTATGTTTTATAATTATAAATGGATGAAGAAGTCACCAAACTAGTTTCATAGATGCTCAAATTATCCTTATCCTGATTTTGCTGTGTTGTCTAATTATGTTAACATGTGTTACTTAGCATCTTGCACATTGATTAAAGCTTGGAGATTTTGGGGGATACGTTTTGTACCAAAAATAGTGGGATATGTTAGGAAATCAAGAGGTAGGAATCCATGAGAAACTTTGAATTTTCCTTTTTATTATTCTAGCATAGCCCTGAGCAGTGGGTTTACAGTATCACAGGCTACAATTCACGTAAGATTTTTCATCAATAACCATTTTGATTGAAACCTGGGGGAGCAAGGCCACGCTCTGATGAAATACAGTTTTCTTGTTGGTGACAATGAGATAAACTAGAGAAAGGAAGGGAAATATCTCTTCCTTTTCTGGCCTGGAAAAGCATTATTCCCTATGTTCTTTTTTTAATCCAGGCAATTTCCTGTACTTCTAAAGCACGGTCTCCCAAAGGAGGGGTATTTATATAGCACCTTCCACCCCAAAGCACCACGCAAAGCAGGAGGAAGGCTGCATTTATTTTCCTGCTTTCCAGCAGCTTACCCATTTCTGATTAAACAGTTCGTGCAGAGCAGAGCAGAGAGGAGAGACGCATCTTTCTCTGATTTCATCTTGGCAATTTTCTTCCCGCGGGGACGCGCCGGGAGCGCGCCGAGGTGAGCGCTGCCATGGCGCGCCCGCGGTGCTCCCCGCCGGGGTGAGGCCATGCGGCGGCGGCGGCAGCTCTGCAATGAGCCCGTGCCCGGGTGGCACAGCCGCAAGCGAGGGGGAGGCACCGGCACGGGCATCCGGCTCAGGGGCACTTCACGCTCTGCTTCTGCGGCTCTGCGTTCCGGGCCCACGGTCAGTAGAGATTCACTGAAGAGCGCACTGAAATTCAGGCGAAAGTCCCGGTGGATTTAGACAAGTTGGAGAAAAGACGGGGTTAAATATTTGGATGATTAAGGCATCGAAGCATCTGACGTATGAGGAAAGGATGAGCAAGCTGGGAGTCTTTGGCCTCAAGATGAGGTGGTTCAGGAGGGATCTATAAATGTGTATAAATACCTGGGGGAAAGTATAAAGAAGACAGAGGCAGACTTTTCTCACTGCGCAGCAGCTTACAAGATAAGAAGCAGTGGAAACAATCCAAAATACAGGAAATAACAAACATTCAAAATATTTTCACTGCAAGGGTGGTCAGACATTAGAACAGGTTGCCCAGAGGGGCAGTGAGATCTGCATCCTTGGAGAATTCAAAGGCAGAGTGGGCAGGGCAAGCTGCTCTGGTTGGCCCCAGTGAGCAGGGTGGAATGGATTAGGGGATGTCCAAAGGTCCCTTCCAACCTCTATGATCCTGGAATTGTTTACCAATGGAAAATAGAGGCAGAGACATTGCAATTTGTACCTCTCTAGATGCCCAGGATATCTGTGGTAGAGCTGGAGTCTGCCACACTCCAGATGTTTCTTGATTGAAAGATAGCCCTACTCATTATCAAAGAATTTTTCCTCATTATTACCRTGGAAAGTAACAGAACACGTGCTTTTTTATTTCCCAGATGGCCCAAGTCATTTGAATTTCTGTATTTTACAGCAGGTACGGCGGGCCTATCAAGAGGGAAAAGTCTATATGCGAAATAATTAAGGAATAAAAGCATATCACATTTTCTCCTCCACATAATCCCACTAAATGTAATTGCCGTTGTGTGCGTTGGCCTTGCAGCGCCGAGTCTGCCCAGCCGACCTTCACAGGGGCCACTCCGGCTCACTTCCCCCATCTGCTGGGAACACGCGGCTCAGCCAAGGGCGGAGGAAACGTTCTCCAAACWCACGCGGGGTGTTTATTTTTACGGCCGTCTGCTTTGCCGGCTAATCACGGTTCTATTGCCTTCAAACCCAGCTGGAGTGACCTCATGCGCGGGGCAGAGCAGCTTCCTCCTACCTTCTGCACAGCCTGGGGTCTCTGACAGCTGCCTGGGAAGGCTCTTCGGGGGAAGAAACATCTCCAGCCCCATGGAGCTGAACACACCTTGCCCCTCTCCCGTCAGCATATTCCGTACTTAGCAATGTTGTGGTGATGACTGGATGAGGCACCTGAAGTCCAAGGGCTGTTTCTAAATTTCACACTTTGCCCAAGTTTCTTCTCCAGATTCGCCCCTTAAGAGGGGGAGGGAGCGGGGAGGTTTTTTCCCGCACTTCATGTCCCACACAAAGTTCATCATGCTCTGACTGTACCTGTATTTCAATATGACAGCGCAGCCCACGCTCACTGTATTCATCCTCCAAATTCTGTGCAAGAAAAGGCAGTGCTACAGTCCCCGTTTTACAGACCAGTGTCACATGGGAAGTCTGTGGCAGAAAAGTCGCCAGATTGGGTTTCCCAGGTCAGTACTTGGATCTCGGGACTGCACTTCCTTACTTGCGGAAGGAAGAAGCTTATGCCATAAACTGTTAGCATGGAAAGAGAAAAAACAATGCACAAATAAGAGCTGAACATGAGGCTCTTCTTTTTTGTTTCCTTTTTGAGCTACTTGGGAAAGCAGGGTGAAAAAGTGAGTAAAAATTAAGTACTTTAATGCAGATTCAGGCATTTCTAGGTTTGAAATAGAAATTGATTTTCTCCTTTCTCCAAGTGCCCAAGGTGAGCTTTGTTATTCTAAAAGAAAGTGAAATATCTTTGAAAGTCTGCATTCTTTTCTACAGGCCCCCTTTGCCTCCCAGTAAGATAAAAAGAGCTCTGGCATTTTATAGTCTAAATTTTGACTGTCCAGAACAAAATGTTTTCCCAGCAATATGGGTTTGCACCTAAGCCTTTTTTGTGCATTGCATTTGACCTTAGGATGTAGAATTTCATAAAACATTTATTGTCTTCTCCAGTTTTTAGAGCACAATTCCCCTGTGATACTTTGTTTTCATCGTCTGCTCTGAGAAGGATTCCAAGGCTTCTCTCGCAGTTTGAATTTTAATTGTTGGTGAAGGAAAGAACCTCTGCTACGTGCAGCAAAATTAGTCAGTGTCTCCCTAAGCAAAAAGGGTTCCAACAGATAAAGATAATTAGAATCAGAACCAGGAAACAGCTAAGAATATGGAAAGTGTTTCTGGGAGAGCTGTTTTGTTCCATAAATGAGCAGGTTTTGCTCATGTCCAAGTGTCCCACTCATCTGGACTGGCAGCAGCAGTGATCCTTTTCCTCAAAAACTGCAGCTGATAAAGACAAAATGCAGATAGAAAAAAAACCAACCAAACCTTCTGCTGAGCTATTTGTGGACAGTGAGGCAGACAAAGGCAACKGCGAGGCAAACAAAGAAATGGTTTTTTCTCTGACTTTTCCAGTATCCAGACCCCAACTCATGCCTCAGTCTGGATGCTGCAGGTTTACCACTTAATACTCTCCAAAGATTATAATGCATCAATTATCAAAGCCATTCTGGAGGTACCACTTTACTTGTATTGTTAACGAGCTTGGCTATAAAGGGATTTGCAACCTGAATTTCATGACAGAGCCAAGGTATAATTTGCCCTGGGCTATAAAGCCCATGAATTATTGAGGAAATTTACTTCCAYGTCTGCGTTTTCTTTCTGAGCACAAGTGCTCGTGCTGAGTGCATGTGTGTGAGAGGAGAGACAGTGATGGGAGCTCCAGCCTCAGCAGTCCATCTCCCCAGCACAGGCTCTTTCACACAGCCAGCAAAGAACAGCAGAAAATAACTGGCAAAATGATCATTTTGAACAAATGAGAGAAGAAAAATTGCATGCTGAACAGTGCCAGAATGAGGGCCAAATATAAATCACAATTAAAAATGCACTTTGGGTAATTACAGAGAGGGGCTTTTCCCTTAGAGATGTCACAAAGCTTGTGTGGATAGAATCAGACTTGAATAGACCTAGTGATGGTGAAAAGCACCAGCCTGACAAATCAGAATTCTGAGATCCTCCATCCAGCCAAGCCTATAACCTGCTGTGGGACCAACCTCCCACCTGGTGTTCTTTTTAAACCTGGTTTCTTATGGAAGCAAGGCTTTGGAATCACAGCCAAATCCGTGTCCTGTGTYCCCTCCTTCCACTCTGCACACCCAGCTAATGACTTCTGAATCTACTGACCAATTTCAAGCAAAGTGATAGACAACTGGAGGTTTCAAAAAGGTGAAGCTTCCAACTGCTTCCTGAAAAGAGGAGCTGTGTAGAGATGAGGGATCTCTTCAACACTCCATTGCAAGAAAGACTCCAGCATGAAGTCACCCTTAGCAGGCCCTGGAGAAGGCAGGTCACAAGAAAGACCTTAATAGTTTCCTAACTATGAAGGTTACAGAGCAAACTGAGCTGCTTTTGGTGTGCAAAGGAAAGTCTGTGTTCCTGAGGCTGATTAGGTCAGTAGTAGGTGTTAGCACATAGTTTCTGTTTGAGTTAATGAACCATGTTATAAGGCAAGAGCCTGGGCAAAACACAAGACTTTTCCTTAGGTGTTAGAAAGGAAACACCAGATTATGCCCTTATTCCTAGGAAATCACAGGCATCTGGGCTTTTGCTTGGGGTTTTGCATCGTCTCTGACCAACTGGAAGCAGACCTTGCAGTTTGGCAGGTACTGTGTCAGGTGCTGCCGAAGTGTTGTGCAAACCAAGGCACGAAGGGCAGGGCAGGGAACTCGAACCGTTGTGATCATTCCCCATCCTCCTCCAGCTCCTCCAGCAAGCTCGGTCCCTTCCCGAGCCGTTCCCGGTGCTGAGCCACTGCACACACCGAGAAGTGAGGGACTGCCCTCTTGTGTCAGTCGCTATTGCTTCATTTGCCTGGGTTTGGATTCCCGTTTCTGTWTGTGAGTGAGCGCTCAGCCATTTCCCTCCAACACATATTCCTTCTTTGGAAAGGCAGAGGCTTTGTTCTGATTACTATGGAAAAGTTCAATAAATAAAAACACATGTGCCGTACTTGTGACTTGGAGACRTCCAGGACTGGGCATATATTGCTCTTCTAGCCAGAGACATCCAAATAGTTACCCTGAGTTATGCCCAGTCTCCATCTTGACACAGATAAGGAAGGCAGAGGAAAGAATAAAACAGGAGAAATATAATTAAGGATGACAGAGAGGAGACACAAGAGAAGCAGATTTGTTACACCAGTCAACCCTCATAGTAAGTTACATGCAAGTTAAATATAGAACCGACCCTTCCCTCGGGAGCCAGACTCACGGACAGCTCACACACAACTGTGCAGCAGTCTCGGTCCTGTTGGCTGGCAGAGATCTTCATTTTTAAATCATTAGTGCTTATTTCCAGAGGAGTTCTTGCAGTGATGGTTGTCAGAGAATAACAATCTTCTAAAAGCTGTGCAAGCTTTTGTGCCCACCACTTCTACTGCCTGTTAATGACAGACACCTAAATTGACGCTACATTCACTAATAGCACCAAGTGCTCATGCTTTGGTTCCTGCTCTTATCCCAGAGCAATGAGCCACCCTGGCCATTGCTCATGTCCTTAAAGGCGGCCAAATTAGTACCTTGCTAAAGTGGATTCAAAGAAAATCATTGCTCAGGAGTGGACAAAATTCATACAGTTTGGAATATGGAGGGGCAAGGGAAAGAGCTGGCATTTAAAAACCTGCCTCTCTAGCCCACATTTTTCTCTGGGCTGCTGCCGCTGTAATCAGCCCCAAGCTCCCAGTTTTAAAATGATGCCCAGCAGTCATCCTTCTATCAGTACTTCATGAAGAACCATCCCTAAGAGTAATTTCTCTGGACTTTTGTCCAGCCTGCACTGTGGTATTTGTATCTATAACTTCTTCTGGATGGCTCAGCAAGAGCATGTTTTGTGTCATCCTGCTTATTCCTGAACTCATCTGTGTTCTGAACTGGTGAAAGCTGCCAGGAACCTGAGATTTTTCYTTCCTGTGCTGCCTGAGACCCTGACACCTGAGCAGATAATAGAGTATAAAGGCATCTTTGAAATATTTGATGAATATTTGAAACACATCAGTAATACCAAACCATGTGTGCAAGTGTCTCTTTGAAATTAATGTGTACTTTATCTGGAAAAAATAAATAGCAAAAGGAACCACCCACAAGTTAACTCATCTTGAAAATAGAAAGATTTACAAAACCTCAAAAACAATCCTTTCGGGTCTCATCACCACCACCACCACCACCAAAGAWGTGTCTTGTCTCATCTGTCTCATTCCCTGTGTGTAGCTGTGAAACAACACAAAGCATTTCCCTCCACACGCTCTCCTGTCCTGCCTTGGCATCTTCCTACTCCTTGAGGAACATGAGCCATCGTGCAGCAATTTGTCCTCAGCAGTTTTCTGGACTGTTGATGTTCTCAAAAGAAGAGAAACTACAGAGGCTGTTGATTGTGACTTGCTGGGATTCCCCCTTCAACTCCAGCTTGGGAAACTTCTGTTCTAGAACAACAACTTCCTGTTTGTACTGTTCTGACTGTGTATTCCCAAGGTGGCAAAATTCTCCTGACCTTTTTTATTGCTGGACACGAGGAACAATTTTTTTATCAGAAGATGAACAAGCATTCACGTCCCACTTTTACAGGCATTTTTAAACAGCTGCCCTTTTACCTCATTTCATATCCTTGAAGAAGCTTTACCAGGGGATTACAGCAGTCATAGAAAGCATTTCTTCTGACAGATCATTACAAGGGCATGAGAAGAAACATCTTTCCATCATAACCTACTTATAAACCCAAATGCTTCATGTCTTCTTTAACTCTTACAGTCCTTCTCTTCCTTTATTCCCCATCTGAAATGAGTCAGATCTGTGGCTATTCTTTTGTGGCATCTTCTGAATTTTCTGAATTTGCCTGTGTTGCTGGATCTCTGTTGATTGTGTCAGGTGGATACTGGCTGGGATTCAGCCCACCTGGTGTCACCTGTTCAGGGATGTCATTAAGTTTCTGGTTTATCTGTGCCACTTGTTTTCCCATTTGAACAGCTTCATCATAAGAAGGTGGCAAGTCCATTGCATAGAGAGTGTAAGCTGGAGGGGACACGGTGTTCTTATCAATATCCACAAATACTGAAGGAATCTGGACACTTGGAGGGTACTGCCATGAGCTATATGCTGTGAAGAAAAGGAATTAAAAACAAAAATTAAGCACCTGCATGTAACACTGGTATGTAAGGGGCTAGTACTGCTTTTTTCCAGGAAATTACAGACTCTTGTGGTGTCAGAACATATGCACTGTCTACTAAAGCTGTCCATATAGAATCACTGCTTGTCTTCACTGTCACTCACTGTGTCACCCTGATGCCCTCCCTTCACCTCTCTTGCCCACCCTGAGGGGCTGGAAGTTGTTCTGGGAGTGCATTGGGATATTCCCATTACTGCAGGGGCTGGACACAGGATCCCAGGCACACGTTCAGGAGCAATGCACCACTGAGTGGGTGACTCCCAGAGGATACTCACAGGTCACTGTGCTGTGGGCAGTGCTGTCACTGTCAATGCCAATCGCTGTCAAGTCACAAGGGTGCCGAGGGAAGGTCTCCACTGGAAGCCTCTTCTTCCGGCAGCAGAATTTGATGCAGCTTGCTGAGATCCCACAGAGCAGGAGCAGGAACACAGTCAGCAAGATCAGCCTTAACGAGGGAGGGGAAAGACCATCATTCCACTGCTTATGTTTTACTTCTCCCAGAGCAGAATATAATTTCACTCTAAATGGCTGGAAGACAGGCCAAGCCTCCTGGATTTAGTTCCGAATGGGAGCTGGATCTTGAATTAGAAAGTTGGATCACAAACACTCAATCACAAGTTGGAGAACTACTGCGCATTGGTACAATCCATTCTGGCTCACAGGTGCCATAACATTCACTATTTTTGGGTTATTTTCAACTTCTATGCAGGGAGAATGACTCTGCTTCCCACAGCAAGAGATGAATCCACTTGTGGATCCTGTCTTTCTTATCCCTGTTTCCCCCTTTCAGGCACTCCAACAGCAGTGCACAGTCTGTGCCCGCTGGAGTTCAGAAAGGAAACAGCAGAAGGTCTCTGTCCCCTAGAAGGGAGCTAGCRAGGACAGGGCAGTGCCAAATCCCAACAAGTCGGTGCTGGGGAGCTGCCCTGTGCAAACAGCCAATGGCCAGCACAGCTCTGGCTATTTAGGAAGAACAAACAAGCCCTTCAGTTCAACTGTAGTGCACTCAGAAGGGAAAGATGACACAGCCCCGGACGAATGCTGTTCCCCACCTGACACCCTATCTCCCCTGGCCTCATCCAATCCATTCCTCTGGCAGCTCTCAGAAAATACAGAAACTCTTCCCTGATCCCTCCCGAGAGAAGGGTTTCCATTGCCTTATTCCAAGTAGTGCTCATAACAACTTCCAAATGATTCTGGGTTAGTAAGACTAAATCCCCACTTACCAGACATACCACAGGCTTGTCCAATCAGACATGTTCTGAGGGCATCTGTGGAGGAAGGCAGATGATTCACTGATTTAAACAGCTACGGTCAAACAGCGCATGTATGACAGGGAATGCACTTCCCAGGATTTCTGAGGTGGAAAAGGGAAAGCACTCAGTAAGAGTATGGAGCAAAACCACTTTAGATGTAGTTTCAGAGAACTGTTCTTCATAGCTGTACAATTACTCCAGATGAGAACATGCAAATAATCCCACTGTAAAAGTTGGCTTCTGACTCAATAAATGTTTTTATTGAGTGGTGCTTTACTCTTGCTGGAGAGAGAGAATGACTCGTGCAAGACTCCCGAAAAGCAACTCAGAATGGTATTTAAAGGTAACTGAGATGAAGTGCCTCATACCATAGGCCTGTCTGAAAATGCCAGCCTAGATTACTGCCTGCTTCCCCCACTTATTTTAAAGTTATTTTTCCTTAGCTCCAATGCAGCCAGAAATGTTTCTTTCAGCTCTATTACAGTACAAAAGGAGGAGAACAGCTCCCGTTCCATTTCAGGAGTGCAGCTGCCGCAGCAGGACTGTACGTACTGAACCTCATGCAATGGATCTCATGTGCCAGAACAATGGTTCTGACCACAGGAGAGGATCTGGAAACCGTTCAGGGGTTGTCACTTCAGAGTCATCTTAGGAGAGAATCATTCACCTCAGTCTACAGAGCAAGGGCAGCCAAGTGAAATTTATAAGTTGCTGATTGCCTTAGAAATCAAAAAAGAAGTTGTAAGGGATGGCCATCAGCAAGTCACCGTTCTGATGCGGGAATGTCACTTGGTCACGGTGGGAAAGGTTTGGGAACAGGCAGTAGGTTACTCACCCGTCAGAGTTCTCACGGTAGTTCCCAGAACGGAGCGACGCCTRGGAAAGGGGGGAAGCCGGGACTGGATCAGCAGGTGGCCGAAGGAGAAGTGCCTCGTCTACCTGACGCATGTGCTCCGGAGGTTCCAGCGGTGGGGGCGAGCGTCCGTGCCCGCCGCGTCCCGGTGTGCCCACGGGGAGCGAGGCAGCGGGAGCCGCCGCTTCAAGGACACGCGGCCGGCGCTGAAAGGGGACACCGAGCGCCCGGGGARCCGCGGCGCCAGCCCGTGCCGGGGCTGCGGAATAAATAGCCGGCAGCATCGCCAGGGGGGCAGAGCCTGGCGGCGCAGGGGCAGGGGCAGGGCGGGGTAGGACCGGGCAGGACCGCCCCGCCCGCGCCCCGCGCTCCCGGATCCTCCGCCCGCCCGGCGGGAGGGGTCGGGGGCAGCCGGGGCGGGACCGCCGGGCTCCCCCCGCTCGGCCCCCCGTGCCCCAGCCCCTGCCCCAGCCCCTGCCCGCCGTGGCCGGGAGGTCCGGGAGGGGRTACAGGAGGAGAGAGCTCGGCTGCAGAGATTTCTCTGGAGCGGCTCGGGACCGCGCGCGATGCTCTCGCCAGAACATAACCAGATGTGCCAGCAGCTGGACACACACCCTTTGCCTCGGCTGTGTCAGAGGCACTTGAAGGAGAAGTAAAGAAATGAGAAASCTGGTATGAAATATATGAGTCAGAAACAAATGTTTAGAATAGAACAAATCATTTCCCTTTTTAAAAAGTCTTGTTAAAACACATGAAACATGACTGAAAAGGTATTGACTGCTCTTTGRGATTGGTTTGCTCCAAGCTAATTTAACTATGTTGAACTTTTCAAATGTAGAAATTCCATATCTCCACCCACGACCCTTTTGCTGTATGTTCTCTTCCCTGTCCAGCTGAGAAGGGCAGTGACAGAGTGGCTTTGGTGGTACCTGGTGTCCATCCAGGGCCAGCCCAGCACAACCCCAGGGGCAACTACTCCATGGGGAGCACCAAGGGACACAACGCCTGGGAAGTACCAGGTGATATTCACTACTTTTGATTCATAGAGCTCAAACCCAGTGTTTGCAGGGTCAGCAATGGCATGTGACAGACTGACTACAGTGTTTTCCTACAGGACTGCTCAGGGGCATGGGGCCATTGCTCATTTAAGGAAACCTGTGTTCATATGTGTGAAGCAACCGCTGAAGTCACTTCTGGAGAAGCAGAACATGAATTAATAAGATGTGTATGACACCAGTGCTTATTCTCTCACTTTCTGCTTTTGAAATCAGCTAGGTTTGCTTTTAAGGATTATAAAGGTCATACATGGATGTGAATTGCTCATTAAACCAGAACTGCATCAGCACCACGAAGTTTATGTTTGACTTTAGATCCAAATCTGAAAGCACAGGTTTGTGTCCAGGGACCAAGAGAGGTCACAGCTGCAAAACTCAGTTTCAAGCAAAATGGTCACAAGTGCAGTTAGAGAAGCAGAAAATTTAAGCTTCTAGAAAATGTAGAAATATTTCTGAGGTCACATTTTCCACACTGTCCTCACAATAAGGGCTCCATCCCTACTGGAGTCTTGTAATATGGAAACAGAAACACCAGGTTCCATGTTTAGAATCACCTGGCAGTTTTAATGCCCAATGTGCTACGACTGCATTGGAAGCACAGAATTGAGCAGGATTTTGTGCCAAGAGATGAACTTGCAGGAGCTGTGCTGAGCTTCTGCTGGGCATTGGGACTTGGCATTGATCCATGCCAGGAGAACACACGAGAACTCTCAGCTCTGTGCTCAAGGAATCACCTACAAACTCACTATGTCTGGTTCAGCTCTGTGTGTCTAAGTTAACAGGGAATTGTTTCCAGTCATCACTTGTCCCAGCCAATTTTCTGTTTCCTGTATTGGAGAAAGATCAAGCAGCTGTTGGACATAACATACATTGTACATAAGAATTGTGTAGGTAGGAGCATCCTCATAGAATTCCTAAATTTTCAGTAAACTGAGGGTGTGCATCTCTGATCATTGCAAGTTTGCATCATGAAGATTCTAATTGTGGTAACTCTCAACTGAATGGCAGTGGAACACCCAGGGTGACATTTYGCAGACAGAGTAACTGTGCTTTTACTTTTTAAACTGTAGTAGTGTCCCGGGTGAAGCAGCACAGTCTGCCCACTTTTCCAATGGATCTGCTTTCCCACATCAGTCAGTTTGTTTTCCCTTTCACATCAGCCTGTCTCTGTCATAGCCCGAGTGCTGCCCCATGTGAGAGCTGGCACATCACACTCTGTGTGCCCAAAGAACAAAGCAATCCAAGAAGAAAGGGAAGCCCAATCCTGCACGAGCAGCCACTGTGCCCCCAAGAAGTCAAGTACCATTACTTTTGAGGCCCCAGCTAAAATAAAACAGGCTTTTCTCTAATGAAAGGGACTAAAACCTGTTCAGATTTCCATAAGTGCTTTACAGAATGTCAGCTGGAGTTTTACAGGCAGAGTTTACTTTATTTTCAGTCCTCCAGAAATAACCACCTATTCCTATTACCCTGGTCCAGCTCTCCCCCTGAGAGAACAAACACACATTGAGCTTTAAGCATGGAAACTTTGACCAGTGAAACCCAGAACCTTATGTTCACTTCAATCCTGTGAAAATATTGATCCAAGTTTTCAAGTCTCAGGAAAGCAGTTACACTGGGTGACACCTCTGCTCACCTTGAGCTGTTGGGTACCAGCAGTGCCTTCAGCAGGTCASTGGCAGCTGCTCCTTACCCAGCCTAACTCTGTGAGGGCAGTAATGTCACTGTCTTTACCTGCATTCTTTAATTTTTTACTTCTTTTAAACCTCTGGATGCTTTTTCACAGTACCTGACCTCTGTGAAGTGGAAGATTCCTAAGACAGGTTGTTTCCTGGTAGATAATTTTACACTTATTTTCACACACTGTATGGTTATCATAACCAGAGTCTGGAAACTGATTTATCGTCAGCCATCACTTTTTGGTTTCCCAGAGTGAAATCTGAAGGATCCTCACACAATGGAGGCCCACAAGTTAAGTGCCTGAAATAGCTCCTCCGCTCCCACACACTGTGCCCTCCCTGCTTTTCTGAGAGCTTCCCCATCATTAGGTCACCGTTGGCTSTGCAGTGCTATGTGCAGCAGTTTTATTTGATGTAGTGCTATTTACTCACCCTTTTGGGGCTGTCAGAGAACCAGCACACAAAGTCCATTGTCCCCAGCTCCAGGCGCCTGCCCAGCTGTGCCAGCAGCAACACCCAGAGCCTCCAAGGAAGGCAGAGCTGTCTCTGGCTGGCACTGCCACCCCCCAGCTCCTCCCCTCACCAGACACTGGGATTGCTTCAGCATCTGCAGTCTTTAGACTGAAGAGTTAAGTGACTCCGCAGCCACTCGATCCATTATTAAATGAGAACACATCTCAATGGATCCAACACAGTGGCTGGAAAAACAAGGAAMCTCCTCATCACTCCTACAAGCTTCCTCTGTCAAAGGGGGGAGACTAGTTAAAATGTTCCTTGTGACAATTGCTTTCCTGCTTTCTCCTGCAGTTCCTAGCTCATTACCACAGGGATATTTACAAATAACGTTTCTATTTTCTGATTGCATCATCTAAATGAATGATTTAACAGCTCCACGGGGCCAAAGGGCGACACACCCGCAGAGTGGTGGGGAGGGAACTTTGCCACAGACTGATTGTGACTCAGGAAAGAGTGTGATACAAGATGTACATGATTATCCTGTTTCTAATGTCTGCTGACTTCCTGCTGCCTCCATTCTCCATCTCTGTACTTTCCCCTGAACCAGCTGCTGCTTCCTGACAAAAGTTACACCTGCAGGGCACTTTGGCTTCCCCAGGAAGAGGCAGGATTCTGCTCTTAGGCAGAATTCAGCAGAAAGCAAATATAGAAATACAAAGTTCCTGGACAGCCAGGATCTCTGGTGAGTGTCTAACCATATCCAAGGAACTGCATGGGCACTGTTCCCCCTTGACCATGTGTTATCAGGCAGATTTGACCATACCCTGTAAAAATGACTGCCCAAATGATTTGGAGGAGGCTTGAACAAGAAATTTTATTCTGGTCTTAAAAGAGAAAAAGCCAAGGATTTTCCAAATCCTTTAAAAGGCATCTGAAGTTGGAAAAAGGTAGGTTGTTTGAAACTCACCTATGTGGTGTAAATCAGATACTCCTCCTGATGGAATGCCCACCTTTGGGAGACACTGGGATTAACAGCAAGTGTAGCTGCTTAGGCCCCTCATTAATTCTTTCTTCTACCACAAGATTATTGTCACAGAGTCAGCTGGAAAAGGAAACTAGTGGCACCAGAGTTTACAGAGAACTTTGGGGGAAACAGAGCAGAAATATCACGTCCCTTTCTTCCCACATCCCTGCTCCCCTCACRTATTTGAAACAATCTCAAAATCTTCCCGTGTTCCACCAGAGATCCAGTGATTTCCCAGTAATATGAGCATCCATCTTCCTTTCCATTTGGCTTGGATCTCTCAGTCAGTGGGAGCAGACACAACTCTTGCCATGAAGAGGACTCGGTAGGATTCTGTAATGTCACCTTTCACAGTCAGGAGGGCTGTCACAAGTGGGGGGTCACTGGTCTACAAAAAAAMCACACATAAACCCAACCTGGTGTTTTGTACACAGGACACATGGGTTGATCACGTTCTAAACTCCATATTTCACACCTCAGTGTATGAGGTACCAGTTACAGCTACAGGTTACAGGTTCCAGCCACTGTGTTGGCTCCTTTCTCTCCCCAAGCGATGCTCATGCTTCACCAGTGAGGTATGACTGACTCAGCATTCTGTCCCCAGAGTGCCACAGATCCTGTCACCACATCACAGCCATGACCACTGGGCACAGCAGCAGCAGCAGAGCTCCCAGAGAGGACYGGGAAGGAAACAGATCCTGTCAGCCCCCAGTGAGTGCTCAGTCTTGTGTAAGAACAGTGGTTACCAATAGGCACAATGTGGACCTGATACATCCTGTCAGGAACTCTGCTGCCTCTTTCTGCATGTGATGGCAGCAATCTTTTAATTTTGGAACAAGCAACTCATTCTGCCATCCCACACACGGGGAGTCAATTCCTCCAGTCTCCATGAATGCCCAAGGAGGTGAATCAGGAAGGGCAGTCACAGCCCTGTGGAGTCGTTGGGACATCAAATCCAACCTCTACAATACAACAAGGCAGAATTAGCCAGGGAAATGGGGCTCCTAAGGTGGAAAATCAAAAAGCCCCAGTGACCCAGGAATATGCCAAAGGAAAGGCAGCTCATGGCCAAAGAAATGTGAGCAGTGTTGCAGAGTGATCCATGTAAACTCAGTTCTGTGCTGGCAGGACTGCAGCAGTTCTTGTACCAGGGCCCTACAGAGCTCACTCAGTGCATCAGTCTCTGTCAACAGCAGCAGCACCTTGGCCTTTGGGGCTCTGTAACAGTGACCTGGAAGAAGCGATTCCAAGTTCTCTGGGATACAAGTGGCTCACACCTGTCCTTGTCACCACACAGCCGAGTGCAGCCCATGGGGAAGCAGGAAGGTTCCAGATCATCTGATTGTTCCTGGCTGCTGTTCCCATCGGGGTGTTTGTACCACGCCTGCTCCTTCAGGGACTGCACACAAGCTGTCACGCGGCTGTGTCTGAGCCACCTGTKCTGCCCACACCCAACAGGAACTCTGGGCCACACCCCAACAGGACCTTTGTGTGACACCCCAACAGCAGCTGTGGATCACACCCCAACAGGAGCCCTGTGTGACACCCCAACAGAACCGTTGGGTGATGCTCCAACAGGAGCTGTGGGTGACACCCCAACAGCACCTTTGTGTCACTCTGCAACAGGAACTGTGGGTGACACCCCAATAGGACCTTTGGGTGACACCCCGACAGGACCTTTGTGTGCCAGCGGCAGGAGCTCCGTCCCTTGCCGGGGCTGTGGCTCACCTGCAGGTCGGCAGGTGGCACCCACGAGACGGCGATGCGCTTCAGCTCCCCGCGCTCCAGGGCTCCCCTCGGGCCGTCCAGGGCGAATCCCGCCCGCTGCAGCTCCGGGATGTTGTCCAGGCTGAACTCCACGGCCTGGCAGAGACACGCGGCACACAGTCACACCTCTGGTCCTTAGGGACTGCACTGCCCCTGGCCAAATTGCCTCTGCCCTTTGAAAGCCCAACTATCCACCTGTGACATTCATTGTGTCACCTTGTCATGAAATACTGCGTTAAAATAACAGGATCAGAACTGTAATTCAGTTCGAGGCTCAAACTKCTGTATTCCAGAATTGAGGAATCAAACTGCTAAATTAAGTTTGTTGCTGACTTAGTATGATAATGTTAACTCCTTATATTAGCCCCTGACAAATAATCTTTTGAAACACGTAAAATTTATCAGAAACCCTGAAGGCTGTATTTTTTATTTATAGAGTGAGCTTTGGGCAGAAGGAACCAGCCGCTCTTTGCACACCGTCAGTATCCTGTACAGAACCTGACATAAACCTGCAGGTTTTGTTTTCCTCACCTTCTTGGCTGCCAGCAGAGGTGTTTGCATGGCCCCGACTCTGATCTCTGCCCTGGCTGGCTCTGCAGAGCCCTCCATGTACTCCAGGATCAGGAGAAGGGACTTCACTACTTCTTGTGGCCCTAAACAAACAGCAATCAAGTAAATTTTGAGACAGTCAAAACTGAGCCATTGCCAGTTTGGAACCAACATAAATGGCACCACGATGGTTGAAAACAAAGCAAAGTTGTGGCAAACCCATGAGTTGGCACAGATAAAGAGATCCTTCTTACASAGTTAGTGAGGAATTAAGGAAAAGGAGGGTTTGCATAAATAGCAATTGCAAACTGCAATTATTACTTGTTTATCAAGTTCCAGGCTCATTTTGTAGCCCACGGCACACACCTCTGTGTACTGTGTTCCTACTTGTGTGGATGGCCTTGGACTTATTTACAGCTCAGGAGTTAGGAGTTATTTGCATCCTGCCTCTGAACACAGATCCTGTCCCAAGAAATTAAGGAAGAATAACTTCAACCCCCTGGATGTTTCATAACAGGACAAATGGGAGAGTCCAGGATTTGTGATTATGTATGAAATAATTTTCTAAACATTTAATACACATCAGAGAAGTGGCAGAAAGCAAATACATCTTAATTCTTTGTAGTAGTATTACATTACAAAAATTTTTTGCAGGTAAGTTGCAGAGGTGGAAGAAAAACTTTCCTTAAGAGAAAGTTTCCTGCATTTTTTGTGTATTATAAATATAGGCTGTATCATGCTTATTTTTTCTAGTTCCGGAAAAATTGTCTTTAATTTCCTTTTTGTTAAAGGAAGAGGAACATTCCCATGTCTTATCCCTCCCTGTTCCATAATAAAGTGTCAGTGGTGGCACTTTACCTCTTTTCAGTGGTTTCTGTGATGCCACAGGTGATGTCACAGCCAGGGACTCCACAGGCACATCCAGGGGAACTCCCCCCTCCACAAACATGGGATGGTCCCGGGCTGCACCCTTCAGATGGATTTCGTGGGCTGTTTGCTGGGTGAGACACAAAGTTCTGGATGCAGGTGACAGCTTAAGTCACCTGAATGAACTGGTTCCAGGTGCCTGGAAATCACAGCATCACCTCCCATGTGAACCATCCAAATGATCCTGGGCCCTAATCCAGGAGTTCTGCATCTGCCCTGGTCTTGCCCACTCTGGCACTTCTGTTTTAAACAGCCTGGGAAATGTGCCTCAAGAGGGGATTGGACAAACTACTTGTACAAAAGCCACTAAAACAGGCAAAACTCATTGCCAAACTTGGGTAAAGTTTATGAACCAGGACCAGTCTCCGTTCACGTTCAGCTTATTCCGATTTGCATTCCTAACTGCAATCCCGAAGCTTGCAAGGAGAGGAGCAGTTCTCGCTCAGGCCCAGCCCTGTCTGCAGTGCTGCTGCTGGGCATTAGTGGTCACTCTGCACCAACTTTTGGTGTCCTGGCAGGGGCCCAGGGCCGCTCACAGCGCGGCCACCTGCGCATCCGGCCGGAGCATCCCAGGGCTGCTCCACAGATGGAAACCTGGTGCTGAGCGACTGCAGGAACAGCTTCCTGGTGCTCCAGCTCCTGCCAGGCCATGCTGTGCAGGTGGAGCTCCCCTCTACCCTCTGCTCTGCCATKAAATGCTCCCTGCAGGAACCCCCTTGGAGCTGTGCTCAGCTCCCGTCACCWCCTGACTGCACTGTGCAAGAGGACAGGGCTGGATCCCAAGTCACTGTTGTTATCAATTAATAACTGAATATCTAAACCTGAAAACAAGTCAGAGGGCCACAAACCTGCTATCTCCTCCCTACACCAGTTCATCTCATATTTAGACTCTGTTTTCATAGTCCAGGTATCCTGATTGTCTCACCTTGCCAAAGAGCAGAACCTTGAGACGGTCAGAGTAGTAGAGACTTTCATGATCAGGACTGAAAGTAACAACAAAATCCTGGCTCTTCCCACCCTCAATTTCTCCTTCTGTTGGAAAGACGCTGAACACACTTAAGCCACTATAGTTCTGTGTTCCTGGTAAATAAAAATGAGGATTCAGATAAGACAGGAGGACAGCTCCGCTTTACTTCTTCACAAATTTTAAACCCATTTAATTTTTGTTGGAACAGCAAATAAATAAGAGCTGATACATGGCTTTGCAGCAAAACACGGTGTTAGAAACACCAGATAAATTCAGCCATCAGTTTGATACATTCATCTCCAGAGGAACTGAAGCAGCATCACCAAACCCTTCCTATATTCTGACGTGTTTTTACAGAGATGGACGTCTCTAAATATAATCTTTAATATGCAATTACTGTGTGGGTTTATTTAGATTTAAACACTAATATCTCCTTACTTGCGGGTATTTGCTCAGGCTGCATAGATTTACAGCTCCCTATATTGAAAGAATTACTATAGCTCCTACTGGGGAACAAAATGAGGTCTTTAATTTCAGGGCTGTGATGCCCCAGGTCTGACAGTTGTGTAGATCTAAGAGGACAGAGCAGTGTTGCTTTACACCTCCTGAGTCTTTAGCAAAGGAAAAAGAGGAAAGAATAGTTTACCAACAATCTCTGTTCTTTGCACAGAGGATGTAAGGAAGGATGGAATTTTCTGCCGATCTCTGTCCCGTGTTGGTGAGAGTGAGTCCAGTTGTATGGAGAATGGCAGGGTCAGGCTGCAAGTGTTCTCTACCTGATGACATTAATTCACACAACAGCATTTGCATTAAGGAAATTGATTCTCAAGCCTGTAGGATCCATAGTTTGCGAAGTGGCTGAATTTATTTTGCTGCATTAGTGCAGCACTGTGTCCCTAGATGCCACCAAAGGCACAATTAGTGCTGCCCATAACGTGTCACACCAACCCCTGTCCCTCACATCAAATACTAGACTCTGGTTATTGACACAGTTGGACAAAATCTGAAGGGAGACAATTTATGTTGTCTTCCTCCTTAAAAAAACTTCCCAGTTCGGCACAGAGGGACTCACCTTGACTGTGGAAGTCACCGTGTCCCTGGCCATGACATATCCCATGTCCAGCACCTCACCCACGGAGCAGACAGTGCTTGGCATCACCCCGTGCCCAGAGAGGTGGAGGCTGAGGTTGGTTTTTGCCACTTGGATGTCCAGAATTTCCAAAAACTGCCCAGAGGGGATGCCTGGATTAGTCCATCTGCTGAGGGAACCCCCACCCCTCCAGCTGACCCCTCCCAAAGGGCCATCACAGAACTCTTGGGTTTAGGGCACAGACAAGATCAAAATGTTGGGACAGGGAATGAAGGTTTTCTCTTTATTACAGAGTCTCCTCCCTGTTGATAACACATGTGTGTTACACCCCCCTCACATCTCTCCTCKTTTTGCCCATTGCTGTTGTATCTTTTACTCACCCATTTATCCTCATTTGGACAAAAAGAGAGGATGAGGGGTTTACTTTCACCTGGCTCAAGCATTCCAACTGCTCGGACCAACAGGAAGGGGCCATTGGGATTCAGAACTGAGAATCCCAGCTAAAATAGTGTAACTCAAGGAAAAAAAGTTCATGAAGATTGAGAAAAAAGATATAAGAACAGGTTCTATATATTGTTTATGTCTTTGGTGTGAACGAACCATCTATAAGCTTTTGAGAGATCAATAACTCAGAGAAAAGATGAATGGTGCTTTAGTGTCCAACAGTTCGTCCTCCAGAGACAGAGTCCAATTAAACAGAGGCTGAAGGGTGAGCTCACATGCTCCAAAAGCAAGGATACTTTCAGCTTTCCTGGGGAGATGTTTTCTACTGTAACTCGCTTCATCATTCTGTGGCCTGTAAGGAATGAAAACGCTTCCAAAAGTGATGATGCTCATTCCTGCCCTCCCGTTCCTCCCCTTCACTCCTGCTCCTACCTAGGCCAGACACTCATCCCATGTCTATGGCTAAGGCACTGATCAAAGCTCACCAAAATGCTTTCAGATTTGGACAGTCACTTCTGGAGCTTCCAGTTCCATGTTTGGGGATCAGGTCTGCTGCTTCACAGGCCTCAGCTGGCCAGAGGCTCCTCATTTTCCTCCTAAGTACCCACGAAGGGCTAATTTCTATCCTGACTTTTGAAAATGCAAAACTCTGCTTGGAAGAACTCACTGTCAGACACAAAACACTCAAAACTTGAATTCGAATTCCATACCTACAGAAACATCACCAAAATCGGCCACGTTGTTCCCGGTATCGGAAGTGACCAGAACAGGCGGGGCTACAGCGGGACAGTGCAGCTCCAGGTACAACGTGTTGTGAGGGCTGGAGGGAGAGCAAAGGGATCCAGAGGGTAAAAGGGTAGAGCTCTTGGATCATACAGAGATAACAACTATTGCCAAAATCTGCTCCTCTCACAGGGTGTCATTGCACTGGTGTGACAGCACAGCACAGGACGCGCTGACCGATGGCGGYGTCTGTGCCTGAGCAGAGAGGAGCTACAGCTGGCTCAAAGTTTTCACACAATTATTCCTTGAGCTGCTTTGATATTCATGTGTTTGATTCTTATCCAACTGGTGGGCTGGGAGCATGAGTTTCTACCACTGAGCTATGAAGTAATTAAGATCAGAAAACAAATTTATCCCCGAAATGAATAAATTAACAAGCCCACCATTGCCCCCTCACATTTCTGAATTATCCACTTGCACCCACCTGCAGGTTAAATTCCCAGAGCCCTCTGCTCCAGTGGCACGTCCACTTGCAACAGAGCATGGAATGATGTATTTTTTAAAACTCCCTCTGAAACTCCTCATCAGGGAAGCCTGGGCTGCCCTATAAGCATCAAAACTAGAGAATCCAGAAATAAGAATTATCTCAGTGAGTGAGAGAGCAAGAAAAACATCAAATAAATATCTGCTGAGCTATTTGTGGTTATTGTTTCTTAGCCCCACATTCAAAATTGAACATACTGTCAGTAATGGACCCAYCCTACAAAGTGGTTGGCTTTTGTTGCCAAAAGAGAATAACAATGATGAACCCAGATAACAGATGTTATACTAAAGATTACAGAAACCTCAATACAATTTCCTTTGGTTAAATACATCAAGTATTCCAAGTATTTCTACATCATTTCAGTGACATGTAAACACACAGGATCACATTCCTCTAATGAAATATGTAGGCAACACTTTAAAAATATGAATTTTATTTTTATGACCTCTACTGAAAGTATTTAAAAATTATAATTAATGGATTGCAATGAACATGGGATTTTAGTACAAGATATCAAAACATCCAGTACAGCCAAATGCCTGGTGCTTCACTATGTATTTACTGCCAAATACTTCCAAATTCCTCAGATTGGGCAGAAGTGTGGCTCTGAGAAGTTGAATTATTTGCTAAACAAGGGACCTCCGGTATCAGATTTTGCATCTAAGTCTCCCAGCTTCCAGCCAGCAATGCTATTACTGTTCACTTGCACTGAGGTGCACACACTGTAAAGTGACTATTTCAAATGCACATCTTCCAGCAGCATTTCACTGCCAGCACCGACGATGACCATGACTAATATGATGGACTGTGTAAGCCCTCAAATTAAAAATAGAAATTACTCCATGCCATGGATTTGGGCCATCAGATGGTTATGTTAGATATGCTCAGGAAAGGTTTATTTGAGTAGTTTCTGTTGGTCAGCAAGTTCAGCTTTTTAGTTGCCCTTTACATAAACCCCGCGTTGGCTCAGCCCCATCCGCCCGCACAGCCCCAGCTCCTGCTCCCTGACAGATTCTTTGAAGTCTTCAATCCTTCTGATGCATAAAGGGATTCTTTGCCTCACATGAGAGGGTACAGCTGTGTGGCTCACAAGCAGCACTAATTTTGGAAACAGCCTCTGCAACACAGCTGAAGCTGTTCCCTCTCCAGTTTGCTTTCTTGTCTACCTACAGCTTTAGTAGATTTATTAAACTACTTATAAAGAGAATGTTGTCTGTGTAGTACAAGATGCTTCTGTTGACTTACTCAGGCTTTAACTCTTTGGGGTTTTGCTCTTTAGGGCTGTTCACAGCAGTCAGGCTTTTCCTGCCTCCAGCCCTTCCTTTGGGAATGGAAATGCTCGATTTCCTTCTCTCTCTCTTTGCATCTTTCTTCGTTTTGCCCATCGGAGACTGAGGGGAACCACTGGGAATCTGACCAAGACAAGAGTGAACAAAGACACAGCCCTGGCCCAAGGACACAGAGCCAGGGAGGTGACACAGTGCAGGGGACAAGGGACAGCAGGATTATGGTGACAGCCCATAGACACAGTAGCTACTACAGACATTTCCAATAATGTAAAATTAAGTTGAAATGAACATATTKTACCCCCTCTTAAAAGAAGAGTCCTCCTCTTGAAGCAGATGAGTAAAAGTCTGTATCTCATGGGAATTTTACCTGTTTATCTCATAATTGAAGACAAGCACAGGTGCTCCCATAAATTAACTGACCCAAGGGCTGCATATAAAGACTAAGGATGTTTAAATCTGCAGGAAGTGTAGGAGCCTTTTTTCTTAAGAGTACATTTGCAATAAAACCCTCTAGGAATGCTTTGGAAATTGTGAGCATGAAATTAAATTATTGCTCAGTGAACAGGCCACACATTCAGTGCCACAGCACAGTCCCACTCTTGTGCTTTAAAAGCAGATCTTGCACGGACCATGAGCTTGGGCTTCATTAATATGCAAATAATTTTATGATAAAAATACCACCCAGAGAAACAAATATCTGGAAGTGAGAGACCAGCAGCATGTGCTGTTCTTAGCATTCCTTACTTGTATTCCTGCCTCTGGCACAGCTGCTATGCTGAGCCTCCGAGCTGCCTCTTCCCTGATTTGCTGATCCGACAGCGCCGGGCTGAAGGACACTCGGATGGAGCTTTTCTGGGAATGTGAGAGCACACACAGAAGTGAGGGCAGAGCTCAGCCCTCAGACACGTGTGACACCTGCAGAGCTCAACACGAGCACACACACAGCAGCACAGAATCCACACATCAAATGCACTTTTGCTCTGAGTGAATCGGAGCATCCTCAGGACAAGGTCACTTGCAGCTTTTTTGGAAGTCCAGGATGTTACAGTGGGCTGGGTATACATGACCAATGCTTTTGATATTTACACGTTCTTCAAATAAATCAGTGACAGCACTGGGGACAGAACATTCTGGGTGAACACTCCCATGAGGATTAGCCAGATTTGGTGCTTAACCTGCCTGTCTGATTTAAAACATTATTTCAAACAATACAAAATATTCCAGCTATTCTTATAACAGTTGATGTTCTGAGCTTTGTTTACRAGTGAGAGCCTTTGTAGTGATGCAGATGATCAAAGATTTGGCAGAACACCTGACATTTAAAGTGAATTTACCTGCCCGGGCAGCACAGTTCCCACAGAAGGTGTGATGGTCACGGGACAGTCTTGGGGCACATGGAATTCAAATGAAGTGGGTCCAACTGGGAAGGGATCCCCACTGCCAATCCGTGGGACAGGGTGAGTGAGGGGGCTCCCATCCACGTGGGAATTGATCACATCCAGCGTGGCTGAAGACACGGAGTACAGGGCTGTTGCGGCAAACCGAACCAAGGAATGAGACAATTCAAGAGGTGGGTGGACTCCAACTGCTTTGCATGACAGCTTGAATTGTCTAAAAATAAACACATGATAAATTGTCTCAGCATAAAATAGTGTCTTAATCAGCCCGGAAAATAGGGAGCTAATCCTGTAGTCCCTATTTAAGCAGAATTTCAAGCTTGCAATGGGAATTTTGCCTAAAGATGAACAATAATACTATCTATTTTTAAGGCACAATTGGCCAGAGTCCCTGCTTGAATTCTTCCTCTGTGAACTTCTGGAAATACATCCAGTCAAATCAAAGTTTATGCCATCATTATTGCAGTAGCATTGGCTTAATGCATGGAGCACACAGAAAAGAATTCCTCYAGTAATTCTGCTTGAAAAGCAGCAGAGCACTGCAGGTTCAGKGGCCTGGGGTTGGAGCTTGGGTATGGGACAAGGATAAACTTGAGGAGGGGTGGGAAAAGTCATCTCAGTAGAGACAAACATAAACCGAGGGTGAAACCAACAGGCACTGAGCAACTCTTGCAACTGGAGAATTCCCACCTGCCTCACGTGCTTATCCCAGCCTCACCTCCTCAAAGCAGGCAGGGATTTCTTTTCTGAACTGGGTTAACAGTGGAAGCCCAGAGTGATTCAGACTTCCAGATTACCTGCTGTCCATCCAGTAACACACCTGTTAATCTCTGTCCTGCAGGTGAGCTCAAAGCTGTACTCTTTTGCCTTGGTGGCTTTAAATATTACGTCCAATGTCAGGCTTTCCAGGGGAAGAATAATTCCAAATCCATCATTGGGTTGAACTTCAACAAACTTCAAAATGGCAGGATAAGAAATTATTAGTTAAATTATCAGTTTATTAATAAATTAAAATAAGACATTACTCACAAGATAAAAAAAAAAATTGTTATTAAATGTGGAACTGTCAGGGAAAGAGAAACCTTTCTGGGAGAAGCTTTTGACTGACTTGGTGCCCAGAGTCTGATGGGCAGATTTCTCATCTCCAAGTAACTCAAAAAGCATTAAATCCATTAACTCAGGCTTCAGGAGAATCCCTTCCCCAGCTTCTTCCCATCTGTGGTAATCACCTTTCTCTAATGTTTATTTACTCTCCATAGACAACAGAACGAAATACGATAAAAATCTCAGCAGTTCCTCTGTGTCTTTGACAGCTGAYTCCTGTCTGAGTACAGATACCACAGTGACAGGAGCAGTTTCACATCTACAATTTACAATGGTTTGTGCTTGAGTTGAAGATGATTCAAGAATGTCTCCTCATCACACTTTAAGCTCCTCAGGAAACACATGCTGTGAAGTAAAGCTTTCACAAAGCTGGAGTTAACAATTTCTTTTAGCTATTCCTTGATTTTAATCCCTAAACCGGCAGAGAATAGGAGAATGCCTAATTAAATGCCAGGTTCCTCTAGCTCTGATGCCAATATGCCAAATCATTTCACACTGTGATCCTTGTGGAGCTTGAAGAATCAACTTTGCACAAAAAATAATTCAGGAGACCCAGCCCACATGAAACCAGCAGCTCCTGTGATTAATTTTGTGCTTCCACATCAACTTCCAGTCACTCAGAAAGTACCCAGGCACGGCTAGGGATGAATCCCAAGGAGCACTATAAAGACAAAGCCTTTGGCATTTGGGTGCAAACTGGGCACATTCTCAGCGTGGAGGCCAGAGCCCCACACCTGTTTTGTTCAGTGGTAAAAGTGCCCCAGGTGTTCCGTTAGGAGATCTCTTGGTGTAAAAGCCCAGGTATTCTAACAGGACAAAGTGAGGAACAGGAAAATCTCACAGGTGTGTGCACTGCTTGGAAAATGCAGAGGGAGTAACACGGTGAGATTCACACACACCAGGACAGAGCTAACCCAGGTGCTCCCACAGGGAGCAGGATTCCCATGGGGCTGCAGGAACCAGTCATGATTTATTTACGCTCACATTGGAACACGTTCCCATGATACTGAAATCTATTTTGACAGCAGAGGAGGTGTGTGTGGGATAACTCCGTACCTCTGGCAGTCCCACAAATCCAAACTCCTGTGGCAAGATGGATTTGTTTGTCAGGATGACATTTGCCTGCACAGCTTCATAGATCGTGCAGTATCCAAAGTTGATTTGTGCTGGGCTGATTTCCAAATCAGAAGTAGTAACAATGGCATGGACAGTAAAACTAACTTTTTTAGCCTGAAACAAATGCAAGAGCACAGGATAAAAACCTCTATCTGTGGGTTGTAAGGACAGGATTTAAATGAAATGTCATCCAAAAGGAAAACTGTAAAAAAAGTTACTCTACTCTGTTCCTTGACAACAACATATGAGAGGAGCACTGAGTAGAAAGGATTTAGCTTTCTGTATTGCAAACATGTGTCAAGAAGAAAATATCCAATTTGTATTAGCACTTTAAGCATCTTTTACTATTATCAGAGAACTAATTTAAAATTAGGTATCATGAAGTGAACATTCACTAAAATAATTTACATCCACTATCAGTTTGAAAACCAGCATCATGAAAATCCCTGACCTTGTCCACGATCAGTATTGTCACTGGGACCTCCAGGATTCCTGTCTCTGCATTGAAATAGCTCCCTGCATCTTCGGGAAGAGAGTGCCTAAAAATCCAAGAGTACACTCAGTGTCATTAAAATATTTTGACTATTTTCTCACTAAGGGGAATAATAAACTTTTGAAGGATTATTTCTGAACAGAAAGAAAAACAACCCAAAATCTGTTACTTAAGGTCCAAAAGTTTTGTTACTCACAACTTTTAATCTTAATTTAATCCTCCTCAAATATGATTCACCTGTGCAGTTGGTTAAGCATCATCTCCAGTTCTTCACTGAAGGGAAGTCTCACTAATATTTTGCTTGCAAGATAAATGCAAGTATTAGGGAAAATGGAAAAAGAATGGTGGAAGAAAATGCCAATCAAAAATTAGTGACCTATCAAGTTCCACCTTCTGACCAGGAAGAAGATGCAGTCAGCTCAGGAATATTCTGGACTTGTCCCAGATTTCCTCCAGACTGGCACCCCCAGGCAATGCTCTCAGCAGGAGGGCACAGGATGCAAGGCAGTGACGTCAGAATGATTGACCTTGTGCAGTTATATTGATTTTTTTGGTTTTTAAAGAAGGATTTTGGACACAGGATTTTAAGGGAGGGCACAGAGGTCAGCATCCATTTATCCTTTTTTTTTTTAAAATGCCATCCAGTCATTTAAAATTCCGAAAAATTAAAAGCTTACTCTCTAATCAGAATATAAGCCCTCAGCATCTTTGCTGCAGCCCCAGCATGTCCCCAACCCAACCCAGGCAGTGGCTCCCTCTGGACTGACGTTAATGATCAGCCTGGGGCAGAACCACTTGTATCCCAAAGCAGAGACATAAAGTGAACAAACTTGGAGCCCAGCAGTGCCTGATTACAGACCAGTTTAAGAATTTATAAGGAATATGCAGGTTTTCTGTAGGTGAAGCCTCTTGCTGTCACAAGGTCCATTTCAGAGCTTCAAGCCAAGACAATACAAACCTGGAGCATTTTTAGCTCTGCTGCTCTATTTATACACTCAGAGCACCAGAGTGAGTTGCTTCCTGTTCTTGGGTCTCCATAGTGCTCGTGTTCTACTACTACTCATGGAATTACATGCRACTCTTTAATGTATTGTTAAGGAATAGGTAATGAATAAAAATAACACCCACTCAGTCACCATGGTGATCCAAAATCTTGCTGTTATTTTGCAATAAGGGTGACGTTCAAAGGTGTTGGTAAATTCTTTACAGATAGAACTGGGGTTAAGTACAAGGGAGGAGTAGAGCATCAGCTTTCCCTTTGTCACAGGACATCAGAAGAGTAGAAGAAATTAATCTATTTCAAAATAATACTTTTAACTGTATGGATGCAGGGATGGACTCTAAATTAGCTGCTATGCCTTGGGGAAAAGGTCCTGGAATCCTTCAGAAAGTTCTCTGAAAATGGCACAATTCTGAAAGACAGCAGAGCAGAGAACTTGCTTTCAACTAAACAGGGAATGTTGCCTTCAAATTCCCAGGAAGATGAGCACTGGAACACCTGCCCGAGCACGTCTGTGTGCACAGAACACTCGGGAGAACTTCCCAAGCCTCCAGTCAGCTCCCTGCTCCCTTAGCATTGCTGAATGAGGGGTTCTTTCCACTTTGGTGTAACTTTTAACACAGCTGTTCTATTAATAGAGCTCCTAATGCCAAATCCCTGAGGGGGCCCTCACGGAAATGTGTCACTGGCTCAGTGCTTCCCCTCAGCTCCCAGCTCATCGTGCTCGGCGCCGCACGCACTTCCTCCCTGCATTAGGTCTTTAAAACTGATCTGTTCCCTCAAAAAGCCAGATACTTATTTCGTGTGTCAGAAATGCCTTAATCTCATCAAATCTCCTTTCTGAAGCTTCCCGGTTTTTTAAAGGAAGATTAAGGTTCTAAATCCAAGCTCTGCCTCCATCCACCCGGAGAGGGTAACAGCGCTTTGCAGCAGCTGAAGTTGAGGAACTGAAATATGTCATCATGTTACTGCTGTTGTAATCTGATGGGATTTTAGATGTTAGAAGAACTGTAAATACTTTTAGTTCTTTGAATACTAACCTAGTGAAAATTTTGCAATCATTGATTAGACTCTCAGGGTAGAATCCAGAGGTGCTGAGCACATCTGTGAGAACCCAAACATATTTACATTGATGGGACTAGAAAACCCACATCAAAGAAGCAGCAGGTTTGCAGCAGCAGTCAAAGCCAAAGTATTTGGCTGTACACCAGAATTAATCTCATATATCATTTAATTTCTTCTTGAAAAGAAATGTCCTGCTAAATTCTTTAGGATGGCAATGACGAGGTAAATACAATTAACAGTGGTCAACAGCAGCTCTTGCATTTAAATTTTTAAAAACTGGAATTCTTTTTTTTCCTATCACTGAGCTATGTTTGTATTTGTAGATGTATCATGAAATGGAGAAGCAAAACTTGCTGGGATAAAGTTTTTAGCACTAGGAGAGGTTACATAAAACACCATGTGAAATTCAAGATCAATACCTTCCTCATTTGGAGAAAAATGTACCTGGGGATGAAAGATATGGACAGGAAGCCCAACCATTCTCACCTTAATTAGCAAGCACAGGAGTTCTTGTCCAGAAATTATTCAATCAGTGATCCATGAAGTAGCCATCTGCCTCAATAACCTCCCTCCTGGACAAGAATAGCTTCCCACAGAACGGGAGCAGCCTACCAGGAATGCAAGAGCTCGGATTTTCACAGTGCTGCTGTCACCACAGGAAGGGCATTGCCTCACAGCCATGGCAGCCAAGTTCATTTCCTCCTGGGGCACCTGGCAGCTTTCAGGGGAACAGGGGGGAGACCAGACCTGCACTGCACCAGCAGAGTGAGGTCCAGCCTGTACAGCAGGGGGGAACAACAACCCTGCTCAGCTTTTCCAATAACACTGTCTGAAATCCTGAAAGATTAGAGTTTGGATTAATGTTGGTTACCTGGGCAGGAACTTCAGCTGTGCACTGAAGGATGACTGAGCCTGGATGTAGCCTGTTTTTGGAAGCAGCTCCATGTGCTTGCTCAATTCTCTGCACACCTCAAACTTCAAACGCAGTGTGGTTGTTGCTCTGCAAACAGATCAAATGTGCCTGGATGACTTTGAGGCCACTTCAGTGACACTGGAGTCTGAGCCCTCCTGCCCCCACCCCTGCATTGGGATCAGAAGCTTCCTTTGAAAATGATGGGCATGGAAAACTGCTACAGCAAGTTCACACAGTTGTGTTCTCTTTCAAGTAGAGAAAACAAGATTTTGGAAGTTCTGTAATAAACCCAGCTGTATAGCAAACAGTGCACAAACTGATCCAAACAGAACTATCAAAGCTCAGCACAGTGCTAAGCCAGGTCAGGGGGAGTCAAAGCCAAGGTATTGTGAAATATCAGCTAATTATTTGCTCCTAACATACACTGGCTCTACCTGGATCAATAGGATGACTGGAACCCTGGTGGCTTCTTTAAAAAGATGTGAATTCACAGATCTCTGGTACCCTGAGCTCTACCAGGAGAGATTCTGCAGGGCTGGAAGTCACAGCATGGCTAAGCTGGCCCTGGCAGCTCTTCTTCTAAACCTTGGGATCAATGTGCCCTAGGAATGGCACACTACAAGCTAGGAATCCTCTGCCTGTTTACTGAATTCTGGCCCTATCATAGCACAGCAATAGCCATGGATCAGCCTCTGCTTTGGAATTTTATGCCTAAGTGCAAAATTGCCGAGCAATTTACAAATATTTCAGCTTGTCATTCTCCTTCCCCTGGACTGGTTTCCAAGCTGTCAGGCCAGATGGTCTCCTCTAAATCAACAGCTATAGCAAGTGAGGCTGGGAGCCTGCAATGATTTCTTACTGTTGACAATCTAAGAGAATTATATACTACTTCATTAAATCAGTGCAGATTATAACCTGCCAAAGAAATTACTTTTCTAAATGATTTATATTGAAGATGATTCTGATAAGACACTTTCACCCTTTATGCCGCTTATTTATGCTTCCTGATTACCAGGGTCTGCGTGACCAGAAAAAACACCCCCAAAATCTAGAATCAAACCAGTATTAACAAATATTTTGCAATTCACCAGAACTTGCTGGGACACTCCAGTGCCAGAGGTATCTGGTAGCTGACTCAGTTGGAAACTTCATCCTCCCCTTGTGCTACAGCCTACAAGTCACAGAGAGTGAGATACAGGCAGGCTCCAGCAGGAATCCTCCTCCTGACACATCATAGGGAAGTGTCAGGAGCTACTGAAGGGAGAAACTGTTCAGGCCACAACAGAATGATGAAATCAGTTCACTTCTGCAGGACAAAAAGTCAACACATGATATTCTGCACATGAGATACGCTGAATTTTACCCCAAGTGACTGTGTAACAGGCAATTTTTTCTTATTAGGGAAATTGGGTGATAAATCAAAGCCTTAACTTGCCAAGGTGCTAAGGACAGGCTACAACATATTAAGTGCTCTTAATTTAGTGAAACTTGGCAAAGGATCAGCAGGATTTTTCCCTCAGTTAAGAAGTTTTGCCCTAAGCAATTTGACAGCTTCTATCTTTGCGATCCCCTTGAACTCTTAAGTTTTATTAGGAGAGTTATTCTGCTTCTATACTTRTAAGTTTTATCCCTGGGTTATCTAGACCAAGTAAAATCACTTACATAACAACTTGTGCCTGTCATATCTGTAAGCTGAATTTCTGAGATAACAGCTTTACTCATTTCTTTCCAACTGTGAAGAATCTCTGCAGTCTGTAATTCTGGTAAGAGGTTTAGAATGGATGCCTTCCACAGAACCAATCTCTCCCCCACCCTCCCACAAACCCACCCCAATCCTATTGAAATAGACTCTAAGAAATGCAAATTGTTAAAATAAGAATTCCATAGTGACTGCATTAGGTGGAGGGAAGACACCCAGCACCTGAAGACAATTAAATGTTCACGTAACCACTTTCTAATAGTAGGAAATCTCCAGAAGCCAAGGACCTGGAATATTCTCTTTATATCCAGTCCTCAGACATGACTGACTTGGACTCAGAAACATCCAGATATTTTCCCCCTGTCAATCACTGCTTGGTCGCTCTCTGTGTCATCAGAGGGATCTGTCACTCCAGTGCAGTGCTTAAGGTCTACACGGGTCAGGAAAAGCTGTACCTTTCCCATTTTAGAGTAAAAGCAAAAGGACTGACATGATTTAACCAGCATCTAATCCCAGGTCTGGAAAGACCCTCAATAAAGCACAGTTGGCACGAGACTGGCTCCCAGGTCCTAAGTCCTCCAAGGATTTTATTTAAAGGTGAAATAGCTGAGAAAAAACAAAACATTTTCCATAAAATTTCCTGGCTGAATCAACCCAATGTGCATTTAATTTTAGACACATTTATCTCCCTAATATTTAGTGTGCAAATTCCACATGAGGAAATTGCTGTTCCCCAGGGGCTTCACAGCCCTGCCACAGAACAGGAACGACACAGGGAATCTTGTAGGAGTGGGAAGGTGCGTGGATACTTCATAGCTACAGCTGGTCTTGGGAATCTAGGATAGCACGATACCCAAATCCAATTTCCAGAGCAGAGTGGAGCTCAGAGGGCTCTAAGAATGTCACTCTGGAATGCAAAAGGCCAAAGCCACCCCCAGGGCAGCTCACCTGCTCCGCACCACGACGCAGTCCTGGTACAGCCGCTCGTACAGGCAGATCCTGAGGTCCACGCTGGGGTTGGGCACCCAGATGGGCACATCCATGGCAACTCCAATGGCAGTGAAGCTCAGCTGGCAGAGCATAAATCACGAGGTGTTAGTTCTGTTCTGTTAGTCTCAGATTCTTACTGACCTAGAGCAAGGATTTCTGCTATAAATAYAGCTGAGTAATATTTTATTATTCATATTGCAACAGGTTCTTTAATGAGGCAGATGTAGGAAAATCGTCTGCAAAGTAAACCTGAGATGTTACAGTGCCCCAGCAGAAAAAAACAATTATACTCTGGTTTGGATTCTTTGACAAGGAACATGAAGGAAGAGCATCTGCCCATGATACTGGAAATAAATACTTAAAGTGCCTTTAGCTGAAGTGAATGGGCCACAATCCAGGATTTCCTGGGGCTGCAGCTTGTTCAGCCAGCACAGAAATGCAGGGAAGGCAGCATAGGGCTGTGCTTCCTGTACTGACCTGAGTCTGGCATCAGGGCCCCCAAAGCTCAGACCTGGATAAAATAATCCTGGAGAAGGTGCCCACGGGAGCCCCAGCAGGCGTCTGCAGCTCCTTCTGCAGCCCGAGGGAGAGCCAAGACTGGCTACTGAGCTTCTGGGAAGTTTGTCTTTATTTTTTGGCAAGCTTCTGTGAACTGTTCCAAGCAAAATTTGGCTTCCAATAAAACTTAGAATCACAATATGCTGAGGAGGTAACTAAAGTTATTTCTTCCAACTTTCACACATCAGCTTCACTACTGCATGCTAAATAATTCCAATTCTGATAGATCAGAAAGAAAATGAACTATGTGGGTTGGGGAAAAAGGGAGAATACTTCCACATTTGTTTCCAGGACATGAGATGTTTTCCAATATGATCTCTGATAAAATGGGATTATCAGGATTATTTGCATAAAAATTAAGAGAATGAGGAGGTTTAACAAGCATGCTGCATCAGAAATAAGGGCCACAACTTACAAAGTTACCTCCCATCAAACCACCTAATACAAAATCCCTGGGTAAAGCACAAATCAGAAGATTTTAAACTCTTTTTACACATGTTTTGAAGCAGGTCACTCACTGGTTTGCAGTCTGGGTTGTCAAACATGATCACAAACTCTGCCCGCACGTCCCCAGGGACAGCTGGGACGAACAGGACTGGGATTTTCACCGAGCTGAAGGGTCCAATGTCACCCTCAGTCACCTGAACAACAACAATGAAAATCTAGAAATTGTACTGGAACAAAGAGGCTGTTAAACTCATACTACATGCACACTGTACTACACCTAGTTTGCAAATTGAATGCACAGACAAAATCAGCATCAGAACATCAATATGGCTCAAGTCTGATGTTTCCCAGACATTCTTCCTGCCCCTCCTTGTGTTGTCACCAGACTTTGTTTAACCACAAAACCACACAGCAGAAAAAAGTGTTAAATTGTGGGAAATGTGGATGTACACAGAATCTTTCAGCTCAAATATGTCTCTATAGATCAAAAGAAAGGGGAAATATGTCCTGTGATTTCATTTTAATAATTCAGTGTGATACAGTGATGTCCAGTGGACTTGAAATGATCATGAACTTAAGTGTTTCTCAACAGTTGATGTAGGCTTAGACTACTGAAATCTTGTCTGGATCTTGGGACATTCATTACCTTTCCAAGCATAATTTCAACTGGTACTTCATCAGGAGAAAGTTCCACTAAATTATCTGCATTGTCTGTGTCCAGATCTGATCTGGTATTTAACACTCCTTGACCAAGTTGTTCTGGGGAAAAAAAACAAACACAAAACACAACAAAATGCTGGGTGTGCATCAAAAACAATATCCAACAAAGCAGAAGTGCATTGATTCGGGTCAATATTGCAAATCCAGGCATGTATAGCAGTGGTGGAAAATAGGAATGTCTAGAAGGAATATCTGATTGGCCATCCAGCTTTAGTCTGGAATGCTACCTGAGGCACCTGAGCCTTCCACTACTGAGTAACAACATCAATGTTTCAGTAGGATAAAGTCTGTATTGGAGATTGTTATATCACAAACGCAAAAGAGGGGATGAGCTTCAAGAGCAATATCAGTGGGACAAAGTAATGCAGCCAGAAGGACCTGCAAAAACCACTCACAACCTTTTCATGGAACTTTTAGCTTCCTGAAATTGCAATGATCAATATTGGGAAGAAATGTTAAAGAATACAGATAAGAAATTAAGAAAGAAATTAAGAAAGTCTCTCTTCTACAAGACTGGATTTTATTAAGCACATAGTAAACATTAGGAATGAGATGGAAAATGTCTGAGGAGGTTCATCTTTCTGCTTCCTTGTTCCTAGAATTACAGACTATAAAAATAAACCTGTCATGTGGATTGCTATTCTGAGAAGTGGGGATTCAGTTGCTGAGACAAGGATGATGTTAACAATTTTGCAATTTCTGAAGCTGGTTGGGTTCTGTGTTCTTCTGAGACTGAATCGTTGATCACTAATGAGCAGTGAGGTTCTCTGCTGCTTTTGATTTAATGGTGTCAGGACATTATTTTTAGTCACTTTCTGTGTGGCAGCATACAAAGAAATATAACATTACTACTGGAGTGATGAACTACTTAGTTTACTGAGTAACTTTGCAAACTGAATCGCACAGTTCATTACAGGAGACTACAGATGGATAATGCTTGGCCCAGGGAAGCACAGGGCCCGTGTTCCAAACCATCACCTCACCCGTGGCACTGCTGCTCTCGGGCTCCTGGGCTGCACAGGGGGTCACAGCCTCACTGGGCTCAGCACAAATCTGGTCTTCCTTTTCAATCCCAGCTGCCACAGGACTTGTGCTGCCTTCCTGTTCAGGGTCACAGGCACTGGAATGTCGAGTGAGCTATTAGAAAACACAGAAAAGGATTTTCTCCAGTGGCTGTTCCTCTGCCTTGCACCAGCTCCAGTTTCACCAAGCAGTTGCAAAGCAGACTTGTGTTTTCTTGCAAGAGTTCCATGTTATAAATGGAGAAATGTGTTGCACTTTCCAAGAACTGCACATTCTACTGGACCTTTATCAATGAGCAGATTTAATTTTTGCTGGCTGCCCCAAACAGGTAAATAATGTAACAAGAACAATACAGTGTAGTGCCAGTTACTTTACAATTAGCAGAATATTTTTCTAGTGGAAACACGGGCAGTTTTATGTCAAAACTAAGTCTGCTGAAACCAGCCCTCTCTTTATCACACCCCTTACTTTATAGCTAGCTTTGCACCAGTTCACATGTTTCTGATATCCAGGAGTTGAGATTTTTAACGACTCTGTCAGAATCTCCTCTTTTAACTGAAGTATTTTTCCTAATTGGCATGAATGTGGAGAAAATAGGAATCATGACATAAATTACTAAAATGCTTAAAAAATTAGCATTGTTTCCCCACTCCTTACAAAATAATTGTTTTTAATTTTATCTTCTGATATTTGGGCCTAACAGGTTATATTTATACCAACCCAAATGTACTAAAGGTTGGACCAGATGATCCTCCCAAGCCCTTTCTGACCTGAGCTGCTCTGTGACTCTGTAAACTCCACCACACTTCCCAAAGCAGAACATTTCTATTCCTTTTAAGGAAGTGCTTTTGAACCCACCACTCTTCCAGGAGCAGATTTTACTGTTGCTCTGTGGGTACTTGTGTCACCTGCTGACGTCTGAACTTTGAATGTTGTTCCCAAAGCCCCGCTGTTTGTCAGGCTGATGGTCCGTGAAATTGTCTCTCCCACCACATGGCTGCCAAAGTCAATGAGCTCTTTATCCACAGCCAGCTGTGAGAAGATAAACCATTAATTACTACTGTCCTACATAGCACTAATGTCAATTAAATGGGCATCCGCCTTTTATAATAACAATTATATTATCCACATGCTTAAAACAAGTCCCTTACAATGCAGGTCTTGGCTGTACATTTCAGCGGAACAGAAAAAGAACCTGTCTGTGCCATAAACATGACTTCTCCTTCCAGCCCTTCATTTATCTAGAAAAAAAAAAGAGAAAAAAACCCCTAAATAATTTCAGAAGATTTAGCCTAGGTAGTCTGATGAAAAACATTTTCACTCATTGTTTGAGTACCATATTAAAATGTATCTTTACTGATTCTATGTTTCCACTTTAAAACAGTTTTGTAACAGCCTGGTTAACTTTAGCTGGGCAATATTATAAATATTTGGAAACTTGCTCTCATTTGGAGGCATTTTTCTAAACATGCCCTAGAATATGCCTTATTACAATTTATCAGAGCTTGAACATGCACACAGCTGTCCATGTACAACAGCAGCTTTTCTAAAAATGTAGTTTGTTTCCTTGTTAACAGCTAGGAAATTCAATTAATGATGTTTTTAATCAGACTAGTGGATAATACCAGGATTCTCTTCACTGTGCACTTACCATTGGCTTAAATGTTACCACAAATTCACAGGACATCCCAGAAGACATTTTGCCAGGTGGGTCAAAACTATGGAGATAATTAACATAAAACTCCAAATTAAAGCCGTGTATGAAACACCCAGCTCCTCCTCTGGTAACAATGGCAGATATTTTATTTTTTTTTCCCCTCATTTGGATTAATTATCAGAAAAGTCAGAATGAGTGACAGATTAATGAAAGGCTACAGAACCCTGCTGCAACTGGGGAACTACAAAGGCTGATTCTTTATTAAGGTCTTATTCAGAAAGACTTGAAGTGCTTTTAAAAGGCAGAGACTGCAGCCAAAGAGGTGACGCTGAGGCTCAAAATTAGCAAGAACAGGTTGAACTGCCCAGGCAAACAACAAGGAAGCAACTTCTCCCATTATCCATTTTAATGTTGCTCTGTAACACCTCCCCTGTCCAAACACAAAATGAAGAGGAAAAACCCAAAGAGGGAGCTGCAAATGATTAGAGAATGTGCTGCTTGCTGCCAGCTGTATCAAAATTATCTTGAATAGAATCTGCCACTCATTTCATGGTCTGTGTGAGGCAAGGAAAATGCCCATCAGAAGACAAGACGTCTCACAGCTGCACTGTAAATGAAATTATTGAGGCACTCCTGGAGCTCTTCTCTGCCTGGCAGAGAGGAGCCAGAGCAGATAAGGAAGTGTTGTCAGCCATGGGAGACCCTGAGCCAAGGGAAACATGGAACGCACTTGCCCTTCACAGTTTTATCAAAACAAAATTAAAATCAAACCAAAGCAAGATGAAACATTTTTGAAGAGAAAAGCGAATTCAGGATCTTAAAATGTGGACAGGGAATAAGCACCAGTATCCTGACCTTGTGAACAGATCCCTGGCAGTTTCTCCTGAGAAAGACTTTAAGGAATAGCTCCTTTATTTCAAATATTACCTTGATAAAATAGTTATGATTTAGAGGACAGACTGCCAAACACACAAACCCACATAGAACCACTCTGCTAAGAAGAGGCTCCCATTGCATAGGGTGTAATAATGCTCATTTAAACCACTAAAATAAAGCTTTTTATCAGCAAATATAGTGCCTGTCACTGACAGCAGCTCTCAAGTGCTATGTCTGTAAATACCTGTGCACTGATTTTGAGGACAGTGACACCATGACAGCATAGATGTGTTGGGTATTTTCAAAATACCTGGTAAAACTATTTTGTAACAACCAATTTATGTCTGGTTCTACTTGAGACAAGCTTTATACAGTGTAGGATCAGTGTCCACAGGTCTGAGCTCTGCTGGTCAAATTATTAATAATATGACAGTATAGAATAATATCTATAGGTTGTTTTTGCTAGCTGTCTAGCAATCGGTAACCAATTTATTTTTTAAAAACTAATTAATTCATCAGACATTGCAAAATCATTCACAACACTTGATGTTTCATTTGTATTTGGAGAGTACATTGAAAGGCAATTATAGCAAGGAAAGACTTGGGCATTTCAAATAGCATTGTTTAATTTTTGGTCACAAACCACACCAGAGGTGCTGAGTTTTCCTTCCTGTGCAAGAGGGCTGTCATTGGCCTGCAGGTGCCCCGGCTGCCAGTGGGCTTAGGGCTAGGCTTAAGGTTAGGCTCAGAGGTAGGGTTCATGGACACAGAGAGCCTACAGCCCCAGCAACACTGGGGCTGGAAAGGGCCTGCCAAGGCCCTCTCAGAAAGCCCTTAACATTGCTGCTCCCACACCTTTCTGATTTGGAAACCGCCCTATGTTGGGCTTAGTGCGCGAACTACTTTTAGGGTTAGGGTTAGGATTGAGAGAACCAGAGGGCCTACAGACCCAGCAACACTTGGGCTGGAAAGGGCCTGCCAAGGCCATCTAAGCAAGGCCCTAACATGGCTGCTCCCACATCATTCTGACCTGGAAACCTCCCATCTTGCGCTAGGCTCAGGGCGCAGGCTAGGGTTAGGCTTAGGGTGAGGGACCCAGAGGGCCTACAGCCCCAGCAACACTAAGGCTGGAAAAGAGCCTGCCAAGGCCATTTAAGCAAGGCCCTAACATGGCTGCTCCCACATGGTTCTGGACTGGAAACCCCACGTCATGCATTGGGCCTTGAGGACAGTCTAGGGCTGGTTTAGGGAAAATTCTGAASGCCGCAGGATTTCTCCCAGATCAAAGCTGCCAAGGACTGGGGCTCTGGCTGGCCTTGTACTCCCAGACGCGCCCTCCAAACTGACCTTGGGACTCAAGGGAGCCAGCAGTCAGTGAGCAGGGAGATGCCGAATGAGGACAGTTACCTGTCACTGCAAAGCAGGGTTTTCTCATCTCTGTAGGTCACTTGCAACAAAGAACACAAGAACCAGAAAGGAGCTCTGGAGTATGAAATCACTTATGGTGGTGAAACAACTTGTTTATTCACTGGGGTGTGATTGAATCGTCCCACAAGGGGCTTCTTCAGGCCACCCATAAGGGTTCAAACCTGAACTCTGTAAGCCAAAGGAATTCACTTCCATGTCTCCTATTTGTTCATAAGCTTCATTTGCACACAAGAGCTTTAGCAGTTTTTCACTTTTAGGCTAGACTACAGCCATATTTTTTCCTGTTTCACAGAATTCCAAGTAAATATATTCTTCTCTTGACTCCATTTTTTAGATAAAGGCAAGTCGTGAAAAGTAGTATTTGATATTTTAAAGGCTCAGACCAGCTCCAGAGGGAGCTGGTGTCTGAATTCCTAAAAAGAAACATTTTTGGGATACTTCCTTTTGTTTACTTATAAACAGTGAGATAAAATTATCAATATAGTTAAATTGCTATTAATTTGCAATCTCCCAGCTAGACACAGTGCTTCATTACACAACCTGTCAGCAGGACTACAGGAATAGATTGATAGGAAAGACAACAGRATTGCAATTCAAGTGCTCTTTGTTCCACGATTGATTTCCTTTATTTCATTGGCTTTTTTCCCTTCCTTTTCTGTCCACTTAAACTGTGTTTATCTCAAMCCCCAAGCTTTACTTTTTTTTCCCCCCAGTTCTCTCCCCACTGAGGAGGAAGTGAGGAGCTGCTCTGTGGAGTTTATCTGCCTGCAGGGTTAACCCACAACAAGCAGGACCTTCAACTGCTGCAGAATTGGGTTCCAGCTCTTGTTGTGGTTCATAAGTAAAACAAGTCTACAGCTAATTTACTTACTGAACACTGATGAAGTCCTTGAGCCATTCACTGATTCCCACCAGCCTGCAGTAATTAACACTGTAGGATGCATTTGTCAAAATTATCTTCTTTTTGTAGACTTGACCARCATCAAAATCCTTGGAAAGACAAATATACCAGGTGAGTGTCAAAGAAATGATGTCATGTTCATGGTCTAGTAGAGTTATTAACAGTTTTTTTAACTAACTTAAGTCTTAACTGCATGGGAGTCACCACTTCTTTAAGGACATTATTTTACAGTAATAATGTATTTACAAACAATATACAAGTAACAGTCATGCTGCCATTTAAAAAACCCAGAACACAGTCCAACAAGAGGATTCATCATCTGCTCACCTTTCTGACAGGATTTAATTCCCATAAGTAAAGGAAGTACTTTATAATTTAGATCCAAGTAGTAAAACTAAGTAGTTTATTTAATCTATCACTTAACTAAGAGATTGTTAGAGAAAAAGTCAAGTGCTGTTTCAAATTTCACTAAAGATCTATTAAAGGCTGCAACTCAATTTTGATGCAGAATGGTCACTGACCTTGAAATGAATGCAGCTGGGTTTGCTGTGGAAAGCACAGCCCTTATGTTTACGACCAGGCACTATTTGCTTGTGAAGAATTCCAGTTTGGAGTTCCTCCATTTTTTTCTCAGACATTTCTTTTTTCATTGTCCTTATAGCCAGCAATGTTGGATCCATTTCTTCCTTGGGTGCCTAATAAGAAACATSCAGAAAAACCACCCAGGACCGTGTGTGGTCACAGAATCTGTGGCTCCAGTAGAAAAGTCTGCAAGCTGACTTCACTGGGATGTTTCAGTTATGGTCCAGTGCTTCTCCACGCAAGTATAGGAATATGTACCGACATAATTTATTTTTGATTGATTCTGAAATTTTTTTAAACTCAAACAAACGTAACATGATGTGTATCTTCACAGATCTCTGAACTAAAGCTCAACTATTGGTYTCCTTTAAGAGAACAAACTCCTCCAGAGGAGTGCCAAACAGCAATGACTGATGATATTCTCACATCCGAGTTTCTGCATCTATGTGATAATGTAAAGGCTGCATTTTAACTGCAAAATACGACATTATTGGCTTTAAGCAAGGTTCTTTTCTATTTCTAACAAGAGAAATCCCAACATTTACCTTGTGCAAGTCATATTGCCGACTCCAAAGTCCTGGGAACTCTGGTTCTAGGAGGGTCTTGTCCCTCTCTGTCTCCTCATCACCACTTTCCCAGAGCATATCCTGGGGTATGTTCTCAGAACTCTCTCCTTGGGGAGCAGCTCCCTCACCAGCCAAGGAAGAAGCTGATGGAGAGCGCCACGGCTTTGGGGAAAGAACATAAAGTTTGAAGATACAGTTAAAAATGACTGGAGAACAGTGACTTCAACACTTGTCAGCTACTGAGGAGGTCTTTTAATACAAAAATGACAGGTCTTTTAAGCCCAGAGGCCAAAGATGACAGTTTAGGTCAATCCTCTCTTAAAACACTGAATACAGACAAAATCTTATGTTAAAAGTTACTGTATTTCCTTCAAGAAAAGGGAGACTAACGGTCATTAAGAGGTTTGATGGGGAAATTTCTCTCCACTGGTTGTGTACTGTCTGGTGTTTGTTTGTAGCCTGTGCTATTTTTAGACAGAAGAATTCAATGACCTGCACCTTTAACAAAACAAAACAAAATCATCTAAAGGCAATTAATTCTTAGGCATCTGATTACCTGTGCTATTGCTCCATCTGCATCTTTGCAGGTCTCCTCACTATATTGCCAGGCTTCCCTTCTCTGCAGTAAAGGATCCTCAAGTTTACCACAAGCCTTAGTTGCCTTAGTATGGGACTGACTTTTTTTCTGCTTGTGAAGAGAAGCTTTTTCTTGCAAAATTCGAGACACAATCTCCATTTTTCTTGATTTCTGCAGTTCTCTAAAAGCTCTGTAATCCAACGTTGTAAGATATATTAACCCAACCATGGTTGTTCACTAATAATATCAACCACAGCCCAGCTTCTTTGAAGCCTTTAAGCTAAATAGCAAGTCTTTAAGTTGGGTTAAGTGGTAATTCACGCCAAGACACCAAGTGATTCAGAGGCTGTTTATACATTTTTGCAGACTAAATATACTCAATTACAGTGTTTTAGAAGGCTGATACAGACTTTCACAGTGTTCAGGAGAGGCAGAAGGACAGTTACTTCAGGTACCCAGTTTAGGATCATTGAATTTCCCTCCTGGAGGAGTTGATCATAGAACACCCACAGAACTCTGGTGCTCCGAACAACACCCCTAAGATGGGAGTTCAGGGCATGAAGAACAGACTGTACAATTGTCACACACAGAGTGGGAGAGGGAGTTCACCCCCTCGAGGCAGAACCAGAGATGTTCTGCCTTCAGGATCTGACCGAGCTCCAATACATTCCTGCATGAGCACCAGGAAGCAGGGAGAATTTGATATGGATATGACACTTACTGTTTCTTTTTTTCATGCTCTAGCTGTTGTTTATGGAGACAAATTTCCCTGGTAACATTGCCTCCTTCTGCTAGGATGGCCTCCCTCATTTTCATCTCCTCCTTCTCCTCCTCCAAGGCCTTTGCTTTGCTCAAAATCTGGAGAGTTCGGAGCCTTTCCTATGAAAGTCATACAAACCAGTTACATATTTGATTCACATATTAAAGAATATAAACCAGAGAATCTAAAGTTGGTCCCCTTATCCAAGTATGAATTTGTGGTGGATGTCTCTGAATAGAAGGTATTGTTTGTAATATTCTCTGTAGTCATGGGGTGCTGAGATGCAGAAAGTTCTGACTAGGTCCAGGCTACTTCTCTATCCTTCCAGCCTGCCCTAGGAATGCTGCTCAGTGAAGGAATGTGAGAAGACACCAGTTCTAAACAAATCAGGATTAAATTAAGATCATTCCCTCAGATTCTACAGAGAATAAACAGAAGAGCAAAGCAGCATAGCTCAGAAATGCCTAATTTAAATAGTATAAATTCTTAAATAACTAGGTTTTTTTTCCATATGTTTTCTCCATGTGGAATATTTCTGCATTGGGATCCAAATAACTGGAAATCCTCCTGGCTAAATTTCCAGAGAACTTATTTTAGCATGCATTATTTCCCAGAGAGTTTCCCTCCCAGAACAACTACACTGTTGACAGAATAAACTGCATCAGCAGAAGTGTCAAAACCTGCCCACACAGATCTCACACTATCCCTCCAAGAGTTAAACTCTCCCCAGTTTCAAGGGCTTTGGTCAGTGATTTGACCAAAAAATCACCACACASTTCTGCARGGAAAACTGAAATCACTTGCATTAAACCCCAGCAGTCTCACAAGTCAGTGACTTCATCCCCATCCCATCCCAGCAGCAGTACCCTGTTGGAAGTGATGCTGGTTTTCAGGGAAAGCACAGCTTGTATCCTTCTCTCCATATGCTCCTGAGCTTTCACTTCTTCCTTTGCATTTCTTTCATGAATTCTGTAAGCAAAGTAAAATCTTTCAGGCTCACATCCTGGAAAGCTCATGGTTTTAGAATCTTTAAGCTGACAAGGAGTAATTGCCAGTGTCCCCAAGCACTCCTGCTGTAGAGGCCCTGTTTGCTGGGYCACTGGCTGTGGGGACAGGGGAACAGCTGGAGACTCTTCCAAACACAGCACGGCTCAAGCTCCAAGCGCCAACAGGCTTTCAAATAGTTTGCTCAACAACTTTAATTTTTTTAAATTTTGGATATGAAGAATGTGTTCCATGTTATGACATATGACTGGCTGCTAAAATAAAGTAAGAATTCAGGTGTTGCTCAYATAACCAATATTTAAACAATTATGTAGCAAAATTTTACAAGCCAAGCACATGTACCCACACTAAGAATAAGCCCTAAAAAATCTACAAGTTAGAAATATGTGGGCAGGAATCAAACCTGAGAGTATTCCAGCCAATATAATGGTAAGCTAGGAAAAAAATTTGTAAGATTGATATGTTTGATACATTTGTCATGAAAAAAAAAAAATCTATTTGGTTTTGTTTTTCTTAATTATGATCAGTTTGCACATAGCATCCAATAAAAATAAACCAGCACAGAAACAGTACAATTATTTCAATCATTTTACAATTAAGTCCTAACATTTGTTTATAAGGATATATTTGTATATGTGTAAAAATAAGTAACAAATGTTCCGTTTCTTTAGTAGCAAAATGATTAAACACCAGAGTAATAACATAAACATAAACCTATGAAAGAACGTTTAATTTACCATCAACCAGAGTGGGAGCACAAAGAAATGGCCCATCAACCCACTGACCTGGCAACAAGATGCTTTTTTACCACATTTCTGAGGGGACACAGAATGGCACAAGGCAAGTTTCAAACCTGGATTTTAGTTCTACTACATCAGTTAATGACACACACACACATATATACAGTGCTTCAAATCATTATTAATGCCTCCAAGTGGTCAGAGGCCTCATGAAAAYGACCATCCCCTCAACTCCAGGGAATCTGGGGGCCATGCTAGGACAGTGAGTGGATTTTTTTCTTTCCACGTCCTTTTGTGCCCTGTAAGATCTCAATGCTTCACTGTACCATGGCATGAGATTTCCCGGTGTAACAGAAGATCCACCTTGCAGAAAAATCATTATTTTTCAAAGGCTGGAGGATAAATTCTTGCACAGCAGAGAATGTACAACAGGATAGGAGTGAAGGCCCACCTCGCTGTGCTTTCCCTCAGGAAGCAAACWGCTTTCTCATGGTTCTTTTTGGCATCTTCCAGGATTTTCTTCTTTCTTTCTTCGTATTCTTTCTGGGCCTCCTCCTGTTTTCTGCAGAACACAGACAAAGCAACAATTGCAGCAGGACTAAGGGAAACTTGATTCCAACACAATGGCACCTCAGGGTGGGGTTGGGGAGTTTATTAAAACGTGCTGAAATGAGGACATTAGTCTGCCCCCACCCTTCCCATATTATAGACAAATTGATAAACTTCACAAAAGCTACAAACTGACACACTGGAGTCTGCTTTCTCTCCAAGAAATCTCAATGGACTTGACCATAAATTTGAAGGTCCTAGAGGCCAACAGCACTGCAGACACCTGCAGTTAGTCTGACCCAATAAACTTCACATCCTACAACAAAAAAACCTGCATTCGCAGGTTTTGTCATTAACAAGTTTATTCCCAGAGATCAGAACTCTTTACTTGCATAACTGCAAGGCTGTGGCCAATTCTTATTTTAATTCCATTTCCTCACAAAATATTCCTGAAATACACCCAGCTAAGACACACAGTACCACTGGTATTYGAACTAGCTAATCTCAGCACCTGCAGCAGTGAATTGGCTGAAAATAAAACAAGAAAGGCAGCAGGCTCTGACTTAGAGGCTCTTACTTCACTTGAGATCGACGCCTTCGTTCTGCTTGCAGGGCTGTTATTTTTTCCTTCCAAATCCTCACTTCTCTTTGCTCCTGGTATTGCATCTGTAGCTCCTGCTCATCTTTTTGAAGTTGTTCACGAAGGGTTTCGTATTTTCCCCGCTCAGTTTCTATCTGCCACATCTCAAGCCTTTAAAACAAAGTGTGAGTTGTTTTCACCGAAATACTGACATTCTTTCACTTTAAGGTGATAAATTGAGTAGGGAAGGCCCTATGGTGAAAATGAACATGTAGCCATGTTTTCTTTCATTTTTTTAAAACATATTGTGACTCAAACCCAGTTAAGACACAGGTGTTCCAGAGTAYGGCACACATCTAATAGGATATCCCATTTTAAAGACATAAAATACTGGTTAAAAAAAAAAGAGGTATAAAAATAAACCCCAATGATCTGTTTTGCACATWTACCCAGAAGAAAATATGAAAACCAAGAAAAATTGTAAAAATAGCTTTTTCTTCAACAGTAAATAACTTCAGGGGCAGGCCATAGCTTTTATTCTTCTGTGTTTTGCTGAAGGAATCAGCTATGATAGGGATGAGTACATTAATCTGTTCTGTGTATTTCTAATCACACAATAAACAAGTCAAGCATTTTAAAGCTATTACACAACACTGCAGCAGAACACACTGTATCCTGGTTAACCACTTGGTAATCATAGCTAGAAGCTCGTGCCTCTGCTCCTCCTTTGATGTACTGTGATGTACCTGTGGTACCAAAATATAAACACACTCACCTGTTGCCTTCTCCAAAAGACAGCTTTACTCTGTCTGATATAAGTAAGTAATTTATTATGTGTGAACAATCAATTACAAGCAGCAGTATTAGCTTGGCATAAAAATACACAGTACTGCTACAATGTCTCYATCATGCTCAATTTCTTTCCTTTCCTTTATGCCCTATAAAAACACTAAGAGGCATAAATTAGAGGTATTTACGCTCATGCAGAGATCAATATCACAGACAGGTTTACTCTAGTCCAGCTTATTTTCCATGTAAAATGAGACCTGTTTAGATCCAGAATTTATGCACCACTCCTAATAAAATCAAAACTTTATTCACATGTGCAAAACTAACTTGGGGACTGAGCCACAGCAACCAACTTTGTCAGGAATGAACCATGGAGACTAAAAGTTGCTCTCAAACGATGTAGTTCAGTATTTACAAGCAATTTCTGTATTGATTAACTTTTGAATCCATTCAACAACATATGAAGAACATAATTAAGATTGACTCCCTTCACACTCTTTTTTTCATTCCCTCACTTACAGGTTTTGTTTCAGTGTCAAAGCAATTCTCAACTCTAACTCCTTCTCTCTCTCCAGTTCAGTGCACAATCGCCTGCTCACGGCCTGCAGGCGGGACACAGCAGCGCTGGTAAGGTTAGAAAGAAACAATCAGAAAGAAATTTGAACATAGATCAGCAAGAAATAAACATAGCTCTGAGGCTCAGATTTATTCATTAGAATCCCAGCAATTTATGCAGCCTCTTATTTAATCTTCTAAGTGTCCATTCTTGAGGCAGAGCTTTCTTTAAACTCCTACACACTGGTTGAAATGAACAGATGAGAATTTATTTCAAAAACACGGACCAGTAGCCTAATRTGACTATTCATTTCTCAAATTGATAAAAGTAGTATTATTAATGAAGCTAAGCTTAGGGGAACCTAGAGAACCTAGCCTGATTCTGCTTTTAAAATGGTATTACAATATTCCCTACACTTTGCCTACAACTGCAGCATTCCCACACAGTTATTTTCTCTAGCCAGGAAAACTAGTAGTCGGTTTACTACCGGATCCACAGACAGTGGCCTGACGATACTCAACATAAACTCCCCTTCTCTACGTGCAAATTGGATCTTCTACCTGCAGCTACTCCTCTAACTTCAACATTTCTGCACTGGCATTGGTAGTGCTAATGGCAGCCAGGATTTGCATTATTGCTAAAATACAATGCCTTTGAGTTTCATAAGCCAGAAATCTATCAAGTCTTCTTACTCCACTAGTCACTTGTTAAATATAAGAGATTGGGAGAATTGCTATTTTTCTATATATCTAGACCTCCCAGCGTGACCCATCATAAGGATAAACACTCTACACTGCTTTTCTCCCTTTGCTGGGTTTTGTTACTGTCTCCGAGATCCCACACGCACCACCTCAGGAGGCTCATTTGCATCCAACTCATCAGTTTTGTTTAAGCAGCTCTTCCATTTTGGCAGTTAACCTGCCTTTATTCTCTCATTCATCGCTGCACTAACCTGGAGATTAACACAGGTTATAAATGCAGCTGCGAAGTTTGTTCACAAGCCTCTGGCTCCTGGTACACAAGCCACCCACTGCTTTCTATTTAAACCAAATGTGAAGAGTACAGTAAATTGCCTCCCACTTGATAGCACAAGTGTTTCAGAGCAGCTCCTGTATGCAGAGCTACATTCCTGCATTCCTGCATTCCACAACAACACAAAAGAGAAATGGCGCATTTATGCGTGTGCATATATAAAATACATATACACACATACATATAAATGCTGACTGAATAATCACCAGAAGCAAAGCCGTGACCTCCAGGAGTGCCACAGCACTTTGATTCATCAGACTGAACAGAAGATTGAGACCCTGATAGACATAACTGACAGCAGTGGGCTAGGCTGACTTAATACCTGTTGTTATATTTTAAAATACATGCCTCTTTCCTATCTGTTCCCAGATTTCCACCTCTTTCTACACTCATCTCATTAATTGCACACAGATGAACATAGTGGATGCCTGTAATCCTTGGTATCCAGAAATACTCTCTACCTACACATTGCCAGCCTCCTTCTCTCTCTCTATTTCCATGTCTACATGATCCAGCTGCTTTGCCAGCATCTTGCTCCGCAGCCGACAGGCACTCAGCGTGTCACTGCAAGAGACAAACACATCATTTATATTCTGAAGGTTCTTTTCTCTCTTCTTTTTGGGGGCAAGATTCACAGCCAAGATTCCTATCAAATATAGTTCATAAACTCTAGTATTTATGGCTGATACCGTACCTCAGTAGGTGATTTATGCTGATGGATTACATTTGCTTAAACACTAACCTAGTTTTTTGGACCACCAGTTCCTGTTCCCTGACCATGTCATCGAGCAATTGGAGGCTCCTCTGTGAGGCTGATATGCGAATTCGATCTGCAGACTTCAGAGCCTGACTGTTACTAATGTTGCCCAAATAGTGTTCTGAGCTTTCCCTTTGAATTGAAACACACAATTAACAAAGAAACATAATGAGAAATTGAAAAGTTATGTGAAGTTTGTATGACATCCTTACGTCCTTGCTTTCTGTTTTATTCTAGCAGAACTGTTACAAATAAGATCAGGATAAATAAGGAGAACATGAACACAAACTGCACCAGAAGTTTCTATGACGCACTTAAGCCAGGATTTTCAGACTTGGATATCTAATGTTGAACATTTATACCCTCGCTTAATATATTAATTCTGTGTCTTTGTTTYGAAATGCCTGTGGCTCCTCTTGATCCCACCTTGGCTTTGCCATTCTAGTGTTCTTGAACAACAGTTTAAAATGCTAACAGGAGCATTCTAAACTAATCTAAGACATGTCACACACAGCTGGTCAGTCAACACTACAGAGGAAATCCCTGTTTGAACCAGAACAAGGTATTTACATGCTAGAATCAGACTGGTCTCCAACATCATCAGAAGTGTCCTTGTTTTCCATCTTGCCACCACCAGCCAACCCTTCTTCCAGCTCGTATTCTAGCAGATATTGAAACAACAGCTTAGTAAAGATACTTTGAACTTTAAAATGCAAAGCTTTCTATACTTGCTGTCAAGTCACACCGTGGAGAATCAGAGATGACATTTTATAGCATTTCTGGAGCATATATTAAAAAATTCATATGGCAAAACACACAGGACTATCACACACCTGCAAATGAACAGGAGAATGTCTTCACACGGAAGTGTCACCAACAATCCCATCTATGTGGGAAAATCCCAGAAAGAACAGGGAGAGGAACAAGGGAGGATAATGTATTGCCATGTTCTGGCCAACAAGCTAACATGTTTATCTTACATTAAGTTTACATTAATGTCAGTTTTTTGTGAGTTATCAAAGCAATTCATTTTCACCTTCCCAGTATTCTTCCATATCAGAGAACTGACCACCTGCATCTTCTTTTTCTTCCTCTTCCAGAAAAGCTAGAGGAGATATTTGCTGTTCTCCGTCACTATAACTGATCCCATGATCTTCCATGCTGACAGTTCTTTCCAAATGGCCAGGCTAATAAAAAGAAAAACCTGTTTTACATATCTAATCTCCAACAATTTACAGTAGTGGTGACTATCTCTAGAGGTCAATTCACAGCATTCAGTACATACTTAATGCACATGAAACTGCGTGGATACAACCACACATCTCTGTGCTAGTTACACATTTTCAGTATCAACTATAATAAATCTCTTAGAGAAAAGCAGGTATGCTGCCATTTTTAATTTTTTTTTAATAACAATCAGCCCAGTAATTAAACCTTCTGAAAGTATTTTATCAACTTAGGCCACCATTTTACCCATTTACAGAATTATTCAGGCACAACTCCAACAAGCACTATTTGCTCTTAAGTCTTTTGCAGTTCTCCAATGTAAACTGTTCCCAAATGTTGTTTTAATTTATTAGAATTCAGTAAATTCTGTATGTCATCTAGAATGAGTTATTACCACATGGTTGAGCATTTCACATCTTACTCACAGAGACTTGGCCATATGATTAATTTTAACGAAGGTGGCTCAGCTTTGAGCGCATTTATGTAAATCCTTCTGCAGAACTCAAACCCATCAACTAGAACAGAGTATCTATTTTCTCCAGTTAAGGAGCAAAGAAAACACACCCCAGGATTTGAAGTACGGAGTAACGAGTAAATGACAGGAACCACCTTAAAGCCAACCAGGATTCCCACGCTGGGCTACGGTTGATTTAGGGGTGTTGGTGGCACTAAGAAGTGGCACAAACATTAAACGAGCTGCCAATGCAGCAGTGGCCCCAACGCTTTCAGCCAAACCACTGCGTTGTGAGGTTGTGTGGCTCCAACTCCCAAACAACAAAGTTTTGGGTAAACTAGGCCGAGATGCACAGCGTGGCAGAAGGCCCGAGCCCTCCCATAGGGCGCCCCAGGGCAGGCGGTGAGAGGCTCGCTGCTCCCAGCGCTGCCCCCTCACAGCTCACCTCGATCAGGCCCCGGCGCRGCTCCTCACGGCCCCCGAGCCCGCCTCGCCGCCCCGGCCGCGCTGCCAAGGCAACGGCGCCAACCACCGCGCGCGGGGGCGCCGCGCAGGGACGGCCGCGACCCGCCCCCGAACCACCGCGGGCGCGGGGCGGCGCTGCCGGCGCGGCTCGCTGAGTCCCCCCCGCCCGCGGGGTGGTGCGGGCCGGGCCGGAGGGCTGGGCCGGAGGGCTGGGCCGGGGTCTGGTGCCTGTGGGCTGATGTCCGGTGGCCGAGTGCCGGGGTCCCTGGGCGGTGGTCCGCGGAGTTGTTCAGGCCATTGAGTTCCCGAGATCTGAGGCAGCTGAGCAGATCATCAAGATGTTTTCCTACTTGACGATTGTTTTTCATTATTTATTCTCAGCAGTGTAGATTAAAACATGAACCACTGACACGGCGCCTGCCCGGGTGATGGCGAGGGGGTTACACAGCTCTGTGAGCTTTTGACACGTTCTCTGAGAGAATGATTTACACTTTGGAAATACCGTGGCATTAATAATTCCATCGTATTAGTGTCAAAAATTACCTGGGTGGGAGCACCCGTGACACCTGTTCTGCCTGTTTGGGGCATCTGGATCAGGTGATTTCAGGTAACCAAAGTCAGAGACATTCTCAATGCATATTCAGCTTGATATTTCTTTACACACATTTATGAATTTTAAGCAAATTGGTGGCATTACCATTAAAACCCTTTTTTGTGAATTCAGATGACTTGCTGCAATGTAAAGTCCTGTGGATTTGGGGCTTGAGCACACACATATTAGAATACTGAAAGTTTCCAAGTTTCAATCCAGAATGAAGATGTCTTAAATGTATTTTCAGAAGTAAGCCTGTACTATCCTGACAAAAGGATTTCACCACTAGTTACTAATTAAAGATTATTACAGCAGAAATCATGTACTGCTCATGCTGCCCATTTATAATGTCACATTCTGAACAGTTCTTCTGGCTTCAGCAGCAACTGCAGCTCTAGAGGTTTTGTGTGACACTTCCGTAATTGTTATAAATATGCACAAAATCACTAAATGAAAAGTATTTAGATGATATTTCTGTGATTTACATAGTGACTGTCTGTGTTCATAAAACGACTCAGTTGGAATACTCTGTTCTTCAGAGGAATCTCCTGGGCCTGTGTGTTCAGGTACCAGATTTAGGGTGCCCAGAGAAGCTGTGGCTGCCTTGTCCCTGGAAGTTTCCCAGGCCGGGTTGGACGGGGCTTGGAGCAACCTGGGGTAGTGGAAGATGTCCCTGCCCATGGCAGGGGGTGGAACTGAATGGGCTTTAACATTCCTTCCAACCCAGGCCATTCTATGGTTCTGTGCTTCTAGCTCTAAGTTGGTAATTAACTGGCTTTCCTTTCTGTTCTATTCCTCGTATTACCTTGACAAAGTCAAGGACCAGTGCAGCTGGATCCACAGCAAAGCAGATCCCTGTTCCCTCAGTCTTGGCACTAGGCCGCAATGACGTGCTAGAGAAACCCAGCTATTCAAAGATTCAAAGAGATTCAGTTATTAAAATACTGGGACATCATCCACACCAAAATACACCCTGATCTGTACACAGAGACAGATGCATTCTCAGATTTATTTAGTTGAAAATGTTCCTTAATTGTAAGCAATATTTCTGTAATTGTTAGAGTTGCTATGAGAGTAAGGTCTAGGTTTTGATCCCAGGCATACAAGCACATGCTGCTAATCTGAGCATTTATTTCCACTGGCACACACAGTATGGAGTATAAATCACTCACAGTGACCAGTTCATTGTCCCACATTTATACTATAGGTCCTCGTTCTTGAGAAATACATGGACATTCTTAGCTCTATAAATGGTGGAATCTTGATTTTATGGCATCTATTCATATTACATAAAACAAATTACATACAGACATTTGCAGGATTAAAGCTACAAGATGTAGGCTAAAAATATGCAGTGATTAACTGTATAGCTCTCTCTGCAGATCTGGAATAGTTATAACTGTGTTAACCCTGAACCTGCCAGTTCCCACCCTCCTCGAGTTGGGATGCAAAAGATTCAAGCACAGATTTTCSCCTCAAGAAAACACTCGGAAGAACACCTGGAAATATCACTGATTTTCAGTTTCATGTGATATTTTTATTCAGGGTATTTATTCAGTCCCAGTTTACAACTGTKTGAATGATTTTCATAACAAAAACARCAACAACAACAACAAAGGGTCATGATTTTGTGTCAGGTGAATAATGTGCCTCTAGGGAAAGACAATGTGGATTTTTATCTCCCATGTAGATGGGAGAAGAGAGAAGATATCTGCAGTTCCTCTGAAGGAAATTATGGCTCCCCAGCCAAGTTCTTATCTCCGAATCCACAGCTTASGTCTACCAAGGCAGTGAATCTTTAAGATATAATTCTAGGAAATGTACAAAAAGCCCTTGGTTGACTAAACTCTTCTAGATCTTGTAGGCTCTGGACCCCAGTGATCCATCTCAGAGAAACGGGGTAACGGCRTGAGCAGATAGAAATTAAAACCCTGCTCTTTTCTTCCCACGAGGTTAAATTCAGAGGCATTTCTGTGAAGTTCCTTCAGTACCACCTCAGGATCAGCTGGAAATGCAGCAGAGCTGGCCAGTTCAGTTTGCTATATGGCTGCATACTGTGCTTCCACAGGCAGTTGGCATTTCCCTTCCGAACGTTTCCAAGGTGACAGTAGCTCATATATGGAGCTTTCTGGCTTTTAGGCAGGAAGACATGCCAATAATGGAATCTGCATTTTGGCAGAGTGGTTCATATCAATTACATAACACAACTTCTCTGCCCTGTTGTTTGATAGGGATCAATGTTGGCCTGTAAACAATGGCAAACATTGATTTGTCGGGCTGTAAATAATGGCAAACATCGATAAGCATCTTCCCAGTGACTCATCCTTACAGATGTATGGACAAAGAATGAGAGGGGCAGTTGCTGTCAGAGCACTTCATGGAGGACTGACCTGGGATGGGACCAGCTGGGAGTGCACCCCTGAGAGCAACACATCTGGGGTAAAACAATCATCCTGGTCCTGGAACTAGCCCTGGCTCAGGGCCAAAGTGGGAAATTTCATCCCAAATCTGTTGCATAAAGAAAAGGAGGGCAAAGTGTCTGGCTGCAGTGTGCTTCATGATTATAAAAAAATTTATGCAGACTGAGGGAGGAACTAGATGTTCTACAGAACATTTAGAAACAGATAAAAACTATATTCCTAGCACTTAAGGTGAAAGGGAAATTAATATTGTGGTTATCCAGACACTGATTAAATACAGACACGTTTGTGTTGGGGCTGTGGGACTTTCATACAGTGCAAGTACAGTACAACCTTTGAAATGAGCTAAATATTCCCACCATGCAATTGCTACTGATATTCCCAAATCTCATTTATAAAAATAGGCATATGTGTGTAATTTATATATCTAGAGACATTTGGCGATGTTGCCACAACAGTCTTTCACGAGCTGCTTAGGTGGAATCATGGGAGGGTGAGACTAATTATCCCTGTGGTACATTTTTTGCCTCTAAAAATTATATGTGACAATATGACATCTTTATTTTGCTGGCAGTAAAACCACCTGTTCTATTTAGAAAATGATCTATTAAGAATACCAGGTAATGCAGTGCGGCTGTAAAATAAATTGAAATAATGTCCTTTTGATACCGTCTCAAAATCCTGAGTAATAAATGACTGAAAACTTGTTATTTGGCCCAAATCACTAAGCATGTTTCTCCTCAATCCCACCAAATTATGCCATCCAATAAATTATGGTAGCAGTTACAGAAGTATGGATGTCTGTGATTAGGGAAAATCCACACCTGTTACATGTTCCAGAAGAAAAATACTTGACAGATACTGAAATGTGGGTTTCTGGTTTCGATTGTAGTAAAATATACTTCAAAGATGTGACCTTTATAACTACTTGAGTAGGGTAAATACTTCAAGAATTAGTAATTGTTAATACAGTAATAATAACAACTAATGATTTCATAAATAGTAATGATTAAATGTCATTTACATGTAAAATTGTCCAGATGTGAGGATAGCCCATCAGCTTTTGACCTGGCATGGTCAGATAGTACAGAAACACTGACCTAAGGACCACTGTGTTGCTTTGACGGATCTACTACAGCTTTACTACAGCCAAGATCAAAGTTTGTTCCAAGCTGTGTAACTCTGACCTGACAGCCTGGTCCTGCTGGAGCACGGAGTGGTCCCATGCAGTCTCCGAGGATCCATCTGAGCCCCACATGCAAGGTCAGATCATAGGATGGGCATTTCCATGAAAGCTGGTGCCTGCAGCCATAGGGATTGAGGAGAAGCAGCAGTTTAGTAGAGTGACAAAAGGCTTAGGAAACACTTAGTATCATGAGCCATCTTTTTAAGATTATTTGACAGTTCCCAGCCGGTAGCTAAAGCTAAAGGAAAGCTTTAATTATTTTCAAGAGGATTAGATGAGAAAGATTTGGAGAGCTTATTTATTTTGTTTTGTTTTGATGTTTTAATGGCAATTTTAATAGTTTCTTAATCTATGTCTTAGCAATTTTAATCTGTCATTGACTGTAATGAGTTTGGGATATTCTGCTAGAATTGTATGAAATTAAATATAGTGTTGATCTTTATAATTTTATCCCCTCTCTTCCCTTTGGCAATAAGAGTTATTTATTTTGTGTGGGGTGTGCATATACGTGTGTATATATATGTACCAGCCTATTTTGTTTAAATATATATTGTATGCAAAACCAACTAAACCCAAGGCTGAATGACCAAGCATTTGGCCTTCTTCTGTATAATACGAGGATATAATTAAGGCCCATATAGCTAAAATGTAATTTACTCATCTGAGATAACTTTTAGGATTGTCATTGTATTTTTACTTGTGTTAATGGTCACTTTTGTAGCAAGGTCTATCCCTTCAGAGCATCTGTTGCCATGATGTGCTTCTACCAACACACAAATACACACATCACACACTTACACGTCACACACATAAAATACACACAGACACACTTGTTCCACAGGTACAAAGTGTCTCTGTGGGGTTTTTGCTATTTTTACAGATGTATGCTGAAGACATAGAAAACTGTTCTTTTTTACTAGTAAATTAGATGGCAGCTGTCCAGCCAGAGAAGAACACCAAGGAATTCTAAGCATAGGTCCATAGCCCATTGGAACATCAGCCTTAAGAGTAGGAAAAATATGAAAAAAATCTCAACTGAAAATATCCTGAAAGGTGTGAATATGTTCTGTTAAATAGAGAGACAAAACCATTCTGTTCTGTGTGTCACCAGGTAAATTCCATYAAAGAACTTTTGGTTTCCCTCCTCCAAAAAAGCAATTTTCAGGCAACAAGCCAACTCCTTCAATGTAAATTTGTGTCTTTTCCTCCTTTTTGGGTGTTAGTTGCAGGGATTGCCATTGAAATGGGCAGAGGGAGGTGAAGATCAGAAAGAAAATAACCCCCTACATCATTTTCACACGTTTATGACATGATCTTCTATTTGTTATATTAGATTTGTGTGTGTATTGTGTACATCTGTACATCTGTTCTCCTCCTGGATCTCACGGGGCTGTTATTCCCCTCACCCACCACCCCTTAGTAGCCATTTGAAATGGTACTAAAAAATAATACAGAACTAAGCAAACAAAAAGATAAATCCAACACTTTACTCCAAGTGCCTCCTCTTATTATCTTAAGGTACCTGCATATTCATTTTTTGCTTTATGATATAATTTCTTGAAAATGTCTCCTTCACACTATTTCCTTTGTGGGTTGGTTTTAAAATTGTCATTCGAGATTGAACAGCACCAAAAAGCCGAGGAGGCGGAGGAGGAGAGAAGGAAAGAGCGAATATGGAGGAGAAAACCGAGTTTGACCTGCAAGATGAACCCGAGGTCCCGAGGAGCCCCGTGCCGGGTCCCCGCTGGCCCCGTGCCGGGAGCCGCGGTCCCGGGAGCCAGCGGAGATCCCGGGAGTTCGCGAGGCACGAGAGCTGGAAGCTGGACGATGGCAGCCCGAGCAGCCCGGGATGAAGCAGTGAACTGCTCCGAGCGTTTCACTGTAGAGAAGCCTCTCAGGAGCCCGAGAGCGGCGAGGCAGAAGTTTGCATTCCCGGCTCTGCCCCTCTCGGTGGTACCGCCGGGCCGGGACAGCGCATAAACAGCGGAGAGGCGGCAGTTTCCCCGAGCACGGTCCCTCGGCTCCATTGCCGGTTCCCTCGGAGGGATGCTGGAAGCCGGGCTGCAGCTGCGGTGCCCGGGTGCCGCCGGGATTTGCCGGGAGCTCGGGGGGGCGGCGGGGGGCGGCGGCAGCGGCGGTGCCTGCGGTTCACATGCCCCGTGCGGAGCGGGCGCAGCGGCTCCGCGCCCCCGAGCGCCCCGGGACCGGCCGCCCCTGCCCTCGGCTCGGGCTGCAGCTCCTCCAGCTCCTCCCTGGCACGGTGCGCACAGGACGTTAGCGGCTCCGGAGCACTTTGAGTTGCTCCCACCCCGCTCCGTGGGATTAATCTATCCTTTTGGAGGTTATTTTCGGCAAGCAGCCTCGCAGGCGGGCAGAGCGGCCGGAGGAAGAGCCCGCGGCAGGGGAGGCATGCGGGAGCAGGGCAGCGGAGCCGGGCGGGACTGAGCCACCCGCAGAGGAGAGGAAGAGAGGAAAGAAGAGAGGAGACGAGAGCTGCCCTGCTCCCTGCTCCCGTGCCGGGCTGCCTGCATGGCTCCCGGGCACTGTGGAGATTGTGGGGGCTGCTGCTGCTGAGCAACCATCCATCGCTTTAAACTCAGCCTCAACTTAGCRCAGCAGGCAAGGATGGCAACGCCACTGGAGCTTTGGAGCTGCCAGGAGAGCCAGAGAACCTGGGTTTTGGTTGCTGCTGTCTAATAAATGGGAGTAAAATGGAATTTCTTACCTGGGTTTTTCCTGCCTTGATTCTACTGTGCACCCAACAGCACAGGTGTATCAGGTAAGAAAACATCTTATCATTCTTTCTTAGACTGGCCTTAGGCAGCCGTTCTCTCGGGGTAGCTGGAGTGAGTGATGCCAGCTCTGGCTGGGGCTCCCACTTCTGCCCAGGGATGCTTTCTGCACTTACGGGCCACGGCTGCTTTGAGTGAGTGTTCAGGAGAAAAAGGGCCCTTGACTGAAGAGTTTCTTTAATGTGTCTCATCTGTTTCAGTTTTTTCTTTCTTCATTCTCTAGTCAAGGATGCACTTCTGCCAATTGAGCAGCAGTTTCTTGGGTTAGTCAAGGGCTGTGTTTTTAACAGGATGCTCCTGGAAGCCTTTTCCCGAGGGCACTTACTCTAAATTGGGGGCAATCACTTTCTGTAAGGCACTGCATATCCCAGCACAGCCTCAGCTCCTCCAGCAGCTCTGTAGGGGCCTGCTTGAACATGAAACTCTTCCATAAACCCCAGCACAACCAGTGGGGTATGAGCTGAATAGCTTTGCCTAGGGCCTCCATAGGTACCATTACAACCCAAAAATACAACAATTCCTTCCTAATGCGTTCATTAAGTCTCCCGAACTTAGGCTAACAGGAAGAGACTGGCAGAGATCTTAGGGAAAAACATGGTTGGAGAACACAAACCATTTCTTAAAATAATAAATTGTAAAGAAAGGTATATATTTGCAGCTCTCAGTCACATTCCCTCCGAAGGTGTTAGCTAGGCAACCAGCGACGGTCTCAGTATATTCTTATTCTCTCCGGATCTGGAGGCTGGATGTGGAGAAAGCTTGCCATGATTACGCAATGAAAATAGAAGGGGGAGTAAAAAAGAACTTGCTGCATGTAAAAACATGCCTACACCCCCCAGAGCAGGGGTGGTTGTGGCATTAAAGGGGTCTTACATCTTCTGCTTCCTAGATACCCTTAATAGCTTCAGAGGAGTGGAAGAGGCAAAGTGGTAACTGTAGTAAAACGTAACATTGCTGTTATAGGCGTTGGAATTAATCAGGGAGATCTGATTTTTTTCACTGAGAAGGAAAAGGATCTTGCTTAGAGGAAGTGTCAAGTCAACTGCTCTTAGTCAGGACTGACAGCATGATTTATCCTGTGACCTTGAATCTGTTATCCAGGGTCAGATCCTGACATCCTCAGACTCTGAAGCAATCCAGTGTTACAGTGAAGGCAGAGGAAATACTGCTTATTACCTAAGGGCATCCAGATCTTGCCCATAATTTCAATGATCCTGTTTCTCCCTCTGCATTTGAGCTAGCATGGAGGCTGTTGGTTGAAAAGTGATGTTTGAGTACCTAAGAACCAAAAAACCAGAATTTTAAGGAAGAGTCAGTCTTCTCAGTCTCTGTCTTCAAGGTCTGCTCCCAGGCACAGCAACTGCTAGGATATGTGCAACCTAGAATTCATTGAATACATTATTTATTATTAATTCCCTAATTGACTTTCTTTCTCCAGTTACACAATAGTGATGAGTTGTTTGCTAGGAATACATCTACTCATGGTAGAGTCAGGAAAGGTGAATTCTAACTTCTGAAGTTCCAACTGTTCAGTCTATAGTTTTCTTAATATGCCAAAGTGTGAGACATTCCATGGTCAAGGAAAGCTGCTCTGTTTGGATTCAGGATTTAGTGTGGCTATGGCAGGACATTGTTTAATCCTGTAAAAAGGGAGTAACCTTGCTTACATGTGTACTTTGTATCAGTTAAACAGAACTAAAGTGAAATTTTATCCTTGCATCAGTAAAAATATTTTTGGTACGAGATGCTTTTATGAATAGCAGCATAATAATAGGCAACACTGGCAATAGCTACATGTTAAGGCTCTGATTTTGTTTTCTAAATGCAATGTGATTCACAATTATGATGACAGAGGCCAACCAACCCCCTAAACTCTCTGCTCCTGAGTTCTGTGCACTGTATATTGACAGGTGTGAGAAAAACATAGCCCAAAAAGGAAGAACATTTTGGTGATTTTGAAATGCAGTGGCAAGACAAAAGAGACAAAAGACTTTCCAAAAGCAAAACTACCAATGAAAACAATGTTCTGGTTTGGCAGAGGAGGGAAGTGGGGAATATATGGAGCCTGCTTCCTCATAGCATTTCTGAATATCCTTCCAGGGTGCTTTAGTTGTGTGTCAAGCCATTTCTCTGTCATGTGTGCTATTTGACTGAAGTGAATGAGCCAATTCAACCTAAGTCAGCACACTTTTATCAGGTAAACATTTTTAAAAAGTAGTACTTTTTGGTCTGCTCGAGACAGTGATTAGTGGCAAGAAATTTGGCATTTATATGATCGACAGATCTTTGGGATAAAGACTGTGGCTTGCACTATTTTATCAGGGTTTGAGATGCTGTGGATGCTGCAATAATGAATGTKCCACAGTGAATGAGATCATCTGCAGAAAGAGACTTGGGGAAATATTTCTTCATTTGTGTGGGGAAAGAGCACTTTTAATAGGAGTTTTGGGGTGTGTGTCTGTACTTTGTGATTCCTTACTCAAAGAGATTTTGTCTAATTAAAAATAGGTGTATATTTTACATTTAAATTTCTACTATGTTAAGTGACTTTTATACACTTGCATTTAATTGTCATTCTGCTGTGTGTCTCCCTAAGCCTTTTACTTCTATTCGTGGAAACAGAGCAGCTTTAACACGTGAATATATGCAAAGAGTGGTCCATTTTCTGTAGCTTAAAACTGGCAGAGAGGCTTTGATGTTCTAAAGGTTTCCATGAATTAAGCCTAATGCTTTTTCAATTACATTTCAAAATGCAAAACATATTTACAGTGAGCTTCACTTAAGAGTCAGGAATGGCAGATGGGAAGGATACACATACTGCTCTGGATAATCCTGGAGTTTGACAGAGGTCAGATTGTTCACTGACCTTGCAGGACATTCCTTGTCTTTTTCCCAAGAAAAAGTTCTCAAAGAAAATGAAATGTACTCCATCCCATCCTCTAGTCAAACTGKTTTTTTCCATCTACAAGGTTAAAAGATTCATATAACAACTATGTCACAATCCCCAAAAGAACCAGGTTAGCAGATCTAAAGAAGAAACAGATGTAAAAAGTGATTGTCCACACCTTAYTGCTCTATGAGTTTGTCAGAAGATCAGTGCACCCTCCTGACAATTGTGGCCTCAAATCAGTGTCTCACTGGCCACTTACAGATGCTGCTGAGATTTTTGCACTGCTCCCAGAGATTTTAGCACTGTTGTGCAAAAAATAATATTGCTAATGCTATCCCTTGTTCAGCTGCTGTTGTGCTCTCATTCACATGGAACTTACAGATTGCCCTTGCCTTGGTGTGATTTAAATACCAGATATTTTCTAGTAATACTGATAAACTTCTAGCAACTGTTTACAAGCTGTGTTCTGGAAGAGAGCAGAGAGGCTAATACCTCATTTGTCTGACGAGCCCATTAAAGATGTGCTGTCCAAGTCGATTGATATTTCTCCTCCAGATTGCTCCACATTAGTAGGATACCATGGTCCTGCAGCAGCTGGGAGGAAGATGTCAGCTTGGACAGAAAGGATTTTGGGATACGTGTACTTTTTATTCTAGAACTGATAGTACTTAACTCTGAAAGAGATGCATTTCCTTGCTCTGTCATTTGATATTCCTTGCTTGGAGTTGCTTTCCCTAACCTGTGTCAATATTAGGGAAAGGAGAACTCCACATGTTTGCCCAGTTTATCAATGGGGATTTCCTTTCCCCTTTGATTGGTGTGCAAGAGAACTCTCTATTGCTTTCATGGTTTAGACAGCAGCAATTTATTTTCAATGAGCTCAGTTGAAGTTCTCCCAGTTCTTAAACTCCAAATGTGGACAGATGCAAATATATTCTCAAAAATATCTGCTTGAAATGAGATGTGTACAGAGTCAGAGTGTGGATCATCTTCAGGCTTAAACTTGGGAATGACTTCCAGAGTGATAAGTCTACAGGACTGTTGCCATTCAGCCAGGGAGGCACCCCAGGCTGGCCTGGTGCAAACTGAAGATAAGCCTTTGATGAGCTCTTTTACCCCTTGGATTTAACAAATCAATACCTTACTTTTACAAAGTCCTTTTTCTTACTAAAACGAGCTTTGCAGCAGCTTACATCGGGAAGTGAAGTTGCTGAATCATCTARTAGTAGTTTCCTTTCTTTTCATCTTTGCTGCTTACAATATGAAAAGTTAATCCCTTCCAATGCATCTTTTCTATGCTGCTCTTCCTTTTTCAGGTACAATAATGAATAATATTTTAGGCCATATATAATCCCAACTGCTTATCAAGGATGAATGAAATTCTCTCACTGTCCTTCATGAAACTTTAAAGCACTGGATGTGATGTGCAGAAGTCTAGAGGAATGACTCAAAGGAGTTATCACCACATAGTAAATCTAGCCATAAAATTATTTCAGCTGTAATACTTTAATAACCCCCCTGGTATTAAGTGCATATAGCTCCACTAACTTCAGCACATTTGTTACACTGATGATCTGACCCTAAGGCTTTATTAATAATAGAAACAAGATTTATTTTAATTGTGTCATGGATATTTAAGTAAAACTCCCTCTAGATTGTAATCTGCTTAAAACACATAGCAAGCTATAGCCCACAGTTTTTAACCCAATTCTCATCATTTTAACTTCCTTTTAGCTCCATGGCTTTCCTTAATGCCATTAAAATAGAATCCTGACACAGGAGAACTGCTGCACTCTAAGTTCCTTGTCAAAACAGATGATCAGGCACACAAAATACATCGCTCCAGTGCTGTCACCTTCTGACTTGAATTCTGTTTTCAAAACACTTTATAAAACTTGGTTGCAGTTTTAGCGACAGGAGCCAAAACCCACCATCTTCTACTGAAAAATCAAAGAGATTTTAAGCAGATATATTCATTCAAGTGTATTGTAGTTATTTACTCTAATTAGGAAAAAACATAAAGTACCATTCTTTACCTAGAAAAGGACATTTCACTGATTAGAAACACCATTCCATATCTATGGCTGAGACTTGTAAATTACAAATAAATATGTTTTTAAACAAACTTATTATAAAGCTATAATTTCATTGAAGTAAATTATAACAGCTGGATGATTGAAAAAACAGCAGTCTGATAGAAAGAAGTGTTGATATAGTTGACGAGACCCACTAAAGAAGAAAAAAACCTCTGTTGACATCTGTTATAAATCTTCAAAGCCCTTGTCTAAATCAATTATGTTATTCCAATTTATTTAGCGGAAAACGTGTCTTGGAGTCTTCCAGGGTCCTTACTCAGAAGGGGTAGAGGAACCTGAGAAATAGCTGGGACAGTAATTTGCGATGAACATACAACAATGTGCTCATGGCAAGGAAATACTATAAATGCAATTTAACATAGCATTTTGCTGGGARCTAACGAAGTTTCACTTGGAGTAGTGTTACTGTGCTGTAAGGTCACATAAGCTTTGACAGTTCTGCTAATGCAGGTCCTCAGTGTCTCTGCTGCTCAAAACTTACACTTACACATTGTAATCCCAGAACTCCTTCCTTATATAAGTGACTCCAGACAAGAATTTTAAGACCAGGGTGATCAAAGGTTTTTCTGTCAGTCTCCTGTGAGAAGAAGAGTTGGTTATTGTAGGATACTCTGTTTGTGTGCTGGCAATAACTGCACGTGCTGARCTGAATGCCCAGGCCGGCATATTTTGGAGAGAAAAACCATGTGCTTTATGTGGGTCAATGTCACATGAACACTCTAAGAAAGTTATGTAAGTACCAAGGCAGAATGTGTTTGTGGTGTATTACTGTGCAGTCTTCCATGGATGTTTAACCAGTTCTCTTCTGTTACAAACCGTAGGTATGTCTCAAATGCCATATTTATTGCTGGGCTCAGTGGAAGATGCTAAACCAGTGCTGAGGCAGCTTTGATCCAGTATTGCATCCAGTAACAGGCTCTCTCAAACCACTGGCAATTCTTCTCTTTGCAAATAGTGGTGGCAGACGTTGTCCCAGCCCCTCATTTATCTATTCCTGCCCTGTCAATCACAGTGCAGCAAGAGGGACGACATGAGCAGGCACAGATCTTCAACTGAGGTCTGCCAGCTCAGTTTAACAGATAATGCAGACAACATAAAAGGTTATGTTTGTAAGAGGTGGTGGAATGTCCACATAACTGCTTGTAGTGGGGTTGAGGGGCTGGAAGCTGCTGGGGGGTGGGAAAGTGCAACAAGAACCTGGGCTAAAGTCCTCAAGGAGCATCCCTGGGCCAGCAAGAAGCACATGGCTGGCACCTGAGAGAGGGAGCCTTATTGCTGGGAGAGGGCTGTGCCATGAGCACAAATCCCACCACAACACATCTGCCAACCAAAACCTGCTGCCTGTTATCCAAATTCCAGCTGTGCAGTTTTTCCTGTTTCCCCATCACACTTGACAATACACCAGCCTTCTTGATCTCAGCTGCTCCAGAGTCAGGAGCTGTCACAGCTGCATTTCAGCATCCACAGATGCATTTCAGGCAGTATACAAAGTATCTTGGTTTCCCTTGTGCTTTTTCTAAGTTTCCAAATCTATTTTGCCTGGTATTTTTAGAAAGAATTAAAAGTATGTGCTTGTGTTTCAGAAAGAGGCCATAGTCTTGCCTGAAATTTGTTTTGGTTTAAACAGAAATATCTGAGATGGTTTTCCTACCTATATACAGTGTTTTTCCCCTAAATTTCCAATATAGCTTATTATACTGTAGGTGATCTCTGGTGTAAAATAAGTCAATGTCTTCCATTTTCTGTCATTTTTCTGTTTGTAAACATGGGAAATTTTAAGACACTTATTCTCTTTACCCAGAGCTATGAGTGACATCGGAGATTACGTAGGTTCCAACATCGAAATATCCTGGTTGCCCAACCTGGATGATTTGATGAAAGGGTACGCACGTAATTTCAGGCCTGGGATTGGAGGTGAGACTTGGAGAAAAATGTCTCTTTTGTTCTTACCATCCCTCTACCCTCTGATGTTTAAGTGAACTTCATACTTGACATGATTAAAAGGTTGTGATTATCTTTTACTTGGATGCTGGGAAAAAAATAACAATCAACAATTTGCTTGATTTTGACACGAGACAGATTGTACAACAGCAACATAGGCTTCTGATGCAGTTCTTAAATCGTTGACATCTAAGTTGAAGGAATTTTGTATATCATTAAATGGTGATAATTTCTGCATCTGCTTGAAGTCATGCTGTCTTAAACTAGATAATGTGACTTTCAGAAAGGGTTCCATAATTTTCAGTAGTTGCGATTTTATCTCGTGTGCCTTATCACTGAAGGGAGGTATGCTGTTGGAAATTGAGGGTACAGTGGGTGAAAGATTTAAAACTCTTGCTTTAAGAGCGTACTTTACAATGGAAAACACTTTAGTGAACTCCTTCTGYACGAAGGAATTAACAGTCTTGGGTCATTGATATTTTTATAGGTACTATGATGATGTAAATCACCCCATTCAAACATTTTTCCTCAGGTCCTCCTGTTAACGTTGCTCTGGCAATCGAAGTAGCCAGCATTGACCACATCTCGGAAGTGAACATGGTGCAGTATCAGATTTTTTATTTTTGGTTTAAAAAAAGCAAAGATTCAAACTCAAAAGTTGTATTTGTTGAGATATATAAACTGATTACCTTCATTGAGACCTATGCAACTCTTGCAGTAGGTTATATATGACACTGATATTGAATCACTTTTTTATATCTTGTGCTTATCCATGCTAGGAGCATATGACAGAAATCCAAATGCATGGCATCTCTCTGGTTGACTAAGTATAAAATACTTATTTGCACTGGAAGCAGATAATATATTTCTAGGCTAATACAATGACTACTGGCCAAGTTCCAAGACATTATCATTGTCAGCATCATTTCTTAATTGGGATTTCTCTTGTCATAGGAATACACCATGACAGTATTTTTGCACCAGAGCTGGCGGGACGAGCGTCTGTCTTACAACCACACCAACGAGACCCTGGGCTTGGACAGCCGCTTTGTGGACAAGCTCTGGTTGCCAGATACTTTCATAGTCAATGCCAAGTCTGCCTGGTTCCATGATGTGACTGTGGAAAACAAACTCATCAGGCTCCAGCCAGATGGAGTCATTTTATACAGCATCAGGTGAGTGACAAACAGTGCAAGTGTAATCACTCAGGTTTCCTAGGGTGATTTCCTAAAATAACTATTAATTAAAAATGGAAGAAAAGCTCGTATCTCCTATYCTTTTCTTTATAAGAATAAGCCAGGAAGGTCTCTTTGCCAGCACTGACACATTTTGCACTGCACAGTCACTGATCTTGTTCAGAATACCCTCAGTGGGAGAGAAGCATCTTATAGCTTTGGTTACTGGGCAAGGAGGTACTAAATACAGAGCAAAGATTCTATTCTCCACTCTCTCACTATTTTCCAAGGGAAGTATGAGCCTGATTTAGGCTCAACTTCCCCTCTTTCAAACAGAGAAAGTAGCCTTTCCTCACTTTGGAAGAGGGCTGTGGCTGGAACTCAGTAACTGTATTGAAAGTTAATTGTGTAATGTTCTAAAAAATAATGAATGTGCACCTTTGAAACTGTAAGTCCAAAGTCCCCCTTACGGTATTGGTAGTGATCTTGGGGATAGTGAAAGGGAGGAGATTTAATCAGAAAAATCCTTTTTATCATCATCAGTAGCCGCAGAATCCTCTGACGTTAGACAAGTCATTTGACCTTTCTTCAGTTCCCTCTGCCTTTGAGTTTCCCACAGACTCAGTAAAGGCAACAGCCATGACGACTTTGAAAATAGTTTCCTTTATTAATATTAAGGTTTCAAAGTTTTCCTTTCAGTCTTTTGAGTTCTGAGGAAAAGGATCTATTTGATTGTAACTAATTGGTGTTCACGTTGCTTTGAACAGGATTACCTCAACAGTGGCCTGTGACATGGACCTTTCCAAGTACCCAATGGATGAGCAGGAATGCATGTTGGATTTGGAGAGCTGTAAGGCCTGAGTACATCTGTATTTTGTGTAAAGCCTGCACATATGGTACTGAGATAGCTGGAGTTAGCTGGGATGATTCCGCTTTAGTCAATGGAATGTAGGGGGTGCCTTRGGATTTAGAGCAAACAGAAATCTCTTCATTCCCTGTGTTGGGCATTAAACTGTGGACTTTTCAATACCAATTCAACTCTGGTCCAATCCAAAACTCTAGGGTTTAATTTAGTGACGATGAACAATGTACAGTCCTGCTGACAAATGTCTGGAACTTTGTGCTTGATGTGAAACCTTGTGCAGTTGTGCCAGTCACTGGCATTACTGAGGTTTGTATCAAATCCAGTGAGAACAAGCAGAAAAGCCCACAGGCAAAAAGTGATGTGCTATTTTTAATTTATGAAAAAATAGAAAAAAGAAAGAATTCTCTGCTTTTAATGAATGCCATTGTGACTAACCTTCACATAGCTCTTTAGTTTGCCTTGGCATTCCTGTATCTGTTACACAGAAATCCATCAGAATACTGCATGGGTTGGCTTAATTCATTTGTACTCACAAAGGAGGGTGAAGAATGAATTTATACTTTGTCCAACTTGTATTTAATCTATGATCAGCATGTAATTCCCATGAGCATTAATACTTCTGAACAAAAATTATCACTGACACAAGCAGGGAGCACCCAGTTAGGGAAAATTAATCTGGTTTTTAGATCAAATCRCCTCCAGGTCCTCAGGGTTCCAGAGATCTGAGAACAGCAGATCCTGAGCAGATCCCTTGGCCTGTTGATGCAAGTTTCTCTTTTTCTTTTTTGTCACTGGCTTTGTTTTCTAGGCAGTTAACCACAATACCATTTTATCCTGTCAAAAATAGCAATCTACAGTTTTACTTATGTAATCACCAAATGCAGAGGCAGCAGACAGTGCCCCAGCAATTCGTTCTCTCTCTCAGCAATTTCTGCAGGGTGTTTTGGTGGGGGTTGAATGTTTTAATTGAATTTGAGGGTTTTAATTTCAGTGAAACAAACAGAAATAAAGTCTCTTTAAACAAATGGATGCTTTAGAAGCAAGTTGTCCATGATCAGCAAAACTAGCAAAGATTGATTTCCTATGGATTTGCATATTACATAAATCCCCTTATACATATCCCCCCTTTCTGTCATGTCCCTGGTGCCCTGCACCTCTCCAAAGCAGAGAGAATTATCCAGACTGAATCTCAGCATATTTGCAATGTGTCTGGTGTAAATCAGCATAGTAGAGGAATTAGAGAACTTCCACTATGAGTCCTCTAAGCTCTTAATTTCTCCCTTGAACTTTGTGTTTATTCAGCTTTCTTTTGGCAGATGGCTACTCTTCAGAGGACATTGTCTACCACTGGTCAGAAAACCAAGAGGAAATCCATGGGCTGGATAAGCTGCAGCTTGCTCAGTTCACAATTACCAATTACCAGTTCACAACAGAAATTATGAACTTCAAATCTGGTAACAGAATCTTTCTTCAATTCAAGGACAGTATCTGACTTTTTCCTACAGAGAGAAACCTCCTCTATGTATAATAGAAAATCCTTCTTCTTAAGTAACTAATTTAAGAACCTGTCAGGTTTCTGACAAGAGTTTTCTTCAGTTTCCACTTGTTAAAAGTGCCATCCTTTTCTGAGCCTCCAGGTAGCCACTGTAGCAAGTTATATCCTTTAGCTCTCTCTGCTTGACAAACTACTGCGTGGAGTAGCCAGACAGTACTTGATAAAAAACACTTGAGGTACAGCTCACATTTTCTTGACCTAATTTGCAACATCAGATCAAGAAAAATTTCCATTAGCCCTGATGTTATGAAGCTTATGACGTACAGTCAGATCAGTCTAATTCTACCCCGTAGAAGTCACTGGTGTGTATGTCTATCACTGGGCTTATTGCAATGTTTGTACAAGATTGGAGTCATTTCTTTCCTGCTGATTTTTCATCCTCTTTCATGTATTCAGATTCTCATTTATGCTGCACATCTCCTCTAAGCTCTTTTTTGAGTTTGAAATTAACTTGGCCTTTTAAAAAATCTAAATTTAGTATCTGGAGGACTTTCTACAGCAGATGATAAGACAGTACACATTTTGAAGCAATTCTGTTATTTGAGAAGACTCATGATTTTATTTTCAGATCTGGCATTGATATGACCTGAGACAAATCATTTGACCTATTCTTAGCTGATGAAAGCTGCAGTACCTCGTGCAGGGTTTATGAAGACCAATCGAACAGCATTCAAAAAAGATTTTTGTGATCCTTGTCCAAAAGATGTTAAAGAATGTAGCTCTGTATCGTTATAGGAAATGTAATTTTTCATATCAGTTTAACTGTAATTCACACAGCCAGAATCTTTTCTGTCTGCTCTTTTTTCCAGCAGGTCAGTTTCCCAGGCTCAGTCTCCACTTCCACCTTCGGCGAAATCGAGGAGTTTACATCATCCAGTCTTATGTCCCTTCCATCCTACTGGTGGCCATGTCGTGGGTGTCCTTCTGGATCAGCCAGTCAGCTGTGCCTGCCAGGGTGTCACTAGGTAAAACAGATGGCTTGGGGGACTAACGGGGAAGGGAGTGCTCCAGTGGCAATGATGCTCTCTGATAATCCTCATTGCCCACGAAGGTGCATTTATGACCACTATGTTTACATTTGCAGAAGAGATGGTCCTTTGAAAGAGTTCCCTCCTGTTTTAATTTCTGTCTTGTTATCAGAGCAGCTGCCTCAGAGACCGTCTAGAGAGGGTTAAAAGCAGTAACGACTGTGAGGCAGATGTATTGAAAGAATTGATTTGAAGTAACTGGGACAGTGACAAAAAAATGTTCCTGGAGCTTGTGGGTCTGTTTGTCTGAGTAAGGGTTGCCAGTCCAGCTGCAAAAGTGTTTGAGGGTTAAGTCTTTGGGTTTTGTTTGTCCTGATCTAAGACAAAACCGAGGACAATTTGTTCAAAGCTGCCTAAATTATACAAATGCAGTTTTTTACAAATTCCCCTGCTTTGAAAATCAGAAGCCACAGTATTAAAGGGCTTCTACTGTGAAAATAATCCTCAGCCTCAGATTAGTACATATATTCACGTATATTAGTGAATACATTTCTATTTCATGCCACCCTGCAGGTATAACCACTGTTCTTACAATGACCACGCTGATGGTCAGTGCCCGATCCTCGCTTCCACGAGCATCTGCCATCAAGGCTCTGGACGTTTACTTCTGGATCTGCTACGTGTTTGTCTTTGCTGCACTGGTGGAATATGCCTTTGCACACTTCAATGCTGACTACATGAAAAAGCAGAAGAACAAGATAAAGGCGAGAAGGCAGAGTGCAGAGGTCAGTAAGTGTGATACTGGGAATAACTTTGCCAAAGCAATCATCCTGCATCATGACCTTTTTCTGCTATGGAAATAAATTCTCCCTAAGAAGAAGGCTTTGAGAATGTTCTCGATGGTGCCTCAGTAGTTCAGAGCATGTAAAGTCATAAGCAGAATTATATGTGGTAGCACAGAGTCTTTCATCAGTTCTGCCAAAGCAAGGACTGAATACCATCGAGCACGTATGGATCCCATAGGTGATCCACCTCGGTGCCATGGATAGCTTGGATGAATGACACTGCCTTTGCCCTATACATTGCTGTTATTCTCCTCTTTCCTTTGCAGATCAACGTGAAGAATGCCATTGTTCTGTTTTCCCTCTCCATAGCTGGTGTGAACCAGGAACTGGCCATTTCCAACAGGCAGCACCGAATTCCCAGAAGCTTGCCTGGATCATACGGCACAATAGAAATAGAAACTGGAGAGACAAAACAGCAGCAGGGAATGAAACTGGATAAAAAGACTGGCCTGAAGTCCCTGTTTAAGCCCATTGATGCTGATACCATTGACATTTATGCCAGAGCCGTGTTCCCAGCAGCCTTTGCAGCAGTCAATGTTATATACTGGGTTGCTTACACAATGTAAAAACAACAAAAAAAGGAAAATCCATCTGAAGAGCCACAAACTGAACAACACCCGCAGACTAAAAAGCCCTCACTGAAACTGAATCAAGGCATCTCTTCTCAAAATATTTTCCAACGAGCTCAAGACACTTCTGAAGTCAAGAAAGTCCTGCTATGAATTCCTACTAAAAGCAGCAATTTATTGCTGAGCTGATTTGATACAGTAAGACTGCACTCTGCCAAACAATTCCAGCTCTTTCTTTCCTATAATATCATGAGACAACTTTTCATATGTACATATTTGTAGCAAAAGTCTAAATCTTAAATGGCCATGGTTTTCCTCCACTTTAAGGGTTGATCAGTAATGAAGATTTGGCTTTTCACACTCAGATTAATTTCCTTTTTTTGTAATGAAAGAGCTAATTCCTCACTTTTGCACATGAGTGGTTTTCTGCATCTGGCCCTCTGTGGGATGGTCTAGGTTTAACAGTAGTTCTAAAGTTGGAGTTTTTAATCAGAAAAATCTCATGAACAAACTAAAAGGGAATAGAGGGGAGTGGAGTTTTTTTCTTAAAATATTATTTGTCTTGGATAAAGTATTGAGAAATTTCAATGCTCTTAGTCACAGCATGAAATAAAATATACTACATAAAATTCTACTGAATTGTTAATAATGACTGTATTACATTTCAGATCTAAGCTAATGAAAGTTTAAACACTTGAACGCAGAAATATTTATTAGTTTAATTGGCCCCAAAATAGATAAAAATTATTTAGAACCACAGAGAAGGCTCAGGCTTCCTGTGTTAGATTGGGAAAATTTTGAAAGGTGCTTGATAATGAGAGAACTCGGACTCTATTTGCAGGAAGGACTTTAGAATTTTTTCTGTTAATTTTCAGTGAGAGTCTACCATGTGTGCCTCTGAAAATATCCTTTTTGAGTCTGTCCCTAAATAGCTGAGTGAAGGAAAAAGAATTTCATAACTGTCTTTAAGTATACTCAGTTACTTTGGATATTTTTGCCATTTTTACTCTGAGGCTGACCTAATCTGTTAAGCCTCTTCACTTCCATTATTCAACAGTGAAATTTATGGGTCCTCATACACGTTGCTTGATTCAGGACTAGATCTCTCACCCAACTCATGCAAAATAACACTTTGTTCTGTAAATAATCTCAGTGAACTCAGCAAGTGAACACAGTATTTACAACACAATAATTTCACAATTATTCTCTAAAATCTCCACAGTAAATATATTGGAATATGGATTAAGACAACTGAAATATTGTTAGTGCAGGAAGCCAAGGTAAGACACTACAAAAGGGTAATTTATTTTGAGGATATTGTTGCCTTGAAAGTGAGAGGTTGTTTTAAAAATAGAGACTGACACCAAAGAAAAAGCAAAAGGAGAGAGAGGGAAAGAAGGAAGCAAAGCAAGAGGCTGAAAGCTACAATGGAAAGGAGCATGGAGAGGGACTAAGCCACAAGTTGTAGGTGAAAGAAGAGCTTTGCTGGGGATCTTGAACCTGTGGCTGATGATTAATAGTTGCAATAAGGATGAAAGAAGTACTTGATCACAGTAGAGCATGTGCACATTCCTCCTGCCTTAACTTAGCTGTGCTTATGGCTTGATTTGGCATGACCAACACTAAAAGATAGAGCATTTTAGCACTGATATATAAGATTTGTTCAGTATAAGTGAAGTAAGAGAATGCTTTGAAGAAAAAATAATGATCTTGAACTGAGCTGTAATAGAAAATATGCTCCACTGTAAGTCAGGCTTAGGTTCACCTCAATCTTTAGTTTCTGTTGTCATGGAAAAACTCTCAGCCAACACCGTGCTGGAAAACCCCAACCGACATCAAGCTGTAATTAATTGTTCCACAGAATCCTCGCCGATCTAACCCTGGACTGAGAYACCTGGATTCTGCTCCAAGATCTCCACTGACCTGCTGGGGAATCTTAGTTAAGACCTTTCACTGCATCATCTGAAAAATTGCTATAATGATATTGATTTCTTTCCTATATCTTTGAGTTTTACAGAAGAAAAACCCTTCAGGAGAGGCAGAAACTCTTATCCTCCAACTAGGTAAGTGCATCCAACTGATACTTTTGTGGTACAATTTACCATAGTTTCTGAGACTCACATACTGAATTAAAGCAAAGTATCACTCAACTTTCACCTTATCTAGAAAGCTAATGAAAATATGCACCTCCTTCAATATATCCAGGTAATCAGGCTTCTTTTTTTCCTCCTGCTTCTCCTCTTTCTAATTTATTTTTCTTACTGTTTGTTCCTGATACTGATAAAATGCTACATTACAGAAATACACTGTTWTTTTCTAAGAGCGTTTTTGGTCATAATCACTTTCTCTCCAAGGAAATTCAACCTCTCCTGCTCTCTTCTGAATTATTCTTACTGTTCTATATAGTGATTAAATGCAGAGTGGAATAAAAGCAGCAGAAGCATGACTTTACAATGCCTTTTCATTCCTAAGTTGTTGCTTTTTCCATGATCCATCACCACAAAAATACTACACTGTTTAGAAGGACCACAGTGCTGCCTTCTTCTGTGTTACACTTGCAAAAATCAGAAATAATCTTTAGTTTGGAATCAGTAGATTAACTTCTGCTGTGAAAGCAGAATCCAGCCTTTCTGTATCCCACTGTTTTCTCCAGCTATTAGTTTATTATGTAGCCTGTAAATGCCAGTATCCTCTGCTAAGAGTGAAATTATTGACTAAATCCAGCTGAAGAAATATTCACAGCAAGTTCTTGAAGAGTGCAAATCGTAAGAAAATAATCCATGATTTTGGAATTAAAGTTATTAAAGAGCAGAGAAGGAAGCACTGCCCTAGTCCTTCTAGTGTGCAGTGGCTGGTTATTGAGAGTAATTAGTAGGAAGGTGGTGGCTGCAGATATTATAAAGGCAATGTCTAATCTAATTACTTCAGCAGTAATAGTTTGTAATTGTGCACCTGACATAACTCCTTACACTGCAGCCAACTGACTGATCACATGGGGTTATTGGACAAAATTAGTTGCTTCTCCATCTGGGAGACAGTCACAGGCTGCATGTCCTGCTGACTGCTCCAGAAGATTTATTCAGTGAATTTTTTCTGTAGTTTGACTGCAGATCTTCAAGGTGCACAGCTCAGCRTGACTGATCAAAGTAAAAGGTGGCAGCAATCTCCTCAAAAAACCCCAAAGCCAGAATGCCAGACTACCTACAGTGATGTAGACAGAAGCATAAATAAAAGGAAAAAAATATCTCAGAAGGTTGCAGGCAGTCAGAAAAGTGCCCTGTGAGCACACATACAGCAATGTATCCATACCAGGAACGAGGGGAGCAGGGGGCAGAACAGGAGTTTCAGCTGCTCTTGCTGCACTTGCACAAGTAGCACAAGACAAAACACCTTAATCACCAAGAGGGAGGTTTTCTTGAATTGGTTTCCAGAGCCAGAAACAGAAAATTCAGATGCCATTCAAACTTTTAAGGAGACATTTCAGCACAGGAGTATGGTGAATTGATTGGAGTTTTGCATAAATTTGAATCTTCTATACTTTTGTGTGTGCTTTACTTTTTTTTTCCTTTGAAATCATCATATTTAAAAATCCCCAGGAATTACTGCTTTAGACCTATTAACATCTGAAGACAATTCCCTATTCAACCCTAATTTCATGATGCCCTTAATAAAGTGAAATAAGCCAAATTTAATGTCAGTTGAATGCTGACTTTGGATGGGTTGTACTAGTGCCATAAAAAAAGTATGTGACAGATCAGAAGGCACTTTTTCTGTACCGCACCTGAAAGCATTTGTGTTCCTTTCAGCAATTTATAGTACTGCTCTCTGGACTGGCATGTCTGTGAGAAAAAGAGTGGGATATGTGTTAATGTAATCATTCTAAATGTGAAGTGTTAATAAAATGTAGATATACAGAAATTGGAGCTTCTATAAACGGACAAAATAGACATTCCAACTATTGAACTGGAAGATAAAATGCATTAGAAGGAAAATCAGAATAACCCTAGAGATTCCATCCCATAATGACATCCTGCCTATTCAGTGCCCAAGGGTTTGTAAAACTCTCCTTTGGCCTTGACAACAGAAGAGGAAGTGCCATTGTGTGTTTATGAGAGCTTTCTGGGGGGCACTTACGCAGACTGCTGTACTGATGTTAAAAAATAGCTATTGCTGCCTCAAGAGGTTGAAAAGAATCAGAAAGCACAACATGAAAAATGAAGAGCAAGATACTGCATGATTTGTTTGAAARTAATGCTGGCAGTGATAGCACGATGAAGAGGTTAAAAACCAGAAGTGTCTGTCCTGTTTCTGGGTAAAAATGAAAGCATTTATCCCAGTTAAAGTAAAAGCTCTCACATCAGTTCCTAACTGGTTTGCTAATCCAATAGATAATGTAGCGAAACCAATTTAGCTCAATGAGGCTTCTGCTGTTGGGACAACAAAACACTTAATACGATTGCTCTGATTTTAAATACTGCCAGTCATTACCCTGGAAAAGCACTTCTTGTTAGGAGGAAAACAGCACCCTGTATATTTGTCTCTGAAGCAGAACAGATAACAAAAAGCTTATTGCAAGTTTCTGAGAATATTTTTGTTTAAAAAAAATCAGAAGCAAYTCCCTCCTGCCCTGTTTATTACAGYAGCTTAGACCATTTGCCATGGTTGAAAGCTTGTTTGATATTAAAATAACACTGTGTGCAATACATGTTACAAACATAGACAGCTAATTCTTCCTAACGAAAAYGGAATAAAAAATTGGCAATGAATATGTGTTTTTGGATGGATTTGGTAGATAGACGAGAAAGGCACTGTATCTTAAATGAAATGAATGTGAGRATCTAAGCCCCTCGTTACATAATGCAGCAGGGATCTGTTCTCTCCTTATACCAGCTTTGTGCCACWGCTATTCCTTTTACTAAGTCCTGCACAGTGAAAACAAATCTGAGAAGACAGTCAAGCCCAGACTGTCAGAAAATATAGCACCAACAGAACTAATCAGATGTTATTGGGAGTTCACTGTTCCATGAAAAGATTGGACCAAAAAAATAAATCCAAATATCCTGAGCATTTCTAAGACACTGGAAACCTCTGGAAACTTATCCCTTTTTTAAACTCTTACAATACTTCTATTGCACTTGATCCCCAGTTCTCTTTCCCTTTTTTTTTCCCCACTTGAAAAGGGAAACGAAGAGGAAATTTTCTTTCTCTTTGGCACAAGAACATATCAGGCAAAACTATTATAATCTTATCACACAGGTATGAAAAACAGGGAGACTGAAAGTCTCAGTTTGCAAACCTTTGTACTTTCCAGTGATTATTACATAAAAGGCAAGAAACTTAACCCTGTGATAATTAACCAGCACACTCCCRCACAAACACACTCCCAYACAAACACTCTTTCTGCCTGTTTCATTCTCTTGCACTGCACACTGCTAACTCCATACATGCAATAGAGAAAAAAAGACAGCTTAAGTCATTCCTTGAATTCCTCACACTCTTAAAGAGATCCTTCTTCCTAATTTTGGCCCAAACATCTTTAACATAGTTACTGGGTAATGTAAGTTACTAACAAATACAGGTTGCATTTGTTGCTTTTTGGGTAAGTAACCTGAACAAGAGCAGCACAAATATCACAAAACTCAGTTTTCATTCTTGGGGTTACCAACTGGAGTAGGGAGAACATTTTTCTTTCAATAGTAATAAATAATTGGCCAGCTTTGGCCAATTGGAACAGGCAGAGCTGGAAGYAGGAAAACAATATATAGGCCATTCAGCTATTCCAGTATTACAATTACTACAGCTTTAAGATTAAATAAAGACTGAGTGATGAAATACAGAGTAATCTGTAAAACATCTGGTATAATGCTCCATGCAGGCTGTTCTTCCTTTATTGCTACACTTCTTTCAGCTTTAGACAAATACRAAAGAACTATTTCTGTACATCTTAAACTTACTACATTTTTTACAGATATATTTAAGATTATGCTACCCTCATCTTTCTGGGTGAAACTTTTACATATACRAGCTTGTGTGTGCATATATATAAAGGAGAGGAGGGATCTATATTTTCTTTATAAATGACAGTGCATATAGAATTGTAAAATTGAACAGGTTGTTTAAATATCCTGACAAAATAAATACAGAAGCACAGAGGTTTGGTTTTAATTGCTTTTAAAGATATGTAGTTTGGGCTACCCATAGAAATCTTTCTCCTCCTGGCTAATGAGGTGTCAACAAGGGAGTCAGCTTCTGGTTGCTTCTGTCTTATATAAGACAGACAAGTAAGGGAGGTGTTGGCTTAAAATAGTCTTGAAACATTATTCATTTTGTCTATTTTAACGCAGGCTAGAAAAACACTAATATTCGAGCCAGCAAGAAAATCTACAAAGAATTACCATGGTGATTTCTGATATTATGTAGAATATATGCTTTACTCCAGTTTATGTTCAAATATATTAATGCTTTGCCTTATTATTTTTATCCAAACTTTGTGGCATTTGGCCCAAATTCATTCCCACTGCATCCAAGCATTTCACTGCCAGTTATTTCAATAGAAACAATATCTAGTCTCTTCCTTGGCAAAAGAAAAGAGTAAGTAGGCTGGAGAGCAGCCTGCACATGCTGCTGGTTTGATCTGCTAAAGAGACATTCTTTTTCTAAAATTTTTTTTTTCTAAAGGAGGCATTTTTTTTCTAAAGTGATACAGAACTGGTTACTCACATTTCACATGTATTTGTAGATATGAGCTGTCTCTCTCAATTTCTTTGTTGTTTAGTTCACAGTCTGAAATCATCATTCTAATCCCTACTAAATCTTTAAAACCTAGGAAACTTGAAAGGTCCTAATATAGCTGAAGATTTTGAGTCACTAATTCAAGTACTAACAGGATACCTGTCTTCTACTGAGGTGAAACCAGTACTGATTGCCCCTATTTTTCAACAACTGTCTTCAAAAACAAGTTGTCATGATGATGTTTTCACTGGAGCATTTAGGAGGGAGAAAARGAGGAGGTTTTTGGTCAACCTTGTCAGAAACAGACAAGTACTYTGTGTCTGATGGCTCGAGCAGTACTTTAGATTAATGCAATCATCAACCCAAATATTTTTTTCTCTTTAAGCCGATTTTAAAGGACAGTTCTCAACAGCCTGAAGCACTAAAATAAAGATGTAGAACTTGCAAGCATTGTCTATACAACCATGTTTCCCAGAGTTGCCTGGGAATCTCTTGCCATCTGCTGGAAACGTGTGGATGTACATCCTTACAGGAACTGAGCTTCAAAGTTATTGCCAGAGACAAGAGTGCCATGAAAATAATGGGGAAAGTTCAGAAAGCAACACTCTGAATGTTCATAACTTTTAGTCAAAAAGACAATTCAGGAACGAGGTAGTATCAGACTCCCAGGCTGCAGCAGTTGGACTACCAACATTAGATTCTCTAGTAAATCACATTCTCCACTGCCATGATAAATCTGTGGCATGATTGGATGCTGAATTACAGACTTATTTTCAAAACAGAACTGAAATATTTGAAAAAAACCCCAACTATTCTTTTAGGTTTCTCTTTTTCAAACAGATCAGTTCACTTAATAGTCTGCTCGTCAGAGTAAAAGATCTCATATTAAATGATAATAATGATTTTTAAAAGAACTAAAATTCTAGATGCAATATATATCTCATTTACACCTAGAATAAAAGAAAATTAAATTACCTGTGGGAGCGTCTTCCAATCTAGGTGTAGTAGACAGAAATATTACAACTTTTCATTAAGGTGAGGATGGTCTGGTAGAAGACAAAAGTGCAGTGCCTGCCATCTGGAAAAATAAAGGGGGAAAAAAGCTCAGGAATACACCCAGGATTTACAACTTGTCGTGTTTCAAACCATAAAACCTTGTTAGCTAATGTACAGAGCAAAGCCAACATCCTCTCCAAAAAATGCCATCTGCCCGGAAGTGGGAAGCATCTATTAAGAAATTCAACTGTTCAAACAGCGTTGTAATATAAGAAAATGCAAACCAGCCCAAAACAAGACTTCTAAAATAACAGGATGAATACTAAGTGAACAGCTACAAAACATCTCTGCAAGATGTAAAAATATTAGGGTTGAGATTTTTTTCATCAAGCACTGAAAATGTACCTAGGCTTTTCTCCTTGGTAAGTTGGGCTAGAAGAAAATAAGAGCAATAAACCACAMAAAATTTCAAATCACAGTTCTGAAGAACCTTTTATCTCCCAATCCAACAGCTCAAGGAGCTGAATCATTTAATTGACGTGACATGGAGATCAAAGTCTGCCTTGACCTGAAAGAATTATGTTTGTAGACCTATCTTACATAATTTTCTGCATTTTAAGCAGAGAAATTTGGAACATGTAAAGCTTTAAGGGCCCACTTTGAAACCAGATTGACAGTTCTCACTAAGATAAGATTGGCAGTGGACACACAAATAATTCAGCTTAAAGACTGATAAATGAAGCCATTTGGTGGATTTCCTTGGTGTCAAAGAAAACAGCTAGACTGATGGGAATATTTTCCCATTTTACTGCTATTTAAACTAGCGTCTACTATTATTTATTTGTATTTTGGAAGATTGTAGAAACACCAAAAGAAGCCCCAGAGCTACAGTGCTGCAAACTCCCCAAGACACACCCCCACAAAAATCCCACAAAGATACTGARAAAGTGCTACACAGGAAATAGCAGGAGACTAGGGACTGATTATTTTTTTCCATTTCAAAAGACAGATTATGACCACTCAACTCCAGATAGCCAAAAAAAATCTATCAGTTGTGTCTTCTTGTTTTGGTTTATTTTTCAGATTTGGTGGGTTTTGTGTATATAAATACATCAAGAAAAGCCCCAAAGCAACCCTTTTGCTTGGATAGCTCATTTCCTTGGAAAAGTTTTAAAATACACACGGAAACCAGCTGTTTGGGCAGGATAAGCAGCATTTCCACTAGAGGACTCWCCGAGTTCACCATCCCAGCTTTCTGTGAGGAACACGCAAAGCCCTGATCTCCTTCCCASACGAGATCCTGCTTCAGTCACAGAGGAGTCACAGTTGGGAAGCAAAATACCAAAGTATCATTAGGGAAAAACATCCAAACTCAACTTTACAAAGCAAAGGGCACTRACCATGTCACAGACTCGCTCTTGTGAAATTCTGGTTACTCCACCACTAATACATTGTTTTTCTCTCTGCCCTCTGTCTGGCCAGTCTAATATTATTTCCTTTTTATTATCTCAGCTGTGATTTTCCTGCTTTAACTGCTTTGAGCGGCCCCTCCCTGGGCTGGATGCTGGATCCAGCTGGATCCACACTCATGGGACATCACTGCTGGGGCTTCCCACTGAGATTGCCTGGGAAGCAGCTCTGACAGCTTTGGGGGAGGCAGAAGGGCCTGTCTCCCCACATCTGTCCTTTCAGCACCTGTCCTCTGTCCCCTCAGCACCTCTCCCCTCAGAGCATGTTCTCTCTCCCTTCAGCACCGCCCCCCCAACTCTGTCCCCTCACACCTGTCCCCTGAGGACCTCTCCCCTGTACCTCACACCGGTCCTCCTCCACCTGTCTCCTCACACCAGTCCCCTCAGCGCCTGTCTCCAGTCCCCTCAGCACCTCTCCCCTCAGCATCTGTCCTCCCGACTCTGTCCCATCCCCTCACACCAGTCCCCTCAGCATCTGTCCCCTGTCCCCTCACACCAGTCTCCTCTCACACCTGTTCCCTGTCCCCACACCTGTCCCGTCCCCTCTTCTCTGTCCTCTCTCACACCTGTCCTCTGTCCTCTCTCACACCTGTCCCCTGTCCTCTCTCACACCTGTCCCCTGTCCTCTCACAGCAGTCCCCTCTCACACCCGTCCCCTGTCTCCTGTCATACATCTTCCCTCACGCCTGTCCTCTCTTCCCTCACGCCTGTCCCCTCACGCCTGTCCCCTCACGCCTGTCCCCTCACGCCTGTCCCCCGCCGCTCCCTCAGCCGCCCCTCCCTGCATCGCCGCGCTCCCATTGGCCGCAGGTGTTCCCCGCCGCCCCCCCGCTCGCCCTGGTTGGCCGGGACGCTCCGGCTCCCCAGGTAACGGTTCCCGCGCTGCGATTGGCGGCGGCTGGGCGGGACCCGGGCGGGGATTGGCTCCCCATTGGCTGCGGCTCCCGCCCTCGGGCCGCCATGTTGCCGCGGGCGCGGGGGGGGTAAGTCGGGACAGCGGCTGAGGGGCGTCGGGGGCACCTGAGGCGGGACTTGAGGGGCACCTGCGGGGCATCGGGGCTCGTCCGCCGGACGCCGCCGCTTCTGCTCCCCGCCGGGGCCCCGCCGGCAGCGAGGCAAAGTCCGCTGCGAAACTTCCTCACAGGACTTTGAGCAAGTTGAGGCCGCGGAGGTGTAGCCGAGTACCGCGCAGGGAGCGGCCCCTGCTTACCGCGGGGCCCCGGTGTGAGGGGTGGGGCCGCCGTGCTCGGAGCAGGTAGGAGTCCGGGTGGTCCCGCTGGGGAGGCCGGGCAGAGCCCGCTCCGCCCGGGGAAGTGCCGGCGCCACCTCGTCCCGAGCGACGGTGTCGCCTCCCGGCCGCTCCCCACAGGCCGGGGCTGCGGGGGGACCCCGGGTGGGCGGGAGGGGCTGCGTGTTCCCTTGGGCCCCCCGGGAGGGTCGCGTCGCGAGTTCGGGGGTCTCCGCTCCCCCGGTACCTGTGGCCCGGCTTGCCCGGACAGCGGGGTTAGGGAGGTGTCTGGATACACACATACATGTGTGAGGTAGTAATTTGGAATAAACAGGATGTTTGTCAGCCTCCAATCGTAAAGGTATCTTAAATTACACCTTGGAGTTCCTCTCCTGCTTTTCCTGGGTAAATTTGTAACCGATAGTAATTGACTTCAGTGTTCTATGTATATAAAAACTATTTCTAGTTACTCAATTCTTCAGAAGAAAAGAGCGAGATGCTGTGTTGATGAATAAGTGAAAACTTCTATGGAGTATTTTCAGCCAAGAGGGAGCTGTTGGATGATTTTTTAAGAAAGCATCCTCAAATGCTTGGGATATTTCTGTAAAACTAAATTGTACAGGGTATTTTTAACCACTCTCATTKAATTTCTCTGCAGGTCAATGGTCTTACACATTTTCCTTTTGATTTTTTGCTGTTCCATGTAAAGCTATTTGCATTTCTAAAATTTGACACAACTCATTTGTTTAGCAGTGTGTGTATATTCATCAGTATTCTGKTTTTTTTTCTATGCAGCTGGATTGAGAATCATCTGGAGCAGAAACACATTTCACATGTGAAGCTCGTCACTTTAGAATTTGTTATCTGTCTTGAATCAACTTATTTCTGCATACTTATAATTTTATTTAGCTGCTAAATACAGACCATGCCTAGCAGAATGGGCTCAAAAATTGATTTGAACAGAGACTTCATCAGAGTAAAAACACACTACAGTGGGTAAGTCAGTGTGTCCTTTCCTCTATGTTGTGCCCTGTCTATTTTTGAAGCATATTGAGCAGGAGTTCRTGGTCTGACCTAGTGATAGAGTAACCAGGACTTTGGTGGATTTGTAATTAATGTCAGATCAGGCAGGTAAACTTCTGAGCTATTAAAAGACCAGTCAGACTCCTGCARCATGCTGATCAAGAAGAAAAATTAATTAATTCTTCTCTCAAAAGGGGGGGAAATGTGCATAACTGGCATACAGTTACTGTGGGTTGATGGATTATTGATTCCCATGGTCACAGCCAGGTCTAGATCCATCTCCTGCATCCAGATGCAGTTATTACATTTTATCCTGTCTATAATCAGCGTGTTCATGGTCCTTTATGACTTCACTCAGTTGTCAGTAGAAACAGGAAGGTTTTATTGCTACAACATGAAATTTGAATTTGCAGGTATGTTTAATCTAATTGAGTCGCTGCCATTCTGAGCAACTTGTAAAATGACTTTGCTTTGGTCTCCTGTCTTCTTCCTTCAAGGCCTAAGTTTAAGGCATTTGAGGAGTTAAATATTTGGCCTAAGTAGATCCTTAAACTTGGTTGGAAGTATTTAGACTGAACTTGCTGGTATATGATAGGTGACTCAAGTGATCTTTTCTGATGTTTTACTGCTAAATAAGTAAATGCTGCTACTACTGCTACTACTACTTCTTATATGGTGGTGTAGAAAAATGCTTTTTTGAATTAAATGTGATATGATTATGAAAGTCACTTCACATGTTTTATTGAAAACAAAATGCTTTCTTTTCAAAGTTATCTACTTATCAATGCCATGTAGTTTGAGCTCCTGAGACCATTAGAATTCTAGAGCCATATGCAAATGTATCCACTTTTATTTCAGTGGGCTTCAATTTCTACCTATGCTACTGACTTTAATTCTTTCCTTGTGCCTAGTAACTTGAATTTTGTCTTTGTTTTACCACCTGTAAATTAAAACTCTGGTAGAATCTGTTAATTTACAGCTCATTTATCTACAGATTAAACTTTCCTATGAAAATTTGCTTAGTAAAAACATCGATAAGCTTTTAGTGGTGAGAATTCATGTMAAATCTTACATCTTAAAATACAGAAGTTTGCTAGTTTACTTGAAGGAAAATTTACTTTACAGAAATCCATGCAATAGCAGAGCTGCCCTAGCTCTGTAAGGGAAGGCACTACAAACACCCATAAAACAGGATGTAAATAATTTGGTGTGGCTCGCTGGCAGGTAGTGTTGATATAAAGAGAAAGGAGTGTGTTTGTGGAACTTGTCTGTGCAGAATTGGGGGAGGTGATAATAATTGTGTCAACGTTAGAAGTCAGGTAATTATTATCATGTTTTACAATAAACTCCTGTAGTTTTTCCTGCAACACTACATTCAGTCTTTTGCATTAGCTCTGAAGTCTGTAGTGTGTCAGTTTGCAAACAAGACTTCCAAGCTCCATGAATTTTGGTTTTGTTCTGCTGATCAAATTGTGTGAGTAAAAACTGACTCTTTTTGTCATTGTAACCTGAGTAACTGATCATCTCAGGATCTCCATTACAGTACTACACTCAGCGTTTGAACACGTCTGACAAACTGCAGGAAATCATTGATGCTGGGCAGCCTCAGAATTAGGGACAAGCTCATTCAGGTAGCTGGTAAAATTAAAATAATAGTACAGATAYCATATTGAAATCCCAGTTAGAAATCTAAGCATGAGGAAGTTTAAAACACGTGAGTGTTGAGTGTATCTCTGGAGTTGGAGTATCTCAGGTATTCTGTTTCTGGGTGTGACAGAGTTCCTGACATAGCACAGTATAAATAACTGCCAGAGTAGATTACAAAAGAAAGGCAACTTGTGTAATTCTTATTTCATTATTGCACTTATTTAGTTTATCTGGTTTATACCTGGTTACTTGAAATCACTTCTCTTAACTGGAGCAGTGGTGCAGTCTGGTTCTGCTTTGTTATCTTGGTTCTAAGTGGTGACACATTGAATCTGTCAGTGGGAGTGATTTCTCTTGCTGTAACTGCTCATACAGAACTTACTGGTCATTAGCTCTTCATATTGCTGTGTAGTGTCCAGTTTCAAATATTTTTTTTAAAAAAGTGTCCTGTGGAATTATTAGGTTAAACARGGAGCGTTTTTCACTTCCCTGTGCCCTGATTGCCTAATGTGACAGTAGAGCTGTTAAGATTAAATACAGTAAATCTCAAAGGAACATGGACATCATGAATATGAAGTCATTAATTTACCTGTAGAATGACATTTGATAGTTTAACAATTCCAGGCTGATTAGTAGCTGCCAGCTTTATTTGGAGTTTGTAGTGTGCATGGTAGAGTGTTGTCTTACAGTGTATTTTGAGGTTTTGAGTATTATTTAGATACTTTTGAAAGTGTGATTGTCCACAGCTACCACAGATCTACAGCTGCKTTCATGAGTGGCTCGTGGTGGCAGTGTATTAAATAATGAGCTGCATTTGTTGGTGACCTTGTCTTGGGGCAAGGCATTGCACCAGTCCTCAAGCACTGCTTTGAGAACCAGTTTGGTCTCTTACTTTCATAAATGCATAAAACATGACTTCTTTGACAGGGAAATGTTCTTAAACTCAACCTCACCTGACAGCTCTCAGTGTTGTAGATGATACGGATTTACAGGTTGGCAGGTAGCATATGTATTTCTTTTGCTGTTGCTGTTATGAAGAATTATGAAATTGCTGTTCTTTGRGAGCTTTACAAAGTATAAATTAAAGGTACACTTGAAAAGGTAGCAGTGCTTTTARTCTGAATTTGAACCAGTACAGCTCTTTAAGGTGATTGTTTTAGAGCTTTGCTTATAGTAATCTTCCTCGGCAAAGGCAGAATGGCAAGTTATTAATGCATATCATTTMAAGTGTAAGTTGTAGAATTTAAGTTTATTCAGTGTGGTACTATTCAGCTGCTGGCTGAAGGACAGAAGTAGGCAGAATATGTTGTGTAACATTTTTTCTAAAATGACTTGTCACACAGTACGGAAATAMGAAAATTATCTCAGTCATGTTGGACGACTTCAGATATACTTGCTGTATTAAACTAAGAGGGGAGAGAATTACACATGCCAGTAGCCATTAACTACRAAACTGTTTGCTAATTATCCTCTGGAAGGTTTTAAAGGTAGTGGAATGACTTAAGTTCATCTCCTATTTCTTCTTGCACTTGTTTATTAGTTGGTTTCCCAGAGTAAGTCGCTTGAAAAATATTTTGAAAAATAGTAAAAAGTCTCGTTTATATAATCAGATTTTGTTTTGCATAATCTGTTTCCTTTGATATTTGACCTGCTTTGACAGTAGTCTGTGGATTTTAATTATATCAAAAGTTATTGTCTCAAATGCCTTAGATAATGTATAGTTTACATGCAGAGTTCAGTATTGGGTTCATGTTCTCTAAACACTAGATAGGTAGAGTGCAAGATGCAGAATTTGAGTAAGATTTTATCTGTATTTTCCTGTAATTACATCTTTTGAGAATTCACCTAATCAAAGCTTGGTCTCTAACAATACARTGGATGTGAGGAAAAGCCTACAGTTTAAAAGGGTTTTACAATAATTGAGATTTTACTTATCTCCTGATGGAAGAAGTACCTGGATAAAAAAATTTAATTATTACAAAAGCTTCTGGTTTCTTTTTTTAACACTTCAAAAGCTGATAATTATAATAAGGGAACTTGGCTCACCCAAGTAAACATGCATTAGAGATGGGTAATTAACACATTTATTTCCTCCATAGTGAAGTATTTTTAAGTTAAGCACTGTGAAATGTAATCCTGCTGGCATAGTGGGAGCATTTTATATGAGGAATGCTCATTCTGTAAGTATGATTCTGCAGCTTAGTGTCCATAGATGGAACTGTTGGAATATAGAGGTATTTTGTGATAAAACCCGATGTTTTCATCTTCTKCAGGGTCATCCTAATAACAAACTTGGATGCATCAATGAGCTATGATGAACTTTGTGATGAAGTGCATGAGATGTGTAACTTGCAACAGGARCAGCCAATTACCCTTAAGTGGATTGATGATGAAGGTATTGGACTGAAATACTTCTCAGGGTTTGTTGTTCACTGTGGTACAGAGAAGGGGCATTGAGGAAACTTGTATAAACAAATATCATACTCTGGAGTTACTTTTTGTTTCTAAATATCCATGGACAGAACCCTGTCTTAAGAGAGCAGGAAACTTGGAGAAGTGAGACTCAGGACATCAGGGTTGATTGCAGTAGCACTTGAATTCACTTCTTAGATGTGAAGGCTTTTTACAACCCCTCTGCACCTTGTCAAAGCCATGGTCTGCAGAACTAGAACTGAATACAGAAAGATGGAAAAATACTAAACTGATTTGGCTAACATTTGTAATGGTGTGTTCTGGGTTTTCTGCTCTCTTAGCTGATAATGTTGTTTGAGGGAATGGAATTTCAGAGTAATGACTTAGGGAGGAGGGAGCCAGTAGTCAAAGAAGACTCAGTCCTTTTTAAGACTCCAAGGAGTAGTATCAATTATTTTTAAATTTTGCTCTTTTATCTTCTGAATACCAAGAAAGAGGCAACTGTACCAACCTCAGTTTTCTAACCCTCAGTTTCATGGTGGTGTAATAAGAAGTAACCTGACCAGAAGRAYGTGGAGGATAATTACATTGCCTGTGCTTAGCTGTTTGAACTGCATGCCTGCTAATAAAGGAAGATTATCGCAGGGAAGAAGAAAACCCCATGAGTTTAGAGTTGGAGGATTCTAAGACATGAGTCCTGATARGTGTTTCTTGGTTTGGCTATCTGTTGCATTGGCTTTTTGAAGCTTACTTAAATTAAAACAACAAATTCTTTAGTTTTARTAAGTATTATCCTCTAGTCTTAGTTAAATACATACCTGTACAACCTTTTTCTAATTCCTGGGTCTGAGTTGTTAAGTTTCAGCCAATCTGCTTTTTTGGCTGTCCTCAGTCCTCCTGGGTTTTGTGAGTTATCCTGTTTCTGCATACGAGTGTTTCCACTTACTGCCACATGGAATTTAAGTTCATTTGACTGATTGCACAAACAGATGTTCTCTTTGAACTAACTAAAAGCAAACAATTGCCGATGGCTTAATGAATAAACAAAACCTACCAAGAGATGAAGAAAATAGATTTTCTGTTGGGCTTTTACAGTGTTTCTTTGTTTTTGACAAGATTCAAAAGGTTTGAACTATGAATAGCTCACTCATAATAAAATCTCATAGACATATAAGGAATATGGATTGTTGATTTRTAGTACAAATAATTCTTTTGTCTTTTATGTTGCATTATTGCTGTATTTATAGATCATCAACAGCAGTGGCCTTCAAAGAGGGGTAGCTGGGCCCTGGAGGCATCATTTTACAAAAGAACAYTTTTTTAAAAATAAGAAATTAGATTTTAGTATGTGACTTGACACTGGTGTCATCACTTGGCCTGTATATCATAAGGTCACGTGTCACCCAAGGTGTGCTGCAGGAAGGTGGCTGTTCCTCAAAGGGACAGGGGGTCAGAGTGACACCCTTGCTTTCTTGCTTGCTCTCAGTGCATTGTGACGTACTGTACTTTACGTGTGTCTGGTTAAGTGGATTTATGGATTAATTATCCAGTTTTGACAAAAATAACTCTCCCAAGGTAATGCTGATAATGTGACCACAAGCAGACAACAAGAAAACAGGAGGAACTTTAAGACTCTGTTCACTTTTATGTTTTGTTATCCTGTTGCAGACCAATATAGTGTAGTTCTGTCTACTCAGTTTTGATAAAATTGGAAGCAATAATTGTGTTGCTCTATTTTGGCTTTGATCAAAATGCCAGCTTAATAGCAAGCGATTGAAAGAAAGGCAGTCTTTGAGGCTGGTACCTTTGTTACTAATTGAAATTCTCCACTGAATTCTTCAGTGGTAAATTTGCCTGTCTTGCTTTTTTTGTTAGGTGACCCCTGTACCATCTCATCTCAGATGGAGCTGGAGGAAGCCTTCCGTTTGTATTGTCAGAACAGAGACGAAGGGCTGATTATTCATGGCAAGTATTGCACAGTTCAAGAACCCCTATGTGTTTGATAATCCTAACAGCTCCTTAAGTGTGTGGTTGGAGSAACTCCCTTGCCTGTCAAGTAACATTCTTTGTGTAGCTGGTGCCCTGTAGTTTGATGCTGAAGAAAGAAGTGGAGCCCAAAGCTGAAACTATACAGGAGGCTTTGAGTTCTGAACTGCACAGATTTGTTGATGCTTTACTGCCAGTCTGGAACCAAATTTTGATTATGTCATTTCTCATGTAGAATTATTTCAAGGCTTCTAGAAACTTTCTCTGTGTAAAGATATTCAAGAATCAAGGAAAAAGTACTACTGAGAATCTTTTATCTTAAAAATCTAATGTTTTTGTTTTAGTTTTCCCAAGTACTCCAGAGAAACCCGGCATGCCTTGTCCAGGAGAAGATAGTGAGTACTAAAATGTTATCAGATTTTACCTAAATTTTTTTCAGTCACATAGAAAAGAAATACGTTAAAAGATTTTCRTAGTCTGTTGTTATATACACGTATATCTGTTTTGTTTTCTTAAAAGAATGTAAAATGCTTTATATTTTGTCAACAGAGGAATTACATAAATCAATGTTGTAGCAGTATTTCAATGTTTTCTGAAGATTAATACTAGTTTCCAGTAGYTGATCTATTGGGAGGAAGAGACAGCAGGATTTTAGATGCATATTTGAATGTGGGCCTTTGCTTTTTTGTGGTTCTTTTGGTTTTTCAACTTTCTGGGAAAAGAAATTATGTACTGAAGAGGGAGRTACAGCCATTTTAATAAAAAGGTTATTAATCTCTGTAAAAATAATCCTGTGAGAGGTAGATAAACCTCCAGAGGAAGGACACATAATTGATATGGTTTACCTGTATTTCAATAGCCTGAACTGCACAGGGATAAAAGGATTAAATAGCTGTATAGTCAGTTTTCATTACAGAGGGATGGCATCAGGACATTAGTTCATATCTTGGTAAATGTTAAGGAAAGGAATGGGAATAATTGGGTGCCAGAGGTACCAGATGATGCTTGGCTGCTCACAGGAGTATGACAAAAAGCTGACTGAAGAATTTKAAGGACCTTTGCACTTCTCTTTGAGAAATATGAGGAGATAAAATTAATTGCTGATAAAAGCAAGTAGTGCATACTAGGAGAAGAGTACTTGGTTGATCAGGATTGGCGCTGACAGACTGGCTAAAGATGAGTATTGCAGTGGTAATAGTTGTAGACAATATTTTTGATCAGAGAAATAATATACTAATAATTGCTCTATTGAGAACTTCTACAAAGACAGAGAGAAGTGAAATAAATACCAAAAAGTTACAGATCAAATATGATTTTCTACATTTAAACAATAGTAGATGAAAGGTTAAATGTGAAAACCTGGTAAGTTTTCATGTTGGCTAGGTTATTAATGTTGTCTTTTAGAAAGGAAAAAAAAGGGTAAATGTGCAACACTATTTTCTCTAATTTGCTGAACAAGGACAACAGATAAAGACTGTCTTCTACTCTGATTAGAAGAGTTAGAGAAATTATCCCTGAGACACCTAATTTAATGAACTCATTAAAGGTGTAGATATTTCAGTAGAAAAGTTTTTCGTGTTAATTTGTTAGAAGTTTTAGTTCTCTCAAGCCACGGGATGAATACAGAAAGCACAGCTGAGCGTGGCTCAGATGACCTGGTTATTGTGTCTGTAGGGTATTCCTCCCTGCATGGTTTTATGGGTCACGTTGAATCACACCTGGATTGTTTAAAAAGCCTGTTTAGTTGGATGTGCTCAGTAAGGGATCTGTGGTCAGGTTTCTCATGGCTTATTGAATTAATTTGATGCACATGGGCCTGCATGGAAATTAAGTCTTGTGRCCTAGGTATGACTATTTTTTGCAACAGATCTATTAAATTGTATTTAAATTGTAATTTAGGATAGACTAATGCATTCACTATTGTTGCTTSGTAGCTAAAGGCCTACAACAAACGTCTGCATTGCACTTGGACTRTATGAAAATGTTACTGGTATTGGTGATACAGTTTATTTAAGGGACTRTTTATTTTGTCAGGACTGAAATATTGTCCTTGCATCAGAAAATATTCTTCATGTTTCAAATTCTTATTTTATGTGCCTTTATCACTGTAGTTATGTTCACAGGAAATACTTTTAAAAGTGAGAATATTATGTAATATATGTATATATTTTCTAGAGCATCATGTTTGCACTATAAAGGAGCCCATGAGTTTGCCTCAGGTTTTTTCCAGAGACAAATAAACGGTGAAGTAGTTGGTCTGTCAAAAATGAGCTTCTACTTAAATTAGCAGTTCTAAGTGTGGATTGCTGGTTTGTTACAGAACTACAGTTTGAAATGGAGTTTTTAAATAAAACTATTCAATTGTGAAATAATTGCATTTGCAATCTATTGCTCAGACATGTTCATATTAGGTCATGGAGTGAGTCTTTCCAATAGTTTGTGATCTTCTGAAGTGCAAATCTGTATTTCTGTAGATTTGTAGGTTTCTCTTTCCAGCTCCTTCAGAACAGTAATACTTTGGAAGAAGAGTGCAGGAATACAGACTGAATGGTTTGCATTTATGTTGAAATTTAATGATAGAGTTGCTACCTAGCCTCACCTTTGTTAAATTGATATGGTTTTGAGATTTGTACCACCAAGCAAAGCTTGAAATAAAAGTCTGTAATCCATTAATGAAATAAACAATGTGACTAATATTTCAATTCTATTTGCATGACTTAAGAAAAGTTATTTCTGTGCTTGAAGGACCTTCGTTCTTACATTGATGTGGTGCTGTCTGTGAGACACAATTTGCAGAGTCTCCAGCATTTGCACTTGTATCGTCTCTGTATTCCTTTGCTCCTGAATTTCTGCACTTTTTTGTTGGCTCCAGCCCCAGCTCCCACTGTGAATGCACAACTCTGATGTACAAACAGCCCCTTTTACCTCCAGCTAACCTGGGCTGGCAGTGCTGCTGTGTGGGTGAGGTGACAGCATGTCTGAGACATCTCCCATCTCTTCCCAGACACTGAATGTGACCTCTCCGAGGCATTTCCAGCATCTGCTGGACTGGAGCCTTGGATGCTTGATCAGTGTTTCCTCATAAAGATGGCAGACTTTTAGAGCAGTCTTGCATTTGAAAGTAGTTTTACTTTTTCAGTAGATGAGCTATTCTTTCAGAATTGAATAAAACAAGGTTGTTTCAGAGACATTTGGTGTGTTCTCTCCTTGCCCCGAAGTGACAGCGCTCCTGATAGCGCGCCGTGGATCACAGCATCTGATTGGCAGTTTTATAACTTAGTTATTGTAGTCTCAGCTTATTTATGCTGACAGATCTTGATCTRATTTATCACTCTTGGTGCTGCAGTGCATTGTGTAACACAGCACGTCCAGCTGAACAATTTCGATCGATTTGTAGGACTTCCCTAACAGAATTGCCGCTTTTATCAGAGAAATACTTGTTTTGGTGACATCAGCTCCTTGACATCCATGCCATGTTTTAGTTTGTGCCTCAGCTGCTAGCTACAGCCTCTCAAGGGAGCCAGTACCACCCGTGCCTGGATACATGAGGCAGAGATGTGAAAGGGAGAGACGGGGGTAACCAGTCTTCCATTAAATATTTGCTCTTAATGTTCGAGCTGATCCTGCCTATTGTCCTTGGTATCTAATGCTATTCACACGGCGGCATCCGTGGAATAAAGGGAAAATGTTTCATTTCATACCTACTACACTGTAAAGAATTACATGCTGAAGAGGCTAAAGAATAAAACCCAGTGAGTAATGCATGCTTTTTCTGTAGATTTTGTGTCATGGTTGTSGTTGCTGTTGTGAGCGGCGGGCACTGACGCGGGCTGTGTGTACGTGTGCTGCAGGAGAGAAGAGAACTCAGCATTTTGGTTATGGTACAGTCGCTGTGCCTGCCACCCTCCTTTGCAGCCATGGATTGTTACAAATGCAGAGATTCCTGCTGCCTCTGTGCGTAGGGATGTGGCTGAGAGACCTCCTGGAAATGCTGATAAAATTGCATTGAAAGGACTCCTGGGGAATGTATTTTAGGAGGAAAGGAACGGAAGAGTGAGTGATGCTGCTGCTGTTAATATTGGAGATTAACGAAAGAAATGTATCCCAAAAACCCTGACGGTATGTGCTCAGGGCCTGTTTATTGTAAGATTGCTGATGTAAAGACTAACCATTTAGAAGCATCATTTTCTGAGGCCTTTTTGTTGAATTCTGCTTAGTGGATTGTCATAGATGGATGTTTTTTAATTGTGAAATACTTGTTTTGAATTAAGGTTTACTTAGTTTCTAATATTGTCAGAATGAACTGTGCTAGTTCACTTCTGCTTAACAAATAGATCTGTGTATTTAATATTAAAATTCATCTTGGATCTGAGTAGCTAATGCCAGCAAATTTTAGGGCTGTTTTGCTGTTGACTTCATTAAATAGAAAAATGCAGACTAGGAAATCTTTAAATTAATTGATAAAGAGAATGAATATGTTTTTAATGTRTTAGCACTTACGACATTAGTGTGACAGTTTTTATTGTCTAATATTTCTAGCTGGTTTTGCTGTCTTTTTTTTTTGGTAATGATTACACTGTGTTGTGCATGTCTCCTGTGCTCTTTGTTTATCTGCTCAGTATTTTAGCATTAGGTGTTTGGACTTCATTTTCCCCCAAGCCATCTTTCTTGAAAATTTCATCATAGGCTCGAGTAAAGGTATCTTAGTAACCTGATTGTTGTTGTGAGCTTTTTATTTTAGGTATAGATATTTGATTTTGCTTTATGTTCTGCCTGATACTATGAAATATCTCTAAAAGGCTCCTTGCTAGAGTAGTGTGGCCTGTAAATATTTTTCTAGCTCATAAGGCAGGTTTTTCCCTTCATTTGTTACTGTATTGGCAGCAGTGATTAGGTTATTCAGAGCACGTGAACCAATTTAATCCCCCAATGAAGAAAGGAACTATTGCCACCATAGAGACTGTTCTGAAGACGTAGATTGGATTGCACAGGATAATTAGGCAATTTTGAAAGTGCTAGTAACCCTCTCCTGGTTTTTAGTAATTGAACTGGCGGGGGGGGGGAACTGTACTATTTTGATGGAAGATATTCTTGCTTAGGATTTGAAAATAGCTGTGTCATAGTTTTTCAAGAATACCTGAAATCTCTGTCTTAACTGCACAACGTTTGTCTCATACGTGACATATCTGAAAAATAGATTGTGAGGCAGCATAAGTTACTGAGAACAGAATTGTAGTTAAAGGTCTAGTTTGCTTATATTCATTTCSTGATTTTTAATTCTAAAATAATTTCAACGTTTTTCTTAGCTATGAAACATTCAATGAAGAATAAAGGGCTAGGCCTGCCTTTTTATAATTGAGGCGTAAAATTGTAAAGCACAACTCTGATTGTGGGATTTGAGATCTGCTTTTAATTAGAGGTACTGGATGTCTGAGCAGATGTTTGTATTCCAGTTTGTAAACTATAAACTAAAAATACAATRGGCTAAGAAATGCTGGGGCTGGTTTTTAATGTGTCATTGCAAATAATCTGTGTTCTTTTTTATTTATTCCACTCCCTCCTCTTTTAGCTGTTGCTCAGAATGTAGTATAATCGTGCGGAAAGGATGTCACCTGGTTTCAGAATGCTTCTCTTTGATGTAATGTCTAGTTCCTCTCCCTGTGTTCTCTCTCCTATCTTCTTATARGTTAGTAAATCCACTCCTGGTATACAGGCACTTGGGAAACTGAATGAGCAAGGAGGTGATAAAGCTTTTTGGTTTTGCTGGAATTAGTGAACATCTGTGGGCCTGTTAAACCTTAGTTAGGCTCATGTGTTTCAGTAGCTTGGAAGAGCTATTTGATATGTAACCTCCTCATTATACAGCCATGGTTAATTATATATTATTATACTTGGGTTCTGTGTAATACTTCTGGAAATTAGTTGSTCTATGCAAGTGATGGATTTTTTATGTTGAACTGAGCTCCAGAACTASCAGCAGAGGCCTGCAGGGCAGGTAAATGAGCTCTTCAGTGTTCATCTCCTGGATTTTGGAGTTGCTGTGTGACAAACCAGATTGTGTGTRAGATTCCAGGTGCTGTTCTTTTGGAATGGGGAGCACTTGGAGCAAAACCTTGGGAGACTTACCTGTGATAGCAGTTGTAGCCACTGAGGGCTTGCTGTAGTACAAGTCTTGGTGGTAAATAAGCAAAAAGCAGCAAACTTGAGGCTTGCTGACAGAGTGGCTTTCAGGAGAGGCACAGGAGAGCYCTGATCACTGTCAGGAGAGAGAAGGGGTGAGCAGCCTGTGCAGTTCATCCTGAAACCACACGGGGAAGGTGCTGCCTTGGGGAGTGCAAAAAGGAAAAACTGATCTTCTCAATAATGACTAGAAAGTGCCTCACTTGTAGCTGGAGTTCCATTGCTATTTCTTCTGCATGTGTAAGGGCTTGTCCTTGAATTGTTACTAGGGGAAATATTTAGAAGGAAACYAGAAGCTATTTGAAGGCAATACTTCAGGATTTTAGCATGGTCTTTACTTTGACAATAAATTGCTCATTATAATAGTAATAGTAGTAATAATAATGCTATTCTATGCTTCTCCCAATAATTTAGCTTATCACCTAGTGTTCTTCAGTAAAGCAGTACGGATGCCCTGTGACWGGCACAAGAACACTCCCTGTTCTTTACTTTGTCAACTCCGATAAAAAGTTASCTAACTTTCATTTTAATTTCATTCTAAGCACAGGTTCTGGACACTTTTGGTAGTTCTGTGATGGTCAGCTTCATGTGCAACAGCACTTAGGAATACAAGTAGAGTTGTCCAGGTAGCTGTGAAATAAGGGGGAAATTGGGTGTACAGGACAGGTGATAGCCAGTGGAAAGTTTCAATGCAAGGTGACAAGACTAGGACTTCACCTTTGAGACAACTGATGAAATATGRTAAAATTAATTTAAAAGTCTTGTTTGGCATGGGATAAGATAAATTCATTAGCCGTTCCCTAAAAGACAAGAAGTCAGGTAAGTAGAGGTCTTAGAATGAAGTCTTCTAAAATGTTTTCTCAGGGATTTGTAGTTAGCTTTTTGTTTTTCCTTTGACCTTTTCAATAGACAGGTCATAATTTGCTTTTTAAGGTAAAAAAATAAGACTGGGTGAAAACTAGATCTGATGAAGTTTTAACTGATGACACTTGAACAACCTGGATTCAGTTCCTTCTGACTGAGCAAGACAGCAGTCACAAGAACTGGACTTCTGCCCCTTTTCAATTACCATAGATATGAATTACCTCTGCTCAAAGGATTAAAATCTTCTAGAAAAYGTGTGCAATCAAGTCTAGGGTAAGGTTCCCAGCAAGTCTTAAATCATGCAGGCTGCTGCTGAGATAAAGCAGAACCAAGTTCTGCAGCAAACTTCCTTGRGTTGCTCCTCACTTCTTTGGTTGCTTTCTTCAGTGATTCCAGGGYGTAGAGAAGACAGAGACTTTCTGTTACCAGGCTTTTATTTATAATAAATAAATTATTGCTTCACCGATGTACCAAGACACAGAAGTTTGTTTAAAAACAAAACAGTGGCCTGAAAGTCGATGCAGATGCTACAGATTGCTTAAATGTTCAGAACTTCATTTTGCTCTACTTCAGTTCTAAATTAGCTAAATTAAAGAATTAATTTAAATAAGTACTGGTTCAAGACTCTTTCAGCTTGATYAAACATTTTAATGCAGCTCTTAAATGATGCTAATAGAACATAAATTCAGTTTTCATTGTAGTAAATCTTTTAATGAAAAGTGATTTTTATTTTGGGAGAATAAATGATGCAATCATCAAAAGAAGCCTTTGGACTTTTATTAACCATGCAATGCAAGTTTGGTGTTGGGGTGCTTGTGACCACTGACTTTGTAACCAGAGGAGCCAGCTACTCATCATGAAAGGGTGTGAGTTGAAAATTGCATGGAAGGCCCAGTTAGAGAARGGAAATTTTGAACTTTCTTTCTTTCCTAAACAAAGATGTTCACCACCTTCAGAAACATGGATCCACCAGTTGTTTTCTKGCCCTTTTCATAACATGTTCTTTCAAATTAGAGCAGCAAATAGAGCAGTATTTTATGCTGTACCTGGGACAGCCTTGCAAACAGCAGATGTGTCAGGACAAGAGGCTGAGAAGGAAAGGACATCAGCAGGTTGTGGTCACGGATGTGCTCAGAGATACGCAGAACCAGGACGTGGTGGTTGTTGGGGCAGCATCCAGTGACTGGACTTAGTGATGATTTCTTGAGTAAGACTYGGTATATTTTATTTTCAAGTACATCTGATAAATTGCACATAAAATCATAGACTTGTGAGTCAGACTCGCTCAAAATGAGCTGTTAGCACTGTTTTATTTGTGGCATTGTCTTTGTAGATGTGACTTTGTCACCTTGCAGTGCAACGGAGCCATTTTAGCAGCAGGATTTGAAGGTGAGCAACCAAGAGCTCAGGCAGGAGGGAGAACTCCCTGTGTGTGCAGTGCAGGTGTGGGACTCAGCTGACCCCTKTTAGTCAGTGGGGAAGGATATTCACCCAACTGTGCTGCAGGAAATGCTGGGTAAATATTGCTGGTCTGTGGGACATTTCCTTCCCTCTTGGTTCTCTGCTGATCCTACATTTCCTTGGGCGTTGCTGCTGTTTTAACTGAGCATCTTTTTCATAGAGGTTCATCTGACTTTGTAGTTAATTTTAGTGTCTGTTGGAAAAGAAAAGAAAGATGGGGAGATGGTTTCCCAACTGCTAATCAGTCTTAAATTAAATTTTAAAAAGCTATCTTCTGGCCATTTAATATTTTGCAATAACTGCAAGAGGTCAAAGCACTTAATACCTCCATATTGTTAAGGATACTCTCTTCATTTTCCACCTTCAATTGCACATAGCAGCTTATTCATAATAAAAAGAAGGGTCAGTTAACATTCAATGTATGGCTTAAAATCGCTTTCTGAGGCATGTAAATTGTTTCAATGTAACTATTTGTAGGAAATTAAATAACAGATGTCAAGCAATGTTCTATCAAAGTCCTTTAGAATTTAGTGTCCCAAAAATGTGTTCTACCTTTATATGTAATTTCTTTATCAAGTCCAGTCTATCTGAAACACCAGTATCAATTTCCCCCTTGTAATTCATGAGTTGGTTTTGAAAGAATGCTCACTTGTGTGCTCAGCACAACATTAAAAGAACAAAACAAAAACTGGGCATTCTGGTAGTGTCCAGCTGGCAGGCCGGGTAATTGGCCTGTAAACAAGTTGTATTAATCTCTGAGAAGTGATTTGCAGCAATAGCAAATTACCTCTGTGCTCAGGATAGGAACAGATTTCATTAGAGTTGGATCACATAAAAGCCTMCTTTGGAATTGCATTTGGAAATCCAAATGAAGAGGGAATAATTTTTGTGGCCATCTTACTGCCATTCATTGGTATAAACTAGYTATGTTGTCATTTGGAAAATAACTGTGCTGCCTTCTATTTTTCCCTRCTTTTCCAAGTTACATTTTTCAAGGCAAAGTTCCCATCCTTTCTCTGAAGTTCTGCAGGCATCATTATAGAATTGGGCGAGTATGCTCTGTAGATAAGTTCATTTGGAATAAACACTGAAAAGTGGATAAATTGCTTGTCCATTTATATCCACAGTTAAATTTTGTGTGCTCATGTTTTTCCTTAGAAGTTTTTTCTACAATTTTTTTTAAAAGATGAGGAAAAAAACCCCCCAACCCTAGAAAATGTCATTGGGAAGCCRATATTAAATACATTTCCAGGGTTCCCTGTGCATCGCTGTTAGTGATGTAGTTGCACAGTTTGACAACAGAGGGAAGAATTGCACAGCAGCAACAACCTGTGCAGTTCTCCACTGCTTTTTAGGTAGAGGCAGCTGGTTAATTTTATTTTGAGTATTTTTATTTCCCTTGTACTCTTACTTTGAAAAAGCCTGTGTTTTTTTCTTTTAATTTTCCAATCTTGGAAGTAGATAAAGTTCTGTACCTTTACCGTATTTAAAATATGTATTTGTGTTCCCCAATTAAAAATTGTTATCCCTGCAACAGCTTAAAACATATTTTGATTTTTCTCTCTAAATGTGTTCACACATACAAAATGAGAGTTCAAAAGGATTTTTTTTTGTTAGGCAAAGTCTTGTGTTTAATATGAATCATTGGGAAATTATTACTTTGTTTAATTAGGGATCTGATATCTCCTTCAGCCTGCAAGCAGCTAAGTCRAATTCCTTAATGAGTTAACTGATGTGTACTGTGAAATAAATTAAAAAGTAGCCCTTTTCATTACGCACAGGAATTAAATAGTCAGGCTTTTGTGGTGGCATTCCTCTTTCCAGGAGGCTGGAATCAATCCTGTAAGAACTGGGTTTAATTCTTGGTTATCAGGAATCATGGAATCCGTTGTTTTATTCTGAAGTGTTCTAGAAACATGTACCTAAACATTTTGTTTGGGTTCAAAAGTATCCTTTTGCCATGTGAAGTGTAGGGATGAGATGCAAAGTCAGATTAGAGCTTTGTTCACACAACCCTGACAATAAATTGTTTCTTCATTCAAGGTATAACTTYGTGCCTTTTTATGAATCTGATTATTGTTCAAGGTGGTTTCTTTGATCTCGTAGAGCTCTAGTTAGAACTTGTAGCTGATAATGCTTCAAAATAACAATGATCTTGAAAACCCAAACTGCTTTATATAGCCTGTCATTATCCTTAGGGGAGTTTCTGGGAAGGATGTCCCCTTCCATAAGGTTCCTGCCTGCTCAGTTTTCCAGGGGTTGAGGTCTCTCTGGCAGCACAACCATSTGGTGTATCAGCCACTTGTCCCAGTTTTGTATCCTCAGTGAACAAGAATGTTTTATTCTGTCTTAGAAATTTAATCTTAATGTGTAATAATAATAGAAGGTGTGCTATAAAGGTGTGTCTTACAGTGATTGCTGTTTTCTCATTTTTTACCTTGGCCCCTTTTAGAGCCAGGGAATAGGCATTGATTTGCCTCAGCCCCTGCACTGATCCCCTGGCAGTCCCAGGGGTAAATTGTAGGGGTGCCTACTTTTTAAAGTTASTCTATATTGAGCTCAGTTTTTGTTAGACTGTTGCCTCACAAGTRCATGATATAAAATCCTGCCTTTGATTTAATATTTATCATTAATTAGGGAGGTGACTTGCTCCTCTATTTACAGACTTCATCAGCACAAGCTGCTCGTTAACTTATCATTCACTTAATATTCCTCATGTCAGTGATAAGCTAATGTTCAGATCACAGATGTATTACGTTGCTTCCATATGGTGCTTTGTCTAATGAATTAATTAACTATTTTGGAAAAAAACCTTGTGGAGATTGTTTTCTCTTGGTGAGAAGTCACCATGGTGGAAGGGTTTTCCATTGGTGTTTGTGTTTGAGCATGCTTTATTCAAAAACTGCAATAATTTTGCTAGGTTCTCATTTGAATTTTCTTTGCACTTGAGAARAGTTTCCTTAGAAGTTCATATTTGGCAGATTTTGAAGAGCTGTTTSAGTCAAATGACCGTATCCACTCTACACCCCTATCCTAGTAGSTGTACTTTTGCCRCTTTYGGGGTGCAGTCTTTTAGCTGCTTGAGAAGCTGGTGAGGTGTTTTTTCCAAATTGTTAACAATTAGTTTAATAGTGCAGTATCTGTTTCAAATGCTTGCACAGTAAACATTTGCACATGCAAATGGAGTAGGTATGAATGTTTGGGGATTTGGCACTGTAGATTTGTGGAGTCAAGRAACTTCAATGCTTTTATGCGCCTTGCTTTGGAAGGACAAAAATAGAGTATCTAAAATCAGACCCAGTATTGCAGCCAGTGTTCACACATTGCGTGTCAGTAGCCTGTGAGTTTTGGCTTGCTCAATATAATGTTAAAATAATTTCTTGATGAAGAAACTTTTTACTACTTGCATTATCATTTGACAGCGAAAATGTCTGGGTGTTTTTCTATTTAAAAAAAACACCCAACTTCATGCTTGATAAGGTGTGGATGTTTGAAGCTTGAAAGTAACATTAAAGATGWAAATGAAAAACATCTTACATTAACTTCTGAGGATTATAAATTTACAGTCTGCTTAATTCTGATAAAGTATCAATGTTTATCGATCAAGTCTATCAGAGTCTTTTATACCTCCCTGTACCCCACAGTACCCACCTGTACCAGCTGTGGGAAGCTCCYGGTCCTGCTTGTGTGCAGAGGTTGGCTGTGTCACCCTTAGAGCTGTGAGCAGCACCCCTGTGGCACAACACTTAATATTAAATATCAAACTCTCTAATTAGCCAGTCAAACAGAAATTGCTCRTCTGTATGTAAACAGAGACAATAAAAGTAACTTGGGGTAGATGCTGGGTTCTGTCATGTTTGGCTTAAACAGATTAAATGATTTCTTGTTATGTTTAGAATATATTAAAAATAATTGTGGACCAAAAAAAAATATTTGGGGTAATATTTACTGTCAAGATAAAGATGAGGTCAAATAATGTAGCTCTCCAGACTTGTAAGATGTTTAATGTTGTATATCTGGAGCATTATCAGTACCAACCATCCTTTGTACGTGTCCGTGGAAGGTGGCAGGGCGAGATCAGCAGCGCCATTTCCCTGAGGAAGCTGTTCCTTTAACAGCTCTGTCCCTCTCACCTGAGCTGGAGCAGCCACGGAAATGTAACGGGATTATGATCATGTGAGGGAAAAGAGACAGGGCTGGAGGGAAGGGAGAGGCAGCAGTGAAAGCACATCCTGCCTGCGCMGTCACTCACGGCTGCCTTAAAAAAATCCAAATCCCCAGGGATTGTAGCTGTGCGTTGATATTTAGGAAAGCAAGATTGTTCTGAGTCACAACTTGCTTACCCTCGTGTGTGTGGTGCTGCTGGGCTGCCATGCTGCTGCTTTACACCTTTCTGATTTCTTCCCTAGAATCCATCTACCGCCGGGGAGCCCGAAGATGGAGGAAGCTGTACCGAGTGAATGGGCATTTGTTTCAAGCCAAACGTTTTAACAGAGTGAGTACTGTTGCATGAAACGTTGGGGTTTGCTCATGTTCTGTGCTCATTGTTTTGCTCAGCCTGTGCTTTTTCTGTGTTGGAGTGTTGAAAAGAAAGGAAAAGCAGGATGCTTGTTGATGTGACATTTCTGTCTCTGCAGTGTTATTCGGGTCATAAYGATCAGGAAAAACTTGGGAGTGTTTGAATCTGAGCTAGAGTTAATACAGGATTGGTGGAAATTACTTATTTTTAAAATCTCTGAAAAGCTGGGTTTGTGACTATTTAAGCTGATACATACTTGGAGCAGCTTTTCACCTCTCCACTCCTGTGATTTTGGTTGCTTGTTGGCATAATCTTTTACCTTCAGAACACTTTGCCATTCTGAAAAGTTACAGCTCCTGATGTGAGCTTTAACTGTTTAGAATCTGGGGTACTACATAATCTAAGAATTTAAAAAAAAATCTCTGCTATTGAGCTAAAGTACARCTGCGTTTTGAGAATCTGATTTAATCCACATAAGCAAGTGAATGTGGCTTTAAGGCTGAGACACCTCCTTTATTTATCCCATTATGCCTAAGTATTGCAGCATATATATGAGTGTAGTGTGCGCTTTGGGGAATGCCACACAGAACTGAGTGCACTGAGAATTAACTCTTTCAGCAGTAACATTTTTTCTAAAAACTGCATTTAGCATTTTTTCCTAACATTCCCCACCCCAAAAATGCACTGGAAGAAGGAAAAGCCCCTTAAAACTCAGCATTTTATCACTAAATACATGAAAAATATGTCATATATATATATGAATTATCACATGCATTTTTATGATGTGCTATACCAACTCAATTTTTTAATTTCTAGTATAAAACKATACTTTTTGTGTTTATTTGCTACACAGGTACAACTTATTTCTTTGGGACGCTATGAATGCATACTGCCACATTAATAATGTATAATGTTATAGATAATGATGTTTTAATTGAAATGAGGTAAATAGTGAATACACACAGAGATTTTGATACCTCATTAGGATGCCCACTTGTGACAATCCTAAACAAGACTGCTTTCATACCTGCATACAAATGACACCATACAAAGCCAGAACACAAAGCAYGTCCAACTGAAGTTAGTAATCAGGTTGACATAAATTGTAAAATGTGACTTTAAAATGGAAAAATTAATAAGAACTTATGGTCATATCTGTATTACTGAATTCAATAGCAAATTTTAGTGTTGGCTGAATTTTTAAGACTGGAGTATTGCCTTAATTCATTCCTGTTTCAAAATGACCTTTTACAACTTTTTCAGATCATTCAGGTAAATGAACACATGCAAAAATMTGAACTTTAATCGTGTTGAACATAACATAAAGGTCAGCTCTTTGTTATGGCTGTGATTGCATTTGTTTTGGAGAGGTATGAAAGGGTTACCTGGATTTCTGGTGGAATTTGGGATCTGCCCCTACTTCCAGGGCCTCAGAGATTTTATTTAGTCTTAATATTACTGCTGCAAAACCTATAAAAGGATACTGAAGGAAGTCTGATGGGCCAGGAATTTTGGAAGAAGTGGCAATACATGTCCAAGGTTTCCTCTCATTAGGCAGTTTTTGGGTTGTTTGTCTTTCCCCTGGGCAGTGCAGTTTGGGTTTCTCTTGACCAAGGAGGACTGGCTGCACAGATGAGGGGGATGTAATTAAATCTTGTTTTCTACAACTACGAAAATACAGCAAGAGCAATACAGAAAATGTTTTTATAAAAAAATGCTCTGTTCTTTGATCATTAGTTTTTAACTATTCTAACGCTACAGGTAGGGATTTTTAGGAGCTGAACAGTTTTGGGCAGGAGGGATGTGTGACTCGCCAGTGTGAGGATCTGAGTGACCACACTGTTAAGATGCAGTTCCTGGGAGGAACAGACTTGCACTGTGGCTTTGGGATTTGTGTCTGAGCTGGGATGAGAGCAGGGTTCCTGTGCAGCMTGCAGGGTGATGGGCAATGCCTCAGCCTGCTACAGGAACTACTGGAGAACATTGGCAGCCAGGGAATAAATCTCCTGTTGGCAGCCTGTGCAGTATGAAGAGGGAGCACAGGGCCTGGGTGACTTTTTGGTGTGTAAGAATCTCAGAATGTTGTTTGRCACTTGGGGCAGAGTGGGTAGAATGACCACAGCACACATACATGGGAACAATTATTTAAAACCCTGTCCTGCTAAAGTCAGCAGCAGGATATCTGGCTTCCTCATTTACCCTCATTTGGATTTAGCTTATTTAGATGCTCTTTTGTTACATGTGTAAAAACACCATAGACTTTTAATGTTTAGTGCAACATAGAGGTTTGACATCAGACAGGATAGATGGGGTTTAATTATGCAAAGTTTGTACTGGTGTCTTACCACTGCTGTTAAAATGTATAGGTGAAGATACAGAACACTTTTTATACGTTGTCTGTTGTAACATTTTGTGCCAGTGTTCTCCAGCACAGTCAGTTTGGGTGCTTTTTATACATAATTGTATAGTGCAAATTTCTGGCAGTTTTGTTTGTGTGACCTCTGTCAAAACCTGAGATTCTAAATATACTTATTCTCTAAAAATGATTTGCTAATGTTACGCTGTAATGTGTTCCATATGCTTGAGGTATTTGTTTTCCTAACATTCATTAAAAAAGAACTGCATTTAGCTGTATTCTGAGTGTGAAGTGTAACCTTCAGTTATTATTGTAATTCTGAATATTCTAAAATTATTACTGAACATCTGTTAGGTGACTAGGATGGGTTCTTGCTGCTAGAGAACTGCTCCCTTCCAGCAAGGTTTGATCCTGGGATTGATCATGTGCATTGTGGCTTGCAGAGAGCGTACTGTGGCCAGTGCAGTGAAAGGATATGGGGGCTCGGAAGGCAAGGCTACAAGTGTATCAACTGCAAGTTGTTGGTCCATAAACGTTGTCACATCCTTGTCCCACTGACCTGCAAAAGGCATATGGTAAGTGTGCACTCTGTCCAAAGCTGAGGTGTGTCACTCTGGCCTGTGCTGCTGTTGGTAGATGTGTCCTAAGTAATGAAATGTGTGCGTGGCTGGGGATTTGTAACACTTGGGAGTATTTGCRTTTCAGTTTCTGAAATATCTGTGGAGGACAAACCTCTGGATTGTGAGCAGAGACAAAGTGAGAAAAGAAAGCTTGTGATGTGACTTAAGCCTGCCCAAGCTTGAATTTGACTTCTCCATTAGACACTAACAATCTTAGAAGTTTTTAGCCTGTGGGAATGTTATAAGAACTAAGGCACTGGTGTGATTTCTGCACTGCTGTTTGCAAAAAGGCTATTRCTGTCCTGTTCCTGCCATCTCAGTTTCTCCTGTTCTTATCCTCTCCATGACCCTCGTTCCAGTGGCAATGGTGGTGTCTTTCCTAGACATTAAACATTAAAACATTTAAACATCTGTATCTCTGAATTTTAGCCCTTTCCTATGTTCATCCCCAGTATTTCCCTGGTGATTGTATCATGTTTGTTCTAACTCAAAAGTTAAACCAGTATTTTTCTGTACTGGTATTGCGTGTGACTTGCATTGACGTTAATAATTCTTTGCCAATTAATTTCTGCATGTTGCTGAACCTCCTGGAATAGTCCTATGTGTTTCATGAATGAGACCAGTGTCCAAATGCAATATAAAATATCTGGTACTGTGATCTTTACCAATTTATGCAGTACCTTTGCATAATGAGCAACAATTCATGTTTTTATTAAGCAGAAAAGGAATATGCCAGTGCTCTAAATGGAGTATGTAACATCATGCTGAAGTGTTTACTTTGTTGTAGTTCCATGTGAAACACTCAGAGGTCTTAAAGAGAATAAAAGTTTGAACTTTGCTGTAAAATACACCACTCTTACTTTTAAAAGACAGCCAAGCATCTGTTGTAGCTGCAGAGAATGGCCGATGTAGCACTTAGTTTTTGGTAGGCTGGTTTTATCGTGCATTACAAAATGTTAATATCTGGACATACGCTCTCCAAAATCCAGTTTTCATTCTGGGAGATGTAAGGTTCTCGTGGAGCTGTAGTTCTGAGGCAGGACACCCAACAGGGGCTGCATACCCAGTGTGGTTTGTTTGTGTGACCTGTGTGTTTGCCAGGATTCGGTCATGCCTTCCCAGGAACCTCGGTTAGATGACAAAAATGATGAAGCTGATCTCCCTTCAGAAGACACTGATGGAAGTGAGTGCTTTGTTACTTTGGAATTCCTGTTTCCCCACTTGGAGGCCCAGTTTTTCCTTTTCCTGATTGCAAAAGTGGAAAAATTTGGTCAACTGTCCTGTAGTATTTAAAGCAAACTGACCATAAGCTACTAAATACCTTWCTGTTTATTGATTTTTAAAATTATTTCTAATGAAGGCCTTTACATAACCACACTCCTTTGATTTCTTTTCCAGTTCCCTACATTCCTTCAAACCGGAAACATGACACCATTAAAGATGACTCTGAGGTATGTTTTTAAAATATTTTTACAATTCATGTTTATGTGCTGCTAATCATTCAGCTTTTTATAAAATAGCTGATTATTTGTTCTGGGTTTTCTGCTGCCCTTTTCAAAAGTCTGGGGTTTTTTTTCTGAAACTTGATAATGTTTTTTTAAGCATTTTTATTGTTTGGTTTTTTAAAATTTTTTCTGTGTTCAGCTGCTGTCATTCCACTCATAATCCAAGATACCTTTTAACATTTTTGTTTTCTCACTTCCATTTGTTGGAATAACAGTGATTTAGCAGAGGGTTTGACTTTTATGGTCCTTGCAACAAATGGTGGCTTTGACATTGCCTTGTCTGCTGTCCCTAATGGATGTGCACCCTTTGTCACCCTCAGGCTATTGCTATGGAACTTGGTTCAGTCTGGTAATACATTAACTACCCAGCTCTCTGAGAGGCTTCATATAAATAATACCTAATMATTTATAGACAGCTCTTGTGGAAATACAAGTAGAATAACAGACACTTAAACTCTTTTTTCAGGTCTTTTGTAAAAGATCTGACACAATCTCTGCACATGAAGATTGTTATTCCCTTAGAGCAGCCTGAAAAATCTGAATATGCTTCAATTCTAAAGGGCTTAAAGACATTTCTTTTAGAAATGCTTCTGGCATATTTAAAATAAATAGGATGCACTCTGCAGAACACTGGCAGTTGGTCTGATATTCCCCTTTGAGCAAGGCTGCACCTTTTTTCTTTGCCTCCACTACAATGCTTGTCACTACCATTCCTTTCACACTTGAGTAGTTCCTGCTCATGGGTGACTGCCATATTTTCAGTCATGTGTCTTTAGATTTTTATCTCAAATTCAGAGATGGAAGAACGTAAATTAGAAGGACATCAGAGAATTTTATTTGCTTGTTTCTGCTGTGGTTAGTGCTCAGGTTTGTGTTTAAATTCTGATAGGTGCTGTTTGCTCAACTGTCCTGAATTGTGCTGCTCTGATTGTCCCACCTTGCCTTTGAGCTGTACTTAAATAATTTAAGGTATCCTACAGAAAGGAAGTGGTGTTCTGGGAGCTTTGTCTAGAATCTTTAAGCTTAGAGCAATCTCTTCTAATAGCAGTCAATCCTAGATCAAGATTCTTTATATAAACACTTTCCACAGTTCTGCAGAATGCTGATCTGTCTGCAAGTACAGTAGTGTGAGGTCAGATAAAAATAGGCCACAGAAGTGTGTCAAAGCCGTGGATATATTGGTAAAACCTGAAAGTCCAAGTACCTGCTGCATTTGTCTAGTTCAGCTGCTCCATCTTCAGTCCTGTGTTTTCACATCTAATTCCRGCAAACAGTCAAGATGATAAAATTTATCTTTTTTAAATAATGAATTTAGAAATAACATTCTTCATAGTGGAATATTTCCTGCAGATTCRCAGACTTGAGAAATTGAGATCTGCTTCTGTATGTGCCCAGGAACCTGTAGAAATCTTYATTTTCATTAAAACTCTAGTGAGCTGAGCACAGACAGCTGTTGCTAAACTGAAACCAAGACAGGTATATTCATTAGCAAATTAGTGTTTCCTTATTCATCTTATTTTTAGATAGCCTTTATTAATTTGTGCTGCAGTATCTGTCAGAATATAAAAGATGCTCCTCACTTAGTACAAAGTGTACAATGCACACGGCTTGAGGTTCAAGAATTYGGATAAACCTCATTTCTCAAGGCACTGCCTTCTGCTTTCCAGCAGGGAATATGAAAATGTTTAGTTGGATGAACTACTGCCTTGAAAAAACTTYTAGTCAGAGCAAACTCAATGGAAACCAAACATTTCTAAATAAATGTGTTCCAATCAGCATCCAACCTGGGTGCCACTGCCAAGCAAAGTCAGCAAATTCTGCCCAGTGCTTAAAGATCTCTTTGCTTTAATAGTTACTTGCTATGGAAATGCCTTCTGTTCCTAGCATCTGTTTCTTTTTACACAGGATCTCAAACCAGTCATTGATGGAATGGATGGAATTAAGATTTCTCAGGGGCTCGGACTCCAGGACTTTGATTTAATCCGAGTTATCGGCCGTGGAAGTTATGCCAAAGTTCTTCTAGTTCGGTTAAAAAAGAATGATCAGATTTATGCTATGAAAGTAGTGAAAAAAGAATTGGTCCACGATGATGAGGTAAAAGTCTGCATTAATTGCATTCTGTTACATATTATAAAAACTTAGTATGCTTTAACAAAAAACATTCAACTAAGCAAGGAGCTCATGTTTCAGACAACTCTGTCATAGAAGTTTTTCTGACTTTTGAACTCATTTGTCATCAACTCTGTRTGAAGCATCAGGATGAAATCTGAGAAAAATATCCCTTTTTTTAATAACATTTAACAGTTACTAATAGTCTCAGTAGAAATCATGTATTAAACATTCCAACCTGGATGTGCTAATCTGTAAGTGATGAGATAAATGGGGTGGAATTTGTGCCCTTAATTTTGTTTTCCAAGGCAAAAGCATTGTCTGTGTGTCAGAAAAAGAGATGAAAGTGTTCTTACAGTCATGGTGGTAGAGCTTATGTGCAAGTGACTCAGTATTCTGGAATATTTTTTTTCCATGAGTACAAAAATTATGCTACTGCCATTTGAGATCCCTGTGGTTTTGTCTGCCACAGAAATCTGCTGTGGCAGATTTCTCCATTATTTTCAAAATCCTGTTAAATATTTTTTAATACAAGATCTCAAATGCACAAGTTTAGGGGGGAAAAAAATTAAAAAGGGAAAGAACCCCCAACAATCCTTCATCTTTTTCTTATAATACTCACACTTTTTAAAAAGTAGGATGTTTGGGCAGAAAATGCCAAAACACTATTTTAAGTGCTCTTTGTGTTGGTAGTTTCAATCAGTTGCTCTGGCTGTCGTCTTTGTCATTATTCCAGAGGCTGGGCTTAGTTCTTCTAAAATGCTTTGGCTTGCTCATTTATTTGATGTTTCTTTTTATGAAGCAAGATTAGACTGTTGTGTGGTTTATTTACTGTTTCCTTTTTAACATGTGTTTTTCCAAGAAGGTGGGAGCTAAAGCCAAGTGCTGTTTAATGAGTTGTGCAGCTGTTTGAGAACCAGAGGTAGATGAGAAAAGGCTTTCTTCAATAGTGGCTCTCATAATTACATAGAAGATAGAGCTAATTGGTTTTTCTTTTCTCTAAGTTAGGCTGTATAATGAAATTCTGAGAATTGATAGGAAATCCACTGAATTCTGTGAGTGCATGAGATATTGCAAGTAATGGAAATTTTACCTTRTAAGTGTTCCATGGAGAAAGAAAATCAATTACATAGCAAGTATCGGCATGTTTGAATTAGCTGATGCTTTCCAGGGAATGGTTGGTGGTGAAGTGAGACGGAAGGAAACCATACCTGGGCTTCTGCTGTTCAGTTTTGCTAAGKTTATTTTTGTTAAGTGGAGCACTTGTGTAATCCTAATGCACAAGCACACAAGTGCACTAGTGAAGGGGTTAAAGTCTCCTAAAGAGAAGCTCATTCAGTAAAACCAGAAAGAAGTGAACATATTTATTGTCTGATTAAAAATTGGATTTTTGGCTCGTGTCTGGACCCAGGTTTACCCTTCCAAGGTGGTGTATCTTCGTGAGTGTCCAAACACAAAGCTAACAGACTTATTTAATTTGATGGTGACAGTTCTTGGTTTCCTCTGAGACTTCGGYTTCCCTATCCATCCCTGACAGGAAAGCCTGATTTCTCAGTCTCTGTGTTTGTCTCCAGATTGGTTGGGAAGCTGGGAATGTCTGTGGTAAATGGAGAATTTTGAGAACAATTATATTTATGGTATATTGGCAGTGTCCTGAGTGTTGCAGGGTGGCACATGGTCAGAGTATTGCACGAAGGGTGAATATCTGCTGCTAAACYCAGTTGTCTGTAAGGTTTGAATCGTGCATGGTTGTATGAAGTAAAGCTTAAAGGATTTGTTATCACAGATCTGAATTTTGGAGSACTGTGCCAGTATCAGTCAAACTTTGGTAGGTTTTAATGATGTGATTTTGCACTAAGTATTCAGGACTTCTCCCTGTTGAAGGATTAAAGGTATCTGTGAAACTTTAATGATCTTGGCTGGACCAACTAAGCAGGTTTGGGTAGTTTCATTGAGTTAAATTTGAATTTCAGATGAGAAGATGAAGTTCAGTTCACTTGAACTTTTAAAAGCTGGAGGTTCACATTGCTTGTGTTACTGGCATGAGCTGCTTCAGCAGCTTTGAGATCATTTMTCTAAAAACCGAATTTATTTCCATGCAGCAGTATGAGCAGTGTATCAAATATTGCAGATGTATATTGTTTATAATGGCTTAGATTTTGTGCAGGCCTTTAAGTGATTAAGAAACTTCTGACTATGTAACTGAATCACAATGTTTTATAACTTCCTCCAGATTTTTAGGAGGCTTTGTCTTTCTGAAGAACGATGTAACAATGACTGTGTGTAAGGCAGCACTGTGATGTTCACAGTATTTTTTCTGGGAATACCCACAGTGGTTATCCAGCAGGAGTTCTGATTGTTCAATTACTCTATTGCAGGATATTGATTGGGTACAGACAGAGAAACATGTGTTTGAACAGGCATCCAGTAACCCATTCCTAGTTGGTTTACATTCATGCTTTCAAACAACAAGTCGGTAAGAAAGATCTGAAATTCTTTTTTTTTTAAATCTTGATCATTGTGCTAAACTGCTTCTCCTAAGGCAAACATAACCACTGCCATCACATAGCCAGGAACTTTTGGAAGGAAGCATTAGTATTTTCAGGGATTCACTGCTGCAACGAAGTCAGTTCTAGGRGGGTAGCTCAGACAGTGCTGTGGAGAAAAGTGTGGTGTTCTGGGTCAGGCCTGAAGGGAGAGGGTGACTGAGGAAGAGGAGGAACTGTCCTGCCTTCTTGAGCACAGCCCTGGGAAGTGAGTAACACAGAGCTCCCTAATAATTGTTTACAACACCTGATACTGAGGAGGTCAAATCAGTTCTCAGTAGATCACTGTTTTTAAATAGCCTAAGAGTTGGGCTGCCCAGTAATAAACTTTCAATGATAATATAAAAACCTACCTGCATACAAGTATTYTTACCTGTGAGGCTTAAGAGCCTTTAGCACATATCAAAGCAGTATGTGATTTTATTTGAGAAAGTGCTTATTTAACTCTTAACTATGTAGAAATACTGATTCTTTGTCCTTGTGTGCACAATCCAAAGTGGATTATTTGCTGCTTATTTTGCAATGGGAGTATGAAGAAAACAAGAACTTTCATGTCCATGCTTGAGTATGTTCCTGGGGAATTGAGATGTGGAGGGGTTTGGTGGTGATTTGGGGATTTTTTTGTTTTCACAGGCACCTGTTTTTCTGTTACACTTTCATAAAGCCTCATGCCATATGCTTCATAATCAGAAAACAGTCATTCTATCCAAYTTACTTGAATGACATGCAGTGTAGAGTGCAAAGTTTTAAAAAGTTTTTGTGGATTATCCAGTAATTTATCCTTAAGAATTATCACCTGTTTATTGCAATGTGTATTATCAATTTTTAAAATACAAGCCATGCACTGTGCCTTTTCTTCAATCCCAAACTTTCACTTCCTCAATGGTTAGAGTGAGAGGAAAGAGCATCTTCCTACCAGAAAAAAACAGGGATGAAGGAGGTAAAGAAACTGTTTCAGGTGCTCTGAAGGACCAAGGAGTGTTTGGAAGCAGGGAGAAAAAATTATCTCCAAAGGTCACTGAGTGAGGATTTGACCAAAAGAAACTTGTCAGAAAAAAAGAAAAAAACATTTAAATAACTGACAAACCGTTGTGGAAGGCCCTTCAGTTAAACCAACATTCCCAAACATTTTCTCAGCAAACACAAAGTAGTTTTGAACACCTGATATAAAACTTCGAGTGGTCAGGCAGGGTGAGGGATTGAGAATGAGGTTTCTTGTAAATATTAAAACCCAGGAAAAGGCTGAGTCAGCAGCAGGATCCTGTGCATGGCTCTTTGGCAACTACACTGACATAGCTGAGGAGCAGATATAGAAAAAAACCCATGCTGAACATAATCAAAGCTTTCTGTATTCCTGAGGTGTCTTTGAGTCCTGTTTTTCCAGCCCAGCTGCTTCTTGCAGTTTTTTGTTGGTAACTTCAGCCATTTGCCATGGATGTAACCATAATGTCATGAATTCACAATTTGATTATAGCTGTAATRTCGTAAAATCATAATTATGACCTCGTTACATCAAGCAAGAAAAGCACAAAACTGATTTCAAGTGAATAAATTCATCAACATCAGATTGTGTTAAGTGGCCCAAGGAGAATGAGTTGTAATAGGAGAACAGTTTGTGACAAGGATACTAATGGGGGGAAAGTTGCAAAAAATGTTCTTTCTCCTAAATATAGTTTTAAATAAATTTTTAAGATAAATGTGTACCTAAACGTGAGGCTAATTGATGCTGTATGTAGTTTTTTACATTGTTTCACATACTAATGATGCTTGTTTCATTATTGTAATAAAATATTTGCCTTGGACTTATCCAGAATTGCCAGATAAGTGTCTTCCAAGAATGGCAACAACCTGAAACCTCCATCCTGCAAAACTGGTGGTGTTCAGCAAGGCCTGCCACTATTGACACACTTGATTATGACTTGAACTTGCAGGTTCTGAATGGTCATAAAACACGGGGGACTTCTAAATAGGATAGGCAAGTTGAAAGCAAAAAGTATCAGGAATGCTGTAATAAAATACTCATGGCATTGTTATCTATTTTGTGTATTGCTTATTTAATTTCAGTTTAGCATTTATCTTCTTTGGGCACTGAGAGACCTGCAAGCTGGATTTTGTCCAGTAGTTTTTTCTGGTTTACTTTTTAAGTTTTAACACTTTGTGTTTCAAATGAAGAATCCTTTTCAAAAAATCACCAGTTAGAGTGATCTGAGAGACTGGAGCATGTGTTCTCCAAATGGAATGTTTTCCAGTGTGTGGATGTGTGGAAAGGAGTTTTCAGCTCATGGGAAATGAGGTGTGCAAGGAAATGCTGCTCCCTGGGCCAGCCCAACCTTCACCAGAAGCTCCCCCTCAGCATGTTTCTGTCCCGAGGCGTCTCTGACCTTGGCAGCATTGCCTGGATCACATTTTCCCAAGGATGAAACCTTCCCTGCAAACTGTAATAAAATCCTTCTATCTGGCTGATTCCACCTGTATTTCTTTCCCCTGCTGACTTTTCCCTTGTTTTGAGAAGACTCTTTCAAACACTCATTCTCCAGAGGAACGAACGAGCCTTGCTGTGCCCAGAGCTTCCATCTGGTGACTGTGCTGTGTAGAGTGTCAAACTTGTTTAATTCATAGAATTATAACTTATAATTAATTAATATAATTAACCTATACAGATAAAGGTGGTAGCATTTAAATAAAGGGTGTGTTCCTACATAATATGCATCAAATAATTTTTTTCCTCTTAAGTAGCTTCTGTAACTATAAGAAATCTAGAAGTCTAAATCAAGACTGGAAGTGAAAATGGCTCAGATGGGAAGAATAAAAATAGTTTTTCTTGAGAGTTTCCTTGGAATGCATTAATTGTGTTCTGTACTTTCAGATTGTTTCTTGTCATAGAGTATGTAAATGGGGGAGACCTCATGTTCCATATGCAACGGCAAAGGAAGCTTCCTGAGGAACATGCAAGGTATTTCCTGACTGAGGGCAYGGGCTTTGCTTGTGTTGTGGTGCTTAAATGGAGTTGGACTCTTAAGTTTAGAAGGTCCTGCCCTGGGGAGAAATGTTAATTTTATTTTTTTGAAGGATATATATTTTTTTAAGGAGAGGAAGCAGTCGATCAGTAGTAACAGTTATTCCTATTTACCCCTCTTTATTGCTTCATATTTAGGTAATGCCTCTTTGAGCTGTTGATAGAAGATGTAACTATTCTACTTAATTCGGTCATATATTGAAATAATACAGCACTGGTGGGAGAAGATTAAAAATCCATTTTGCATGGCCATGCACTACACAAAGTCACTCTTAATAAGCTGAAAATAAAGATCTTCTATCTCATATGTGGAATTTTCAGAAAAAAATCWGTAGAATAAAGAATAAATATTTTCTTAGTAGAATGGAAAAAAAGTTCTCATTTTTAATTGAAGGAATGGTCTTATAAGAGATCAGTGTCTATGAATAAATGTAGCTTGGTTTTGTTATACTACTGATAGATAAAAGTTGACTGTGAAGTGATGTTTTAAGAACAGATAATTAAATTGCACCAGCTTTTGTTCCATCTTAATGCTAATACAGATTTTCTCCTTCTTAATTTCAGGTTTTATGCTGCTGAAATTTGTATCGCTCTAAACTTTCTACATGAAAGAGGCATCATCTACAGAGATTTAAAACTGGACAATGTTCTCTTAGATGCAGAGGGTCACATCAAGTTAACTGATTATGGCATGTGCAAGGTAGGATTTTCCTTACCTTTCTTCTGTCACTCTTAGGGAACACTAAGAAAATTTATCTTCATCTTAACACTGGTGTTACTGAGCCCAGAATTTGGTTGTGGAATAGGAAATTTATTCTTAAAAAACTTAACTGTTGAATAGAACTACATTTGGATTGTAATAGAAGTGGGTTTTTTGCCAACATCTATTTGAAAAGGACTTTCAAATTGTTTAACTGATTTTTTTAAAATGTATCTGTAAAAAGTATGCAAAATATTGTTACATACATGTAACATGACTCAGCTTTAATCAACTGCTTTGCTGAAGAGAAGCTATGAAGTCATGAGTCAGTTTTGAGCTCTATGAGTATTTATTTTGTGAAAGGAAGATCTTTAGACTCTCTGAGTAACTTGGGGTTTTAAGTCTAATTAAAGGAAATTCCCAGAAAAGGAGGTCAGCTTTTAATTTATGAAATGATTTCTGCATGTAGGAAGGTTTGGGCCCAGGTGACACTACAAGCACTTTCTGTGGGACACCAAATTACATTGCACCAGAGATCCTCAGAGGAGAAGAATATGGTAAGTCATGACTAAACAATCTATAGTTACAATAAATATAGTTGTATCTTGGTTCAAATACAATTAATTGTTTTTAGACTTCCACATTTCTGTGTTGTATTAAGGAAATTAAATGCATATTTTATAGGTTTTTTCATGAAATAAGGTTTTTTCTCTTCCAGTCACTCATTTCAGCTGCTTTTAAATCATGCTTGGCCTGAAAAATATTTATTAAATGATATTATAGCAAAACATTTTCAGTGCAGCTTTGCTGCCTGCAGACACCTGTGAGTTCCCCTGCAGTTACATTTGTCATCCCAGTTCAGAAAACTCACACTCATCCAGTGATGGTGTAAATCATGTCAGTGGCTTTTACTTTGTAAAACCAGGCCATCAATCTTGATTTTGTGAGAGATAACACCCAAATTCAAGGAGTCCTGGCTGAAATCCTCTCTGTGACCATTTGCAGGGTTCAGTGTGGACTGGTGGGCACTGGGGGTGCTGATGTTTGAGATGATGGCAGGAAGGTCCCCGTTCGACATCATCACTGACAATCCAGACATGAACACTGAAGATTACCTCTTCCAAGGTACAGGCCCCCAGAGTTTGGGTTGTTTTGGGGGAGATATATTTAAAATTGGCAGTTTGCATAGGAGAGTTAGGGTTTCCTTTCCCATTGTTACCCCACAGCTGCTGTAGTTGGGGAATTGTGAAGCTGCTGACTCCATAACAGGCAAAACCTTCTTTCAACCAGTTCCTGCAGTTCTGTAACAGAATCTGTTGTGTTCTTCTTGAAGGGCCTAATATTAAATTAATTTCTGTTTAAAATCACATTTTTCTATATACTGAGACACTGAAAGTTTGATTTCCTGTATACATGACAAACAATAGCAAAAGATAATGAAGGTAATGTGTCTCTCAGGAAATCTTGCAATGTCAGTATAACAGTGCCTTGAGTTACTGTAGCTCCTTTTGTTTGCCTTATTTTAAATAATTACTTTATCTTGTGATTTCCYAACTGGTACCATATTGAACTAATAACAGTGTTTGCATTGAAATCATGGTTAATGTCACAAACCAAACCCCAATATTGCTGTTTTTAAACCTGTAACAGTTATTCTGGAGAAGCCAATCCGGATTCCAAGGTTTCTTTCTGTCAAGGCTTCCCATGTGTTAAAAGGATTTTTAAACAAGGTAAATAACATTCTCTTATTTTTAGCATCTGAAAGCTGGAAGTCAGAGCTTCCTGTTGAAAGTGATACAGTTAAGAAGTTAATCTGCTTACTATTAAGAACATCCATAAAACCTTGGTATCCTCTATGTTAAAAACCCCTTTTCTTGGTTGCAAATTTTCTTAGGGAATTCCACAGCATGGACTTGATGTAAAAGCCTGCACCTAGTTGAAAAAAATAGCTATAGCTTTGTTTATTAACTATGCTTATTACTCATTTAATGCTTATTACTCATTTAATTAAGCTGATTGAAATCTGTAGAACCATTACTATTAATGGAGAAAAGGAGGATGTGAATTACACATTACTAAATAAATCCCTTATTTTAAGAAGCTGTAAAATATAATTTAAAAATTAAATTTCAAACTTTATTTTAAAAAAAGTCCCTTGCTAGCCATCATATGTTTATCCCAGCAGAGTTTGCAGAGTCATGGGAATGCTGGAGTCATGTATGTGGGCTTTTGGCAAACGTGGACTGTAAGTGGCTTGGAGTATGTAACACCAGTGTCTGTGTTTTCCACAGGATCCCAAAGAAAGGCTTGGCTGTCAGCCCCAGACAGGATTTGCTGATATCAAGTCTCACACATTTTTCCGCAGCATAGACTGGGATCTGGTAAAAATCATTCCTTGTGTTTCTGGGTGTTCAAAAGGAATAATTCTTTAATTTATTAATCGTGTCCATATGAACAACGCCGTTGCAAACAGAGAGAATGAATTCTATAAATGTAAAATTAGTACTTGTATAACTAAAAAAACCCCCCCTGAATTTACCAATTCTGTGATTTCTAAAATCAGATTGTTCAGATGGGTATCAGGATTTAGTAACCTGAGGAGAGCAGGATCAGTCCTTGTTGTTAAGGATGTGGTGGGTGAGCAGTGGGGTTATTTACAGAGGGTCTCTGATGGTAGTTTTCAGGTTTTCTTTAGTAGTACTGCTGGTGTGAGGGAGGKTTTTGGCTCATGGTGAAGAAGATAACTTGCATTTCAGTGGGTTTGCAAGCGTAAAATTGTATCAAAATTGGTTTTTTAAATCTTCTGCTACTTGGTAATTGTGTTAACCTCTGTCTTCAGTGTGGAAACCATCCCAGAAATGACATCATAACATTTATTGAGCAATACAGCTGCTAAATCAGGAGCACTTCCCTATCAGCATTACATTTTTAATAGCTATTTAACAATTGAAAAGTGTCTGTAGTATTTCCATAGTCTGGGAAGGCTGCAGGAAGTGTAGGAAGAGACAGCAATAACATGAAAGAGGTTCAGAAGAGAAAAAACTGCACACTTTCATTTTCCCTTTGAAGCTGCTGCTCTGAATTTCCTTGTAACATTCTTCAGAGAACACATTCACTGCATAAAGAGACAGTGTTTTAAAAGACCTGGTGTTTACAAAATTATTCCTAGAATGAGGGCCGTCTTTAATTTTGTCAGACATCCCTTGCTTGGAGTTCTCCCTTCAGCCTGAGTGTTATTTTTTGTTTGCTCCCTCGTGGTGCCACACTGCAGCTCACCTGGGGGTGTGTGGAGCAGAACATCATGTCCTGCTTTTGTTTGTTTGTTCTGCTTTGCAGTTTTTTGAGAGAGGGGAAAGGATGACTGTTGGATTTGTATTTTATTTATTTGTAGAAAAAATTCTTAATTGAAATTGGTACTTCTTGGTCAACATTTATGCTGATGGAATTTTTATATTTTCTAACATTTTTTGGCTGAGAGCTTTAATATTACATACCAATTCTTAAAAAAATTAGAAATGTTTAGGTGATCTGTGATATGATTAGGACAGTGCTGCTCAGGAGGATCAGCGTCAGATAAATTTGAAGCTAAATTTCTAAGAAGTTTTGGCAAATATATTCAGGAGAAAATGAGAAAATATTTGGAAAGCTTTTTTAGTTATTAGAATCTTCTACTCACCACCTGCATTTCAAAGAAAACATTTGGACTTAAAAGCTTTTCCAAATCTTTTCAAGTTAAACCCAAGGAAACGAGTCTAACACTGGCTAAAAACTTGTTCTGTGTGAAGCCTGAGCTAAATGGAAAAATAAATACAGGGAAAGTGAACACACAGCTCAGGAACATTTTTCCTAGCGTTAGTCATCTGAGCTGTGTGTGGCACAGCCAGAACGCTTCAGATTGCTCACTCTGGTGTAGGATGGCTCAGCAGCATCCAGGGCAGTCCTTTTTTTTGATTGTTTTGGTATATTAAGTCTATTCTTATCTCAGTGCCTGTTTTATGGTATTTAACCATTCTATGCTGGAGCAAGAACTACAAAGCCCTAGCTTACTGCTTGCAGTGAGGTATTTTCTAGAGCTGTGCCACCTATGTTTTCACTCATTTTCTCAAGTTAAAGGCTGCAGGTTCGCTCTGTGGCTTATTTAAGAGGGCTTTTATGCTTTACTGAATATGACAAAAGAGGAAGTGTGATGTTTAACCCCTTGTGGAATAAAGCCTGGCTGTCGGATGTGAGTGCATGGCTACAACTCACAGCGACAGTCCTGCCACCCTACTTCAGTTTTGAAATACTAATTTTGCTGATTTCTTCATGCTGCCATTCTTGTTTTGGAGGAGCCAATTATTTTTTCCTTACAATTTTGATTTCCTGGTGCTTTCCCAGACCTGATCGTTGCTGGGGTGTYGATGTGTTAATTCACTCCCCCGTGATAGTTTCACAATTTCCTCATATCTCCCTCTGTACTCCCTCTGATCTTCCTGTGATCCAAGATATTTCKGTGATTTATTCCCCGTTTTGTTTGCTCTGTACGAAGCCTCATGAGAGATCTTGGCCCTAAAATCAGATTTCTTCCCCGTGTTGGTAATACAGGTGGTCGTTTTGGTCAGTGGTAACTACTACTCACATCATGCTTACCTGTCCTAAGTTATATTATGGAGATTGTAGCCTAGGCTTCTTCTTAACTGAATATAAATTCAGAATTAGAATGTTGGTATCTGTGCTACTATAAATTTGACTGTGACATATTTTTAACTCTAATTGCACACAAATGCAGGAAGAAAAGTAGGTCGATATCTCAGGAACAAAAGTAAATATATTGTGTTAACTGCTGTATTGCAGCAGTGTGGGAATTTTTCAGTCCTGAGTGCATCTACCAACTTAGACAAAACTTAAATGGTTGAATTATTGTGTTGGTGTCTGTTGCCTGGCTTGTAATGCGTATTACATGGGTATTTTGGCATTCCTCTCCAACAGCATCTAATGCAGTTGGATTTGGGGTTCTTGAGGAATTTTGTAACTATTCCATACTGTAATTTTTCCTTTCCCCCACGGTATTTTGGGTAGCTGGAGAAGAAGCAGATGACGCCCCCGTTCCAGCCGCAGATCACGGACGATTACGGGCTGGATAACTTCGACACGCAGTTCACCAGCGAGCCCGTGCAGCTCACCCCAGAYGATGAGTATGTGCTGCTTTTGCCCCAAATCCAGCTGCAGATCAAGAAATTAATTCTTAAATTTTCTGAAATTCACTGGGAGACTATGTACTTGCCATTAGAATGTAGTCACATCACAGTATATTTGAAATTCTTTGTATCCTACATATTTTGCATAACTTCCACTTGTTATATCAGACTGGCCAGTGCTCTAATAAACTAAACACTGCTCTCATTTGTTTTTCAGAGATATAATAAAGCGAATAGATCAGTCAGAATTTGAAGGATTTGAATATATTAATCCATTGTTGCTGTCAACAGAAGAAACAGTATGAAGGAATGACCTCGTTGGGGACAGTGTGAATGACATTAATTTATCTTAACTACAGTATATGCATGCGAGGCTGGGGACTGGTCACTTTGGATGGAGACCAATGATCTAAAAACAAATTTGCTGCTGAAAATCAAAGAAGAGAATAATGATTTTGGTGGGTGTCCTCTGCCACTTAGTGATTCTTAAGTTCTGGGCACTGACACAACTGGCTTCATTAATGAAGGAATTTGCATTTTGTGCCTGTTTCATGAAGGATTGAAACATTCATTGCATCCCTGCAAAAGGAGATCATGAGAAACTTTGAGATCCACACACTTTCTACAAACATTTGATGCAATGAGCTCCCAGTTGAAGAGTATTACAGTGTAACATCCTGAAGAATAAAATATATTACGGTGGTGTTGAAGCTTATTTTTGATGCCTTTTTTCACAAGTGGTACCTGTCTAAACATCTCAGATATATTTAAAAGGAGTTGTGTTTTATTAGCAATCAAAACATAAATTTGGGTACAGGATTTAAGTGCCTAAATGGATAAACTGCATTGAAGGATTATTGCGTATTTGGGAYGTTCTTACACCTGGTAAGTTCTGCTTGTTAATATTAAGTAACCATTTCCATCTGAAACATACAGTTCACAGCTGCAGCCTGACGTTTAGTTGCATTTTTACAGAATTTGGAATGCAGAGTGACTCAGTGAGATTAATTCCAAATTAGAATTGACAGTATCAGTTTCAAAATCTGTTGTCTTAAACTCCAAATTTACCAAAATGTAGAGATTGAAGAAAACTAAATTTGCACACAAATGATTTCTAAACATACTTAAGCAGTGCCTACACCTACAATGATATTGTGTTGTATATTAGATTTTTGAAAAGTATTTTTATCAACAATACAAATATTCAGATGTAGAGCAAAAGCATAGTAAAGCATAGCCTTAAAGTTTAAGTAGTAAATCTAGAATAACCATAAGATAAAATCCACTTTCCTGATAAAGCACACCTCCTGCTTACGATAAACTGTCTGCTTACAGTTATTCAGTGTACATTAATAACTAATCATTSTGCATCAGAGGATGGGGTGTTTCGGTCAAATAATTTGCATCAAAGTAACATATTTTTAATGGAAATAAAATGAATACCTAAGAAATTAGAAAAAGCAAAAGACAACTATCAAATCCCTTCTGGTGGAAAATGGGGGGTGCCAGGGGGGCCAGGGCAAAGGTTCATTGCATCCCAAAGCGGGGGAAGTCGGGAGCTGGGAAAAGCTGCATTTGCGGTTCCGGAGTTGCGGCCGAGCCCTCGGGGTTCGCTGCCTCGGAGGCACTGCTACTCTGGGCTGCGTTTGGGCTACAAGGGGTYGTGTGGGTTGGAGAGGCAGGAGAAAATGATGTGGGAAGGGAAAAAAAGAAACCCTGTGCTATGGCATCTCACCTGATTTGGTGTAAAACACAGGATAAATTGTGACACTTTCACTTTCTTTACATTAACCTATGGTTTTCTCAGGGTACAGCATTGCATTAGGTGCTGAACATGACATCTTTGGGATTCACATCCAAGTCATGAGGTGCTAGGACCAGACTGCCAAAAYGTTGTTTGAAATATTCAATTAATCATTGATTAACAATCTACATTTTGTATCCCCTCATTAGCCACAATTATGCAGACCTGTGGTTGTTTAGTTCTATGAATCCCATTCCGGTTTCAGTTGTGGGTTTCTCTGTTGGACTGTAGCTTTTCATATTCAGCAAAATGTGTTTTAATCAGCACTAAATAATTTAACTAGTAAAAAGTACTTGCCTCAAATGCCTGGACTTTAGATACTTTATTATCTACTAAAGGCAACATTACCTTTTAAATGTAATCTGACATTTTTTTTAATTAGTCCTTGTTCCCCTTCTCCCTCTTATTTTATTTACCCTGAATAAYGTTCCTTTCAGTGTTTCAACTCCCCTGGTACTAAAGCTAATCAGTAGTGATCAGAGTGACTGCAGGCAGCTCATGAATGGAACTGTGACAGGTTAAGCTGTCCTTTGACATGCCAGGGCATGGAACTTTAAACTGGAAATATTAGAAATGTGGGGTGGGGGTTTTTTTTAACCTTTTTTCTAGGTTTCAGAACATTTTGGGAGGGAGGGAAGGAAGAACAGAAAGACACATTTTGCTAAACAAACATTGTAAAGACTATTTGATTTTTATTTAAGAATTTACAGGCATTTACAATGTTGCTGTGTTGCCAAATAGTTTGCTGGGTACAAGTTTGGTTGCTCATGTGCAAGTGTTTGAATAATGTTCTGTTCATGATGAAGGGGAAATTTTTTATATAAAGTACTTGTTTTATAAATAAAAGAAAATGAAGGATGTAATTAAATGTGTGGTTTGGAAAAAAATCCTAATATATTACAAATGGATCTGGTAATGATATATAGTTGTCTTATTTGAAATAGTAAATGAAAATTCTAGCTAATTTAATGATTGTAAAACAGTAAATATGTTCTTGTAGTTTTGTATAATTAATTAGTTGGGATCTTTGCTGACCAGTTTTAATTGTGCAGAAAATGGTATACTAATCCATAACAGCTGAGATCATTTATATTCTTGCACATCTATTAAAGACTTTAATGAAAAAGTTAATAGACTGTTATTATTTATGAGTAAACTGGGCTATGTCCAACTTCTGGAAAAGACCCTATTGTAAATTAAATCCATAGGAGCCTTCCTGTATTTTTATACGGTATTTGTGTTTATTCTGTATCTGAATCCAAACTCAGCTGTAGGTTGTGAGGTCCAGGGCACAGGGAAATAAACTAGAGCAGGTTGGTGATCTCATCCCTTCGTTTGTGGTTACTGAACTGTCACTAAATGTCATTTACTGTCATTCACAGAGGGGGTGCTTTTCCCAAGCTTACCAAGTGTTCACCTGCTGCTATTGAGAAGTGATCGAAACAGCAGCTGAGCCTCCTGAACACCTTCCAGCCCCAGCAGGCTCTGGGATGTTCCCTGCTCTCAAACCTTGAGGGTGGCTGGGGGGGCTGTGTGGAGCTGTTACAAAAAGCAGCTCTTTTGGCTCACTGACTGAATTAAATCTCACCCTGCAGCTCAGCGTTGTGAGAGTGACAGAAGTGTTCTTTCTGCAGCCTCATTAGACCAGTCACGTTAATCACCTAATTAACACTGCTACTGACTTASAAACCTGCACAGTAAGGTTATGAATTTAGAGGGGCTCCTGCAGAAACAAAACCCCCMCACTCTTTATTTGGTCTAGGGTGTRTTTTGTTTTAACATAGATACACTCACAGAATCAATTGTACAATTATACTTAGAGATTAAAATTAAAAAAATGCTAAATTCAAGTGACTTTTTAACTAAGTTTATTTTCATAGATTACCTCTCTAGAAAAAAATACCAGTAAACTTTTGGATTAGAGTAAGAGTTGTCTTTTGTTCAGCTGCTTTCTTTACCCCTGAAGATTCAGAACTGTGGTGCAWCAGACTAAGCAGGATCTCTAGGGATTTCCAGAAGTACACTTTTCCAGGAGTACCAAGCCTGATTTCCCTGGGGGTCTCTGGGACATCCCAGAGCACCATTTTCAGAACTAGAACTACTTTACGTGCATTTGAGAGGCTTTAAAATAAAAAGACCCCAAATAGGCAGGTGCCACTTGACCTTCTATTGAGTTACTGGTTTGTGATCCTTAAGCAAGTCAGAGACAAGGATGTGTTTCCTTGACACATTTTTCCTTTTCCTTTGAGAAAGCTTCATCCTTGGCCTTGTTCCTTTGCTCTCCATTCTTCTGGATTTACCACATGACATCGTCTGCGCTTTCAGACAAGCACCTGGCAAGGTGGCCATCGATATCCAGCTGTGAGAGTCTGCAAACACCGAGTTGGTGCAGTGAGAAAACAGTCACGTCCTTCTGTTCACCCTGTTCTTTACCCTCTCTCGCAGAAGTGTTCTGGTACCACTCCTGGGCCCAGCAAATCTGCCAAAAACTCCTGCACTTGCTGTTACTGCTGCTAGAACTGGAGCTGAGTAGCACAGCACAGACCTGAACACGGAGACCTGGCGTATGTTAAGCCTTTCTCTCTAAATCTCTTGATAGAATGACCACAACTGTATAAATATTAATGCAGCCACCCTTGTGTCTCCCTGTTMAGCCTCCAAACAACAGGAACAGTTGAAGCCAATAGGGCTTGCAGGGTTAGAGGACCTGTTGAAAAGCACCTTTTCAGCAACTCTGACAGYCTAAGTAGTGTGAAATTGTGTTAACTGCAAGAGACAACACAATTCCTACTGTACAGCAGATACTCAACTTGTAAACTGGATCAAAGTAGGTTTCTGACAGTTAAAAAGGACCTTACAGTAGAAGTTTTGTCTRCTTTTGTTATTCTGTATATAGAGGATGCATCCAGAACCAGCTGGGGTTTGGTTACAGGATGTTAGGAAAAAAAMCCACAACCAAAAAACCCCACAAAACCCCAACCAACTTACCTTCCACTAAACTGCATCAGACACATTGGACAACTGTCAAGAGCTGAAGATCCTTCACTGTGGTTTTCCATCTTCTCCTCGCAGCTCTCAGCCCCAGGAGCACTCCCACAACGAGGCTTCTCTTCAGGCACACCTCTGTTCTCCCCCACTGGGATATTCCCCTGATGTGTTTGGATTTGAAGCTCCTTCTCACCATTTCCTTTCCTGTCTGCCCTGCTGTTCTGTACAGTCCCTGTGCTGTGCTGCTGAGGGCTGAAAGCTTCTGCAGGGCTTTGTGCCAACACCRAGGGCTGTGCAGGGCTGCTGTGCCCAGGGAGTTTCCATGACTTAGGACTCACATGCAGGTTTGAAACACCTTTTGTGTCTTCCCCAACTGCAGTTTTGGCTTGATCTATACTGGTTCCCCAGCAGGTTTTCTCAGCTGTAGAGGATAAACTTTTCAGTTTATCTGCTTGGCCTCGTCCTTTAAGTAATTCATTGCTCTGGCTCTGTATCGGCTGCTGGGAGCTCAGYTCCTTGGGGTTCAGACATTTTTCTTTGTGAAAAGATGGGAATGGTACCCACTGAAARTCTTTCATTCCGACTGTAAAGGCTTCCTGGTGTTCTGGACTCTTTTCCTCAGCCTTCTACAACACACACAGAGAATGTCTTAAGCAAATGTAGCTCAATCAATACCTAAACCCCAGGCTTTGGGAACACATTGCAAATACTGAGAAGGCTGAACTACGGTGAAGAAAAGAACATTTTATTTACATCCCTCCCCAGCACCTTAAAGCAATCAAGAGCTTCCTGGAGCTGATGGAATATGGGTCTTCCCTTAACATTTCTAAGTGGATACAATGGGTACTCATGTTCCAGAGAGACTATGGCTGAAAACAACAACCTACTGCTGTTCAAGRAAAAAAAAAAGTAATTTATAAGAGCTGATTTTTGTGTTGTGATCTTGCCTAATGCTATTGGAGTGATGTCAAGGTGGGTTCTGTGTAATTAACCCCTCCCTTACCGTTTGCTTTTTCCAGTTTCATTCCTYAGGGAGATGCTGGTGTTTAGGGCAGTCAGCATCCTTACACAGGCTCCTCCCTCTTCCCAGCAAAATGTTGGAAAGAATTTGCTGTACTGCAAAAAAACCTCGTAGCTGTCCTTAAACTCCCTACCACACCATGCTCAGCCACACCACTGTAAGTAGAGATTAAAGAGCTGAAACCCCAGAACTGTAGAAGCTATTTCAGGTTGTTTCCCATTAGCCAGGCTGTCGCTATTGGAAGCAGGACACAAAGTGCAAAAACAAGGATACAGCACGCTACCTTTTCCGAGAACTCCGGAAAACTGGGCACTGTTTCCCAGTTTGTGCAGTGTAAATCTTGACTGATGTCTTTCAGTAACAAAATCCAGGTTTTTTCACACTCATTTAACTCTTCCTTTTCAAACCAGGAACATCTGTCAGTCGATGTCCTGTAAAGATAGACACAGTTCGGAAGGTGGAAGAGAGGGAAGAAAATACTCTACATTGATAYCAGTTTGCCTCTTTTTTTCTGGAACACAAAGACATTATTTAGCCTGTAAACTATGTTTATTACAGCTTTCTGTGACTTATGTAATTTGTACAGCTAACAAAAAATTAATGCCTAAATGCTTTCTTTTCTCCTTGTAACAAATGAGCTGTAGGTATTTATTATTATCTTCACTTCCAAGTGAAACAGTTAAGTGTAGCCACTGTTTTATCTCCTCAAATACCAAACTTAACACCTGCTGAGCACAAAAATCATAGAAGTGTTTGCACTGAGGGTGGCAATTGCGTTGGTTCCCATATATGTCTGGCCATTCCCACACTGCCATTTGAAATTACTGATTATCTTCCCAAACAACTYGATTTAATCGATCGTAGGAACTATAAGCATTAGAAGGTAATGCTGTATAAACATAGTTCCAAGGGAAGGATGAATTGTTAACGTCACAATGCTATTTCCAGCATTCTTCCTGATGCGTTTTCTTGGGTCACTGTCCAGGAATGAAGCTGCACTGAGAAGAAACTAAGAATTAYAAGCCCTCAAGGAGTGATGAACCTCTCCCAGCCCGTGGTGGAAACAACATCAGTGGCCTCATCCCCCCGGGCTCGAACACGAACCGAGCCCCTCACTGCCTTCAGTCCTCCCGAATTCCACAGCTGGAAAAAACAGGGATTATTTCTGCTCTCCTCCGAGCCGTATTCTGGAAAAAAGAAAACTGAGTTTTCACACGTTAACATTCCTCTGCCGAGGAACGTTCGGAAGGCCCGGTGCAGGGCCCGGTGTGCTTTATCCCGCAGTTTTATCTCTTATTTTTTAAAGGCGCTACGGGCGGTGTTTTACGAAATAACCTTTCACAGACACTGATCTGAGCGCGAAACGCTGCGGGTCGCAGGGGCGGTGCAGCTCCAGCACCCGCGGCCGAGCCGATCCCCCGGAGCCGAGCCGATCCCCCGGGGACCGATCCGATGCCCCGGAGCCGAGCCGATCCCCCCGGTCCCGACTCACTGGGGCCGCGGCGGGGGCTCGGGGCCGGGACTGCGTTCCCGGCCGCGGGCGGACGGCGCCGTCCGGGGCTTCAGGCGCAGCTTGGCGGCTCCTTCCTCACACATGGCCGGGGCTCCCCGCGCCTCGCCGGGGGACGGCGCTGGCGGCCGCGGGAGGGCGGGGAGAGACGGCGACCGAGGCTTCCTCCTCCTCCTCTTCCTCCTCCTGCTGCCCCGAGCCCGCTGCTGTGCTCTCCGCCCTCAGAACCGCCCTTACGGCGCGGGGCGGCGGGAGTCGGGGAGCAGCTGTGAGGGTGCCCCGAGGGGAGCCCGCCCTTCCCCCTGCACCCGTCAGCCGCCGGGGCCTGGTCTGCCTCGAAAACAAATCTTTTTTGTGTTGCTTTGTCCTCTCAAATTTTGTGTTTTTGTAGGGTTTTGGTGTGTTGGAAGCTCAGGGTCGGGGGCTGTGGTGGGTTCCCGCGGCTGAGGGGGACAAGATGGCGGCGGGGCGGGCTTGGCCGATACTGTCATGGGTCCGAACCCAAAGGCTGTAAATCCAAAAAATAAAGTGGATTGGGAGCGCACCTCTGATCTAATTTCTATTTTAGGAAAGAATCTGAAGCGATGCAGTTTGACGTTTTTGGCGGGAATACCGCCATGTAACTTGAACGTGCTAGCGAGGTTTTAAACACTCCCCGGGCTGCGGCCTTCTCAAAAACAGACATCAGAGAAATGGTAACAGACACTTCATCCTCCAACAGTACATGAAAGGATCAGAACGTAACTCTGCTGTTTAAATTCTTCACAATCGATGAAAAAAATAATTGTACAAGGAAATAAATCATGTTTGATAACAGGTGTTTATGAGGGAGCACCAGTGCAGAGCAATCTTTCTATAAAACCAATTTATTATTGATAAAACGTGAATCCAAGTTCACATTTCTTTTCTGTAACTGCATTTATGCATTGCTGGATGTCWGTGGACTGCTCCAACCTTAGATTCTTCAGAGTGGAAAGAAGGCATCAGTATTGACGGTATTAAAAGTTACACCTGAGAACTATTGTGTTGGTCACAAAGCCCAGCAAAAATTTATTAAGTAACAGTTGAGATGACTTAATACATGTTTTGAGTGGAGCTGAACCTCGAAAATGGGTATCAGAGTTCAGAGATTCACATTTCACAGAGATTGGTAAATTTAGCGTAGGCCAGTCCAGACMGCCCCATCCAGAGGTTTTTCAGCTGAAGATGATTCTGTCAGTGCAGGGAGTCTCTGCCCAACCTTCACCTTCCCTGTGCTGACTTAGGTACTGTGAGTCCATACTATCTTTTACTATATATAATAATTGATTTCTTAACATTAAGGGAGCATTCATGGGTTTCCTTTTTATGTAAAAACGAGGATAAAAATCTTGGATGTGCAAAGTGTTGGGTTGCTTCTGTGATCTGTTTCAGTTTATATGATAGGTAGCCCAGCTGAAAAATAAAAATAATAAAAAATTGTCACACTAGAGGGCCAGCATTTCAGCTGTGTGATGGGCAGACAAAAATGAGAATGAAATTCAGGAAGAAAGAAACAACAATGGAAAAGCCAACCCCTGTCACCCAGACTAACCTTTTCCCACATTAATATATGTTACAGCTAGTGCAGTGCCCAGGGAACATCCCAGGGACAGTCACAGTGTTCTGCCTGTCGTTTTTGTTGCCATTTAGAAGCTGCTTCCCAGTGTGGTGCAAGGTGATCCCAGGAAATAGGCCCTCCTTTCCTGCTTTGTCGRGAAAGGCGTTCTCCCAAAAGCTGCAASTGGAACAAGGTAAGTGGAAGAGAGGCAAGGGGTGAATTTGGACCTGAAGGGTTTTAGGCTTCTGTGGAGAGGAGGGTGGCGATGGCAGCAGGGACAGAGCAAGGAACAGCAAGAGAAAGGGAGTGTAAATAAAGCAAAAGTGTGGATTGAAGAGGGGATCGGTCGTGGAAGTGGTGGGAAATGATATGACGGAGGAGGGGCAGAAGTTTGATTTCACAGCTAGCTGAAGAAGTGTTCCTTGGGGGATTTTACTCAGGATCGCTGGGAATTGTGGCCCAGCACTGACTGTCGCCACATGGAGGCAGCAAACTATGCAAAAATAGGGATTTAACAAAATCCGGGGGGCTGTGAAAGCACTCAGGAGCCTCCGAGCACACTCCAGGGTGTATCTATATTATTGATCGGCTATGCCACAGAGTTTCTTTTATTACTGTGATGTTTGGGTTAGTGTTTTATGTTTTATGACCCCTTGGATACTACTTTGACAATCCTCTGCTCCTAAATCATGTGTTGTACTCATGGATTTATATTGTTAGATATGACTTCTCCCAGAACAACCATCAGGAGTGCAGCCTGTTCTTCAAGCTGAAGGTGTTGCTGTGAGCACTTAGAGCATTTGCAAAAGCTTTATTATGGGTGAACATAAAAATTGGTTATTGTGCAGTAAGGGCCACAAATGAAAGAACATAATAAAAAGAATAGGGAAAATTATTACTTCAGCTTCTGCTTGGAAAAGGGAAAAACCTTGCTTCTGTAGCAACTATAGCTTGTAGGTGGGTTTGGATTTTRTAGATTCAACTGAAAATTCTATGATTTTTTTTTATTGTTGTCTGTTTAATGCATACCCATTCTAACCATGTCATGAATGTTCTCATTCTTGCTGTATCTGCTTCTGTAACTACCTGCAGATTTCAAACTAGTATTCTAGAGATCTTTGTCCATTAAGGGTACTCAGTATTTTTCACCTGCATCTTTCCAGAATTAATAATGTACTAAGAATATGAAGGCAAAGTGTAGAATAAGACCTGTTCTTGGGTTTGCCACTTTGCACAAGATCATATCTACTGTTTCCTCCATTGCATGAAAATCCTATTGCTTCTTCTTCGATTTTGGGTCTTGCTAATTTAATAATTAGAATGTTTAGTGGGCTTAGGAAAAAAGTTCTCCTAGAAATGCAGAGAGTAGTCTTTATCATAATCAGCCTTGACTGGATTTGAGCCAGTGGTCAAGGGATTTGAACTTGTGGAAGCCAGAATGCTCCTACAGATTATCTGCAGGGATTTCCTTGTAAATGGAGTGCCAGCATGTGGAGTTATCTCTTCCCTGTTGAGTSTCATCAAGCTGCACACGCTTAATCTTTACTTACATGGTCCCTGATTCTTGCTGTAATGTGGGCCTCAGTTTTAACTTTTGCTCTCAGGAAGAAGGGGCTATTATAACAAATTCTAATCCTTTTGCAGTTCCACAATCACTAAAGCCTATAAATTGCTTGCCAAACAAACCAAGTGATCTTTTCCTGGGCTGAGGGAAAGAGGAGAGTGTAAAACGCAGGTGCCAGCATTTGCTGGGGAAGAACTGGTACATTATCAACTAATCCGCCTTCTGCTATTTCTGATTTCCTCCCCAACAGCTGCAGCATTGAATGAGAGCTTCTGCATTTGGGAAGAATTAGAAAGCCTGGTAATGCAGGGTCTCTATTACAGATACAACAGCTCACAGACAGGGAGGAGATTTTTGCTGCCGGTGTAGAATTTGGAGTGCTAGGCATTTTATAGCCTGGAAAAATTGCAATTTTCAGCTGTTGTTATGGAGTAATCAATGAAGAAGAGATGCCATAGTTTCTGCTGGGTTTCTCTCAGAGCCTGATGTCATTGCATGCAGGAGCTATTATTTTTTTTAATGTACCACTTTGAGGCTGAAGCACATGCAGTTTTTATTAAAACTTTTTTTTTATGACGACTGATGCTCACTGATAGTTTTAGTCCTTCTGAATTATCTTTAGTTCTGTAGTGATAGCTCCTGTATCAGATAAAAATGTTCAGAAGAAATTGTTCCTTGCTAGACCATTGAAATATTACTATATTTTAATTATTTTATCTAATCAGTGCTTAGCTTAGGAGTACATGTTGATAATTTCTTGTCCTTGTCAAATAGTCTGTGACTTCACTCAAGGATGAGCGTGTCCTTTCTGCTAAATGTAATAAAGGACAATGTACCCAAAGACACCACAGTCTGCAGAGCAGCAGGGAAAGCTGCTGCAGCAAATGGACTCACGTGTCCCTGAGMAGCCCAGTGGCAGCAAATGCAGCCCTGGAAGAGTAACTCAGCCACACTGACCCACTCGGTGCAGTGCTAATCACTGGCTGTGGTGAAATGGGAAAGTCTGACTCTTTCATTAATATGATGTGTTACAATTAAACCACAAAATGAAGAAAACTGTATAAGACTTCCTTTGGCTTAGTCAGGAGAATAAAGATGACGTGCATTTCAGTTTGAGAAGTGCAGGCTCATTGCTGTTTCCAGAGAAAGGCAGATGAGTGGAGACAGTTTTATAGGCTCTCCTTAATTTTAGATGTAGGAGACATTCTCTTTTCCACAAAAAGTCACTGCCTTTGAAACCTGCTCCCTCTGCTAGCTCACCAAAGCTGAATTTATCATTGTACAGCATCCACTGCAGGACTCATCTCTTCAATTCAGCCTTTCCACTGTAATGACAGATCAGTACCTGTGTGGCTGGATATGGAAAATCCAGCTTTGTGACATTTATATGCCAAGATGGGAAGACCTAAAAAGAGGACTAGGGAGACTAGCATGGCATTTGCGGGTACCAGGTTGCCAAGGAGGCATATTGTATTGAAACAGTTGCCTGGGAAACATTTAAAAATACATTGAATGGAAAAGCATATGTGATGTGCCCACAAGTGTTCTGTGTGAATGAAATGCCATGGCTGATGATGGCACCAAGAGACTGTTACTATTACATGTAAAAATGCTGCAAGTGATGTGTGGTTTTTTTCCTTTTGTGGTGTTTTCCTACCCTGTTTGCAGGAGGTGCACCGAGGGAAGGTTATTTTGCTCTTGGCTGATGGATTAAAGTGAATGTAGGGAAGGTGGAAAATCCAGGCAGCAGCAGCAGCTGGGGATGGTAAGAGCAGTTTGGCTTCATTTAGGCAACCTAAACCAATTGACAAGGAGCCTGCACAATTCSCCCTCAAAAGTAATAACAGCACTGCTCAAACTCCTACAGTATAAAGAGAAATGATTCTCTGAGCATTGCCACTTTAATTGGTGCTAAAATGGTACTGGGAAGCTCTGATATCATTGCAATGGGACTTACATGTAAACATCGTAGAAAATGCAGAGTTTATGATCAAAGGTTGGACAGCATATATGAAAAAGTCTCTCACTGACCTAATTTTTTGTTTGGGGCACTGAAATAGAGGGAGATGAAGTGAGAAAGTTTCAGAAGACAGTTGACTGCTCTAGTCCTTCCTCAGATCAGAGTCAATTACTGAGAGATGGTGCTGACAAAAAAAGAATGATGTCACCAGAACCAAAACGAACAATCATATCCACTCTTTGTCTCACAGAAAAAACCCCTTTTTTTTGTATGCAGCCGAGAAACAAGGGAGCTGGGAACTGTAATCTATTATATCCTGCCTTGGACAAAGAGGTTCATCTGCTAGTAATTTCCAGATACTAAAATGCATCTCTTCTTCTAAGAATTCACTAAGAATGAGTGGCAGGTGTGAGGCTGGTTAGGATTATGGTCACCCTGCCTAATCCTCCTTTGGAGATTTAGAAACAAATATCCTACTCTTGATTCGCTAGAGGCTTAAGAAGCCTGTTTGGGAGCCAGCAGATTTAGCTTGGTCCAGGCTTTATGTGATACAGTAAATTTTTTGGAAGAGAGATGCAGTGGAGAGGAGTTCAGTGGAGTAAGAAGGAAGGTCTAGAGGCCTTTTTGTTGGTGGTAGCTCTGCAAAGAGTTGCCTTACAGGGGAAGGCACCAGGGCCTTGGCTCCTGGAAGATGTGGCCTGTTTGGGGCTGGGAGGTTGCTGCCTGTCTGGAAGGTGCAGTTCCCCAGTGAGGAAGAGACTCTGCTGACTTTGCTGCCAGTTTGGCCAGCGAGGAGATGCTTTTTGGCATTCTGGTTATCTCATTTTGGCACAATCTGCTCAGGGGCATGAGGTGATGCAATGATTATGTTGGAAAACCATGAATCAGATGAAGTCTTCTTGGTGTCAGTCAAGTCCCAGTATTGCTCATCATTTTTCTGGCCCAGTGTGTGTTTGGTTAAATCAAGTCCTGCTGTTTCTAGGCCCCGGGGTTAGTGTAAGAGAGGAGGAGAATCTGCCTTTCATCCTCTCAGAATTTTGCAATGTGACTGAAAACTTGGAGAGAATGTGTCAGATCTCAAACAAAGATTAGGTTTGATGGCACCAAGCCGTGGGTTCTGTGGCCCAGCCCACAATTCTGCTGAGGGAGTTGTATCATCTCCCCATACTTTAAAGGATTTAGACTCTGAGTTTAGAATGAAATATGGCTTGAGGTTTTCATATTTATTTCTTGCCTGCTTTCTTGGTTTTTGGGATTTTTTAGGGGTTTTATTTAATTCTAAGTGTATCTCACAAATTATAGCCAATAGCAGTTTGAGTTCCTCTTGTTCGCTGTGTATCATTCCTTCATTTGAAATCAATGTATTAAAAAGCTCCACCAAAAAAAAAAAAAGGTGCCATAAATCATGTGTTTGTGGGCATGAAACCACAAAACAGTGGGACAAAATGACCAATACCAGTTAATTTAGTGTGATTTTATCCATAACTACAATGGTGTATAAAATCAACTTAAAATAGAGTGTAATTCAACAGATGAGTATGTATTTATTGCTTCAACAAATGGGGACAATAGGTTTAGTTAGTTTTGCAATTTTTTTAAGGACTAACTAGCATCTTAGAAAGAAAATCTGGTAAATCTGAAGGAATAATGAAATCTGTGGAGGCAATAATAAATCTTTTCACTGAGAAGTGTGTATTTTCATATTCATTCTCCCTTTTGTCATTAATGCTTTGATAAAAGAAATACAAAATGGGATTAATTTAGAATCCTGACAGTAAAATACAGGAGAGCTCTAGTTTCTTTTTTTCCATATGTCATTTATTTAATTGTATCAGACATGGGCTGAGTTTGGTTTGTTTACATTGTCTTATACCCACTGAACTGAAGCTCTCTGGAGACATTGTCAGTGTGAGAGGTCGTTCTGCCTGGAGCGTACCTTGTTGTGACAGAGCTGCAACACCCAGGTGGAGGTGCTGAATAGGGGTGTGTCTGCCTCTGCTGTCACTTTGCAGCTCCCAGCAGCTGTCAATCAAATCCATTCAGACTGCTTCAGCAAAAGAAAGCTGATGCCTTCCTGCCACATCCCAAAACTACTGATATCAAAGAGTAGCTTCATGCTGCTGTTCCCTTTCAGAAGTGAATTTGGAATTGGACTGATTTTGGAGGATTGTCCCCAGCAGACTTCTGCTCCCCAAATCCACTTTGCTGTTCCTTCAATCCAAGCGTCCTGCTCTCATAGAAATTTGGTTGCTCCTTTTTAATCAGTGGAAAGTGCTCTGAGACCGACGTGTAGTAGCTAAACCAAGATGTTGTGGTGCTGGCTGAGGACAGGAAGCATGTTCAGTCAGCTGAAGTACTTGCTCTGGTTTGTACCACAGTCTGGTTCCATCATTAGCCTGATTTTATGAGTCTGTCCTCCCATACTGGAATCAGATGTTTTATCAGAACACTCTGAGGAAAAGCAGCAGCTTCACAGCTCTCCGTGGCTGTGCTGTACCCTGCGGAAAATGAGTTGTTTAACTTAAAGCCACATCCCACCAGGCAAGAGTCAACATCCCAAAGAGCTGCAAAAAAACAGRCACCATTAAATCTTGGTGTCAAAGGAAGAGATGAATCCAGGTCCTTCCAAGGAGCTGTTTGGGCCTAATTGGATTGGCTGGACATGATGAGATGACCAATGCAGCTTTGTAGGCAGAAATGTCAAATATAGATGCATTTAAGTGAGAGCTGCCTCCTCTTCCCTCTCCAGCCAAATGAGATTTAGAGGAGCYTGCTCACTGCAGTGCTGTGCAGGGTTCAAAGGACAGCAGGGAATTGACATCAGTGCTTCTGGGAGTGGGTTTTGGGTTTTGTAATTACAGAGAAACTGGAATTGAYATCCTCATTTGCTGGTCCCATTATTTAGTAAGGGATGGTTGTTTTCCTGAAATGTTTACCTGCTCAGAGATGATTTCATTCAGGAATTAATTCAGGGAATTTCTACTGCCTGTAGTGTGACTCAGTAAGTCAGAATGCTTAATTATGATATGCCCTTCTGGCCTTAAAGTAGCCCTTTCTTACCTAATTTCATCTTGTTACCTGTTTATGAGATGGAACACAGGTGCACAAAAATTAAGGCTATTACCTGTGATAACACAAGACCTGGGAACTGAACTCTGGCCTGTTCACTGGGTCTTTGCTTAGGCATAAGACTAATCTTCCTTTCAAGCACTGTTCTACTCCCAAGGGCTTCCAACACAGTGTCTTTCATCAGCTTTGGGTTCACTAGAAAGAAATAAAAAGCTGGGACATCTTTCTGAAAGTCTTTGCCTAATGGCTTGAGTATTGATAAACCCCAGTGCAAATCCTCAGCCTCCTCTGCCCCAGAGACGTGCTCTGGCTTCAGTACCACACTTAATGACAAACAGCCACCTAGTTTACCATATGCATTCTTTTATCTTAGCTCCTCTCTGTGCATGCTAGGAGATTTATTTCTGCTCATAATGCATTTCATGTGTGTTAGTTGTAAATATTGTGCTCATAAATCAGCCTGGAGCATCCAGCCCCAACGATGGAGACAGCTCACAATAGGTCTGTCTGCTTCACATTGTGAGGCTGAGCTCCTTCTCTGCTTTTTCCATTGCTGGGCTCTGCGAGTGGCATGTTGCCAGTCTCCTGCCTCACATTAACAGGAATATTACATAGTACTGAATTCAAAGTGTTTTTCCTTCAGGACTGGAAGAATGTAATGGAGCATGCATCTGGCAGCAGGACACCGTGGCTGTGGGGTGCAGGGAATCACCCCGGGGCTCCCCGCTCCGGTCACCGGCCTGTGTGCGCTGAGGAGGGGCTTAGCCCGGGCTGGGGACACCTCATGGCAGGGATTGCATGCAGATAGACAGAATGTGTCATGAAAAACTGATTCTGCTCCCTTGCCTTCACCACATTCTCTAAATTCAATACCACAAAAGGAGTGTAATCCCAGAACTCCCATTTTTTTCATGCCACTTCTAGAGCCAGCTCCATCTGTATTCACACCTCCTGACCTCACTTTTTTTGTCTGGGAGATGAAAATTTATTTTACTTGCCTCATAAAATGTTTTTTTTGAGAATTAGTTAGTTCATAATGTATATGCATGAGGACATGGCAGTGCTACAGAGGTGCATACCAAACTGCCCCCAAACTAGTGTTGTTACTCACCATTTTTGGGTGGTTTCATTTGGCTTCCTCTCCATCTGTCCTTTCGTTGGGAAGCTTGTCTGCTTGGTGGGGACTGCAAGTACTTTCTGCAGTGCTCCTCATAAATTATTGCCCTTTTACTGATTTTAAGGATGTTGTGCTCTCAAAATTTGKGTATTTGCATGAATCAAGGCTTCATTAAATTGCATGGTCTAAAGCAATCAATATTCAATAAGCTTTTGGTGTTTTAATTGGCTTGGTTTTGGGAGTCTGAAATGGGCTGAGCTGCAGGACTAAAACTAAACAGAGTCTGTCACACCAAAAATACTCTGAAGGAGTGTATTTCGTCATGGTAGTGCAGCTGAAAACACCACGTTTACTGTAATTAGTTCATCTCACTCTTGTGACTAGGCTTCCTACCTAATTTATACATATTCAAATATATTTCTAGGTATCTGATTCTTGGAGACTGTGTTAAACCGGTGCCTTCTGCTGGTTATTCTGGTCTAATAAAATTGTGTTTTGCCTCTTGCAGTACATCCCAAAACTCTAACCCTTGATTTGCCTCATACAGTACATCCCAAAACTCTGACCCTACATAAAAAAAATGTTCCCCAGAACAGTCTGTAACCATGATACTCATGATACATTTCAGGAGAGCTGGTGAAGGAGAATGGTGTCATCACCTGAGGGGAAACACAAAGCAGAAAGAAACGAGGAGGGGAAATTTTGGTGCTTATTTTTAGACTCCGTGGGTGAGTATTATTTTCAGCTTTATCTCTATTAATTTCTGCAGAACACAGTGTTAACGTGTGATTAGGCTACCTACGAAGAAAGTATTGTAGTTTCTAGCTCAGGCTAAAGTAATCCCTCCCTGGCAATCCCTGGAGAGTCAAGACACCCATTTGTACCAGGGTAAGGCAGCAAAGACATGGCTACAGACATGGATATGTCTGAGACAGCTCTAAGCTGTTGAGAAATAAACCTTACATGTGCATTTATGCTTAYTGAGCTCACAAAAATTGTCCCTGACACTGGGTCAGTCCTCCCTGTAGCTGAAGATACCCTGTTAGTGACTTAGTTTAAAGCTAAATTTCAATATGTTGATGGGGAGCTGTTCTCACACTCATCATCACATACCTTCAGCATCTTCTGTATTTAGCACAAGACTACACACTCATACGTTTCATTGAAGAACATGCTGCCTGTTAATCAGCACTTTATTGTCTCAGTATGCTTAAAATAAGCATTTTGTCACATTCAAGAAGAAGAAACTTTATTGGTTTGCATTCTGGCACCGCGCTCTGTGTTGTCAAGTGCTGTCAGTTGGCTTCTTTCTGTAACTTATGAGATTGAAACATTCTGGTAACAATTTTCATCGTGTACATATTGGATGTGTTAGAGAAGTATCTCTAATGTTCCAGAGAAAAGAGATTTAGTGGGTAACAGTCTGGTCTGGAGTGCCAGAGGTCCCCTTTAGAGCCTCTGATTGCTGCATGGGACAGGGAACACAAAACTGAAATTCCCCTGTTGAACAGTGAATACAGTGAGAGGAAGGAAAGAAGATAACATCTTATCAAGGCRTCTTCTGGTTTCCTTTATGAACAGCTAAGAAGCAGCATTAGCCCTTCCCTCACTCAATATTAAGCAGAGGACCTTTGAGAGAGCAGTGGCTGCCAGGCTACCAAAGTTCTGCTTGACTGTCTGAGACTGTGTCTGGAGTCTGAGGAGCAGTAAAAGCTAATACTGCCTTCGAGCCAGATGTTTTGACTTAATCTGCAACGCTGTCTTTTAATTTGATGTGGAGGCAGAAAAGTACAATGGAGTCTGATGTTTGCTTTGAGAGACCTGTCAGTAGCCCTGAGCCTTTTACCCAGCTCTGAGTCATTTCAGCCCAAATTCATCAGCACCAGCATGAGGGGCAGGGTTGTGCTTTACACAAGGAAGGCCTGATCTTGTTTGACATGGTTAGATATCACTGTCATTAAATTTAATAATTTGCAGAAATTTACTGTGCTGATTTATATTATAAATGGAGCATCAGAAGAGGCAACAGAGGACACTTGAGTGTAGACAGGGAGAGCCAAACCCTAAAGTAATAAACTTGTAATTCCCAAACCAGTCCATGGAACCATAAAGCATATTAATTCCTAAATTCCAATAATCTCTGAAAACTTTTGAGGCTTGATTGTGGCAAAATAGCCCAGAAGTCTGGGAAGAATTGAGTTGAGCAATGTCCTCTACGGAAGGCCACGAGTAGCTTTAGGAAAAGACTTGTGTAAGCCTATTAAATCTGCTTAAGTTCTTGGACATTTCCTGTTGTAAATAGATACGGTTGGGGCCCTTATTAAAGGCTATATGTAAGAGAATTTAATTATGGGTACATATTTTAGCCTATTACAGAACACATCCCATTGCGGCTCTTTTTGAGAAAAAAAAAAATAAAGCAAAGTTTCTTAGGGCAGGTAAACATGAAATATATGCATGAGATTTTTGTCTTGGAAAATGCAGGAGATTGTAGCTAATCTTGAACTCTTACTAGAAAAGAAAGCTGTGAGAACTTCACAAAATGCTATAATTATCCATGTTTCTAATGGGTTTTTTTGGGTTATTCATTGAGTTTTATCGTGCAGGAGCTTTTCTAGAAATTATGGGGGCCGGGAGCATACCATTAAGTTTTGTTTTGAATCACCCAACTGAGAGAAAAAAATCAAGAAAAAATAAGTTTTTTGGATTACAAAATATCAGAAGCATATTGATATAATTACCCTTAAAAGGAGATACGGTAGGAAATAGGATGGATTAAGTTATTACAAACATTCGTGGAGTAAAAACGCTATTAAAGCATTACAAGAGTCAAACAACCAGTGAACCAAAAGTGTAAAAACAACGCTTTGGAAATGAATCTTTTCCCAAGAAATGTTTCCAGTAAGAACCTGGGAAACTGCACTTTTTCTTGTGGGTAAAAAAAAGTCACATTCTGATTTTAAAGGGACAGTGCTTCTGGAGAGCTGAGACGTTCAGGATATTCTCTATCTCCATAAAAACTGTGAAAAAAGAAGTTTAAGGGCTTCATCTGGGTATTTTTTCCCAGTGTATGCCCGTTAGTCTTTTTGTGTGTTTTTCCATGTGGACAGTAAAAGTAGACGGGACAATTTCACAACTGCTTCCATTTCTTTTTCTGACTCCTGGGTACTTGTGGCATTGCTGCTAGTGGAAAATACGAATAAAATCCCTCTGGGGAGCAGAGTGCTCGGCATATTTTGGTGACATTTATGGTGCTTTGGGTAACCCTTTCCCTCCCCAAGCCCTCTGAGCCTGCTCTCAGGGAGGGCTGGTGTGCTTTGCTAACAGACTCTCTGCTAAGGAAACCAGAAACTTTCATTGCATTTCAAATCCAGCCTGTGCCAGTAGCAACTTAGTGGTTGTTTTCCATAGGGTTATTTTCAAGTGGCCCATAAATAAACAGGAACATGGGCCCCGATGTGTTCCAGCCTAAATGACGAATGCAATTGATCTTAATTGGTTTCCTTGGTAGTTCTCAGAAAGAGCTCTCAGAGAGAACCTTGACTGGTTAGTCAGTCTTGATATTGCTCATTCCTGACTTTTGCTGGTGGTTCCTGGAAGTTTCTCAAGGCATTGTTGATTGAAATACACTGCTGAAACAGTGTCCAAGTGAAGTTCCCCCTCCCGCTGACAGAACTGGACCTTTTGTGTAGACAAAGGACTGCAGACTCCAGGGCTGTCATGTCTGATATCCTTCACTGGGAACAAATGCACAGGGAAAAGGAGAGAGCAGAGGCAGACCCTGCTTCAGCTCCTTTCTGTGTGGAGGCAYAGACTTGAGCTTGTAACATGTACCGCGAAGCATAAATACATATATTTATATCTATATTTTTAACTGTGTACTGCTGGCTGTGCGGTTGAGAGCGTGGAAGGATTCAGGAATGACGGGATATTTGTATGGCTCAAGAACACCCAGATTTGTTACAGTATAAAACAAATACAGCAGAGAACCCTTTTAACTCTTGGTGGTGAAAGACAGGCTTCTTTTTTTTGGATTGGTACCTCTTGAAGTGTCTTAAAGTTTTGTGTGAAGCAGCTTTTCATGGCCAATGTTAGGATAGTGGGCACTGCATGTGATCCATTGCAGCAATTCCAGTGCTGAAAATATCACCAACAGCATTTGGTGTCAAGAAACAAAGGCTTGGTCTCAAAATTATTGTGGATCAGAGGACTAAGMTTTTGAAAATGGAATGAAAAAAGGAAAAAAAAGAAAAATAAGGCCTGATTAAAGACTTCAAAACATTCTTCTTCCTGTGGGATTTTTGACAGAGTCATTCTATCAGCATAAATTAATTCTAATCCAGCAGTGGCCATCCTCCTCGACGCCTCTTGTCCTTCTTTTTGTTTTTTGGCTTAGCTAACTGTAAAAATTACTTAGTTTTCCTGTGTAGAAATTCAAACAGAGGAAAAATAATCCAATCCCTGGATTTCTAAATTCAAGCAGCTTTCAAATCAGAAATAGTTTTGAAGCAAGAACAATAATCTTTCTGGTAGTGGGTGGCATAAAGAGACTGGTTTTTTCCGTTCAAGGCTTTTTCTTTTAAATGTATTTGATTTAGATTGATTTAGCTTGGTGTGGGAATTGAAAGTCTGACTGAAACTTCCTGTTCTGAGTTGTGGCTTGAGCGAGTTGCTGGGTGAAGGTGTCGGAGCAGCCTTGTATCCTCTCTCTTGCATAATAATCCTTGGTTCTGAGGAGTTTCCATCAGCTGCGTGGGCTTGATGAGGCAGAGCCCTCATGACTGGTTAAAAGCACAGGAAATCTGTGCTTCTCTCCAGACCTCCTTTGTTTTTTGAGACAATTGCTTTCTCTTGCTTCAGTTTGTCAGTGCAGTGTGACTGTTGCAAGTGCTCTGAAACCCTGTGGAGGACTTGCTGAAGTCCTTGGGTGGAGGTTACACATGATATTCTACAGGTGCTTCTTTACTGAGATGCTAAATAACCTCAGCACTGTCAGTGGAAATAGTCCAACTTGCCTTTCATTCTTAGAACCCACTTGTTCTTTCAGTAACTTGGTACTTTTCCTGCTTCCAGTACTTCTTTAAAGATTTTGTGGAATATTGTAGGATGTCTGTGGCAGCTCAGACCTCGTCCTCCACTGAGAGCTGAGCCACGTGGAGCAGGCTGGCACCAGAGGGTTCCTCTGGTTTAAGGCACATGGGAAGCAGTTCTGTCTGTCCAGGCTGTGCAGGGAAAGCCTTTAAGTCACAGCAACATCTACAGATGTTTCCCCTCTCCTGGCTACTCCTGTCAACAGGAAATGGCCAACATGCAGAGTGCCTTCCAAACTGCAAACCCCTGCAAGCAGTGCAGGAAGAAATGGGAGTGCTGGTACTCACCAGTTCGGGGAGAGGTTCCCGGGCTCTGGAATTCATGGTACATGGACACACCACTGAGCTTGGGCAGGGTTTTGGCTGTTGGGAGCCACAACCCATTCCCACAGGGCATTTTGTGCGCAGCCATCCTGATTTAGAGGTGGGTACTTGATGCTGTGCACATGTATTGGGGCCATATGGCATGAAACACTCCCCCAGAACAGCTCAGACTTTTTGGATTAGTAGCAAAGACCTGTGCACAGGGTCTGGAATATAGGGGAAAATAGGTAATTTATGTTGATTGTATGATCCCGCTCATGACAAGTTGTGTATTGAAGTCCATGTCCTAAACACGTCTAGATTTTTTTAAATGCTCAACTGATTCTTTATTTACACTGAACAGTTAGTACTTTCTTATGGGTTTTGGAAATTTTCCCCTTCTTTCCCTGCATCAATTAATATAAACTTGAGGTCAGAACAGCTCTTCATTATGAAAATGTGCTAGTTTTGATCTGTTCTCTGACTCATTTTTTGTGAAGAAAATAAAGAAAGAAAGAGTCTTTGAATCTTTTTAGTGTAATGAAGAGTGTATAAAAATGATTCTTTTATGTGCTTGAGTTTATGATGTTTTCAAGGTTCTCTTTTTGATCATATTGACCTGCCGGATTTCTTCTTGCACTTCAGATTTTTAGTGAGTGATACGTGGGAGCACTAAGTTGAAATCATCTGAGGCAAACCTTTATGCTTTTCAAATAGCATAACTTGCTATCCAAATCCAGTGTCTGTGAAACATCATCTTCAAAACTCAAATGTTGGTAAAGACAATTAGCATGGGTTTAGTGAGTACAAAGTTGAACTTTACAAGATAAAGTAGGTAACCTTTGGCTCAGTACAGAGCATCATCCACTCAGCGTCCTCTGCTGAGATGCAAAGGCCTTGGTGCTCAGGCACTGACATCACAACTCCTAAGGATGACTGTGTGTGAGTGGCTGTTCTGTGCCCAGTTTAGCAATCCCTTGGAGTTAGCTGACCAGCACCCCTGTGCCAGTGCTACCTTCCAGAGAGTGTACATTCCCTGTGTGTATGTGGTGCCCAACCAGGCAATCATTTTTCTCCTTAGCTCCCCTTCCATGACTGAAATATTTGCAGGACCTGTATTTCATGACTGGCCCATTTACTGATTTATCTTCTGTACTGTTTATCCCACTGGGATCATGTTATTTTTTCAGAGCTGACCTCCCTTGCTCACAAACCACAGCTAATTTGGGTTTATTTCCCTCCCCGCCCCCTCCTCCTCGCATGCTAACAGTGATTCCAACTGGCTGTTAACTTCCACTCTGGAATTGTCACCAGATCTTTCGAAGTTAAATCTTGCAAATGAAAATCACAACATGCTTAGCACTGTCTTCACTTGGAGGTGCAGTCTGCCCTTAGGAGCTGATGGTCATTACCAAATGTCAGCTTCGGGGAGATCCAGCAGATGGGAATGCTCTGGTTTGGATTATCTGTCCATGTATTAGTGTAGACAGATTCAGGGGCACTTCTGATGCCTTTGGAAGCCTGAATTCCAGTGCACAGCACTGGAAAGGAAGGGAAACATGGAGGGGTAAGGAAGTGTTTGAGGTGCACATGAAATGTTTTCAAGTAAGATTTTGAAATTGCACAGACAGTGCATGCTCCTATTTGCTTAAACTGTGTGGCAGCAAAATCCATTAAAAATAAATCTGGATGGCCATTCCCTGAGATGTCTGAGACCAGGCACAGACCTCCTGGACACCAGGAACAGACCGAGACAYCAGGAGCAGACCTGGACACCAGGAACAGTCCTAGACACCAGGAACAGACCTCCCAGTCACCCAGTTATTGACAGATGTCTGTGGGAACCCAGTGTCAACAATGGTAGCTGAAGATTTTCAGAAGCAATTTTTTCTTGTTTGCTTTTCCTAGAACTAAAATAAAATGAGAACAGGATCTGTGGCCTGGCCTATCTCCAGAGAAATTTCATGGACTTTATTAATCAATTATATAAGGAAAATCATTGGGCAATGRGCAGAAATGACAAAGCATTTATGTGAACTTGTTGAGTTTTTCTAAGCAGCCCTTTTAAGGACCTCACTGTTTTCGCTGCTGAGGGAGAAGAGTCTCTCTTCACAGAGGCAATTTAAGGCAGTAGCTCCTTGTGATGAGAAGGAAYGAAAACATGGCATGAAAACTTGCCCAAGGTGGGGAACACAGTAGGTCATGACAAAATTGTCTTGTTCCTGGTGCTAAACATGACCCACTCCACTGTTTTCTCTTGTAATACACAGCTCTTGGTATGGCCCATGTACAGCTCTAATAAAGGAAGTCATATTATGCATTTCCACTTTATGGAAAAAGGAAGGGTGATCTGACTTGCTGAAAATGGCCTTGCCAGCCTGGGGAAGAACAGGAATTCAATTCTGAAGTTTCACAAGTCCAGCATTCCACATGTCTTTGTAATGGCAACTGATCAAAACACCAGTGATCTGTGTTGATTAAGTAGGGAAGGAGGGCATGAAAAAGGTTAATTGTGGATAAACTGCAGGTGAATCCTGAACATACACATCTCCAGTGTGGATAGGGCTGAACATGTAAAAGAAAGCATCATTATTGATATCATTAGTCATGCAGCTCTTCTAGGTCTGAACAAAAATGAAAGGCAGTACAAATCTGTCACACACCTCTCATTTGCATGTCTTCTTTAACCTGGATGTGCTCCCCATGGAGCTTCTGTGGGCCAGCCCAAAATAATCTGCATGGATCCAAACAGACTTAATTTTCTGTGTGTAAGGAGACTGAACCTGGCATTTCTGAATCTTACTAAGCTTTTCTTTTTAGGCTTAAACACAGGAAAGACTTCAAACCTAATTTCTCAGCTTATCGTGCAAATAATATTCTGAATCTTGCAGGATGATAACTTTTTGTATAAAGCTTTCCAGCTGTTTTCTGTTGATAAAAGACTTTAGCTGGGCACCAGGAGATAAGACTGTGGGACTGAGAAATTGCTGACTTAGTCTTGTAATCTTCCTGCATGGCATTCCCATAGGGAAGTTATGGATAGGTGTAACTCTGTACAAGTTAATGTTCTAATCCTTGAATCCCACTCCATGGCTCAGCCACTGAATTTGATGGAAATTCTGGGCACCTGACACATTTCAGGATTCAGTTTTATACAGAGACTTTCAATTCCTGGCAGATTGTCAGYGTAGAGCTCAAACTGATTAACTTGGGGCTGTTCTCTGGATTCGAGTGTTCTGAGAGCAAACMTGGCTGAGAACTTCAGTGACACCCTTTGGAAGGACTCTGAACTTCCAGGCTCCAGATCAGGAAAAAGTGTCAGGATCAAACATGATTTATAGCATCAAGGACTTTCTCTAACATTGCTAGCAGGGAATGGCAATGGAGTTTGGGATAGCTTAGAGTTTATATTCTTTGCTTCAGAGCAGATAGGCTCTCCATCCCTCTGCTGGGATAAAGGCTTGTCTTGATGTTCCAGATAACTCTGATTATATAGACAGAGGGATAAAATTAAGACAAATAAACTGAAAATGGAAAATTAGTTAGACAAATGGAAAAAAGGCATACAGATGGTTAGGAACACCTAAAATCCCATGTGGTGCAGTGCAGCCAGCAATTTTTTATGAATGAGAAATCTAATAAGGAGGGGAAACCAGTTAAAATTTGCCCTAGAGCARTTGTAACTTCTACACCTCTTTTTTTTTGGTTCATAAACACCTCTGTCTCCTGCAAAAATACTTGCRAAGATGCTTTTTAATATGGTTTGCTAAGTTTTGTTGCTTGACTTCATTGTTCCTGCAAAACAGCAAATGAATTCCATTTGCAGTTCGATTTTTTTTTTCTAAGACAAGGAATGTTCATGCCAGATTGCTGTTCCTACATTTACCCTCAGAGCTCACACAGCACTGGAGCTCTCTGTCATGCAGGAATACACAAGTGTAGGAACCATGTGGAAAGAGCCAGACTATGACATGTATTTTGCAGTGCTAATCCATTAAGTAACTCGAGACATACATTGAATGGCACTTTTATCTCACATTTAATGGGTAAATACAGGCAGTGAAGTTGTTGGCTGTGTGTCGCAGTCCCTTTGTCTCAGCTTCACATGACAATCATTCTCTTCATTTCACTCGAGCTGTCCTGTAGCTGATTTATACCCAGTCCAGCAGATGAGACACTCACAGAGTGATTGGAGTCAAATCATTCCAGTTTGATACCGATGTAAGACAAAGCTGAGTGTTTGAAGTCAGATTTTKCCTTGGAGTGGGGGAGAAGGTGTTCTCCTCAGCTGAGGCAGCTGGTGGGTTGCTTTGTTTGCTTGTTTATGCAAAAGTTGGTGACTTTTTAATATTCCACACTGTAGAGGACAGTGCTGATGCAAAGTACATTAAGAAAATAAGAAGTCTAAAGTAGAAAAAGTCTAAAAATCAGAGAAGGCTTTGGAGCTGGTGAGAAAATGAGAGGTGACATGAGAACAGGAAGGAAAGGGGAAGGTTATGTCATTAGAGGCTGGAATTCAATGTTTTGATGAAACTCCATGGATACAGGAAGGAGCAGGGCGGGTAAAAATAGCTAAATGAAAATGGTATGAGTTCCAAGAATTCAACTCTGAAAAGAAAAAAAGAAATATATGTTCTTGCTCAAAACCAGGCGGAAAAAGTTATGTGTTTTTATAAAGCATTAGAAAGAATGAAGCAAAATTTGCTGTCTGCAATTTCTTTATTTTTTTTTCTCCAACCAAAACTTGAAATTTTGTGTTATTACACACATCTCATCCAAATCCTCAGTGGCCTGGTTCCCAGGAGAGGGAACACTTTGTCAGGAAAGTCATCTCATCAGAACCCTTGGATGCTGCTTACATCTGAGGGTTTTTTGGGGCTGAGCACATGCCGATGCTTACAGACACAGAATTSTCTCCCTCCCCGACTGACACGAGCACTCCTGATCAGGGCAGGAGCAAAGGGCCATCAGTGAGAGCACAGTTTGCTTTGCAGGACGTCCATTTGCGCAAAGCCAGCAGACGATGACACTCCAGTCTGTATTTTCTTGTACTGAACTCGGTGTGCTCACAGTTCCCCTTGGAGAGTCACTCTTATCTACAGAACAGAAAGCTCTCGCTACAAGAAAAAGAGAGAAAGAAAATCAACCCATTTACTTTCTTTGATTTTGTTTTTGTTAATTTCTGAACAGATGGTGACATACCACAATGGAAGTTTTATAAAAATTTCCATCTTTTAACCGAGTGCAGGCCTGAAATTTTTCCCTGGTGAAAAAGCGGAGTGTGAGTCATTAAACAGGCTCTGTGCTATCTGCCTGAGATTTTCACTCTGCAGTCAGAAGAGTCAGAAAGCCCTTCCATTACAGTAACTGCCTTTTTTTTCCCCTCCACCTGGGCAAATGGCCAATTCCATCATCTCAGGCTCAGCAGGAACAAGGAAGGTACAGTCCGAGGAGGGATATAATGCACAGACAAGGGGAGAGGCACTGCTGCAGGCCAAGAGCGGGAGTCCAGTTCTAGAGCTCAAACAATTGTCAAAAGGAGTGGCCTGATTTATGATTTCTCCAGTCCAGTCTGAATTCAGTAATTGAAAAGTTATGGCCTGGGTTTGCAAGTGAGACGTTCTGTTGCCTGCAGAGTGCTCTGCACCTACTGATTCTTGGCCCCAAATTATCATTATGGAGATAGAGAGTCTAAACTTAATCTTTGTTTGGACTCCATTTGAAACTTGGCACTGAGTGCTGTGGGACAAATAAGGCCCAGAGATGCTGAGTGTTCTTTTCTGCAGGTCTTCTGATGTGACCTTGGAGAGCTAGAGGAGTCCAGTCTCCAGTACTGTTCATCTTGGTGAAGTTATAGAACTTTGCTGAGGGCGTTGGAAATAAAAAGGGATTTTTACATCGAGGCTTCAGGGCATTTGTAAAATCCTTTGTCTCTCCCCATGGCAGGCTCTGGTGCCCGGTCCTCACACACAGCATCTCCCTGAGCAGTGCAGTCCTCGCCAGTTTGTTCCTGGTCTCGGCCTTTGTAACACCTGTAGAGCAAAAGGAAAAGTCAAATCAGGGTCTGAAATTTGCAGTTTGGAATTTCCTTTGTATCACCTCGAGGTGGTGTCTTCACCAGCTTTGGAGAGGAGATGTGACAAAGTTGCTGACAATTAATGGGTGTGTTACAAATGCAGAAGGATGGATGGATGGATGGATGGATGGATGGATGGATGGATGGATGGATATATCAACTTTCAAGGTCTCTGTCATTCAGGAAAAGATGAGTTAATTCTTCTCAGTCTGTGTGATACTTAATGACATGTAGAAGAGAGGTGAATGGCATCTTGTTGCATAGCAAGGGTAATATAGAACACAATTTCCCCTGAAGAAATAGCTCACATACCTTATATAATGAATGAGCTCATTTTGCCTGTGTTTGCCAGAAACAATAAAAGTTAGAAAATGTCCCAGTAATTAAAATAAAGTGTTACCCAGATTTATGGTGAGAAATGTGAAATGTCAGGCAATTGAGTGCAGCTCCACACTCACAAATAAGCTTCACATTCGTTAGAACAGGTTGCATTCATTAGGAGGAACAGTGTGGGTCCAGTGCTGGCCCCAGAAGGCAAGGAATGGTTTCTCCTGCACAGGGAAAGAAAGCAGAGGGGAGGGAAAGGTGCCAGCTGGCACGTTCCCTGATGGATCCTGGTCCTAGTGGTAATGCTGCAGCAGGCATGGGACAGACATGATCATTGCTTCAAGATGGGCCTTGGATTACATGATGGATGGTAGGGAGAGGAGAGAGAGTCCCCTTGTCAGCCTGCCACGTGCAGGAGAGAAATCTAGTAAAATTTTTTGAAGGGTGGAGATGAAAAAGGGAATCTAAGCACCGCCAGCCTTTCCTGCAGTCCTTCCTCTCACAGTCACTGTTCATTATTTTAATACAAATGCTGTACCCAGGAACAGTTTAGAAGTTTACTAGGTATGAGCTCATCTCTTGCTTAAAATAATCTTAAACCCTAATTACTGTATACACCATTCTTTGTCAGAGGACCATGTAAGTGAAGTGGGTTTAATCAACATAAAAACCATTCCTGTAGCCATAGGGAACACTGGAAGTGCAGGGCTGCTGGAAACAGAAGTGGAACTCGCTGAATGTCTGGTGCAAGCTCATTTGAGCAGGTCCTGGTGGAACATCCCCAGTGCCTCTGTGCTCTGTGCAGCTGGAGGAGGGCAGGCTGTGGAACTGTCCTGCTGGGACACAGGGACTGGGATACCGGGAACCTGCTGCCCCAACATCCCCTGTCACCAGCACCAGCTTTGTGCTTCCCTCTTCTGACACAGCTAATTAAAAATTGAAGAGACTTGAAATGAAAATACATAAAAACCAGTCTGACAGTTGACGCTGTCTAGAAACGAAAACGTTCAGTTGCCTTTTTCCTGAAAAAGAGAACAGGGCAATGTTAAATCAGACACTTCAGTACATACAAATCCAGTGGGGGACTTTCACTACCTGCTTCTACCAGACTGAAGGTGTCTGAAGTGTCTGATTCAAAACACAGCCTGTTTTGCCCGCTGGAGTATGGAACAGGTCTTATGGACAAAAAAAATTCAAACAAACCCCAATCCCCCTTGTCTTTTAGTGTTGGATTCTGTTCTCACATAATTTTGATTTGGGAGTAGTTGTAGGAATACAGCTGTGGAGTTTTGTTAGGAAAAAACCCAGTCATGAAGTTAAAAGCAGTTGATTTTAACTTGGTAAAAGATTTGGATTGTGATAAAGATCTGCAGGGTGGCCTTAAGCCAGTTGTATATCCTCTCTGTTCTGCAGTTCCACATCTGTAAAACGACAGAATGAATTTGTTTCATTTTCATTACATGCTTGTAGGAAAAATCTCATTATGCTAATGAGGTGTGCATGTGCTTTAATCACAGGTTCATTCAGAAAGCCCATAAATGAAATAAATATGAGATCAACGCATAAGAATTTGTGAGAAAGGAGTAGAAATCTGGGATTTTTGGGACAGCACGTTCTGAATGAGTGAAGTGATGACGCAGGCACTGATCTCCATAGAGTGCCTGGTGCTCCGAGTGTTATTTATAGGAGGCACAGGCCTCTACAATAAATTGCAGGTTCACCTGTCAGACCAGCAGACAGGGGGATCACTTTACAACRGGGGGCAGAGATCATAAATTTCAAGCAGACTGTGGGGCTCATTCCCTGCCATGATTTTGGATGTTAAGCTGTTGTAAAGGATGTACCAAAGGACATGAGGAAAGACCCCAGGTTCAGAAGCCATGGTGATAACCCAGTGAGCAGCTCAGGTCTTASAGAGTCTTTCTATCAAAGGTGCACTTAAGCTTATCAATATTATTTGCCAAATACAGGTACCATGATGATGAGAAATGACCTCAAAGATGGAAGAGATTGTGGAAGACAGGTGGCTTCCCTGGAGTTTCTGAGAGGCTGTTGAGAGAGGGAATGTTTGGCCTTAAAGCTGCCCATGGGTTCTGGGTGAGGTGGGAGCGAGGCTGTGTCACTGGTACTGTCACAGGTTGGTCACACTGGTTGTGGAGCCCAGCTCTGCTGCCCTTTTACTCAGCACAGCAGCTGCAGCAGATCCAGTCAGCATTCCCAGAGCTTCTCCTCATGGCAGAGTGTGTGTGGGAGGGCAGGGGAGGGCAGGTCATCCACCTTGGTTTGGTGCAGCTCAGGTTTGGCTGATCAGGAGCTCCTGTAGGGCAAGGGTGGCACACTCATTTCCTTTGATACAGATTGCTCTGGGCTAAGCTGTGGGAGAGGCCTGCTTAAGTCCAGGCTTACCTTTGTCTGAAATATGATGATTTTTCTTCCCTAGAATGGTGATAGTGGCTCTGGGAGGAAATGCTGAGGGTGGACAGCAACAGTTCAGTTCACTATTTACAGGGACAAGGCTTTGGTTTGGTGTTCCTGTCCTTTTCTCTGTTGGATGTGGATGCTCTGCCTTGTTTGCTTGTTGCTGGCTATGCAGAGAAATGAAAGATTTGGCATTAATATAAATGGCAAAAAGTCTGTGTAGCTCTGATTCCCTACAGGACTATTCTGTGAGCTCCTTTGGGAATCCCAAGAGTTCTAGTTTTATTCCCTTCTCTGACTCTGATTTTTCCGAGTGAATTATTTTTTTATTGGCGGTAGCAAGCATGGTTTTTTGATTTTTTTTTTTAATGAGGTGTTTGGCAGCGTCCACTGGGGCATGTAGGTACAGAGTGTGTGGGAGGGAGAGGCAGCCCTGAGCAACATACCAGGCAACTTGGGACGAAAAAATTCCAAAAGATGGAGAACTCTTTCATGTGCTTTAACAACCCCTCAACTCCTATATTTCCTAGGATGCCTGATGATTTCCTGCAAATTAAATATGAATTTTAGGTGAGAGCCAACCATGTTTTAAGCAGGTCATATGTTCATTACATATATTCATCATGGATATGTGACCATTAGGCCATGACCAAGAGGTTCTGTACTTGGGAAAGATATAAAAGATACAGGAGACAGGCTATGGAGCTGAGCTGGACAGAGACAAGAACTGGGAAACAGGTTAAGAAAATAATGATGAATTCTGAATCCATTGACTTCTCTTCTTAGAGGTGGGAGAAGCTGGTGTGAACTTGGTAAAATAAAATCAGTTCGCTGGACCAAAGCCCTAAAACACAGCCTTGCTGCCATTGCTGAAAAGTCCCMAAAAAAGGACCATTTTTGTTGACGTGAGTCCATTGCTGACCTTCTCGGACAGTGAAAATTTTTGTTTGGTTCATCTTAAATATGACTGACTCATGAAACTTTTTTTGGGTGACTTTTTAGATGTCTTAAATTCACTTATTTCAGTACAAATCTGAGAGAAATATATACAAAAAAAAGTAAYGTCTTTAAAAATAAACATTTCAAAATGCGTTTTGGCCGAAAAGATAACTTAGTTCACATTTGTGAAATAATTTTCTGCAAATGGAACACATGTGTTGATGAAAAATTGAAAGATTCAATTGAAAAAGACCATGTGACTCTCAGGTCATCTTTTTCAACAGAGAGTTTGAAACCTTATTTCACAGGTTCTGGATAGTTTGGCTTTCCTCAGTTTCACTGGAAATGAACTGATCAGTGAAAATGATGACCTTGATAAATGATAATCTCTAAAGGAAAAGAGGGAAGGAAATATCCTGGTCACGCAGAAATTGTTTTCCTTCTGTCACAATTAGGGATGAATACGTACGATACAAACATGGAGCAAGTGGATATTGGCTGCTCCAAGGGCTGTGCTGTCTAATGTGAGCTGCAGCAGGAATTTTGACGTGTCGCATTYGCACCCACGCTCCCCCCCTTCCTTCTTCACAATCCTCACAATAGGCCCTTCCCAAACGTTTTGTCAAATAGCTGCAATATGCAGCACAGCCCTTGATAATCCCCAGTTCTCCCCGAGCAGGCAGGCAGCGAAAACCAGAGGGGGTTGGAGGGAATCCACTCGGAATCCACTTTTGCTCTGCCTGTGTAAACATATGCACGAACGATCCCTCAGCCGGGGAACGTGCGAAAGGTGGGACGCGGTGCTGTGGASAGGCTCCGAGTTCTGCGACTGAAGGCGATGGGGAGGGAAGCGAATTGCTTGTTAAATATGGAAAATGGAGTCTGCTTTTTGTTCTGGGCCTTTGGAATCTGTGGGTGGATTGGAACTGGCAGGCAGGGAGCAAACACCCACCCACCATAGGGCTGTGTGGTTCAGAAGTTTACAAGAGTGTTTGTGTTCCAGGAGCTGTTGGCCTTGAAGCCAATGGAGAGGGGGAGGAGAAGAGGGAGAGAGTGAGAAAAACACTGTGGTGTTAGGGCCCTTCCTCGGAGATATTTTTCCCCTCTCCTTTCTCCAGCTCCAGGGCTTTGGAACTGGGGCAAGACAAACAGTTACTGGGGGAAAGATTGATATGATTTTAAGATGCGCAGTGCTCAGTCCGTTATCAAGAGGCAGAGACTTGAGAAGCCACTGCCACCTTAATGCCACATGACAGCTCCCACTGCTCCCCCTTCTCTTGCCGYGCTGCTGTTTAGTTTTGCAAAGTCTGTGGGATATACAGGCATGGAAGTTTTGCTGTGTTGTTGCTGCAGGAGTTGAAGATCGGTTTCTGTCCCATCGTGGATTTCGGTTCGGAAGCTGCCACTCCAGTTGCTCACTGTGTGGGTATTGCAGATACAGAAATTGAGGCACAGAGAGACTGAACAACTTGCCCAAGGCAACAGGAAGTCTGTGGGAGATCTGGGAACAGACCCCAGATGTCCTGAGTTTTCTGTCTTAACCACAAGACTATCCTTCCTGTCTCTTTGGTAGTCCCCTCTGCTTCAGGAATTCCATTTACGAATTCCACCCATAAACAATCTGTTGCACGATCCAGTGATTTACTTGCATTAAAAAGTCATTTGGAAGAGAAAATGGCACCTCTCTTAAAATGAACTGCAGCTACTGCTGTCCTTTCTTTCTAGGGGGTAAAGGAGAGGGAGTGAAAAAAAACCCGCCAGCTTCCAGAGCTGAGAAGCTTTTCCATTGCTATCCAAACTTCCTGCAGGCATTAGTTTGGTTCTTTAAAAGAATCAGGAACTCCATATGTGATGTTTGAGTATAYCTGGCCATTTATATTTTAGTGGATTAAAAAAAAGCCTGAAACTGCACTAAATCTATCTAGGGAGTGATTCTGCTGCTGCTCCCCATTGTATGTGAGTGYCTCTGATGACAGTCTGGTCAACTGCCACAGCCCTGGGGGAATTCTCTGTGTGTCTGGTGCTTCTCCCTTGTCACAGTGGCAGTCAGAACTTCTCTAAGATGAGGCTGAATGGTGGGAGGGGTTTTCATTCTACCAAAACACACCCTTTGGTTTGGACATGAGAGAGTGGATGGATGTCCCTCATATTATCAAAAGGTACCATACATAGCTTCTGAAGAATATTATTAAAAAATTATTCTTAACTAAAACCTTTTAGATGCTCCTGTTACCCAGTGAAGGATATTCCTAGCRCTGCTTTCTCCTAATGTGGTAACTTCTTTTAGCATCAGGATTCAACAAGGACTCTATGGCCTAGATTGTTAAATCACATCTTTAGACCTTGGTATTGTGGCAATATCTAAAAATCCCACTCGTGGATCACTAAATCCATGTGTGATGATTGTGCAAACAGAAACTTCAAGGGTTCTTCTTGCCACCAAAGGCTTTCTATTAAAGCAATTTGGTGAAGATCCTCCAAGTGTCTTCTCTGAGCACATGAAGACACAACTGCTGACTTAGACCAATGTGTTTGGTTCCTGCCTTCTCCGAACCCATTTAGCACTTTGAGACTTGATGTTGAAGTTGGGTGTGTGAGAGTGGATTCCTGTCTGGGGAAATGCTGGCTTAGGTGCAAGGTCAAAGTTCTTACACAACTCTGACACCCTTTTCCCTTTATTCTGAATGGGATTTCAGAATATAGAAGTACAAGTAAAACACAAGAGCTTGGTGTGTTCCCTGCCCCACTGCAATGACTTTGACTAAATCACAGTGGGTTTGTTTTCCAGTCGCTCTTTTAAGCACTGTTTGGATATTTGTCTGCTCCTCCTCTTTTGTCCTGATGTGTTTTTTCTGCTGTTCCACTGGCATGGTGAACTCTTTCAGAGGAGACTGTCCAAAATTCCATGTCTGCGTCACTCAGCCACACTCTCTATGGATGAGCAGCGCTTAAAGTCCCTGTTGCATTACAAACACTATTAACAATTGTACTGGTGTGAAAGTGCTCCCCAGCCCTTTCTGGCACACACTGTTGACAGAGCCCTGAGATAACAGTGGAAGCCTTTTCAGCTTGTTCCTTATGGTGGTGCTAAGTGGCGATTGAAATGTTTGTTAGAATTCTGGGTGTGCAGTCCATGGAAAACGAGAGAAGCCACAGTTTTTTGCTTTGAAATTTGATATTAATAGAAAGTAAGAGCATCTCACTCCTGATCTGAATAATAAATGCATAATGGACTTGGCAATGCTGCTGGTCAGTAGATGTCCGTGCTCCGCTGGTCAGCAGGTGTCTGTGCTGTGGTCGGAGGGTGTCCATGCCATGGGCAGTGGCTGTCTGTGCTGTGGGCACTGGTAGCCGTGCTATGGTCAGTGACTGTCCGTGCCATGGGCAGTGGGTGTCCGTGCCATGATCGGTGGGTGTCTGTGCCCGGTCATCGGGTGTCCGTGCCATGGTCAGTGAGTGTCCGTGCTRTGGGCAGCGAGTGTCCGTGCCCTGTCAGTTGGTGTCCGTGCCGTGGGCAGTGGTCGGTGGTGTCCGTGTCCCCGGCCGCGGTGGCGCGGGGCGGTCGCGGTGATCTCTGGTCGATCGGTAGAGGGCGCCCGTTCCCGGCGCGCGGGGGGCGCTCGGTGCCCCCGGACAGCCCCGGCCCCACCGGACAGCCCTGGCCCCGCGGGTGGGAGCCCAGGAGCCGACCCGCCCGTCTGCCACAAGCGCTGCCTCTGCCTCACTGGTGCAGCGAGAGCTCGGCAGCCCACCAACCCGTGCCCACCCGCGCTGCGGTTGTGCCTCTCGCTCCTTCCACGCGTTACGTGTCGCCTGTGGGTGGATGGAGCGTGTCACCTGTGAGCGGGGAACACATGTGTGTCCAGTGCAGGAAGTACATGTATGTCGGAGCAGGGAAGCACACGTGTGTCGGGAGAGGGAAGCACACGTGTGTGGATCGCGTGTGCCCGCAGCGCTCCGTGGGTTCGGGGCTCCGGTACCCCGTGGCGCCCCGAGGATGCGCTCTCGTCCCGCGCTGTTGTCGCCCATCAGTCGCGCTCTCACGCCTGTGATTGCTGTCGGCGCGGGGCGTGTGCCCGCAGTTGACGCCGGGCAGGGCGCTGTGAGCGCTCACACGCGCTCCGTGCCCGTGCGAGCGCGACCAGCGCCGCTCCCTCCGCCTGTTCCATTTCACCGCTGCCAGAAATCCAGCGGCGAGAGGAAAAAAGCCCTCGCCCTACCGCCCCTCCTTGGCGGCGCGGCGGTCCGTGAACCCAGCAGTTTATCCTCCCCCCCGCGCCTCCCTCCCTCGCCGGCGCTGCCGCCGGGGCCGCGCCGCGCGCCCGCCCGTGCAGCGGCTCGGCTTGGCTCGGCTCGGTTCGGCTGAGCTCGGCTTGGCTCGGCACGGCTCCGTTTGGCTCAGCACCACTCAGCACAGCTCGGCTCGGCTCGGCTTGGTTCGGCTCGGCTCGGTACCGCTCGGTTCGGTTCGGTTCGGCACAGCTCGGCTCGGCACGGCTCGGTTCGGTTCGGTTCGGCTGGACTCGCCACATCCCAGCTCGGTTCGGCTCGGCTAGACTCGGCTCGGCTGTGCTCGGATCAGCTCCATTGGACTCGGCTCGGCCGGGCTCGGCTCGGCTCATCCCGGCACATCCCGGCTCGTCTCGGCGCAGCGCGAGGGGGGAGGCGGGCGCTGTTCCTGGAAGAGCCCGGCCTGGGGAGTTGGTCACATTCTTGGCCGGGATTCAATGACTGAGGCAGACACCAACAAACAGAGGGGGGGAGGCGGAGGGCGGGAGGCTGAGCCCGCCTGCATTAGCTCAGCTCTCAGGCACTCTCAGTCACTGCTGGAAAGAGGAGCTGGGAGGATGTGCGCGCTCTCACCGCGGCTCCCCACGGCACAACGAGAGCACCGACAGAAATAAGGGAAGAAAGCCGAACCGAGAGCCGAGGAGCCCTCCCAGGCCGAGCGGAGGGACCACGAGGGGCAGCGGAGCCGCTGTTCGCCCGTGCGGAGCCCCCGCGCCGCTTTGGCAGTGCCGGAGATTTGGGCCTTTTTTCCTGCGTTGTTCCTTGCACAGACCGAGCGTTCTGCCTCCTCCTGCTTTTTACTTTCCTCCCCCGCGCCTTCCCTCGGTGGATATGGACAGAAGGGGGATCACTGCAGAGAAGCAGCAGCCGCCAGAACATATTTGAGCCCCGGGTGCTCGGAGCGTGGCACAGACTTTTTGTGTTTCCGTGGGTGGTGTGTGTGTGTGAGTGAGTGTGTGTTGGAGGTGTGGGAGGAGGGATTGGTTTGCCTGGGGGTTGGCTGAGGGGGTGAGTGCTCGGATGAAGACCTCTTTTTGCCGTGATTCTGTGCTCCATCGGGGCAGCTTGGAGACTTGGAGGGTTTGAAATTGTAACGCGAACCAAGAGAAAAGAAAGAAGAGAGAGACACGCATACAAAAGGATTTATTTCCTCTCCGTTAGTGGATTGCTGAGTGAGAAGGAGGAAAAACACAAGGGTGGGTTGTTTTATTTTGTTCATATTTTTTCCTTAAAAAAAATCCCTTAAGTGGATTTGCACCAGGGTGGAAGATAACTGGGGATTTTTGCTGTTTGTTTTGGGAATAGAAACTAAAAAATGGAGACTGTAAGTAGAAGCAGCTTCCAGCCTCATCCAGGACTGCAGAAGACCTTGGAACAGTTTCATCTGAGCTCTATGAGCTCCCTGGGTGGCCCTGCTGCTTTCTCAGCACGATGGGCACAGGAGATGTACAAGAAAGACAATGGCAAAGACCCAGCGGAACCTGTACTGCATCTGCCCCCGATCCAGCCTCCTCCGGTCATGCCTGGTCCCTTCTTCATGCCCTCGGACAGATCCACAGAGAGGTGCGAGACCATCCTGGAAGGGGAAACCATCTCCTGCTTCGTGGTGGGCGGAGAGAAGCGGCTTTGCTTGCCCCAGATCCTGAACTCGGTGCTCAGGGACTTCTCCCTGCAGCAGATTAATTCGGTGTGTGATGAGCTACATATTTACTGCTCCAGATGCACTGCTGACCAGCTGGAAATCCTCAAAGTCATGGGCATCCTGCCCTTCTCTGCTCCTTCCTGCGGGCTCATCACGAAAACTGATGCTGAGAGGCTTTGTAACGCCTTGCTTTACGGTGGCACCTATCCTCCCCACTGCAAGAAGGAATTCTCTAGCACAATTGAGCTGGAGCTCACGGAGAAGAGCTTCAAGGTGTATCATGAGTGCTTTGGGAAGTGTAAGGGACTCCTGGTGCCAGAGCTTTACAGTAACCCCAGCGCAGCCTGCATCCAGTGCTTGGACTGCAGGCTCATGTACCCACCTCACAAATTTGTGGTCCACTCTCACAAATCGCTGGAAAACAGGACTTGCCACTGGGGCTTTGACTCTGCAAACTGGAGATCCTATATCCTCCTCAGCCAGGATTATACTGGGAAAGAGGAGAAAGCTAGACTGGGCCAGCTCTTAGATGAAATGAAAGAAAAATTTGACTATAACAACAAATACAAGAGGAAAGCCCCCCGGGTAAGTGGTGCCTGTAATTTTAAAGGGGGCGGGGGGAATTTCGGTAACATTCATCGGTACACCCAGTTTGTTACCAGCTGCTTTTCCTTGGAGTCGTTTAGCGATTTTAATCGTGTTCTCCATTCTCCCCGCGTGTGTGTCACTGTGGAGAAGCAATGCTTGAGATGGCACCTTTATTTCTCTGGCTGTGTTCTGACCACGGTGGTCGGAGTTTATTTAAATTACGTCCGTGTGTTTGTATATTTTAGTCTACAGTGGACCCTGATCTTTGAAGCCCATCACACTGGCCCAGACTTGATCCGGCAGTGCGTGATTTTGGGTCTTAGGGCTGCTTCACTTAGGGGTCATGATAAGGAAGAAGTCAGAAAAAAGGAGCAGGTAGTGCTGGCTCCAGACACAAGTCCATGCGCTTTTCTGGTCGATTGAGTGTCGCCAGGGATGGAGGTGGGGGCTAAATGCTCTAAATGCTTGTAAGGAAGTAAAATGTGCCTGTTAAGAAAAAAATTGTCATAGTAGTGCAGATTACTGGTTTTCAGATTAAGCATGTGGAACGTGAATGGAGAAGTCCCTGCTCTTAGAGTATCACTGTGGAGCCCAAATTTGCCCACCAGACAGGCTTTTGTGTATTGGATTATGTATACATCCAGCAAACGACTCTGTCTAGGGCCAGCTGTAGCAGCTCCTTAAGGTCCATGCCGTGCTGTGCTGAGCCAGACAGCTAAAGCACGTTTGTTTTAGGTGTCGCTTGTTTTTCTTTCAGTCTGAGCTGCCTTTAGATCCCAGAATCCCTGGTGTGTGGGTGGGAGGCTGCCTTGGCATCTGGCACCGGTCCTGCTCCATGGGCAGCAGTGCCACAAGGCCTTGAGGACTCCCAGACACCGGGATGTCTGTCTGGCTCCTGGCGATGGTGCAACTGGCTGGGGATGAGCAATTCTGCTTCCTGCTCCTTCCCCCCGGTGCAAGGGCAAAGCAAACTCCCGAGTTTTCCTCTGCAGGTTTGTTGGTTGGATTCTGCTTCGTTGTCAGAGATTTCCGAACTTTACTTTGGGTTTATGTGTCTGGAGTGGAAGGGCAATACACAAGGCTCGAAAACAGAAGTGATGTTTAAAGCCCACTGCGAATGTTCGGCAGAATTCTGAATTAACTTACCAAATACCTGTTTAAAGGGGCGGACATGCACTCTGACTAAGGTAGAGCTTTTATTTATAAAAAAATACAACGAAAATACCTAAACAAAACCCATACTTTTTAAAAATATGCTGTGCAAACAGTACAGTAATTCCACAACCAGCCTAGGAGGCCTAGTGAGCCCATCCACGCTTCTGGATTAAGGAGCAGAGTCTCACTCTTCAAGTTCCAGTTTCTCTCCCGGCCCCCGGCTCACTCCTTGTCCTCACCCCTCCTTTTCCTCCCCGGAGTGTCAGGACGCTGTGACAAAGCTGGGCTGTAATGAGGCACATTATCCCCGTGGTTGGAGGTGGATGTGTTTTTAATGGCTTGTCTATTCTCCGTCAGTCATGTGCTGAGATAGAATAGTGGGATAGATCTGCATGGATGTGAGAAGAGAATATGGCTCTCAAAGTGGAGACATTTTCATGCTGGGAAAGGAATTTTCTAGGGCATGCTTCGTTTGGGAAGCAAAATTAAGAAATCTCCACATTCTTGCTGTAGAAAGACCCTGTAGAAAGGTCCTGTGTCCCTGGCTTGGTCATTTCCAGAATCTAATTAAAATGAATGTTGGTAGAGGAGTGCTTTCCTTTTCTTACAAGGCTGTTTCAGTGTTCACTTCAGTTGCATCATTTATCCAACACCCCAGTCGAGGTTGCAGGAGGAGAACAAGAAAAGGTTACTGAATCTTGGCTTTGCCTCAGTTTTTTGGAGACCCTTTCATAGGTCCTGGTTCAGAACATGAGAACCACTCTTCCTTCACCCTCCAAAATCTGCCTGGASCACAGCACTTCTTGCAGAGTGAATTCAAGATATCTAATCGTGAACGCCAAAAATTCTGTAAGGAAATGGTGGCCATCTATTTCTCGGAAAATTTTTCCAGAAATCATCATGGAATGCTAAGTCTCGTGCCTAAATTCATCTGGAAGGTGGGAAGGAGTGAGGTGGGGAAGAATAGAGTGGTGTGTGCTCAGATGATGGGGTAGAGAAAACAGAGTGTTTTATCTCCCATTAAGTTTCAAGGCTTTGAGCTGCCTTCAGGACTCTCCTAGTAAAGCACTGCAGTCCTGAGGAGACCCTGACACTGCTGGCAGAGTTTTGTACGCTTATCCTTCCTTTTCCTGAAGTCTTTTTCCATTGGGCTTAGCCAACGGATATCATATGCTAAGGTCATTTGTGTTGTAGCAGTGTGTGCGGATAATTATGGAGAGATTTAATCAGGCTCTAAGATTGGTAGACTGTGGCCAGGGGCAAGTAACATTGGAGTAAAGTTTAGATGCCTAGTGAGGAAATGACAGGATGGTCCCATTCCATGTGTGTTAATTCCTGTGTGGGTTTTGTATGTCTGTGGGGCTCTGGCTCATCTGTCTCTGGGGATGAAAGGGTGAAGCACATGTGTCTTTGTGGTGGGCTTCCTTTTTGATGTAGATCTCAGCTTTGCTTTGTTCTATTTCGTACAGAGGTGTTCGTGTGCATGATGTGCCATAAGCTGCTGTGTCAGATACTGGGTTTTCTGCTTTCAGGAGTGCCCTTTTTTTCAGTTTCTCAATTTATTTCTCTCTCTCTGTGTCTACACACATTGCTTTGTGTGTTGTGTTTTCCCTGGGGCTCTGGTAGTATGTTGGTAGCATGGGATGCATATGACCAATTTTATGGCTGTTTAAGCAGCAGTGAGTGTTTTGACCTTTTCATGTGTCTCCATGAGGTTTGTGTGATGAGGTCTGGAGATTTCTGCCAGCACAGCTCTGCCTTTTAAGGGTCTGACTTAAATGGAGGAGCTGGGTTGGCACAAGCCCCTGGTGCAGATTCAGTGTAGTGGCAGAACTGCCTTTTTTATGCTCTGCCTTTTTTTTTTTTAATCCCCTTTTCCTTTTTTTTCCTTGGCGTGGTTTTAAAGCTTTGCTACAAGGCGTAGCTCTTCGTAGATATTTCATTCCCAGTGCATATTTCTCTGTACATCAGTATCTGTTGTGCATATCCATCCATCTGTACCGGGAGATGGATGTGTAGATGCAGATATCTCATCTCTCGGTCAGCTGGGTTGGTTGAACAAGACTCCTGTAGCCTGGTCTTGCCACTTCCAGAAGAAGCTTTTGTCTAGATCTGTGTGAAGTCAGCAAAGGGCCTTACCCAAAAACTAGAAGGAGTTGTGACAGCTGGAGCCCCCACTAGAGCAGGAACCATAAAGGCCTCAGTCACTTTCCTTACCCTCTTTTAAAATTTTGATTTTTATATCCTCCTTGTTCATGCTTGGATGGGTAATTGACCTCCCATAAAGTCTTTCACCTTCCTGCCACTTCTCAAAGCTCTTTCTTTTTTTGAGCCATGTAACTTCTCCATTTTACTTACTTTGTGTCCTTCACTGGGACACAGGGTTTTCCACCTTCTCATGCAGGGTTTGTTCTGCTTTGCTTTCTCTCTGCACCAACACAGCTTTTACATGTGTGGGTGTCCTGTTTCCCTACCTGCCTCATCTCATCCACCATTACTGGTGTGAAGCACAACCATTACATTCTGGGGTATTTCTAGAAATTCAAAATGTGTATAACCTGGCAGGGTTGCAAAACAGGGCCCTAGAAATCCACCATCAGTGCCAAAGCCTTTTTCTTGGGCTCAGCTGCCGGTGCCCGGATCCTATGGGATCGATGTGGCCTCGGTGTGTGTGTGGCGCTGCCTCTCCGCTGCCGTGTGACAGACAGCTCCCTGCTTGCTTCACATCGGGATGCTCCCCTCGCACGGAATTAGTTCAGACGCAGCCCTGAAGGCTTTGTTGGTTGCTATTTCCAGAAAAGGAGGGTGGGTTTGACTCTGTCTTTTGAACCCTTTTTCTCCAATCCCGAACCAAGCGATGTCTGACGGCACTTCCCAGGTTCCCTGCGTGTGTGCTGCGAGCAGGACTGGCTGTGAGCAGGGCCTGGGAGAGCCAGAGCTGTCCTTGCACACGTGTGAGCACACCCACACACCCAGCGCTGCCGTGTTCCCACGGTTCAAGTCCCAGCAGCACTTCTATGAAGTAGCTGGAAGCCAGAAGCAGCATTCTGGGTACTGACACACAAATGAGCACATGAGGCCTCCCACTTTATTTCACAATGCCTCCCAACCCAGCGCTGCCACAACATGCAGCTCGCTCAGCTGGAGGAAGGTTTAGCCAGGTCAAGTGTGCAGCCGAATCAAAGAACCCAAAGTGCCGTGAGTGGAACAGCACAGTGCTGGCACAGCTGGAAGGAGGCTGTGGGCTTTTAGGTGCTGCCCSGTGGTTGCTCTGCTGTGCTTTATGGCCACCTAAAAGGCTGCAGGAGTAGAGCTGGAATGTGTATCTTATCCTAAAGTCCTGCCTCCTGGCACTAGGAACCTTTATTTGTTAATAGGGTATATCCTATAGTGGGTGTAGTAGAGAGATTCTGAGTTTATTCACTGGCAGTGATGTTCAGATTGCAGGATGGATTTATTCTTCTTGGTACAAACTGACATGATGAATACTGTTGCAAAATTTTTGCCCGAGAACYGAGGGTTCAGTTGCTTTCCCATGGAATATTGAAGTCATGTGTCTTTTTACCTGATGTTCAAGAACTGTTTTAGAGATTCCATAATAAAAATTTAGAAGTCCCTAAAACAAAGATGTTGACGTCTTGGGGCAGCAGTTTAGTTCGGAAGCCTTTTACAGCTTAAAAGTTGAACTTCAAAAGCAATACCAGCTTGAGTGAAATCCCATGTACCTGAGGAGATATCAGTGTTTAAGCAAACATCAGCAGTTTTTCCCAAGCGTGCAAACAGTTTTACAGATGTTGTAGATCAAGAACAAAGCAGCAGGTACGTGCATGTGTGTTGGACAAAGACTATGCTGTGAATGATCTAATGGTGTTGAGTCAACCGTGGCGCTCTCTTGCTCCAGAAGAGTTCCTAAGTTCCTGAAGTCAGTTCTCTTGAATTAGGGAGGGAATTATATGCAATCTCTGCTTTTGAAAAGCACTGCCTAAAATATTTAAACCTCTGCCTCTCCCTTCATTGTCTGGGCTGTCTCGCTTGCCTCTCCATTTCTGTGGTTTCGGGCTTGGGCGTGTGTTCTGCCCAAACAGTAGCGCGCTTTGAAGATGCGTGTAAACACCGCTTATTTTTTGGATGTGCTGGGAGCCCGACACCTGGTCCCTGCCAGGCTCCGAGCCCGGTTATCGCTGGCTGGGGCTGGCTGACCCGGGAGGGTGTGTTTGCACTTGCTGAGAGGCGCCTTTGGAGCGGTGTTGTAAACGCATCTGGAGGCGTCTGCGCGAGGCTGCTCCGAGCGTGTCCGGGCAGCGCAGCAGCTCCGGCGGGGCTGGAGCCTCTCCTTCCTTATCTGCACCACCGGCGCTGCCGGAGCTGGGGGGCTCCGGGGCACGGCCACGTGCCCTGGGGACCTACAGAGATGCGCTGTCCGGTCTCACTGAAAGCTCTCGTTGTGTTCGTCTACTGGCAGAGTAATTTCGCCGAAGCGAGGGGTTTGAATGTACCGAGTGCAGTAAGGAGTGGGCTGGCTCTTACTGGGGGTAACTGGTGATTGAACTCACATTGCTGGCTCAGCTGGCCAGACTGCTTTGCCATCACGTGAAGAGCTGTGTCTCCATGTGTGCAGTACTTAAGATGCAGAATTATTTTTTTTTTTTGCCTTGGTTTGGTTGTTTTGGTTTTATTTGAAAGCACACTTTGGACTTGACACTGTAATTCTTATTAAAGAGGGAACCCTCATGGAAGAGTTACTCTAAATCCAATACGGGGTTCTTGGAAAAAAATTGAACAAAAATGACTTATACTGGATTGTGGAGAATCTATTGATAGAATCCTGTCGATTACTAGGCTGATCTATTTTAGCTGAGTGGCCGTAGAGCACTTAATTCAAATTGATCATCACATACAGAAAGCATTACTTGAAAATATAGGAATATAGTGTGTTGTATTTTGAAATGTGTCAATTAGACTGTGTGTGTTAATTATACATTTTATTAGATAATAATCTACTGTGTTTGCGTATGTATTGCGACTCTGGGTAATGTGTAATATGAATTAATAAATCAGCACCAATTTTTTAATGATATTCCACTCTCTGTCTCAAATACAGCCAATGTATGTTCTTGGAAAATAATTTCACATAAGTTTGCTCTGAAAAGATGTGCTCTGATCCCTTCCTCATTTACACCTCGTGCAGTCTTGGATGTCTCACATTTCATTGTCAGCACAGACATTCAAACTCAGATCCTTACTGAAATCACCTGCTCCATATCTTCTGGAACACAGGAGGTTAAGCTGAAGGTTTGGGGCCTTGGGGCCGGTTCTACAGCTCCCACTCAAGCAATCAGCCCATAGTAATTGGAACCAGTTCACCCACAAACCACAGAAGACTCGTGTGTATCAGACTCCTTCCTGTGTGTTGACTGGCAGTGCTGGCAGCCAGAGACCAGGGACAGACTGAACCAGGATGTGCCAGTGTTGAGGCACAGTGGCTTCACTACGTTTATGGCCTCAGCTGGCATTTACAGGACTGTGCTGAGTCTGAGACCCTGTAGTTCTGCTGCTGCAGTGTTTTCATTTACAAGGATTTGGGTTAATAGACATTTGATGCTCTGATCCTGATGGATCTCACTGAATGGGGCAACTGGGAGCTGGCTTCAGACTGGAATGATTTTGTCTGCTGCTCACTACATGCAAGATTGGGTTTGACGATTGCGTTAGAGATCGAACAGGGTCGGTTCTTCTGAAGATTTGTCAGTTATTATTTTTTTATTTTGTTTTGTTTACCAGTGAAGGAATATGTCTAAGGTTGGGATAAGGGCCTGCCTTTTTTTCTTATGCAGATTCAAGGACTGTAAGCTTGGCCTCAGAGTTGGATCAGGTGCAGTTGGTTGAGCTTTCCTTGGTGTTGGGAAATCCTGCTGGCTGATAGAGATTGGCCCCTCTGCACTGAGATAATGATTTTGCTTTGACTTTTGGTTGGATGAGGTGACAGAAACACTGATGCTAATTCGAGCTCTGATCCTGTCAGTGTGTGATGGACAGAGCTCTTGTGGAAGCCAGTGGGAATTCCCATGTGTGGAGCTTTTATCGTCGCCTCCATCTATGGTTTGGTCGCTATCACATAAAATTAGGCTCCTCCAAGCAGTAGATTCTTATTAACACAACCTGATAAGCTGCACAGACATATGTTCTGTGAAATGGGACAGGTCCTGCCACCCTTCCTCGAGTTAAGCAGTCTTGTTTTAACAGTCCTGTGTGAAGAGTCGGGGAAAATGTACATGAGGCTGGAGATTGTGTGTGTGTGTAAAAATTGCAGCATCATTCTGTATGCTGGAGGTAAACAGCAAAGGAGCTAATCAATAACCTGGGTTCTGGCTTTGTTGTTTATTGATTTATGTACAGTTACCTTTGCACATGCTTTGTAGAAAATCAGACTTTTATGTTTGGTTTTCTGTTGTTTTTTCTTCTTTCTGAAAAAAAAAAAATGGAAACTGTTTCTCTTCTGGTATAAGAATCAGTGCCACTGGAAGCACAAGGACTGCTTAGGCTTTAAGGATTAAAAGGCAGCAGCAACATCAGCAAGATAAGGTAGAGCCTGGTGCTTGTCTTTTSCTAGGGAAGATTTCAGTGATGGGTTGGGAGGACGTGGTACCCTGTGCTTTGTTCCTCGCCCGCCGTTCCCTCAGTGGTATCGTTTTATAGAATAAGGTCATTGACTTGGATTGCTTCTTGGTTTCTCAACCCTTTTCACCAGCCAGTTTGTGTAATGTCTGTCTGAAACATTGAGTAAGGGCATTGAAATAGCAGACAGGATATCAAGTGTTCGGAAGTCTGGGTTAAGTATAACAGACAGTTCTGGCTGGTGAAAGGGGAGCAGCCCCTGGAGCTCGCTYGCAGCTCAGTCTCTGTGGAAACAGCAGACTCGGGGCTCTGCATCCCTGTTCCAGCTTTTCCCCTCTGTTCCCTCCACACCCATATAATTAATCGTGTGTGGGTGCACCTCTTTTCTAGATATGCCTTCCTTGTTTCTTAGTGGCACAGAATTGTATGTAATAATGTCTCTTTCTAAGGATTACATAAGTTGAAGATGATTTCTCCACTGGGAGAATTACGCAAGTTTAAACTGAAATGTATTTAGAAAGCTTTTATGTGTGTGTTTTCTGACTCGCAATGCAGAGGGTGATTTATTTGCATCCTTAATTGAACAACATCTGTTAGGGTTGGAAGAAAAACCATTTCATGTCTTTTCAGTGTCATATCCTGCATTTTTATGAAGTCCTCTATCCCCTCCACTTCCCACATTACCTGTGATACAGGTGCTGATTCTTGCCYGGGTAGATCAGCTGGGCACTCAGCTGATGGGATGTTCTTCTGGGCTTTGCAAAATTGTTGATGCATATCAGCAGTGTTGTTTCGTTTCAGTTGTTGGATTTCACAGGATCACACAATCATTGAGGTTGGAAAAGACCCCTGAGATCATCGAGTCCATGCTTTGATCCATCACCACCTCGTCTGCTAGACCAGACCACTGAGTGCTGTATAAGAAGTCGTTGCTTTATTACCGTTAAAAAGTCTAAAATAGCTCTGTAATGCTGCTCTTGATATTCTTTGACCATTTAATAAGAAAGTTCCTGCTGCCCTTCAGCAAAATCAAGGTTTGTGTCCCAGGAGAAGAAAGCACTGCAGTCAGGAGCGTTTCTTGAAYTTGAAGAGGCCGAAAGAACTTCTTGTTTCAATGTGAATTTCTTTGTGTGAGGCTCTTTGTGTGACCATGTCCTGCCACCTGTACCCATCCCAGAGGGTGCACAGGTCTGGAGAGCTGTTCCTTTTCTTTCCATGCCTGTGTAATACTGGAGTTCTGCCTGCCTGGCACTGCACACATGATGCTGGTAGCTGCTGTTTTCGGGATTGAGCTCAGAAAATTAATTCTGCTGAGTAATAAAAAATACAAGTTGCACAGGCATTCTGCTGCTTCCTGAGACAGAGGTTGTACTAGTACCAATTAGAAGCACTGAATTATTTTAAATAATTAAAAAACTGAGTATTAAATTTTTCTAGGTTCTATATTTTTTCACCCAACAAAATCCTCAAGATTGTTCAGGTTTACCTATTCGTAGCAGTAAGATAAGTTTTATAGCTTTAATACAGAGTAATGGACTAAAAAGGCACAAAATRCACAATATTAAGGCTAAAATATGGTTTGATTTCAGTAACTTTCATTGTAATGGATTTCAGATTTGCGCTTTTGTTATTAAGGATGATATGTTAAACATGCTTTTCTGAAGTACCATCATTCCACAGYTGGAAAAACTTACCTGAGTTGAAAGACAACTGAGTGTCATTCAAAAAAAAAAAAAAATTGCCATTCTTAACTCCCCACTGGCAGTTCCAGTTTATTCAGTGGATTATCTCACCAATGCTGGTATAATTTAGAAATGTTCCTTTGAAATAACTGTATTTAGAGTGGTGCAGAGCTGCTGGGAGAAGTAAATCAGCCTCAGAGGGGCACAGACKCCAGCATCAGGTCTATAATTGATATTTCTTTGTTCCCATTCAGTCACTAATAAGAAACATGCCATGCAATGAGTYCTTGCACTAATATAGCCGAAGATTTCGTTTTGTTTGGCGTTTTGCCCTTTTTTTTGCCACAACAGTGTAGTTTTTTGTAAAACCAGTGGAGCCGAATAACCTTTGGGCCATATTCAGYTGCAGACAGTGATAGGAGTGAAGTGCTCTATTTTACTATCAGTGAATATGCAGAACTACTACTCAAAGGCCTTGGCTCTTGCAGCCTGCAGATTTGGTGTTCCTTTTGTAAAAACTTGATTTCTAGAAACATTTCTGTGAAATTTTTTTTTTATAATGGGTTAATTGATCCTTCTTTTGCCYTGTTGATTCTAGAGCAAAGGCAGTGTGTTGAAGACTACTGAGTTCTGAAGGAGGAAAAAATTAAATTATGTTTTTATTATATAAAATTGTGAATACAAAATAAAAATACATTAGTGATTTKGAGGGAAAAAAGGAGTAGAGGGAGTTGGCAGTACCTTAACTATTAACTGCTATTTGCTTGTATTTGTTGTATGACTTGCTTCATTATTTGTAGCATTAACTTATTCATGTGTCTTTTAAGTAAATTTGGTCTTTTTACAGTTTTTTAGCAATTAACCTAGCCGTGATGAGGCTTGAAAGAATATCATCTGCACACCTGTTTAATATTAAAGATGAGGCATTCAGTGCTTTGTGGCTTTAGCTTGAAATTCAAGTTGCTTTGAGTCATCCCTTTAGTCTTTTGTTTGGGTGGAAAAAAGGAGTGGCAGCAAAGGGCCTGCAGCTAAGAAATGAAAGAGTTGAATTAGGTTTTAGAAATGTTAGTCTTGGCATTTGGGCCATTTGCATTTGTAGAGATCGTCACGCTTCGCTTTAGTTGGGGTTGAGCAGTTCGGAGCTTGGGATGGAGAATGTTCCACATCTCTGTCCCGGTTACTCCACACGGGCACTGGGAGAGTGGGGAGGAGCTGGACTGGGAGCTGTGAGCTCACATTTCCACCAGAGTCCCTCATGGGGAGTACTGYCCCACCTGTACTTCTGTGCTGTGGTGCACGACTGACTGTGACCCARAGGACACCCCACTCCTAAAACACAGACGGAGTCCCTGGGACAGGAACTGCTATGGAAGAATCTCAGTGTTCTCTTAGTTTCACTTGGTTGGGGTTATTCTGTGAAGCTTCAGCAGTTAAGTGTAGCTACAGGAGAAGCTACAGTGATGCACAGGGGACGGCGTGTGGGGAGGTTCCAGCAGGAACATCTTCCCTGGAGTCCTCGCTGAGGAGTGTGCGAACAGCCCAAGCTCGTGTGCCATCGCTGCACTGCTTTGGTGCATGGACTTCCACTGGTGGATTCATGATGAGCTTTAACTCCTGCCATTAGGGACAAGAGAGAATATTCTGAATGTCTCTGTGGTCCAGACCTTGAGGGTCTTTACTCAATTCGTGTGGCCTGGGATGCAGCCAGGATAGTCCATGTGGCATCAGTGCAGTGGTGCTGTCAGGGAAACCCTGCCAGGGACTGATGCAGGGAAAGGGAAGACATCAGAGCTTCCCTGCCCCAGACCCTGCCATGGAACTCCAATTGCCCCAGTGCCTCACTCCAGACTCTGTGGTTTGACTCCCGTGAGGTCACTGGACTTAGCCCAGATTTATTAAAATGTGTCTTAAAGTGGAAATCACTCCCAAATGTGGCCAGGTTTTCCTCATTGACAATAATTTGAGGGCCAAATCCTGCTGAGATTTTATAAGGGAAAATTTGAGTAATTGGTGGGATTTCAGTGGACATTTCCTTTTCAGAAGTCTATTTCAACATCTGAATTCTACTCTTACAAATTTACATGCAAATTCATAATTTAGGTTTCTAAAAAATTTATCAAATTTGCCCTCATTAGCYGGACTAATTTATTGGTGCAGTTTTCTGTTATTATAACTTGATTTGATTTCAGTAGAGTCACACAAAACTCCATATATTCCTYTGTTTCTAAGAGGGATGCTCATTCATGTGCTTGTAAAAAGAGCAGCTGGATSCCATCTTGGCAGATGTGAAACCCTTATATTGAAGTTGCTGTATTTTTTGTATGTGGGCTTTTTTTCTTGAAAAAGTCTCTATTAATTAGATTCCCCCTCACTTTTGAACTTTTTTGCTCCCTCAGCCAAAATCAGAATCCCCTGTGACATCAGAGTTAACTGTTGTAGACAATTTGATGTCACAAAGTGAGKGTTAGGTCTCAGGGAAGAGAAATATAGAGACACATGGATCCTGTTTCAAACCAGTTTTTTAACTAAGAAGAGGTTGCTTGGTTTTTGTTTTCATTTTAAAAACAGACACAAATTTTGCCTCAGTTTATCATGGCAAAGTAACAATCGAGTTGGTCCAAACTCACCCTCAGTCATCGTGTAGAGGCTTCTCCAATCTGTGATTTCTGCTTGGGCAGGGGAGAGCTGCAGCTCTGGCCTGTGTCACTGTGGGGCCAAAAGTGAATTGCAGCCCTGGAAAATTTGGTTAAAGACCAGCAGGGCAGAGCCATGTCCCGAAGGAGAAGTTTGCAGAAGTAAATTGATAATTACCAGCTCCGTTGCTCCTCTTCCTGCTGGTTTGGACACACTTGGTAGTGCTTCTTTTTCTTCTTTTCTGGGGGGCGGGGGGGGGTGTGGTGGTGTTTTTGTTTTTAGGTTTGTTGATTTGGGTTTTTTTCTCCAAGCTCCTTCTCTAGGCTCTGTGCCCGAGTGCATCTCGGGATTTCCCTTTTGCTGAATGAGCTGCTTGTTTGAGAGGGAGGAAGTAAGGTCCCTTCTGGATTAGGAAGGAATGGGGGTGGAGGGTGGGGAGATGTCCTGTTTCATATGCAAAGCACACTGAACTGAAAAAACCCCACATGAAAACCTTTTAACAAAACCATCCATGTCACAGACTGGCAGAGCAGCTGCTGGCTTTGTTAGGGAGAATATTAATGTTTCAAAGACTTACAGAACGCTTTAAAAATGAGATAAAGAATGATTTATTTTTTTTTAAGCTACAAGCTGAGGTAAAAAAATATCTCCCTATCAATATTTGTGAATGGAATGTGCAATCAACTGATGTGACACCAACTTCCACACCAAAGTTGTGAGATGTTATGATCTATGCTCTTCTTTTGGAGACTGGAATGCCAGAATGGCCCTGATTCTTCAGGTGCTCACGTGTACATTGGTGTGAGAACTCTCACTTGAAAAGCAGATTATTGAAAGGAACTCCTAGAACCGTTTTTTAACGGTGTGGGGAGGTTGTGTTTGTGACTCTTGAGTCTTTACCCACTTAAAAAAAAGCTTCATCTGACCTCCTTGGAGCAGGGCTTTCCTGCCAGGCTGGATTCATCCTGCACTCTTTGGGTCATTTGGGAATGATGGGAATGGCAGATAATTGCATGTTTTCCTTGACTCTRGTTGATCTTAGAGTCAAAGTGTTTATTCCCTGCTACAGGTCTGAAAGTTTGCTCAAACCTTGCTTTAAATTCACACTAAGTTTAGTGGCAGAGAGGGACAGACATTGATATTTTTTCTCCTCCYGTTGTTGAAATGAAGATATTGGGGTTTTCCAAGTCGAAATGGGTTCTCTTGGATGCAAACCCATTTTTTAGAGTAACTGGGAGCTGTATAGATAAGCAGACGGTGATTATGGGTTAAAGTAGGGAGATAGCACATACATAAAATATTTGCTGTGGTTCTGAATATTACAACTGGAGTAGTAACTGATTGCAGTGAGTTCTGTTCTAGTGTTCCTCACAAAACCGTGTTGAAAATCTCTGTCAAAAATTTCTATTTCATTCAGAAACTGGCATTGTTTTTTTCTTATAACTTAGTTTATGTTACTGAGCTGCCTTCCTGCACAAGGAAGTGCTTGTGTAATGCCCAAGCCATTCCCATTCCTCACTGAATGATATGCAAATCTAGTCAATTAAGCAGGGGGGATTTAATTAGCAGTTTAAGTTCATGTGTGAAGTGTCTTGCCTTAATTACTTAACAGTTTTGTTGCAAATTTGCTAGGGTTTTTTTTTTTTTTCCCACAGAACTATCAAAACTGTGATTATATTTATTTATTTATTTTATTTTTTTGGTAACATTTTCAAATCCTGAGCATTGTCCAGTGGCTTTAACCTCTGTGTGCGTGTGTCCCCCTCTTTCTACAGCGCTTTTCAAAACTAGGTGGGACCAAACAAAACCATGGTTATTGTCTCAGAGTAGAACAACACATAAAGAAAAAAATTAAGGAATTTTAGAGTGAAAAGCCATTTATTTGTTATTTTTTGTAGCTAGATGACACCATTGTAGTAGTATCAGTAGCAGCCTCATGTGGTTGTCATGATTATGTTAAATGTTGGCTTTTGTTTTGTGTTCTGTCTGGCCAAGGTGCTTTTCTCCAGCCTTGCAGAACCTCAGGCTGTGGCTGTCGGGGACGTTGCAGTGCTGCAGGTAACTCAGAATTAATGCAAACAAGACTTTTGGTGCTGATACCAGACCTGGTGGGGTTTTATTTCACATCTTCTCCTGTGGAATACCTGGGCACGTGAGGGTGGCACCAGGACTTGGGGGATGTGCAGGTCCCTGCACCAGAGGGTCCCTTAGGGGTGGATGCTGTGGCTTTCTGACCCAAGGGTTTGATTGCAGCCTGATCCAGGCTGTGATGGAGCCATCCTGAACTCTGATCCCTTGAAGAGCCTTTCTTGACAGACTGGAGGTGTCCATCTGTTTGTGTCTTGTGGCAGTGTGCYAGTTGTGGTTCCTTTTACTGCTCCTTGGCTCCAGTTTTGGATCAGTGATGGGCGTGCACAGAGAGGCTGGCAAGGAGCAGGAACAGCATTTTCATGTCCAGGGCACTGCACCAGATTTACAGGTGTCACCCATTGATTGTTTTAAAGGGTCTGTTCTTTAGGATTGACATAACTTTTTGATTTCCCGTCAGTACATTCTGAAAGTTTGCTTATTTGTCTTTCACAATGCACAGTCTGCCTTTAACTATTCAGTGTAGTTGATGGTGTAGTAGTGACATCCTCAGTTTAAAGTGGGGTTCCTACCAAGCAGGAGTTTGAAACACGTGGATAGGAAAATACTGCATTAGTTCTAGTGGCTAATTCTCACATCTGGGCATCTTTAGAGAACAGATTTTAAATAATTCAGTGCACAGATTGAATTGTCTGCAGTAGGAACGTTGTTAGAATCGCTTCAGTCAGCAGACATCCAGTCTGGGCAAAAGGCTGGAGTGCTCATGTTTCCTTCAGGTCCTTGGGTTAAAGGATCCTGTTTAAAGATTTACTGTAGCACCCTATGATGGGAAATTCACCCTATTAATAATTCTTCTTAGGAAGACAGAAGAAACATTTCTGAACCAGAACTCCTCATTTCACGTAACAACTTTTTGTAATTTGCTTTTGCGAAACAAAGCGATCAAAAAGAAAGAATAAAACCACTACACTTCTTAGAAGCAGGAACTCAAATCCTGAGTTACCTCCACCAGCCCAACCCCCAGTATTAGTGGAAGTGTGTAATACAAAGCACTTCTCCCTCTCCACATGCTTGTTTCATATCAGCTTGTTCAGGTCTTACTTCCTAAGCACAATGTAAGGGGCTCAAGAAAGCAAAAGTTACCAAAAACCATGGAGTGACCTGACCTGTTTGGTTTCCAAATAGAGGTGTAAATGCTGTGATTCAGAATTTTAATTTCACTTCTAAATTTCGTACCACTTCTAAAAACGGAATAATATTAAATATCCACTTTTAATGGGATGCGTTCATTCCTTCATTTTTTTCCCTGTGCTTTCCCAAGCTACGTTCTGGAGGCATTTTCTGCAAATTTATTATTATTACTAATCTTATTAAGACCCTGCATTGGTACCAGGATATTTTTAAAGAGAATTTCTTTCCAGTTCAGCCAGGGCAACCCCTTTTGTTGAACCTTCTTTTGGATAGTGTTCCCATGTGCTGCAAAGGCGCTGACACATGACCTCGTTACACACAGAAAATCCTAAATGTCCTGCCCCTTGCCAAACCTATCACAAAACTACCCATCACCCCCTTTTCAGGATCCCAGATGGTAAATAGCAGCAGGAGGTGAAAGGGGAGCTTTGTCTCCATTCTGAGGCCTGTTTTAAGTATTCTGTGTCTGTCTGTATCCCTCTGCTTTTCCCACTCTGCCCATAAATTAGCAAGCCAGCTTTTCTGACGAGGGAAGACAAAATGTCCATAAACTGCAGTAACATCACCTACTCAAGAGAACGTTTTTGAACAGTTGCATTTCTTTAATTGTGATCTCTCTTCGTTTTGGTAGAACCACTGCCTGCCCTGCCCGCTGCAGCACTGAGGGAAAGGCAGCTTTTCCCAAATACCAGGCTGCAGTTTATAATCTCTGTGCCACATTGGAGTTTACCTACAAACAAAAACCTCAAACTCAAAAAAGAAAACCCTACAAAGATCTGCTTGTCTGGCTCCAGTGCATTTACAAAGCCAAAGTGGCAGGAGGAGCAGCAGTTCTTGCTGGATGGGGAGTGCTGGGAGCAGCTGGGAGCTGAGTTAGGAGGGGATTTCTTAGGCAGGCAGGGAGAGGAGCAGGGATATGGGCAGTGGATTCAGCAGCAAATCTGGGACCATTTTGAGAAGCTGTGGGGAGGCACCAAGCAGGATATTGTCTCTGCACACTTCCCATGGAGTTCCCCTCGCTGGCAACAATTTCCTGTCCCTCAGTGCAGGAAAGATGATGTTGACTTTTGTGCAGGAGGGGATTGTGTGGTGTGAGCTGTGCTGGTGGTGCCTCTGGAACAGCCTGGGCAGGATCTGTGTGTGGAGGCAGTAGCAGGGTGCTCGCCGTGGGGTTGGGCTGGCAGGGGTGAAGGACATGTGGAGTTCTCACATGAGCATCTCTAAAAGCCACGTATTGAACCGACCTAAACACACAAGAATAGGAGACTTGGTGATTTTTGTGCCCTGCTCTGTAAAGGTTTCACACTGTGTGGCTCCAGTGGCTTCTGCTCAGTAACACTGATTTATGCTGCCCGAGTACATGTCCTTGTTTGTTGGCACAGGTTGTTTGTTTTTCCTTAATTGAGATACTGCATTCTCCTTCTTCTCCGTTATAATTCCCAAACCACTCTGCATTCATCCTGAAMCTGGAATCTGGCAGCTTTGTCAGTCTGAGATTAGTCTTTGCTCTGACCTGGGCTGTAGCTGAAGTAATGACTTTCCAGTTTCAGTTGACTGGAAATCAGAGACTGGTGAACTGAAATACTGAAGGCTTAATGAATTCCCTGGATTCCCTGGTGGTTTTTTGGTACATCTTTATTTTAAACTGTTGAATATTAATAAGGAAAGGGGAGTGGGAGCGCAAGGCCTGTTTACTGTCTAATACTTGAAAGGGATATTCTCTTTTATTTGTTTGTTTCATTTTATGYTACAAATATTGTTGTAGAAATCCTGTGTGTTTGCCAAGTTCCTACCTAGCCTTTGGATGCCAAGTTGTTGTCAGCTGGGAAGCTGCTGGGAGGGATTTAAAGCAATATTACCTCTTTTGCAAATGTGGCTCTCAAACCAAGAGTGAATCCACCTTTAAACATTTTTTAATGAGCCTTCATTTTAAATTATGAGAAGAATTATGAAGAAGAGAGAGAAGAGCTCATGTCATTTGCTCCTTTTTTTCTGTGTAAGATTACTCTGCTTTCCACATTGTAAGTTAATTAGCAAAGGTTTTTTCCTCCTCTGAGATCTGTGTTTCTCCTGACCTGTAATTCTATGTATAGTCATCAAGTAAACTAGATCTGATGGGCTCAGTTCTGACATGTTGTGTTTTGACAGCACATTTTGTTCATACTGACTCAATACTTTTGAAGCTGTAGTTGCTTGGTCACTTTAATTTGACATATACTTAGTTGCTGCCAAAAATCCTTTTGGCTTCTGCCCTAACACCAGCCTACTGTTCCTGTCACCTTCTTTGACTGTCACTGGTGCTTTTATGGCTGCACAATGTGCAACAACTCACCAGGGAATCAATCTGCTTGAAAATTAGTCGTTATATAAGGGAGAGTCACAAAAATTAACTGAACAAATGTGCTGTTGAGTGCACAGCAAAGGCACATTGGGGTCGGTTGGTTTGTTCACTGGGGGTTGTGTGTTACTCTTTGAGATTGCCAAAGGTGTTAGAGTTTCACTTAAAAGTATGGTGTTCATGTTGATGGTTTATCCTTTATCCTAAACCCAAAAAACATAAATAACAGACCAACAATGGTGGGAGTGAGAGTTAGAATCAAATAGTACTTCCCTAAATACGTCTGTCATTTGTTAAACTTCCATGTATTAGATATGTCTGCTAAACCTTGGGTCAGTATCTTTAACACCTTATTAGGCTGATGCTCTAAACCATGAGCTTCTGGGAATGCATTTTTCAATTTTTTTAGAAAGGCTTTTGATGGATGAAGCTGTAAAATGAATAGAAATAGTGTCTCCCTCTTCCTTTTTCCTCCTACTCAACGCTCACACACAGTCAGCCCTGGGGTCTTTTCTTTCTGTGTGGTTGGCAGAACAGAGGAAAAGAGAGAGAGCAGGAGACTGTCTGGGCCCCTGGTGCTGTCAGGAGAAGAATAGCCGTGCTGTTACCGCTAAATCCAAAGGGACAGCCTGGGATGTGTGTGTGCAGCAGCCAGCGGGCTGAATTAGTGCCATTTAGGCACTGCTAAGAGGCTAATTGAGTCACTGGTACTTGCTGATTAAACCAGCAAATCCAATAATGTATGGATGTGCATGTTTGGGTTTGGTTCTGTGCTCTGTGGAAAATAGGCATGCCGGGTTTGCTGTAACCCCTTCCGCTTTGGGCAAGTTACTCAGTAGCTTAAGGAATATCAAAATGTCAAAATGAATGTTTTGGRGGGAGCTGCCTGTATTCCATTCTCTTCCTCCTCCTCTGTGCAGTGGGATGGGATGAGAAGGCATTAGAACAGTTCCATTACCAATGGCTGAACTCCCCCAGTTTTAAAAACGCTGCCTTAAGTGAGCCCTTGGTTTAATGTGGGGTAATCCGAATCGGGAGGTGACAGAAGGTAAAGAACTGAAGCCATCCACGGTGGGTGATACACCCGTGCCACGTGGGGATGACAAACAAAGCCTGTGTTGGAATTTTGGCTGGCAAGTATCTCCAACCACCCCACCTTCTCAGAGGTGTGTTAGTAATGCACAGGTGGTGCTGGCACTATATAATAATGAGGATTATCATGTGGGTAAAGAGAATTCTTGTTTTCAGTGGGTTACAAGAGGGGGCTCATCGAGAGTCTGTAAAGCTAACCTAAACTTTAATACACCCTTGCAATATATTTTCATTGTCACTCCTGAAATGTGCCCACAGGCAGGCCCTGCTTCACTTTTGCTCACAGTGGTTGTTACAATGATTGTGGCTTGATTGACTCCAGCAGAATTATTCCTAATTTACAGCACTCTGACTGGAGAGCAGAATTAGATTCTTGTGTTTTCCTTTGAAGTATGCAGAGCTCTCAGGGAGGCTGTTGTGCTGAGGGCATATTGCTTTCAGTGATTCTTTTAAATTTCGTTTTTAACATTTAAGAAGAATAAGAYGCCTCTCAATCTAAACCAGAAGGACTTGTATGAAAAAATAGTGAGACTCAGAGGCGAATGGTGGGTTCAGAACCTTGTGAGTCACTGCGGGGAGATTGACAGTTTGGGAACATGAACGCGGAGGAGTGAGGATGGGATGCTCAGGGGCTGATGAGATAAGGGAGTCTATGGAGTGGCAGCACAGGGGTCAGCAGCAGCGTGCATCTCATTCCAGAGTTAAACTCAGGCATTGGGAAATGGCATTCCTTGATGGCAAACACAATCTGACAGTTCTCAGCTAGCTACAGTATTCACCTCCTCCTCCTCCCCCCAACTGCGGAGCAGTGGGTGCTTGGGAGATCGTGTCTGTTCTTGCCTTCAAAGCGGCAACAAGAAAATATTTAAAGCCACAAGCACACCTTGGAGGCTGCGCAGGGTAAGTCAGGGTAGCGAGACATTTCTGCGCGGTAAAGATTGTGTCCCTGTCCGGACAGCTCCGTCCTTGGGGCAGTCAGTCTGGTTTGGCTCCTGCTCGGGGATTACGACGCTTTACTCGAAATGGAGCACTTCACTTCTGTCTGTCTTCCTTGTCTTTCTTTCTTCTTTCTCTGTATGTGAAAGAATTTCCCTCTGTTCATGGGCAGGCCTGAACTGGATCAGCTCCTGGAATTAACTACCTAGGAGTTCATTCATCCCTCCTCTGGAATTACTTGGTGTTTGCTAGGTATAACTTGTTCATGGGTGGTGTTATTGTTATTACCAAAGGTGCAGGGAGGTAATGCTGCCGCACTGGGTAGGGCAGAAGATTGAGGCAAGAGAAGGTTTTTATAGTCCCAGCTCCTGACACCACTTAACTGGGTGACCTTGGGCAAGTTACTTCCCTGGCAAGTCACCTCACTTCTCTGCTAACAGGACTAACAATATTTACCTCCCTGCGCAACACAGCTCTTAAGAGGAATTTTGTGAAGCATTTTGCATACAGACAGGAGTGTGTTATTGCTGAGAATTGTTGTTTCTTTATGAATATGTATGAAAGGTGCCAAGACGTTACCTCACCTTGGCCTTCACACGTTACTCATTACAGGCTTGTGGTTGCTCTGAATTTAGGCAGTGGCAGAGACAGGGAGTGTTGTCCTCAGAAGCTGGTGACGTACTCAGAAGAGAAAGTGCCAAACAATTTCTCTGCTAATTAGCACTGTGTTAAAAGAAAAATGTATTTATTGTGAATGCGGAGTCCTTCTGGTGGCATTTTGGGGATGGGGCCTAGGAAGGCTCCTGTCAAACTGAGTCTGTCTATTTTTCTGTAGACCTTTTTGTGACATCCTACAATGCAACTCTTAACTGCTGAGGGAGGAGAAGTAATGGTGAAACATTGTGCTATAGTTTTATTTTTGATTCATGACAACTGAGCTTTGACAGGGAAATCAAGAGCACAGCCCCACGAGGAGGTTGCACAAGCGCCGTCTCCAGGGTGTCACTCTTCTGGTGTCAAGGAAAACTTCCTCTTTTAATCAATTCTGCAGTGCAGCTGCTCTAAAAGGGTGCTCAGAGCTGGGAGGGTTTCCAGTTTGTAAAGAAAAGATGTGATCCTCATCTCATTCGATCTTTTAGGCAGAGTGGGAAAAGGGCAGGAGCCCTGTAAAGGAGACCATTGCAGATGTGGGGCATGGAGAATGTTGTTAGGCAGAAACCAAGAAATATGGCCATGTGTAGTGGTKCTGGTGCCCATACAGCCAAACCCTGCTTATTTTATCATATATGTGCGTTCCCAGATGCCACATGAAGAATCTGTGAATTMATTTTTGAGATTTTATGGATGTTATTCTTGAGCGCTGCCAGTTTTTCATTCTGTTTCTATTGTGCCGTTTATTAAAAAGAACCTAAGGAAGAAAAAGAGCCTTTTTGATGGAGTTGCCGTAAGACTTACAGCATGTTTGGGTTGCAGTTGTTGAAAGGCAGACAGACCTGAGTACCAAGTGCTTTGTAATAACCGCCCCAACCCTGCAGTCCATAGGTCTTCTCAGGTGATGTGACTCAATGGTGTAATGACGGCTCTCAGATAACATCTGTCCCTGCTCAGAGCCAGCAATCTTAGATTTAGTCTGCTGTGTTGGCAAGGCAGGTTTAGGTCAGACAGAAACCTGTCAAAGCTCTGATCTGAATACAGCACTGGGCTTCCTCGTCTTCTGACGTCTTTTGGTTTGTGCTTTTTGGCCAGGGCGATAACACTCATCTCTAAAATCTCATGCTGTTTGCTCCACGTGGATATAATGAATTTAAAAGTCTACACGTGACATGAAGAAACATAAAGGGCTGTAGAGTGGATTAAGCATTGCTGTGGTTCTTAGCAGTCTGTAAAAAAATTTCTGGAGTGCTACAGTCTACTCTTCGACAAGTCCTGTCAAGTTGAATGGTTCAAGAGATGCAGTGGATTTTCACACATTTTAGGGGAGCTCTCCAATGAATTAATTGGGATTTATTCACTAGTAAAACATTCGGTGCACAGTTTTCCCCCCAGAAGACTCCCCAGACCCCTGCATGAGTGGATTTCTGTGCTGGCTGGGAGCCGTGGGGCACACACAGCTCCTCTGCTCCCCGTCCCTTTTCTGGGTCTCGTTCTTCCAACTGCTCTTCAGCCCCAGTTTAACTGGGACTTCCTAGAGGAGCTCTCTAGGTGTTTTAGTGCAGACTATGATAAAGGCTGCTAGAGGGGGGCAAGTTGTTCAGTTTGGTCACAGAAACACTTTTGTTTCTAACTTATCACAGGAGCTGCAAACCAGAAGTGCTTCATATGATCAGAGATTGTCCAGTTTTTGCATGAACCACCTGACACGTCCCCAGCCGGTTCCTTGTGCACCTGGTGTCTGAGGTTTCTTATTTCCTTGTGCCATACTGGTCTTGTTGAAATCTTTGAAAGAAACAATGGTATTTTTCCTGTATCCATGTGAGTTCTGGGCAGATCCGTCATTCTCACTGCTTAGAGATTTCACGTGGGGTTTCTGAGTTTTGTGGGTGTTCACATTTGCAGATGCAGCTTTTGTAAGTGTGTGTGTTCTTATAAAATTCCGTATTGGTGTGTTTAAAATGAATATTCCTTACCTAGTAAGTGAATGAACATGTAGGATCAACTGTTTGTGAATTATAAAAAATCCTTTATCTAACTCATTATTTACAGGAGTTGCTCCTGGATTCTGTCATTTTAAGGTTTGGGAGGTTTTGTTGTTTGTCATGGTTCTGTGGGCTCTTCTACCCCTGACACAACCCTGATCCTGGAAGGGCTTTGTGAGCACAGTGGGGTGACCTGTACTGAACAGCCAGATATTGTGGCTGGTGGGGACTGTTGGAAGGACTGTGAAATTTTGTGTGACCTGTTCCTTTGTCCTCCCCCTCCTCCTGCCCTGACTCATTGATAGTTTGAAAATAATAGATTTAAACATTTTTATTTAATTCATTTTAAAATTGCATCATCAATAAGCATCGGGTAGAGGATTGGTGTAAATCAGAACTTTCCACGGTAGTAAAAAAGGTTCACATAAAGCAAATACTTTGTCTTGTGGTTTGAAGCACAAGTGCACTGATTGGCACTTCCTCTCTGTATTTGTGGCTGACTTCACCTTGTCACATTCGGGGAGATCTGTGTCACTTAGCACCTGATTCTGCTGTGCAAAGGTCAGGCGGCGTTCACAGAGGATCTCTTTGGGATGTACCAGAGATACTTTCCAATGTGCTTACACTCATTTCATGGCACCTGTGCATTCCCTTCTACTCAGCTGACAAAGGGAGTTTAGTGTAAGTGAGAAATAGCTTGTACATTTACTAGGAGTAGTATTGCCTGGAAAGCACCACTGGAACAGTGCAGATGCTTACTGGAAAGGTCGCCTGGTTTGAGGTTGGAATTCTTACCTTTGAAAGCAAGAGGGGAATTTGAATATGGGCAATTACTCTATATTAAATATGCTTTCTTAATTTGTAAAGTGCTTGAAGATGTACTGACATGAATGGCCCTGTAAAAGGGTGAGACTATGGCAATAAAAGAGGAATTTTGCAGATTTCTGTTCTGTATGAGGGCTGATTCTACTGGAATGGAATTGTTTGGTTGAAATGGTTCTTGTTTGAGAAAATTAGAAGGGCTTCATTCCTGTCATAACAGAATTGGGTCACYGTCTTTAACTGGGTCATAGGAGTTTCCAGCATGGGAGGCCTCTTACCATGTTTGATGAGGGTGAAGTATTAAACAGCTCAGTCCTGTTAACTCTTACAAGGTGTTGTGCTTTCTGCCTGAAGTAGTCGAGAGGAAGTGCCGGGTACTGCCCTCTTGAAATGCCAGGTACTGCCTTTACCCATGTTTTTGCTAACTGAACTGGGAGCCAGGTTTTGGCTTCTATTGTGGCYCAAGGCCCTCTTGTATTTCACTGGGGGAGAAGAAAAACGCAAATACAGGGAGCTGTGACCTGCGTGCTGTGGGCTCACCTATTCCAAAGAATCCTGCTCTAAAAGTGCTGTGTTAGTGAAGCACTGTCTGAGTCTGGGAAGGCTTTAGGAGTTATGGAGCACTCATTAGGGAGAGAGGGAGAGTCTCCCCGTTTGTCTGCGTGCTGTGAAAAGAGGCAGTGTCTGAAAACCCAAACAAAACCCCCGGAGCACAACAACTGGCCTGGTTCCATGAGCCAGCCCTGCTTCCAGCCTGTCCCCGCTCCAGGAGCCAGCCCTGCTTCCAGCCCGTCCGGCAGTACCAGGGGCACGGGCTGTGAGGCAGAGCCTGCTCTTGTGTGTCCATAAAACCCTGCGATTTGTGTTGGAGCCGGGAGGCTCCTCGAGTTCAGCTCGGCTGGAACACAATGTTCAAGACAATACTGTGGGATCCAGCTGGAGCTTCAGCGTTAGTGCAGCGTCAGCCAGATGGAAATGAGGTGGAGAGGGCTGCGGAGCCGTGGGGGATGGGGAATCCCTTCCCTTCACAGGGAAAGGAAAACAATAGTAACTCTGAAATCCATATTCACATGTATCTCCAGAGTTCGATGCGAGCTCTGATGGGCATGTTGGCAGCCAGCTCGTGCCAGCGAGATGTCACTTGTGCTTTGTGTGGGATTGAGGAACCAGGGCAGAGACTGCACACGGAGAGCCTGTGCCACTGCGCTGGGGCTGGATGGACACCCACAGAACCAGAGCAGGATTTGCCTCTGATTTTCAGCAGACCCCCGTGAGTTTGTGTGTGCAGCTGGACGTGCCTGGTGTTGACTTGCTTTTCAGAAAGTACTGGACATGCACATTCTAAAATTGCCAATATTGAAAGGTACAAGTAGCTCTTTCAAAACTTCAGAATCATTTCTCTATGCACCACACAGCTGGTAAGCAGTGATAACCCAAATTTGTCCTTTCTGACACCTTTTATTTCTGTTAATGTAAATGGACGTGCTTATGGATAGCTGAGCACAGAGCAATGTCAGTCAAGTTTTTCCTCCTCATTTTACAGCATTGCTTTGTTCTTTGCAATGGCTAAGGGTAAGGCATCATCTGTTTGGATAAAATGATAGTGAAACGAAGCTCCCATCTCCTATTTGTGCTTGTCGATGCAGTTGAAGTTTCAGATCTCTCTTTGCACTTGATGCCAAAATTTGATATGATGAAAGTAATTTCACATTAGTAGTTGCTTTGAAGAAAAATCTGTTCTGTTTCATCTCTCACTTGCCATACAAGACTGGAAATTGTGAACGCTACTGAGCCTCTGGAAAATCTGTGTGACTGTGGAGGAACTGGGAGCGTTGCGTTCATGTTTTCGTGGAGAAGACAAGGTAGCTTTCTACTGCTCCCTGTTTCTCAGTCACACAGGCTTGTGCTGCTGTCCTGAGAGATCAGCAACCTACTGTCATTCACATCTTGCTTTAAATGAACCAATATCCACAGAGTTCGTCGAAGGATGGTTGAAGGAGCTTGGTAGGTGGCTTTTCACTGGAGCCATGGAAGGTCTATACATAGTTTATCTCTCCATTTTCTATCAATTTCCCATTTGAACTGAGCAAAAGCAGAACTACCTGAATGCAGATTGAAAGAGCCAGTTCTGTTTTTACAGAAATAGGATTTAGCAAGAAGCAGTCTCTCCTCTCGCCCTTTCATTGGTTCATTTTGGTCTTTCTTAAGAGGTGAGGTCAGCAGGTTCTAGTGAACTCTACTTGGAAAGATCGAGAAATACTTCATGGTCCATTCCTGTAAGCAGGCTTGGTTCAGCAATGAGTCTTAGAACATCTTTGAATGTGCTGTGGGGTTCTAAACCATGTTTCAGGGCCCCTCTGAGTAACATCAAGTGTTAATTTAACATCCCAGAGCCTCGATGGCTGCAGTTGGATTGGCAGTGGGACAGCCTGGCTTTTGGCCTCTGAGGAACATCTTTGGGGTGAGAACATTTTCTTCATGTAATAAAGGTAACACTTCTAAAGTAAGAAGAACAAGGAGAGGAAGCACAAAGGTGTTGCACTTACTGACCTCAGTAGGCAAGAGGAGGTGCATTCTCTCTCCTGGAATATTCCTAGGTCATTCTCCAAGGGGCTGAAGACTTGCAGTATCAGAGTTGGCTGCAGTCATGTGTTGGATGCTGAACTGTCAATTAAATTACCCACAGCACAGGTCCCTGGTTAAAGCCTTTAAAAGTGTTCAGCACTCTTTGATCTGTGCCCGAGTATCTTCTGAGAGCAGCTTGCAATTAAAGTCRGATCTTGATGAAAACTGTGGAGGCTCTCAAACAGGGCAATGTTAGTGGCAGTAAAAAGCCAGCAAACTCAATGATTTACTGGTGGCAGGTCAGTGCTGGGAAAGCCCCTGCCCCTTTTTWAACAGTCCCTTTTAAAGTTCTCCCAAACATGCAGTTCCCAGGCTCCCATTCACGACTCAGAGAATGAATATGTCTCTCCTCCTCTCCTGCATATTCCTGGGGTCCTGTGATCATAAGTTGTGTTGCTGTGCTCCATTTTCCCCTGCCTGTGGCTTCTGGGCTTTTGTGTGACTTCTTTAGAATTTCACAAGTACATCACAAGATGCTATTTTGGGTCTCTACAGGATAAAGAGTGTTTAAGATCTTCAGGACGCCCTTTGCCACTCCCCATTAAGACTGTGGAGATACTCRGAAAACGAAATTACTAAACCAAAACTCTTGGTAAATCTTGGTTCAGYCTGTTCACTTTTACTAGCATAGATGAGTTCAAAAGGTGTTACTTCTTTTTTTTTTTTCTCTGAGTTTATTTTGATCCTGGCACACAGTTTTCCCAATGCCTGAGTCAGAGACATAYGCTTAATCAGCCACAGAACTGGAGCGTGTCCCTCAGCCCCTCTGACATTTCTTAGACACTGTCCTTGGGCAGAGGAGCTGGGYCCACCAGGAATCAACACGCTGCAGGTATTTATGTTCTGTCTGGGGGCTTCTGATCCCTCAGCTGAGGGATGCCGGGGTGTGTCTGAACCTTCTCTGGGCTGTATTTTGTTCAGGTGTAACTCCTCAGCTCTCTCATACAGAAGAGGCTTCAGTTCTCCGTCAAACGTGTCCCTTCTTACATTTGTGGTGCCACCTACTCTTGGGGATAGGGTGCCCTGTGGATAATGAGTGTTGCTGTTAAAAGGCAGGATCACTGCTTCGCACTGAGTGTTGGAGAAATACCTGCCTGGAATGAGCTAAAGGAACCCGCTGGCCCCGGCGCTTCCTSCCTCCTGTGCCGCATTCCTGGCGGTTCCCACTCCGAGCTTATGTAACTGTCTCTGAAGCAGGAGAGGGGTCACTCCAGGTGGCTGTTTTGATCCGGTAGTGTCTCCTCTCCTCGCTAATGCTGTCTGGAGGGATTTGTTCGAGTCTTTTTTCAGCGAGAGAGGCCGGCCGTGCGCTCTGGCACATGCACACGGAGCTGCTGCGCTGGGATTGAAGGGCAAATGGAAGCCAGGGCTGTGACGGGAGGCGTGATTAGGAACACAATCCTTCCACAGCGCTTTGCTTTTGCATTTAAAGAAACCTGTGTGTGCTCAGCGTTCAGATGGCTGTCCCGGTGACATCCCAGCCTGTCGGGACCCAGTTACAGCAACACCTCCAGCAGCGCTTTGCCTTTCCTGCTTGGTTTGCTGGAGACTATTGGAACATTTACATATGTTAAACAGCCATTGTGTGTCCCCGTGACAAAGAGTTATATTTTATCTGCACCTTCGAGGAGTAAACTGAGATGGAGAACACCCCATGGCTTGTCTGTGGCCACACAAGAAGTTTTCTGGTGGACCTGCARTTAGAACCCTCCGGTCCAGGCTCTGCTGCATCCTGATGACTTGATGAGCTTTTCCTTCTGGCACATGGTGTTTGCCTCCAGTGTGGTGTTCTGACCTCCCTATTGTGTCTCCAGACCTGGATAAAAGCTGGGTGTCACAAATCCAGTCATGAGTGCCCAGAGGAAGCTGTGTGGCCAATGAGGAGGATGCCCTGCCAGCTCCCAGGGATCCCATGCAGCCTGSGATTAACCAAGGGTACGTTGGTAGCTGCCCGTGTGGAGAAAATCCATGTGCTGCCTTTGGCCTGGTGAGCTCTTGGAAACACTTACTGTTGCCCTTTGTACACAGAAAAAAACTAAGCAGGATCCTGTTTGGTAACATGGTGCCTCTTTGAAGAAGTAGAAAATCCAGAAACCAGTCTCAGTGTTAGAAAGATGAAAGTTTGGATGAATGTCAAAATGCCCTGAGCTGAATTCAAAGTAGAGTTTCTTACGAGTGTAAATAACGGGGGGGATTGCACAGCACCAGATTGACACATCTCAGTGTCCTTCCCATACGGTGCTGCTTTGTAAAATGGAAATCGTGTTGAGCTCTGGTTTTCCCCCTAAACTGTATTCCACTTTTTTGTGGGAGAAGTATCTAGATGCCATAGCATGTTAGGAGAGCTTTCTGCAGAAACGTGCTTTCCAAACGAGTATTTATTTATTTTAATGAAAGGTGCTGATGGTATGTCACTGTATAGAGAAGATGCTGAAGGAGATACTTGACTATTTACCTAAACCTCTTAATTATAGCAAGAATTGACTGTAAATAAACTCAGACTTTACATCTCTSGCTTTATAGTGAGCCTTGAATTCATGTCCCTTTCCTGTGGTTCAGCTGTACGGAGTTGGACTGGCTCATGTTCCTTCTGGGTTGGGTTGGTTCTGGGATGATTTGTCACTTTGCTAAAGAAAAATAAGGGTTATAGGGGTAAATTCCTAGTTTTTTTGAGACAGTGAGTCCAGTTCTATTCAGGCGCCACTATAAAAGGTATCCACATTCCACATTCCCCTTTCTCGAAATGTTTCCCAGCCCTGTGTCAATTAATAAAAACCCCTTCATTTTTTTTTGCCCCTGGTGTTAACTCATTTATAGGCAAAGTGCATGTTAAATTCAGTAAATAACTTCCTGCATTTTTGTAAGTATTTTAAGAGTATCAGACTCTCTGGCAGTGTTGGAAGGATTCATGTGGTCTGTGTTTGGTGTTGGGATGTGAGTTACATGCATGCAGTAAGGAAGGAGGTGTGGATCAGCCCTTCTGCTGACCAGATGTTACATGAAAAGGAAAATAGAATACAAAATCCTAAACCAAAAATGGCAGAAAAAAAGGTGTGCAAAGAATTTACTTTCCARTTCAATGTAGGTTTTACAACAAATAGCAAGAGAGCTCAGTATGGCCAAAATAATGTATCCTTTGTCATAGGAGTAAGTAAGGAAAACTCCATCATGGGAACAGAATTAGAAAGCCTTCCATTTTCTGGGAAGTAGGGAAAGGGGAAGAGCCAACAAGGATGAAGCTGAATTTTCCAAGGAAGTTCTCCCTTCCAGAACAATATGTACCTATAAGATAAGAGATTAAGTGAATTCATCCCCAAATGGGACAATTGGGAAACTGTGTTCATATTCTTTGGTTCTGGTCATTACGGAATATTGTGCTACACYGACCATTATACTAATTTGGTTTTGGGACTCGTTAAGTGAGTTGTTTACAGTTTTAATTCTGTTGTATCAAACCTACAGAAACATGTTTGAAGTTGTCTGATGTAACATACTGTGCACGTCTGTGGGTTTGGTTTTATTCTGTGATGGGATCTCATGGGTTACCTGAGGTTTCCTGCAAGCATTTGRGTTTGTTATTTAGCGGGAATAAGATCAGGATCACGGGGAAAAGAAAAATAATGAGCATTGCAGAGTCTTCTGGGTCTGTGTCTTCTGTAGAAAATTATATCAGACCAGGATAAATCCATACAAGTAAARTAGCACCTAAGTGGTGATTGAGCCTGAGCAATCCACGTGTGAATAAGAAACTCTCCCCAAAACAACCCGAAGTCCTCATTTTGCATGAGGACTCCATTTTTCTCCCAGCACTGGTGAGTTTGTGCTGCTGTGGTGTGATCTTTTTCTGTACCATACTGACTAAAGACAACACCTAAGGCAAAAGAAGGAGCAATAAAATCCAACTGAAGTATGTGAGAGGAGAATCAATCCCCTAATTAAATCTAGGTGATAAAAATTAAGATACCTTCTAAGTTCCTGTCTGTGCATATTCTAGTAAAGTTCAGCAGAAGTTAAAGTTGTGTGTAATTGAGAAGCACGGAGTTGAGGCTTTCTCTGGGTTTGAAAGACTGAATTCTTTTCTTTTTCACTTTCTTTCTTTCTCCCCCTTCTCTGCTCGTTAAAAAGGTGCTATTTGTGGTCATTAGGAGGCACCCAGAGCAATTAGGTCCTGGTGACCTTCGTGATAGCTATTCAAGACAGAAGCTGAAGTAGGATTGTATTGTAAACAACCCCAGAAAGGGGGTCACACTAAACTTTATGGCTTGTTGGTATGTCGGGGGGAGATTAGAGGATGATGCAGTCAGCATCCCTGTAAATCTTATTTATCACTGATGTGGGGGAGGATGCCATATCTGAGGGGAATCCTAGGACAGTGAGGTTGTGAACTTTGGGGTTTTATCACTTAAAATGGCAGAGGGAGTAATGGGAGAAGGAGGGAATGAAAACAGAATAAGGCCAAGCGACTCGGCTCTGAGYGTGAGCCGCTTGAGGACTGGAGTTAGAAGGAAAAAAATGCTTTATCAGCTGTGGTGTGTAAGAGTGACCATCCTGCTCATCCAAGTGCCCTGTCTTGCAAAGTGTACAACAGTGGACAAATAAAAGAAAGAGAGTGGGCTGAGCTTGTAGAGATGCTTTCCCCAGTTTATAGCCCAGTCATGGGTGGCTCAAGGGCTTCCTGAGTTGGAAGTTACATTTGTGTTTAAGAGCATTAAGGGACTTCCCTTCCTTGAGTTTGTGAGCACTCCGTTTTATCAATGTTGTTGTCTCCAGTGCAAAGCTAATTCTGATTGAGTACTGGAAGAGTGAAGTTACAGCCAAGCAGTCCCTGGCATTTGAATTGCCTTGTCCTCAGCTCAGTGGGATCARCAGGTGGGTGTGCACAGGCCCAGCCTGCCAGAAGTGGAGCTTAAAACATATTTGCTTGTATGGCCCTCACGGCATTTGCGGTGGGACAGCAGAGTGCCCAGAGTGCAGATTAACTGAGGACGGGAGTGCCTTTAGTTTCATAATCCTGTGGGAAGAACCTCTGGTGTCCAGGCTTTTTCATCTTTGCAGCTGAATTCATTGGAAGAAGCTGTGCTGGTTGACAACAGCMCTTGGAGTAGAAGCAGCATATGACACTCCTGAGGCGAGGAAATGGCCAGAAGAATACGGTTAGGGTGTATCAATACCCAGATTTGTTAAAGTTCATGGATTGGCTGCCTCCCCAGTGGCAATTCCTACTTCTTTGGAAAATAAATCCATGAGATTTTTTGGGGGGGTTGGTGGGAGCTTTTCTGATTTCTTTGGTGCCTGCTTGGGAGAGATGAAAAGGATCTTCGTAGTGTATTCACAAGTTGGATGGTTATGGTGATGGGRTGGAGCAAGAGGAAAAAAGGATCCAGGGAGAAGAATCTGGACRGTTAATGCCAAACAGGACAGAGTTGCATGCAACTGAAATAAAAATGGGAACTGTCTTCCCTCCTTGCTCTGGCTCTGTGGTGTTGCTCAGTCTTAGCCCAAGCAGGTGATGTTGGAAGTCCGGAGCTTGTCCATGTGGGAAAACTGAGGGCAATGAGAAGAAAAATAAGAGGTCAGTCTTGCACAGCAGCTCCCTGCCTGGGATTCTGGGCTGTAATAAAAGTTGACTGTATTCCATAGCTCTGCTGTGGAAGCTCCCTGGGCAGTATGGCATAAAATGCCTTTTATTTGTAGTATTGTATCCATATAAGAGCCATTCTGGAATAGGTGTTGGGATTTTTTTGTGTGTCCACAAGCCAGTACCTTTAAAATTGCATTTTTGCTTTCCCTGTGTGTGATTGTGTTCATTGATTGCACAGCAGTCGAGGGAAATTGTTCTGAAATGCTCATCGCTAAGACGGTCTCTACCCCTTGTGTACATGGCAGTACTGAGGTTTAAATCCCCTTCTCCGGGCAAGGAGCTCATCTGGTGTTCCCCTCCTGGGCTTGCTGTGTACTTTTGGTGTAATGTAATGTTTTACGAATGGCTGACCTGCTGCTGGTTCTAAATCTGGGTGTGAATTCCTTTCACAGAATTGGAAACARCGCTGGTACAAATGGGGTCGGCTTCTTTAAGGTTTGGAGGTCTTGGCATCCTCTATGGTGGGGTGGGTAGGGAAAGGCTCGGCCCCTTCCAGTTTTATGTGGGGTCAGGCAGTCACGGAGATGAAGAAGGCTCTCAGTAGAGTCCACCATCTGGCAATCATAAAACAAGTAATCAACATTTTTCTGAGGAGGATGGTGAGGAAACAAGCTGCAGACGATTGTCGTGAGATCCCGGCCCTGCACAGACACCTTTATGGCTCTTCTCTGTTCTGGTTGGGTGTCTGCGCTACAGGTCAAAAGTTCAGCCTGTCCTCTCCCCCTTCTTTTTTCTTCCAAAGATGGGAATTAGGCAGCGGACTGGAATGCCGAGAGACTGTAAAATGGCTTGTCCTCCGAGCCCCTCCTACCCCTTTCTCCGTGGTCTCGGTGGTGGGAGGAGGTTGGGCAGCGCAGGCTCACAGTGCTGGGGAAGGCAGGAATTAAACACAGCCTCAACTTTGTCAGGGAACACAGAATTAAATACGGTCTCAACTTTGTCAGGGAATGCAGGAATTAAACAYGGCCTCAACTTTGTCAGGGAGCACAGGAATTAAACACTGCTTCAACTTTGTCAGGGAATGCAGRAATTAGACACGAGGCTCAAGTTTGTCAGGGAACACAGGAATTAAGCACAGCCTCAACTTTGTTAGAGAACACAGGAGTTAAACACAGCCTCAACTTTGTCAGGGAATGTAGGAATTAAACATAGCCTCAACTCTGTCGGGGAACACAGGAATTAAACACGGCCTCAACTTTGCCAGGCTGTGCTGAGATGCAGTGGGCAGGCAGCTCCCAAACAATGAGCTGGCAAGGGCAGGCTGGCTGGTTACTCTCCTTTTTTTTCCTGAACACAATTAGTAGCTTATAAAAGTTGTTCTGCTGCTGTAGCAGACCTTGGAGGAAAACACGAACATGAAGATTTTGGGGTCTGCTGTTCACAGCAGCACATGAAATTTTTGTGAAAGAGATGAGGTGTTGTCAGTGGAGCAGTTCTGGGCAATACTGACACAGGAGCACATGACATTAAGGGGCAGAACACGTCAATGATTCAGCAGATCTGATACTTCTTTGAATTACACCAAAGGAAAGTAAAACTTGGAATAACTATATAAGGCTTTCTCTTCTGCTGACTTGCATGTTGTGTGTACGGTCACAGCTCCTCCCACTGAGCTCCTTACCCAGCACTGTGGCCATCTCTCACTACCAGGGTGAAAGTTCCAGCTGCCCAGATGTGACAGGAGTAACATCTGACAGATGCACGTTGTGCATTACCCGAATGCCACGGTGGTTTCATGCTGAAAACAAAGAGCAGGAGGCACTGCTGGGCAGGCAGCTCCATCCATAACAGGGCAGGAGGGGGCTCAAGGTGTTAAAACAGCTACAGCAGAAGTCAGAGAGCAGTGTCTGAAACCAGGACCAAGAATAAAATACAAGGGAGGTTAAACTGTGAACATGGAATGTTTTTAAGGTGATGGATGATAAAAGATTGATCTCTTTTTCTAAAGAAGAGAACCTGATTAATTTCTGTTTCTGACTAATAAAGAGCACTTTAAACCAGCCATACCTGGTTAATATGAATCATTCTATAAACTGTTTTTTCCTCCCACATAGCACAGAACCTCCAGATTAACAAATATGCTGGAATGCAGAAGGCACATCTGGTCTGCATTACTGTGGACCCGGCTGTAATCACATGAGAAAGCTACCTTGGGTTTTTATGTAGAAATGTTTGTATTATACAAACCCCTGTTGCCAAGCAATTTTTATTAAAACAGCCAGTTTATGCTCAATATAGTGTCCTGCTGAGGAGCTCGGAATGCCATGAAAATCTACACACAGCTTCACTCCCAGTGCTCGAGTTCCAGGGGCTGAGCGTCACCAGAGGAGTAGGTGATGGGTGAGGTGGCTGAGCTTTGTCTGCACCAACACTTTTCCTTTTGGAATCTCCAGCTCTTGCTGCCCTCCTGACAGCCTTGCCTGTCACAGTCACACTGGATTGCTAAGGAAGCTGGAATTGTAACCACCATTTTGCCTGGTTATAATGACATGGAAATTAAAATATCACTACCCAGGCTAAGCTAGTGCTCCAGGTGGGCCTGGATTCCAAAAGTGGGGAATTAAACCAAATCGTATGGTAGCCAAGGGGAGCATGGCAGGGTTAGTTTTGAGGGCCGGAGGGCTTCTAATGATGCATGGAAGATTAGAAATGCTTACTTTGAAATCCCAATTCTCAGGACATAATTTTAGAAGTTGCTTAGGATAATTCTCTTAGGGACTTAAAATGATTAAGATTTACCATGTGCTTTAAAGATGCTTCACATTAGAATACTGATCTGACCTGACTAGCAGTGCTTCCCAGAACTTGAGTCTAAAAGTGTTACTGTAAATCCAGAAGTTTGGCTGAGTTAAATTTGGGTAAATAAGTATCTGTGACACTTCTCACAGGCAAGGCATGTGCATCTGGACATACTGGGGACGTGTCCAGTAGTAGAAAGCTGGAAACGAATGTTAGCAAAATTATTCTCCTTTTATCCTGTAAGAGTCAGAGCAGTTGGTACTCGCGGTAGATTAGGAAAACTTCCCCAACATTTTTCAAAGAATCACTCTCCTGATTTAAGAATGTTTTTTTGCCTTTCCAACTCAGAGCGTGCTTCAGAAATTGTTACACAGAGTAAACCTGAACAAGTGGCACTAAAGGTCATGAGACAGGAAGGGGAAGGAGGAGGTTTCTTTGGTTGTGTCAGTCACAACTGTCTGCAGGAAACCACAGAAACCTGCCCCAGTCTGGGGGACGTCCAGTCACAACACACGTCGTTGGCCAAGTGGTTCCTTCCTGTCCAACATTTCTGCATGTCCTCGCACAGGGAACTTTCTTCTCTTCCCCAGCCTGTCCAGGGGGAGAGCTGGGAGCTCTCACAGAGTGTGTGCAAATTTATATCCTGCCCTGGCATAGACTGTCTTGCTTTAGTTTGTTTTAAAATGCTGTTGCTGGAGAAGCAAAGGCCGATGGATAGAGAGGCCACAGGTATTTCATCTCCTTCCAGTGCCCTTGCCTGCATTCCACAATAGGGACATATCTACCTGCACATGGCACTTCCTCTCCAGACTGGCTAGAAATTGAATGTGTTCTTTCAAACAAATGGGACAATCCTTGATGGTTTTTGTCTCCGTAAAATGGTGAGCAGTTTGTAGAATCAGGCCCTAAGATTTTACACATCTGGGATCCACTACATGCTGTGTCCACATGGAAAATCTGCATAATATTTAACCTAATGGGTGAATTTAAACTCCTGCAGCTAAGTCAGTGCAGCTGTACTTGGAATGTATGCAAACAGATCTGATAAGAATGGTCTTTTTGTTTAGATTTGTCAGTTAGGAACATCTTAATTTTAAGTACAACACACAAAAAACCACGAGTCCATGGCTGTTGACACCAGCTTAGTTTGGAACTGGTGCAGCTTTTCAGTGTAGGAATGATGTTGGTGTTCCTTTCCTCATGAACAGTTTAATTGCTCTCCTTTAAAGAGAAGTTTAAATCTCCAAGGGAGTGTGTGCCAGACTCCTGACACGCATGACAATTGAACTGTGTCTTTTCCTGCCTGCTATTTAACAACACTATTGGCATATAAAATCACTTAAATCGAATGACTTGGCCTAGCTGAAAGTGGTGTTAGGTGCAGAGATAAAACTGAGGTAATGAAGCTGCCTTGTTAGCATAAAACTGAATTTTGCCTCGATACTCTTATCACAGTGATGATTTAAAAAAAAACAAACCCAAACCACCAYGTCTGTACTGTAGCAGGACTTGCACAGCTTATTAAATCCATATACAGTCATGCAGTGAGGTGCCACTTTCCCTTATTTATACTGAACATGCTCATTATATTTAATTTTTTAGTGCAGGAGCCCTGTTGGAGCTATAGATGTACCACCTTTTTTGAACACATTTTCTTGGCACAAATTGGTGTGTTTTGTTGGTCTGTCACATCAAGCAATATCCTTGTCAGTGCCAACTAATTGCTATCAATCAACTGCTGAGCATGAAAGGCTGGTCTGAACGTTTATTAAAGCACGTTAAAAAGCACAGGACACACGATTCCTCCTCAAATAGGAGGCTGGGAGGGTGGTTCTGTAGGAAATAGGCTGACACATCCCCGTGTTGTGTGGCGGGTGGGTAGATGGAGCAGGCGTGAGTGATTTATGTCAGGATTTAGTGCCTGTCACTTGAGAGTGAGTGTGAAAGTGGTCAGGAGGAAACCATTCCTCCCTGATTGCTGCGGGGACCATCAGGGACCATCTGCCTGCTTACACACGGCTGGCAGAGCTGCTCCTGCTGGGATGGGGGTGTGGGGCAGCGAGGAGTGCAGGTGATGCTGCACAGAATATTGCTGAAATCATCCACCAGCATCCAGCTCGGGGAATTTAGGGCATAATTGACTCGAGTCTGAATTTCTGCCTCTTCCTAATTCATCTGTTTGCAGGCTGTTTATTTCAGTGTGTGCTGCCTCTTGGATTGTCTTGGCATCCAACCTGACGTTTAAATTGCGTGTAATTTATTAAGATAGCAGTAGTGTGTAGCCTGCTCGTCCAGAGCTGTTGCTTTTCCCGCGTCCCTTGTTCTTGGATTCAGAGCCGGGATGTCTCCAAAGGCTTTGCAAGCCCTCAGGGTGAGGAGCTGCCTCTCTCTGCAGCTCCCAGGTGTCCTTCCCCCGGAACGGTTGTGTCCAGCACCTCCGTGTCGATCCAGGGCCCAAAAGGTCAGAGCTCTTGTGTGTGTGAGTGTTTATGACCTTCCCTTGGCTTCTCAGGAGTCCCATTTCATGACCATCATCAGTCCTGGCCAGGGCACCAGGCGGGTCAGGGCTGTTATCTCTTTCTTTATGGCTCCTGATGTTTTTTTAGGAGAAGCAGTCATTTCTTCCCTTTCTCACAAACTCAATTGAAAGTCCTAGAATCAGTGTTGGCTATCGATGTTCAAGAGGTTTTTATTCTTTAGGAGAAGCTGAGTGTTCACGTTCATTTTGAAACAAGACATAAACTTCAAAACCCAAAGCAATTGCAAGACTTCACAGCTGTCTGGAATAAGAGCCTGAGTGTAGGAGAAYGAGCAGGGTTGGAAAAAAGGGAGAAACAGCTGTGCCTCGTTCTGGCCTCTCTTTCCTAACAGCAGGAACCCTTTTCCCAGTGAAGGACTTGTAGACTACAGTTTGCTGGTGCCCACTACACTCATAAACCATTTCAAGGGCCCTCAGGGTTTTTTTTTTTCCCTTGAAAATGTGAAACATAATTCTGGAAAATGTGACTTGCTGTGACAGGAGGCACAAAAAAAATACACCTAAATTCTGAGGAGAAATGAACAGGTTTGGGGAGAAGGAGGAAGAATCACACTCCCCCTTCCCCCTTTTTTTAATCTGTCTGTGCTGGATGGTGGCGTTGGGTAAGTAATACATATTTTGTGTCTTGTATTTAAATTGTGATKATGGCTTTGGAAGATTTTTCCCAGATAAATATCTTGCTTTCTGACTGTAAAATGTGTTTTGTCCTTACCGTTCTATTTTTAAATTTGGTTATCTCTCTGCTGTTGTTTCACATGGGATTCCCTGTGCTTCGGGGACTTCTTATTTAACAGTAGTTTAATTCTGCCCCTCCCAATTTATTTAAAATAAGCAAACCAACAAAGTGGACAAATGATCATTAAAGCACTTGAACACCAGAGCTATGTATTCCTCCTCCTTGTTAGAAGGCATCTGTCTTACTATTCATATGCGTTGTCATTAAGTTACATTTTAATTTCCTTGTAAATGGTATAGGAAAGTATTTTCCAAATGGATTTCTCGAGAGCTTTGCTGATAACAGACAGTAACAGGGCCTTTTTCTGCAAAAGCGCAGCAAAGCTGCTGTTCTGTATCACAGAATTTGAATGTATCTTTGGAGAAATATCCAAGAGCACTGATTGCTTTGCCCAGGTGGACTGTTAGAGAAGTGCACGTTCCCCAACTGCAGATCAGCTTTCATCATTCACTGGGATCTTTCCTAATCCATCACAGGCGCCTTCTGAGAAAACCCCTGAGAAGACTTGGGCTCTTGCTGGTGTAGCCTAAGTAACAGAACATAGTCAAAATATTGAAATAGGGGTTTAAATTTCATATGCTGCTTTGCAGACAGGCTAATGTTTCAGGATAGTGGGTTTTTTTTCTTCAAAATTAAGCAATACAAGACCCGAAAAGAAACATTTGCTTATCAAAACTGAAGGCTATGAACAGGTAAAAAAATGAAGATGTGTTTAATTAAGATAAGGATCTCCGCAGGAAAAGCAGAGGGATTATAATGCACTTAAGGTCTTAATTTTTGTGTTCTCTTCTGATGCTTCCAGGGCAGCCTCAGTCGTCTTGACTAGAAACACTGGGTTTCTTTTCCAGTAAAGCTGGGCTTTGCAGATGGTGCTGGAATGAGAGGCTTTGCTGAGATGCTGTTTGGGAGGCAGTGCCAAGAGAGGAGAGGCACAGGCTGTGTTAGTCCAGGGGCAGTGTTGGGGTGTTTGGGTTTGTCCTTGGAACCCCTTTTCTTGTCAAGTGCAGCTTTGGCTCYGCTGACTTCAGGCCATGGGGCTTTGCTGGGGTTTGCCAGGTGAAGTTTTGTTTGCTGCAGGTTTAAGTTTCAYTTTTCAAGACATTAATTCAGAAGTATTTCAAATATGCATTTCCCTTTTTTCCCCCCAGTTAAAATAAGATCAGCTTAAAGTTTGTCAGGTCTCAACTTCCCTCCTGAAGGCTGAGCTGGGCCTGTCCTGGAACTTCCCAGCTGCTGCTTGGTGATGTTTTAGTGCCATGAGTTGTTCACAATCTAAGTTCAGCATCTTGGCTGCTACTGAACTTTTCCCTTTTTGTCACAAAATATTGAAAGTGAGGAAGTGAATATTTGTTTTTGGTTGTCCAAACCAAAACCACCTCAAAGGAGTTCAGGTTCTGGGAAGCAGTGAAGGTTGTGTTGGTTTGTAGGTTTGTCATAGAGTGTTCCACAAAGTGTTATTCAATCACTGCGTGTATTTTTAGTCGCAGTTTATTTGTATTATGGTAGAAATTGGAGGTAGTAAAAACAACAATAGATGTTCCCACTGCTGGGAAGTTTAGTACATAAACCCAGAGAAAACTCATTGGGTGCAGTAGAAAAGTGGAGGAAAAAACCAAACCCCTCAATGTGCAGTGGTAGATGTGTCCTAAAACCAACCCCAAATCCTCGCCAGATTCCGTTGGCTTGGTTATCAGGCCAGAGCAATTTCTGAACTGCAAAAAGCAGGAATGCCATTGTATCCCGGGAAATAATGATCCTGCAACATTCACATCACACCAAATCTGCCTGTCACTGTTCGAATGTGGAATAGATCTGATTCCCAGCTGCGCTTCCAGAGGGAATCTGAAAAAGGCAGGGTCACAGGGAGGTGTCCCTCTTGGCTGTGGAACTRGTTACAAGATTATTTGCTTTTTTTGGTATATCCAGTGACAAGAGCCTGGTCTGTATTTGTACACAACTTGAAAGCAGAATGATTTGCATTCGATGGCACGGACACAAGAATGGACATATGGATTGTTTTGAAGGAAGTGAAAGTTGTTTTGTTTCTGCAAACTGGAGCAGTTAAAAATACATTGTCAAAAAATTTCCAAACCTGCTTTTCCTTCAGGCACTTCTGTGAGAGCTTGTTTAGGGGTTAATATTGCAGGCTTGAGTGACTTGGAGTTGTAAGAACCCTTGGAATGTGTAAAGAGGGGAAGGATTCCGTAGATAAGGCTGAACTCTGAACTCGGGGCACAATCCAGTTTATAGTTAATCTCCCTCCATAAAAGCTGCATCAGCTGTCAGACCCAGCCAGGACACCACTCCTCCTCTTCACCTTGTCCAAATAAAGAAAGTAGGCTATTGCACCTGAGAGGAGGGCAGGGAAGGTGGATTGTGTGATTCCTGAGCTTTGAAGCACACAAAGCAGTAGTGGAAAAAGAAGGAAAAGAGGAAGTGTTGGTTTCCATGCGACTGAGCAGACCAAGCCACCTCGGAACAAGTCCTCTTGCAGGGGAGTTGTTTTTTGTGGGTTATTTGGGTTTTTTCATGATAAGCCCATTGCTCTGACCCTCTACTAATCCCCCCTGCCCATTTCCATTCCTGGATGTCATTGGGAGCTCTCGGGGACTGGATTGTGCAGCTGTGGAAGCAACAAATTGAGAGTTACCTGTTTCTGTGCAAGCAGGGAAGAGGGGGAAGAGAGACATCCATTGCAGCTGAGCTGTCATTCYGAAGTATTTCAGTTTCAAAATGGTAAAAATCTGACACAGACACGACTCTGAGTCCAATATTTTAGCAGCAGAGGCCTGTTGTTTAGTTTGCATGTTAGCRTGCTTTCCTTTTTGGGATTGTTATGGTTCCCTCCCAACTTCACCCCTCAGTGAAGTTCTGAAGAAGTTGTCCGTGTAGGAAAACACGGGAATGAGAGATTTGTGTGAGTCTTATTTTCTCACACACAAAACTTTGATTCTGTARCAATCAGTCTTGCTCATGTGTTTAATCTTAATTATTTTATGTGAGGGTAACCTCTTTGAGTTGATTCTAGAACACAGAAAAAACGGTTTGTGATTATAAACAGAAGTAGGATGAGATTATTGTTGGGTCATACCTGCATCTTGATGGTAATGGTCAACCTGAGGGTATTTGAACTGTGGACCTACAGCTGTTTGAAAATCTGCAAGGAAAAAAAATACAGAAACTCTAAATCCAGGAATTTGCATTCTTTGCCAAAAGCTAATTGTGAATTTGCATGGACTGCCCAAGTAATGACTGGGCAGCTGGTGACAATTAGATCTCTTTATTTTAGCACCTGATGTTAGTTGACCTTCTCTCTTGCTCCCCCAGAAATGAAGGCATGTGAAATCATAAATTGTTACCAAAATCTGAAACCAGTCCTACAGGCAGAACAAACTCTTACTTGGTCATTCTACCTGGAGTAACAACTCATGACCTTACTAAACTCGGGAGGTTGCTGTGTCATTCTAACTCTCCTTTCCTCCATATCTTCCTTTTTTTACATCATTCCAGCTGGTTTTCTGACCTAGGATATCATTAATTTTCTTACAGCCAGAGTATATTGGGGTATTAAGAACTGGGCACGGGCGTGAAGGTCGGACAGTTGGTTTCTATTTTGGACTGTTGCTGAGTGATTGACTCGAAATCCTTGTCTCTGTTAACCTGCCTGCAAAAATGGAGATAATGCTGCTTATAGACTTATATGAAGCACTTAGAGGGTTATCTTTTTTGATAGGCTGCTTGTTAGGGAAGGATAAAATGGCTTGAGAGCTTGTGCCAAAACTAGGCTGCACTGAACATTTGGAGAAATTGATTTTAATTTAAATTTTCACTCTGCTGCTAGTGGAAGCCAGAAGGGAAGGAGCATTTCAAAAAGCAAGTCTTACTGGCTTTTTTTTCTTTTTGGGCTTATGGAAGGCAGGAATGCAGCAGTTCCCATGGAAGAGGTGCAACCTGTATTTTTAATGACTAAGGTTGGGGGATGACTGACGAGGCTGCACTCTTATTTAAACTTAAGTTTCAAACCCAGCTACTTGTGTTGAAGAATACAGTGCTATGAGGTGCAAAAAAATACTCTGCTCTGCCATTCCTTTCCAAGTAGGGCCCTGCTAATCTAAGCCGAGGCTCTTGCTTAGGAGATTCCTAAGGAAAGGACTGGGCTTTGAAATAGAGACAAGGTCAGAAAGAAACACCCACAGGGCTCTGAACTATACAGTACCTTTAAAGTGTGTAGGGCAGGGATGGCAAAGCTTGCTGCTGTCAGATGGAAAATTCATCATTAAGAGATCATTATTAGTAGTACCAGCTTCTTTTCAGTGCCAGACTTGGTGGTGGCATCAAGGATTCACTATTGCCAGCCTCTACAAATTATATATTTGAGAGAAGCCTCCTGTATCCCACTGGAATTGCAATTCTTGTATCCCACTGGAATCCCTGGTGGGGCCAATGTGTTACAAGAGGCTATTTGGCTCTTCCTGTGCCCTTGGGAGCTCCTGCAGCCGCCCGGGCTTGGAGAGGAGCAGCAGGAGAGGTGAGGGAGTGTCTGCTTGGCTGGCCCTTATCACCTGCCACCACTTCTTTAAAGGTTGCTCAAGGTTTAAAGTTCTGGGTTTGAGTAATCGGCCCAGGAGGACCTTACAGAGGGAAACAAAGGCTGAATACAGAGCTGTAAATGCTGTCACTAAGGAAGTGACTGGGTTTGTCTGAATTTACAACCTTCTGAGACAACTCAAAATGCTCTGCTTACATTCTGCCTTTGAAAGAGAAGTGTCCTCTTGGCTATATTTTTCAGYCCACTTTCAGCCCCTTCCCCCCCATATTTTTTAAGCCACCATTTTCTTGCTATGCTTGTTCTCTAGGGTTTTTTTTGTCATTATATCATGTTTCTCACTGGAGATGCTTTTTCTTTCTTAAAAAAAAAGAAAAGCAGCCTCTCATCAGAGGAATGTGCAAGAGAGTACATTTAAGAGCCACATTCTGTGCTGCCATGGCAACCAGAGTTTTAAAAATGATACCGTCGGTGTTCCAAAATGATGCAACCTACAATGAACATCAGGAATAATTAAGAAAAGTCGTGTGTGTTCAATGCTCAGGAGAAGAAATGATGAGGGCACCACTTCTCTATTGATTTTCCCCCCTCCAAGTGACGTGTGCTGTTGTTTGGGGGGGGTTTTGCACTGGCAGTACTSTCACAGAGGGGTCAATGGCAGGTTTGTGAGGAACCTCCCCATTTCTTCCCTGAGGGGTTTTCTAAGGTTTTTCCCAGCTGAATTTATTTATTTATTTCAATAACTGCAGAGCTGGGATGTAGCTCTGGGATGAAGGTCCTGCCCCAATGCCATGTGTTTGCCTTCTTCCAGGGCCTTCCAGCCAGTTCTGTTATCCATAGCCAGGGATTCTTGTCACAACGTAAGGACTCTGTCATAGTAAAAAGGCCTTGCATTTATATTTGTCCCTTTTTATGCTTCGTTTCCATCTTTCGTTCTACTGCCAGTACTGGAGAGGGAGCAGTAAAACCTGGAAGTCCCAGGGGTGGATGCTGGTGCATGGAGGAGTCAGAAGGGCTTGCAAATGGCAAAGGTCACAGGTTAAGACCCTTCAGTGAGGAGCACAGAAGTCTGAACTTGTTAATGAAATGACTGGGATTTTTAGTTGGGTCCGGAAAGTGAGGAGATTGGGAAAGAATAGCAGCCCCAGCATTTGGGAAGTCTCATGAAGCTTCATTGTGAGTATTCCTGCTAATCCTGTGAACTGGATACCTCCTCCTACCTCATTTTTTTCCAAACCAAAAATTAGGTTTTTTCCAAAGAAACTATTCAGTCTATTTAGGAGAATAAGACTGAATCCTGCTGTTTGCCAGACACCTAAGTAGAAACTCTATCTGCTAATTAAATTACTACAATCCAAACAGTCATGCAAGTTCCAGACAGGATTGCTGCTCTGAGGGAAGTTAGAGCATTTCCACTTGGAGGAGAAACATTTCTTTAGTGGACATGGCAGGTTCTGCTCTTTTGCTGGTTCCTTAGCTCTTCGTTACCAGCCAAAATAAGTGTCTCAAACATAGGTCTGTGCATGAAGGCAGCGTAAAACACCAAAATTACTTCTGAATTCCACTTCCTGAAAAGCTGTTAAGTTTGTCTTGCCTTTTCCTGCTCTGCATGTGTCTATTTTTTGTGCCCAAACACAGACAAGCCTTGAGAAACAGGTTCTGTATCCTTTCAAGGTTGTTTCATGAGATCTTAAACAACAACAATAATAATGAAAAGGAAAAAAAAAAACCAATACCCAGACCCAGCCAGAAGTGAATGGTACAAGGACAGCTCACTCCCATCTGTTACAGAATTGTGAGATTGCACATCCCAGCAGTGTAATTGCCACCCACAGCTGTACCTCCACACCCCCACGCTCCCTTCCCCCTCCTTCCAGCATCCCCACCCGGAAAGTAAGAGAAACAGTTTTGTGGTAACGTGGAGTTTCTTGTTCTTAACTGTTCAGGGTGAATCTGTAAAAGAACACGGAGTTCATGCCCCAACCACTTCCCTAGAGTCTGGTATTATAAGAATCTGATTTCTTTCCTCTTTTGCTGACGAGACAGATTGAAAGTGTATTTTACGGGCACACCCTTTCAGGTTTCTCTATCTCCTCGCTTGCATTAATTTTTAATCACTTCCTCCGGTTGACATGCAACAACGCCTCTGAGGACCGCCTGGATTTATTCTCAGGCAGGCACTGCTCAGCCTTTATCAAAAAATCTAAGGTGACATGACCTTAAAAACGTCAGAAAATGGATTCTAATTTCAGATAGGCTGGTATGCATTGGCTTCAGGGGAGCAACACCAGCCTCCCGGAGATGGGAATCTGTCCACAAAAACACCCCTTGCATTGTAGAGCAAATTCAGGCTTCTGGGTTTTCTGGGCTGTCACGTGTGCCTGTTAGCAGAGGATTCCTTGTGCAATTATGGAATTATGGAATTGCTGCCCGGTTTTCAGGCAAGAGAGAAAGGTCCTGCTGGTTCATTAACCCTGTTGTTTTGCAGTTTTAAACTCAACAAGCGAAGTGAATACTAGGGAGGGTGCGAATGTCTGTGTATGGATATGTATTCAAAGGATCCATATGAAATACTCCATAGATGATTAAAGATGTGGTTTCATTTCCCAGGTGATGTGCCAAATTCATTCCAATTAACTGGAAAAGCAAAGTGGGGGAAGGGAGATTTATAATATATTGAGTGTGAGTAACCTTTCCACATTTTGAAAAGTAGCTGGCACTGCATTTATGGGATCCAAACACTCTCTAATACTCTGTTCCCAGGCACTGKGGGGGCAGTTTTTAGTGCTGGACCCTGGCTCTCTGTCTAACAGCCTTTGCTGCTCGTTCCTGGGCTGAGAATTCGGGTCAGAAACCCGAAAGCAGCTGCAGGTGAGTTCGGGGTGGAGCCCCTGGACACGTGCACGCAGCGCGGTCCGGAGAGAGCAGCTCTGCCCGTGCAGGTGCTCCCTTAAACCGCTGCCGGGGGTTGCCTGTCCTGGAGGCACGAGAGGAAGTCATGCGGTGCCGGTGAATGGATTTGCCTTGGACAGAGTCCCGGCCAGGGAAATTGTGTGACAATTTTAGGGCAAAGGTTCCCCTTGGGTGACATTCGAGAGTATTTCAGATATCCCGTGTGCGTTCCCCGGCCCGTCCCTCCTCCGCCTCGAGACAAATCAGGCCGCGGAGAATTAACGAGCTGCCGGCCGGGGACGCCCCGCGCGTCCCGGGGTGACAAAGGGCGACAAAGGAGCGGCGGCCGCGGGCCGGGCCGGGCCGGGGAGGTGCCTGTACGGAGCCCGTGCGCCGGGACCCGCACGGAGCGGGAGTGCCTGGGAACGGGCACGCCGCATCCCCGCAGCGGGATGCCGTGCCGGAAAGGCAGCCGGGGCCGCAGAGGCTCCCCCGGCTCCTCCAGGGATGCCTGCGGGATGCGTCAGCGGCGGCAGCCGGGGCGGGCGGGCGCGGGGCGGAACAGCCGCAGTCTGGGCTCCAGCCTCCTGGCTAGACTGGAGAAACTTCTAATTGAGTTCCTGAGCCTCCCCTCCCCTCCCTGCAGCTCAGCTGAAAAACACCCTGGCTCCCAGCCATGCCCTTTCGCGGTGACCTTGCCTGCAAATAGCGCGCAGGAATTTTTACAGGCGCTGTGCACTTGGAAAAAGGGCTGGGGGGGTGACAGCAGGGAGCTGGGGAGGGGGTGCCGGTCCCTCTGCTTTAAAAGCCAAATCCATCAGCTTCCCTTGTCAACCTCCCCCCTSCTTCCCCCCCAAAAAACCCACTGAGCCCATGAATTGCAAATTTCGTTTCATTGTGCCTTCTCCTTTTYTTACAATGCTATAGATTAATTTCTCTCTCTGATGGTATGACAAATTTTAAGTCTCTAAAGATTGATGTAACTGATTGGTTTAAAGGGAATCGTTTTGCATAGTGTCAGGATGATACACTGTGTGCTCAGGTTCCTTGCACATAGAATTATTCTTTGACATGTATGTAAAAAATGTGTACTTAAAATATAGAGAGAGTGAGTGTGTGTGTGTGTGCATGGATGAATAAAAATGTTCCTACATCTAGTTATGCATGAACATAATGTAAAATGATCCTGGTAATGGCTGTCTCCTTAGTGTATATACATAAAAAGCAGCAGCAACCACTGGCTAAAAATAACCCCAAATTCTTCTCTCAGATTACATCAATTAAACTTAGAACATTTGATGCAAAAAGTTGGGCTGTTAAATTCTGGTTAAGAATTCCTGGTTCTGGGATACTGGGATGCAGGCTGTGGAAATCCCTGGGGCAGGGACACACGAGCCACCCGCGGTTGTGCCTCTGCCSGGGCGTGTGACGGCTCCTCCGCCTCCTGTCAGCAGCACTAAGTCAAATTATGAGCTTTTCTGGGAGGGACGAGTATGACCCGTGTCAGCATAGGTGTCAGAAGGGATATTCCTGCCGTAGCTGTGTCGTGCAGTCTCTTGGATCTGAGGATGTTCAGCACTTTGCAGGATCCTGCTGTTCACACGTTGCCACCTTGTTCTCAATCCCCGAATCGCCTTGTGTAACGTGTCACTTGTATCACACTCGTCAGGCGTCTGTTCAAACTTCATGGTACAAAAGGGAAAATTGATAATCTAGAAGTGGCTTTAATTAAAACTTGTTTTTCTTGTTCCTTCTCCCATGTTTGTCTGGGGCAGCCCCACTCCCTGTAGTCAGCAAGCTGCTTTTCACTGTTCTCAGAAGTTCAACTGTTGCAATCAAAGGTAATTTTGTTTGTGCAAGATACTCATCTCCAAAGGAAGGGCCAAGAATAGGGGTGAAAGAGAGGACAGCAGGCTGATGACTTAAGTGTTCCTGTCAGGCCTTTCTGACAACCCCAATAATTCTTTAATGGCTTCCTAATAAAGGGTAACATCATTATGTCTGAGAGGTTTTTTGGATCGCTTTTCCACTCAAGGGGATGAATAAGAAGTGGTCAAAACCAGCAGACCTCTGTGCCTCCGTGCTGGGTTGAGAAGATGCTTCAACAGCGTCCAAGTTCTTTTTAGCTTTTCTACAGAAACAGAGTAATAAACTAAATTTCACTGCACATAAATTCGACTGCAAGATTCACCAGTACACTTTATGCTCCTGGCATCTTTTGCATAAGCACCCCAGAGTCTCCCCAGAGGATTTTGATACCTGAGGGATCCAAAAGGGAAAAAAAAACCCCAGGATTCTTCTGTTGCAAGATAGAATTTGCTTAGTGTGACTTTCTCTGAGACATATGGTGCAGCAGCACCTGTTTTGTAAGTATGATCTCAGTGCAGAGAGAGCAGATCCTCGAGAATAGAGGAAATTTCTGCTCTCCTTCCCATAATTCCACCTGGCTGCCACCTGCTCCCACATTTAATTGGCCTTAGTCCCTTGGCTTCCCACTCCGACCGCAGGGTAGGCAGGAGGAAGCGGAGACAGACAGTGAGTGTGCAAAGTGTTGTGGGGAAACAAAAGGGACTTGGAAAGAGCAGCTCAGGGAGAAGCTGGGCTGGTTTGTGTCAGCCTCACCATCCCTGGGGACACAGCACAGCTTCTTGTCCACCTGGGCCAAATCACCTCAGCACTTCTACACCATCCACTGCTCCTGGGTGCTGGACTCGTGGGTCCGAGGTTCCCATCCTTCCTGTTTTGTAGCACAAGATAGTGGTGATAACAGCTGGGAGTATCCAAGTGTAGCTGGCAGTGGTGTGTATCCACACACCAGGGATAAACATCCTGACAAAACCGAAGTGTTTATTTGCATGTGGATGTCACTGCTTGGTAAATCCCAACACATCTGGTTACCACCACTGAGATTTGCCAGTAAAAAGGAGGGTGTTTTGCCTCATTTTTCCCAGAACAAAGTGAGCATGGCTGCTCGGGGAGAGAAGGTTTGAGAAGCTGATACTTAACAGATTTCATTCCTCCTTGGCTGTGTTCACCCCACCCCTACCGAGTTCAACCACCTTGTTTCACTTACTTTGTATGACCACAGATATTTAACCACGGATTCTTAACTCAATCTAACCACACTGGTAGCCGTGGTGAAGACGAGCAACTTCGGAAGGAAAAGGTGGTAGTGACACATGAACCTGTGGGGATCTGTCTGCTGAGCTGAGCACTTGTTTGAAGCACTTTTTGTCTCTCTTACCTCTCTTTTACATGTGTACCCTGGACAGCAAGCTGGAGTTACAGGCTCAGAACACTTGAAATGAGGACTTTTTATGCAGGTGGACCCTGAGTTACAGGCAGAGCTGGGATGGCTCCAGTGAATTCTTGGTAAAGCCAGGATTCCTATCAATATTGTGCTGTAAAGTCAGCAAGCTTTCCCATTCCGAGTGAGGCCTGCAGTTGCTTACTGTCTTACAGTGCTTTCTGAAGTGTTCTCCATCCATCTTCTGCTGCTGAAAATACTCAGGTCTGAACTATTCTGAGTTCCTGAAGCCCAGAATTTCACTGACACGTGTTAGGAGATGCTTCTCAAATAGCTCCGGGAAACCTTTTTCCATCATAAGGTTTTGCTKTGCAATGGAGCTCTGGATTTCGTTTCAGCACCTAGTTGGAGGTTAGTGGATGGACACCTTCTCCCTCTCAGCAGGAAAAGGGAGGAGAAAGACATCCGGAGGAACAAAGTGGCTTACGAGGTGTCCAGACTGTCTGCAGAGTGTGCTGCATAATGCTGGGGCCACAAGACACTCCCAGGCAGTGTGAGGTGGCTCTTGCTGATCTGCAGCATTAATTTAAGGTTCTTTCTATGTTAGTGCACTTTCACTTCCTTTTCTAGAAAAACAGCAAACTGTAGCTGAACGCTCCTGTTGCTGCCCTGTAGGCCCCTTACACAGCAGTGGGGAGAGTCTGTGCAGGGAGGAGATAAGAAAACCACCTCAGCTGAATAAGAATTAATTGCTTTTGCTTCGGTTCTGGAGCATTCCTTTCCTATGTACAAGGCTGAAATGGTTGCTTTAATATATAGAGCAATATGTGAAATTGTCTTTTTTCTCTGGGAGCCTTTGAATTTTCTTGAACTCCTGCCTACATGAGATGTCAGAAAGTGCACTCAGGGCTGACTGAGCTTTCACTACTTACATGAAGGACTACACACACTATTCTTCAGGTCCAGTGCCCAGTTTTCAGTGTTTGGGACACTGTTGGATTTAGTAGAGGAAGGAGGAGGCCGAGATGACCCTTGTTTAGCTCTCCCTCAGTGATCTGGCTTATAGCTTTTGCCTCTCACCTCAGTCCTTAATTCATTTTAAAACATTTTAAGTAGCTGGAAGATGATTGATGTGAGGGCTCAGATGTCTGCGCACGTGGAGAAGTGGACATCCCCAGGCAGTGTCCATAGCAGACATTCCAAGGTAAGCTGTCTTTTTTGGTCAATTAGAACTTCAGGACAGCCTCAGGCTTGCTGTGTCTCACAGTTTCTGGGTACAGACGTGACCTGGCAGGGTGCAAACACACACATACACAGTGCATCGTTACACCTGTGCTCAGGATGAAACAGAACTTGCACTTACAGAAACCATTTGTATAAAATCTGTTCTTACAGGGCCCTTTTGTTTACTTTGAGGCTCCTTTATGCTGCCGTAGAGAGGGTTTAGTGCAGTTTAGCATGCGCTGCACAGTCCGTCACCAGCGTCCGAGCACACAAATGGATGGGAACGTGAACAGCTGTTTCCCAGCGTAGCTGATTTCCCAAGGACCACCTCTGCCCCCGTCATGGAGCAGAGAGGTGAGAGGGAAATGCAGTAGCAGAGCTGCAGGAGCTGCCCCTCTAAATCATCTCCCAGTCAAGCAGCACAGAACGGTGCCGGTGCCAAGTGCACGTTATCGGCGTGGCTCCGGAGGGCAGATAAGGAAAGGTCAGTGCCCTCGGAGCAGCAGTGTTTGCAGAGGTGTCTGCACAGTCAACACAGCATCTGCTTCTCTGCCTTTCCTTCATATTGAAGGGACAGTCCAGCCCCAGGTAGAACACGTCTCACTGCACAGAGGCAGCCGGGCAGCGTGTGAGTGCTGGGATCCAGAGTTCCATGCGCTCCGTGGGATATCGTAGTGAGGAGTCTCGCAGCTGCTCCAGTGGAAGCTGGGACTAAGGATATGTAAATTTAATTCCTTTGCCACATAAATCCTCTGTAAGTATGATCTAAATCGTGTTAATCCAGATCTGCAAAAAGGGGCCTTTCTTTTCCTTTTCTTTGGATTTAAACTCTTTGGAATAGGGATTGCTTGTTATATGCGCGTGCTTGCAGTGCTGTGCTCTTGTTAGAGACCTGTAAAAACTTGCAGAGTCCCTGCTGAAAGAATGGGATCCATTGGAAGTTTTTAGAGAGAGAGAGCAAGGTCTTAGTGAACTGAGAATTCTTCCGTCTGCCAAGGAGGAAGCGAGGGCAGAGATAGCCTGGTGCTGTTTGATTGCAGAACAAAGAAGGAAGTCATTAGGCCACACCCTTTCTGTGTTCCCTTCCCCTGCACGGATGTGAATTTTGGACTGAGACTTAAAGAATCCTAAAGGTAGGGGTGTATTTGTGCCCTAAAAAACCGAGACTAAATGGTACAGAGTCCTCATGAGGTGCTGTGCACCCACCGAATCTGGGTTTGCTGCCAGCTGAAACAAGAAGTTACGTATGATTCTGTTTTTCTCCTTTCCATATTTCTTTTTTCCATTAGCTTTAGAGTCAGTTAATGTTTATACAGACTGAGTCACTCATCCCTACCCAGCCACCAAAGAATGCATTTAATTCACAGCTCAAGAAGCAAACTGAATGTTTAAATTGACTCAACCTTTGTGGAGGCTTTGATCCATTCTGGAGCAGAGTGACTAAGTGAAACCAGGGGAAGTCAGATTGCAGTACCCAGCTCACGACTGTTGCTGTGGGATCATTTTCACAAAGAACCGTGAATGTTACAGCAGTTTGGGAGTGGCATCAGGGGTTCTGGGCTGGGACAATGGCTGCTTTCTGCAGGGCACCACAGTGCAAAATGACTGGGCAGCAGCCAACGTCACAGACGTTTGGGGCTTTGCAGACTGGTTTTAGAAATGCCAGCCCCTTCCAGGGCTTGGATTTGGATACCTTGGAGGGATTTAATTCTCACAAAGTGCTGAATACACACGCTCTGAAAAACAGGGCGCTGGAAACTTGTCCTATGCAAAGCCTTGCTTGGTGCCCTTTTCAGAGTGTGATGTTAAAAAGAGTCAATCAAATGTGGCCAAAGACCAAAGCATTAAAAGAAGCCTTTTCCCTGTCGTCCCCATCCCATCTGTTTGTCCTCGATCCCTCTCCCCCTTTATTCCTTCCACTTCTGGAGCACTGAAGGATTTTAACGCAGCTGGATTTAAGGTGTAAATAACTGAGCTGTGTGTGGCTGGTTGTGGGAAGTAGCCTTGATCTCTCCTCCAGGAACTCTGCAGTATCTGGAATGTGTCCTGTCCAGGCTGTAGTGCCATGCTCATGTCTCTGACCACCATTCCATACTGAACCAAGGGCTTCAGAGCCTTGGAGAAAGGGGGTAAATTGTCTCTTTTGAGCCGTGCAATTCCTGTTGTACGTTTTCTGGGGAGCAGCCAGAAATCCCTGCACACTGCCTCTCTCTTCTCCCTCTTATGCACACTCTGTCTCTCTAGCTTTTCCCTTGCCTTTTGTGCCAAGAATGTGGTGGGGGAAGGGGGAACCGCACAGGAAATGCCTCTTCTTTTCTCTAACGACATTTCCAGCTGCATTTGGATGGGAGAATTCGAGGAGGGGGAAAGCATCAAATCAGTGGAAAGTTGTTCAGCTGCCAAGTCAAACTGGTACATTTTAGCTCTGGAGACAGTAGAGCCTTTTCTCCTGAATTTTGGCCCATTTTTAAAGTTCCGTTTTTGGAAAAGCAGGGGGAAAAGAAATTAGTGACATCAGTGCTCCTGGTTTTTATTTATGTGCGTATTTTTTCAGCAAAAATGAAGCTAAATTGTAGCTTTACTTTTAAAGGTTGAAAGTGCAATGGGTTTAGGAAAGCTTGAGCAGGGTGATGCCTTTTTGTTTCATAGCAAGGAGTGCCCGCCTGCCTCTCCATCTTTTATCATCTTTTATCCATCCTYCCACCCACGTGCAGAGCCAGAACCTCCTGCTCTCGTCCTTCTCCTCGGTGGTGTTGTTCCGTAGCTCTCCTGTCACACCTGGGGCATGGGCTGAAGCAACAGCCTGCAATGCAGGATCAGCCTTTTTCCAGCAGCTGCGGATTGATCCGTGCAAGGATGGCCTCGCAATTAATGAGGTGCCAAGGAAGCAGAGGAGGTAGTTGCAAAGTAAAGATGTAGATAGGACAGGAGATGAAAGGTGTTCCAGCCAGACAACAGGATTTCTTCTCTTCATCTCAGTCCAGCAAGGAGGAGGAGTTCTCCCCGAGTTGTCTGAAGTGTTGCAGGAGATGGGCTTTGCCTGTGGCAGGCTAAATTTGGAGTTTATCTCTCTCCTTGGTTCGGTGCCCAGCATCCTGAGATCTTTTGTTCAACTTGTGTTCAAACAGTATTCTTTTTGTGGCCTGTGAGGGTAAAACTTGTGGTGGACCTAACAGAAGTGGCAGGCAAGCACCAGGATCATTCCAGTGGTGACTGTTACAGTTTTAACAGCTCGAGTGCTGTGGATTTTGCAATTGTTTGCCATATAAACTGTGTTTCTTTGAGTAAGGTGCAGTGAGACATCAAAGCTCTGCAGCAGTTTTACCTTGTGAAAAAAAATATAAAAGGAGGAGGAAAGAAAAGGGGGGAAAAAAAGCAGCTTGTTATTAGCAGCCTGGTTGTCTGCATTTAGAAAACCTATTAAAAATGCATCATGCTGAGGAGACAGTCTGCACAGTGTGTAAAAAAGATGGGTTGCAATAATTCTGTCTCGGTGTTTTGAACCACAGCCTCAGACAACATACACAGGATGGGGAAGGGGGGTTGGGAAGAGAATTCTAAGAAAAGTTGTTTATTGCAGTGCAGTCGTATCCTGGACTGGAACCAAATGCGTGACTGTGCCAGGGTCATGGAGGAGCTGCAGCAGGAGAGAGGAAAAGGGGAGCAGGATGGTGGGGGGGCGGGAGGAGGTCTCTCCTCTGAGCTGAGATGACACTCTGGGGAAGGTGCAGGAGAGCTGGAGTTCAGCTCAGCTAGATTGATCCCAATCTCTCTTGAGCTGGGGTAAATCAAAGCTGGATTTCTGGAAGTCACATGGCAGTACATTGATGGGAATCTCCAATATGACTTAACTGAAACACAAGAGTTGTTTGATTCTTCTGCTCTCTGCATTTGTTAAGGTTAACAGGAGTGCAGAGGGAGCAGAATGTCTGGAGGAAGCAGGGGGGAGCGGAAAGTCCAGTCTGCGAATTCTGTGTTTGAGGGAGTGTGCTCTGCTCTGCTCTGGGTCCTGGCTCATGCCCTGGCAGAGGTTCAGGTCAACCACCAGCAGAGAAGGTGAATCAGTCACCTGCATGAGCATCATCTTCGTGCCCGTAAGGGCTSTGGTGCTGTCAGAGACACACGTTGTGTGTTCAGAGTGTGCCACAGGCCTGGCTGGGTCCCAGGCACGGTGTGCAGCATCCCACAGAATCCAACTGCTGTCGAGGGCTTTTCCCCCCCAAGCTGCTGCATTCACCACAGAGGTTTGTTCTTTCTCTGGCAGCATGGACGAGCAGATGGGGTTTAGTGCAATGCCAGCTTCTGTGGTGGTGCTCTGCAGCCTCCTGACTCTCTGTGCTTGGAGAGAAGAGAGGGCAGGGAGTGTTGGAACTTCCTTCTTTCCAAGGGTGAATCCCCTTTTGCCTACAAAAGCCAGAGTCACCAAACTTGCCTGGCACAGGCTGCTTCCACAGCCCTGAGAGTGATGTCCTTGCTGTGAGCAGTCTCTGCCCTTTTCCTCTTCCTCTCCAAAATGCTGGATTCCTTTATCTTTCTACTCCCAAGCCTCTGTGGCCCTGTTGTCCCTTTCTGCTTTCCCAGTGCACAGGGGAGGCAGCGAGTGCCCAGGAGAGGCTGGGCTGGTGTTTCCTGCAGATTGGGAGGGAAGGAGCAGCAAGGGAGCTTTGAGCCTGCCCCTTCTGGTAGTAGGAATTGTTTTCACTTGGCGTTTCCATACTGTGGTTATGTTGTTTTTCTTACCTAACATTGTGGAAGAATTAACTGTAATGTTGCAGGGCTGGGAGTTCACTTTCTCTGAGCTTTTGGAAATCTTTTTATTTGAAGGTTTCGAAGCTTCTTGTGTTGAAAGGCAACAAAAAATACTGCAGAAAGCCCTAAACTGTCATATATAATTTCTTTCATTTATTACTTCTTCATTGCTCTCTYTCTGTGTCAGTTTTTTGTATGAAGATTTTTCTTCATGAAAATGCACTAATGGAGCACATCAGTGTCCAGCAAGGTATTTTCTCACYGCCTCTCCACTCAAAACTTGATTTTAACCTTGGAAACAATCTCTTGTTTTTGCAAGTCTAAATTCCTTTGGCTTAGATAAGGGAGAACTGTCTGATGGCTACACGAAGCTTTGGACACACAGCTGAGCTGTTCTGATCCTGCACGACAGGTCAGGGCACAGATCTGAATTGCAGAAGAATTGGGGTTTGTTCTTGTTGTACTGGCTTTTCGTGGCAAATTATTGTGTCCTCTTATGTCTGTTTCTCCAACTGCAGAAAGTCAATTATAAACATGTTTAATTTGTGTGCATTTTGGTGTATGCAGAGTGACATACGAGTGAGGTGTATGGTGATACTGTAACCTGTTGTGACAAACTGCTGCTTCTTCAGTGCCATCCTGTGCACATTATTTCTTCTGCTGTGCTTGAATTTGTCCTTAATTATCTGTGATAGCTGTTGTTTCATAATGTCATTATGCTAATTTTATATGTGCTGGTGTGGAGCAGAGGGCACAACATTGTGTTGCCTTCCTGGACAGACAACACTGGATAAATGGGACTGTGCCTTTATCCTGAGCAGTTCAGAGCAATACCTTGAAGGATCAGATGTGCTTGGCAGCCTGTGGGTATCCTGGACATTTCTTTCCATGTCTCCGTGTTTCTCTTGAGTCTGCCTTGGGCCAGGCTGTGTTTGTGGAGCTGGAGCCTGGCTCAAACTCGCTGTTATGTCGGTTTCTATGGAGGAAAAAAAAACAGACGGGTTGCCAGACCTGGAAGAGTATTAAAAAAGGAGAAGAAGGAAGTGGAGGGARGGTGGTGAGGGGAGTGTGGGGTGGAGAAGAAATGTGATCCTCTTGTGCTCTGAAGGTGGAATTTTGATTTCACCCCTCTCTCCCCATTTTTGAATTCTAAGGGGTGGGTTTTGCCTTCCCAGGCTTGCAAAGTCAAGCTGAAATCTGTGTGTCTTTAACAGAGGGGTGTTTCCTGCGGGGAGGGATTCTGACCATGAAGTGCATTCAGTTGGTGGCTGAACCCAGCTGGTGTGGGAAACACATTGGGGTTCACCAGCASAGAGGTGCTTTAGGTTGATTTCTGTCAGAGCCTCTGGGTGAGCTGCAGAATTAGGGGTTAATGGACGTGTTTCCTGCACGTGGTTCCAAACCCTCCTTTGCCTTCCTTAGGTTTTTCAGTCAGTCTCAACAAGCTCTGTGTGTTCTGCTTTTTTAGGAGTACTTTCAAACTGCTCCCCTTCTCTTCCCATCCACACTGTGAGTTGTATTTCAGTAGGTGCTTTTCAAGTGTCTCAGTAGCAACCTCTGGCATCAGATAAAAGCCCCTGCAACGCTCCTGGTAATGGCAGTGAATGGGTTTTATCATCTTCTCTCCATCTGCCTGGTGCAGGAGACGTCTCTTAGGATCCTGACTCCAGGGAGTTGTCGGAGGTTCCTGTAAAGCAGCGAGGCCTGACGTGTGCTGGGCAGGCTGCAGGGGAACCACAGCACATCAACAAGAAATTACCTGCCCCCAGAGTCATCCCTGGCCTCCAGCCTCGTGACACATGTCCGTTTTTAAATGTCTTCATAGCTGTGTTTTTGGATGGTGTCTAAAATTGTTTTGGATGGGTTTGTAGCTTTGTGCTGCTGCATCCCTAAGGAAGAGACCCCCACTCTCAATTCACTCACCAAAACAGCCTTAAGCAACAGCTGGTGTTGTCTCTGCAGGGTCCCAGACCTCAGACTAGAAGGAAATTCTGGGGTCTTCAGGTGTCATTATAATAATTCAAACTTGGACTGAGGTTTTTGAGATTTGGAAGCTTGTTTTGTGACCAGGCTTGGAGCTRGGTTCCAGGGAAGCTGGGAGCAATTTACGGTTTTGTGCAGAAACCAGACAGAATTTCTGYGGGTTTTTTTCCCCTGAGTTTTGGTTTATTGGCTTCAGAAATAGTCATAGGACGTATACARGCATCTATAGCTGAAGTGAAAAAACCTTCAGTGCAGTTTCTCACGGTAGAATATTTAGTTGTTCCTCATTATAGGGAATATTCCCTCTTTTTAAGCCCTAAAGGTACAACTCTCAGAAATGCTGAGTCATAGAACTTTGGTATCTTTGCCTTTAAAAGAAATCCCCAACTCTGGTTTGTGTAAACTTGCCTGTGCTGATAAAAGTGTGTCACATTTTCGGCTCTTCCTGCTTCCACATTTTACATTAGAAATCAAGACAAATCAAGGAACAAATTCTATACTCCATGGGCATAATTATTTGCACCTTAGGGCTCAGTATAATAGCTTTTACAGGCAGATCATAGTCCCAGAAATATTCAAAAAGCATGCTCTATTTTATATATTGTTTTTACAGAGAGAAGATTGTTTAAAAAAAAGAGAAGGAATCCGTCAGAATCTTGCACATTAATGACAGTCTTAAGATAAATGTATATTTGCTTCAAGCAGCCCAGTGTGTCTTTTCGCTAAATAGAGGTAATTTTATTTTCAAACYGTGGCACCTGCTTGTTGTATGCTGGTATTTTTACCTGGGGGGTAAGAGGGGTGAAAGCACAGGACAAGGCACAGGCACAGCCAGGAGATCAGCACCTGTCTGGCAGTGGGAGGGAGTTTTGTSCTAAGAAAAAGTTGGACAAGCTCAYATGGGATTTTGTTATTCTTAATGTTGGTTTGAAGGGTCCACCCATCTGATTTAGAATCTGCCTGTTCCCTTTGAATGTCCTGGTGTCCTGCAGGATGTCCTGACATTTTTGAACAGTGTCAATGGGAGCAACATTTCAGCTGCAGCCCTGAGATCAGCACTGAGAAGATCCTGGGAAATGTGGAGCTCCTCCATATAATAGTTGGTTTTAGAACAAAGCCTGGAACATTTAACCACATTTCCCCTTTTATTTTGACAGTTCAGATGCTGACCACAGGAAAGGCAGTTCCAAACATCTTAATTGCAGCGTGGTCTGGACGAAGGGACATTTCTGTTGAAATCCTCCTCATTCCAGCAGCATGGCCCTGGACTGGTGGGGGATGGTGTGGTGGTCTCACTCCATCACCCAGTGAGGGATGGGGTGGGATCCAAATAGAGCCCAGAGGCTGTTCAATGGACCCTTGTATATGACCCCAGTGAATATGGTTATTTGTAAAAACTCTCCTGTAGCTGGGGAAGTTTGATAAGGAAGGGAAAAGCAGCAGTGGGTCCCAGGTGCCTGCTCAGAAATGGTGTGTGGGGTAAGGGGGACACAGCCTGCGAGGCTGCTGGAACTCCTCCACCCTAAAATCTCCGTGGTTCCGAGCACTCCCCTCAGTAAACATTGGCCTCAGCTGGCAGCTAAAGCAGGGCAAGAGTTTATTTTTATTTCTTGGAATTCGGTAGACCTGAAATCTCTGTTAAATGTTAACTTTCAAAAGGCACATGCATCAGCATTCTGAGCCACCGCTGGTAGGAAAAAAGAACAGATTATAGAGAACATAAATTAAGCCAGATTTTGGTCTTGCCTCCTCTCCGTGCACGTCTGCATGACCTGAAGAACAATCTGCAGACAACTGTTCACATCTAATAACTACTATGGTTTGCTTTTAATTTGATCATAGAAGAAACTGTGCTGGCAAGGATCTCATCCCATTCCCTCTCTTCTTTTTCTAAAGAATGTTTTCATTTTAAGTGAGTATGGTGGTTGCCATAGGAAAAACCCAGCAGTTCGGAGTCAGTTGCTGGAGTGTTGACTCATAGATCGAGTGCTAAAGAGGTGTTTGAGTCTGAGGAGCTGTTATCAGAAATGGCACAAAATGTCTCTCTTGACTCAGTTTGTAAACTGCATATGCATATATAATGAACAAAGAGACCTTGTTAAATAGACAGTTTTGACCTCAGAAAGAGGAAAAAAGAACTATCCAGAATTTTATCTTAAGTTTAAGCAGTTTCTCATTCAGATTAGCTTCATTCTATAAAGACCCGAGAGAAGAAATGTCTCCTTGTTGCATTAATTTGGTACTTTTAGGAATTTCAGCTAGTCATTTTAATTTTTTTTTTCCTCTTTCTTCCCAACAACAATTTGGAATTATTCCAGATTTATGTCAAACGAGGACGTTGGATGACAATTGAAAGAATTGCAGATACATTGAATCTTCTCCCACTTCTGAGTATTTCTGGCTAGGGAGGATAATCTGTGCAAGGGAATGGTCTGAATTTCCCCCCGCCCCCCCAAGTTTCAGGTTTTATTTTCTACGACAGTTGTGTAAATCTGGACTAATTCCAATTGACATCATCTTGGCATTCATTTGTTGACTTTTGTTTCTCTCTATGCTAATAGTAGTACGTCCCTCTCTGATCTCACGCTGTGATTACAGGCTCCATTTCACTGTAACACCAACACCAGATTCATTATTATTCCTGCTGTAGTAGAGGCTGGAAACCAGAGTCATGACCTTCTGTGCTTCGTGCTCTGTAAATGCATCGAGAGGCACTGACTTCCTTCTTGAAATCTAATTTAGCAGAAAATGAAGCAAATGAATGAGAGTGTTGAGAGGAGGACAAAGGTAATRAGTAGGTGTAGCAGAGTCGAGGTGGCTGTTGTGCAACCTGATTGTTTTATCATAATACTAAATATATGGATATAAATGTAATCCACACCAACTCCCTTCACCCAGCACAGCCTTTCAGTGTGCCTGAAATCATAATAGGTATGAGAGCAGAGAAGTGCTCTAAATAGAGGAGTGTAGAGGTTTCATGGATAAACTCAGGCAGGAGGATTCCACGCAGTGAACGCTTCCATGCAAAGATGGCACGTGCCAGTCCCTCAGCTTCTGCAAAGGCCCTTCCACAGGCTGGGAGATTGTGCCCCAGATGTTTCCTATAATAGATACTTTGTGAAATAAAGTTGTTCCTATTTGGGAAAGAACAGAAGTGAGAGAGAACCAGAGGTTTTGGTGTTTGGATTTTTTGCTGCTGCTTGTTTTAAAGATGAATTCCAAAGCACCTCAGCTATGTAGTAAAAATAATAATATCTGCTTTGCCCTCTCCCAGTTCCCATGTGAGCTGTGCGCTCCTTCATTCCAGCTGTTCACGTTGAACTGGGGCAAAAACATTTGCTTCTCCCCAAGCTTGTTTATACTAAAAGCATTTGCTACCTTACTGTAATTCCGAACGGCGACGGGAAACCATTGACAGAATGTAACTGGTCCCAGCTGCGGGGGTGAGCACAAGCTCTGGGGCTCTGCCGGGATGTTTATAGTGCATCCTGGAATCTCAAGTACGGCTCCTCTGGCTCCAAGTATCCTTTTAATTTACACAGATGTTTCTTCATCATCTATTCTTTTCAGGCTGTTGGAATGATCAACAATTTAGTCTAATTGTGCCGGCTGTTTGCGTTGTGGGGCTGTTTATTTTGTCTGTGTGTCTGCAAWAGTCACTCTTTCAAGGACTCTACTCCCCAGACCGCACATGATTTAGAAAGGAATGGGTTGTGTTGGCTAAAACCTTGGAGATGATGTGCCCAAGCCTGCTTCCAGGCTCGGTTCTGTTCCTGGCCCTGCTCCATGGCGAGTTGTTTCACTCATCTTCGTGCTGCAGGTGGGAAAGGGCAGCGATGGTCATGATTCCCTGGCAGTGTAATGGCTTGGGATCAAGGGATAGGAAAGGGCTGTTATGCTGCTCATAGAGAATCCTTTCCCTTTTCTGGAGATGCCTGTAGTCCATTCCTACATTACTGTGTCTTATTTTAGCATCTAGAATTATCTGTATGGCCTTAGAACAGCACTTGCCAAGATTATGTATCAAAGCATCCACCAGCAGCACCCCCAGTTTGTGTGTCAGCCTGGACTCCACGGCCCTTCCAGTTCAGGGAGATCCTTTCCAGTGCAGTAGCTGCGATTTTCCAGTTGAATTTGTATTGCCTGATAAATAACAGAGGTGGTTTGTCTTTTTAAAAAAATAAACTTTACATTATTGGTGGTGTAGGTTTTTTTCATAATTTAAGGTATTGATTGTAAGTAAACATCTATGACAGGTCCCAAGGCGGGACAGTTGTTCTTGGAGAATCCCAGCACCCCTCAGTCAGTGGAGTAAGTGCAGGAGATTCCGTGATCCTTGATAAAAATGGATGTTCTAGAAACTGAAGGAGAGTGAAGAGAAAGTAAAACAGCAATAGAGTAATTGTTCCCTTTTTAACAAATCTGATGGATCTTTAATAGCTGTAGTCAAACAACCTTTCTTCACCTCCCGTGATCATGATAGATAATCAATTGTCTAGGACAAGTGATGTGTAATAAAACACCAGTTAGTGCAAGAAAACCCAATGCGTGGAGAAAGAAAGAGCCTTTAATGACTATAAGACTATTATTTAATCCCAGTATGTTCCTTGGAGAGTTCTTAAGTTTATAGAAGTGTCCCGGCCTACAATACATTAGGTTTGCAATTAATAGCTGATTTTCACTGATGAAAAGTATTTATAAAGCGACTCAAGTATTGCTTTTTAACACAAGCAGTAAATTTAGATGTGTGTGGCATCAGGTGGTGTTCCTGCCATGGAGTTGTTTGTGTCTGGAGTGTGCACTCAGTTACACTGGGGGAGGTGAGCAAAATGTACTTTCTCAGTCTTGAACTTCTCCCTTAGACMCTGTGACTTTATTCAGAAAAAGTTCGTTTTCCTTATTACCAAGAATAATAATTTGAAAGCCTGCAGACCACCTGACAGAGGCCGTTCATTACGTAACATTTGAAATATATAAAGTTGGTGGGTTGGTTTGTCACTTACTGCATTTTTCCACAGCCAGCTGTGGGACATGGGGAGCTTTTGAGAAGATTGGGAATGTGTGTGTATGTGTGTCTGTGCTTTCCACCCCACAGCTGGTCAGTGCTTGCATGTTTTCCAAGTTATTTTCAGTGYGAATGCATTACCTTGGTTTGTGTTTTAGTCCTGACTGATACTTACACCGAATTTTCCTGGTAATATTGTGGTTGTGATTGATGGCTCTGCAGGTGTCAGTCAGGTCTGGTGGCTGGAGCAGAAGGGGAGTTGTATATTCCATATTTATTGCTGGGACTCAGGGGGCTCGGAGCCAAGGTAAGCAGCAACATCGAGAGTGACCAGAAATGAGACCTGGTCTCTTCAGCATCTTTATAGCCAAATATTCCAAGATGTGCAGCGCAGGACTGTGGGTCAGGGACGATGGCAGTGTGTGTCCATGTTCCTGGGCAGCAGTAGCCAATAGTAACAACAGTGTGAGCAATGCTTTTGTGGCATTCCAGTGACACAGCCCYCAAAACTATCAGTTGTGGATTTTGGGAATTGACAGCTGCTGTTGGCTTTTCTCATTTCATGAACTGTTCCATGAATTGATCTGGGTTTTAGGTAAAACTCCATCTGAACAGAGGCACTAAACCATTTTGAAGACAAGCTGTAAAAATGAGATTGCCTCTTCACTGGTGCATTTTGTTCTTTCCTGGGGTGAAGTGGACAAGAAAACTCTTCATTGGAGTGTCAGAGCTGCCTTCTGGAAGTTTCTCTGGTTGGGTTAATGACCCACCTYAATGACCATGGTGACATTGCTGGGTGTTTCTTAATCTCTTCTTGCATGGGTGGATCAAAACTCTCGTAGTCTGGGCACATTCCTTTGTTTCAGGGGCCTTTTACAGCACACAGGTCCTGTGGAGAAGGAAAGAATGGGATGCTGAAATTGGGGCTTTTGTCTCATACTGCAGGTAACTTATATTTGCAAATTGTGGTTTGGTCTGGAAGTCACCACAGGGTCTTCCAGAGGGATGTACGTGCTCCCAAACCAACAAGATGGGACTTCTGCCTGTCAGATTGGTCAGTAACTTGCAGGCTTGGGATACATTTTGATGTCTAACTGGGGGCTGGCATTCTACCTCTGAAATACTTCATTCCCTATTGTTTTATTTTGCGTTTTTCCTAAAACCTTGAGCAGTAGCACGTCTTACCCTTACCAAAAGTTCCTTGCGTTCCCTTCCCTTTTCTTGGTGCTTTACCTGATGTTCTCTTCCTTCTTTCTTTACCCCCCCCAATTTTTATCTCTCCTTAATATATTTCATCATAAYTAAACTGTAATATATAATGCGTCCTTCTGTGCCAAACCAAGAATTTTTTGCATGGGGAAGAGGGAGAGAGAAATTTGAAGAAATAAAAGGTTTTATTTTACATGGAAACTTGGCAGAGTTTGGTGCCAGCTCCCAGACACAACAAGTGCTTTGCACTGGGGATGATTTAAGTAATCACCTCTTGCTAGACATCCTAGAACTTGTTTTCTTCTTGAGACTCCTCCTTTATCACCTTCAAAATGGTGTGCTTTGCACCAGATTACTTTTCCTGACATTCCTCTCCTAAGTCTTTAAAGCCAATAGCCAGTGGAAAGAGCTCTTTCCTGTTGCTCCTTTTCCTGCGTGTGCAAACAGTGGTGGTGCTTTGCAATTCTATCGGTGGATCTCGGGACACTTGGCAAAGATGTGGTAATTACAGGCTCCCGGTGGGTGCTTTTCAATGGGTTGTTGCTGCAGTGAACGGAGAAATTCATGGCTCTGCTCTGGATTTAAGCCCTGTCCCCTGTGCYGGGACCCTCAGTGCAAGAGAGACCTTGGGGGGCTGGAGCTGGGAAGGGGCTGGAGCACCAGGAGCGGCTGAGGGAGCTGGGGGGGCTCAGCCTGGAGAAAAGGAGGCTCAGGGGGGACCTTCTGGCTCTCCACAGCTCCTGACAGGAGGGGGCAGCCGGGGGGGGTCGGGCTCTGCTCCCAGGGAACAGGGACAGGAGGAGAGGGAACAGCCTCTGTTGCGCCAGGAAAGGTTCAGGTTGGACATCAGGAGGAATTTCTCCATGGAAAGGGTGGTCAGCCACTGGAAGGGGCTGCCCAGGGAGGTTTGAAGTCCCCATTCCTGGAGGTGCCCTAGGAAGGACTGGATGTGCCACTCAGTGCTCTGGGCTGGTGACAAAGTGGGCATTGGGCACAGGTTGGGCTCTGGTCCTGGAGGTCTTTTCCAACCGAAATGATTCCACGATTCTATGATTCCTAGTCCAGACTTCCCCCAGGACTGTGCAGTACCCAGAATTTGCCCTCTTGYTGTTGTGAGTAGCTGCTGAAGTCAGAAATGTTAGTCCTGTCACAGTTGAATGTGGTACATCTGTATGGAGTCTACAGCCTGTCGCTATTAGCATTCCATGGAAATGTGGCCAGCTGTCCTGAAGCAGTATCAGCTCTCAGGAGGAACGGTGTTTCAACATGCATAATGTTACTTTTCTGATTCTTAAGGTGCTGTAGTATAAAATGAACATACTGTGGGTTTAGATCTTTCTGRTTTTCTCTGTTGGTCTCCCAGAACGCTGAACTGGCTTGGGTTAAAAATGTTTTGCAGGCCCCTTATGTATTTCATTTCATTGAAGGTGGGAAAATGTCCAGCCAGTGATTGATGGTTTTTTGGAACTTGTTCAGACCTTTTCCTTTGCTGGGATGGAGCGGGTTCTTACACGGGAATCRGATCCAGCCTTCCCTGTGCTGCAAAGCTCCTGCTGGCTTTGCACTGACTTCTTGCTCTTAAATTTATGAAGAAAAGAGAGAGGGTGAAAGCAGCAAAAAGTACAGCAGACCTGAAGTATTTCAGCTGATTCTCTGTTGAGGATGAAATTTAAGATTTCAGAACAGACAGGTTTGCACTTTCTGCTTCCTTTTTGCCCTTTATCTTGTTGCCATTCCTGGGCTCCTGTGTTTGCTGGGATTTTCTTCTGGAGCCAAAATCCAGCTGATCAGGTGGGTCAAATATGAGCAGTCGGTGTTAGAGGACAGTTCCTTCTGTGAAGTTTTCAGTGAAAGTTAGAAAACTTCCCAAGTTCAGGATTTTTGAGGACCCTGGTAAGCCATATTCTGAAGCTTGTGGTAAATGCTAAGCCTGAATTGGGGCCTCATTCCAGGAAAAAGAGATCTGAGCATCCCTGAGGGAGTCTGGGACAGGTGTGTCCCAAAAGGAGCAGATTTCCAGCAGYGTAGCAGAAATGATGTCAAAACCCCTCCTGATCTGTGTGCAGAATGGGGTTTGGAAAACTGACTTAGAAGGCAGGCCTGGTGCATCCTTAATGCTGGAGCAGCTTTCAAGCAGCTCTGTAATTTGGAATGTGAGTGACGTCAGTTCTTCTGGCCATCTGGTTAGAAAATCTAGTTGTAACTGAAAATATCCAGCCCTTTTTTCTCCATTGCTAGGTGGTGACTACACACTTATGTAATTTAACAGCTCAAATTCTTTTCCATTCTGGTGATCTCTTCATGAAGCCGTAACAGGGAGGATGCTGCGGGAAGGGGATCAGCAGTTCCTCAGCTGCAGGGCCACTGCTCCAGGGGGAAGCACGGGCCTGGGGGTTAGAAATTGGGATCCTGTTTGTTCTGGTACTGTTTGGTAGGTGACCTTGGACAAGAACATTCTCTTTTTTTCTACCTCAGTTTCCCCCACTTATTAAGTAGTGATAATGACACTTCCTATCTCGCAGGCATTGTTAGGATCTAATGAGTCATGCTATGGAACACTTAGCAAGGCACAAGGTATTGTTATAATTACTGCCTGTGCTCTTCTGCTCAGTCCCTGCCTTTTTCCCCCTCGGTAAATCCAAACATCCCATTTTAATGCTGTTCTTTTAAATACCTCTTGAGCTGCACTGCTCCTTCTGCACAGGTTGTAGACYGGATTATAAAATTGTATTGATGGAAAATGTGCATGAAAATGCACCCTGTGATAGTGCCTGAAAAATAAAGGGAGCAGAGCTGTCAGCCATTTCCTAAAGCCTTTTTAATGGCAAATCTTATAAGAGCCCAAGAACAGGTTGTAAACCTAGAAACTGTGTAGACATTGCCATACAAATTTAATGTTCATCTAAAACATTTTTTAAATTTTATTTACTCATTCGTAGTAAATAAATTTTTCAAGCAGAATAACGACAATGCCCTGTGGTTAATTTTTGTTTAGCACTTCCTCTAATTCTTGGTGAAAAAGTTAAATATTTTTGTGTTATTGATCCTAAATGCCAGCAGAGTCCTGGACCAAGCATCCCTTTAGTTCCCTTCCCTACACCAGTGACCATGAGAGGAGAGCTGATATCGCTGGGCACAGGGATGACAGAGAATTTGCCAGGGATGAGCTGAGGTTTTAGGATCTAGGGGGAAAAAAAAGAGACTTTTTGCATATTCTTTATAGATGCTCAGGTCATGCATATTAAAATTTAACTTGGAACGGGAGGAACTTCTCCAGTTTATTATTCTGAAGGAGTGCATGAAGGGGAAAAATAAATGATCAATAAAATAGAAACCAGCTTGCTCAGTGGAGGTAAGAACTGATGACAGTGTTCTGCCCTCCTCCCCCTTTTTAAAGCAAACAACATTACTGCAGGTAAAATGGGATTTGAATTTGCCTTGCACCAGCTACTTTGATAAAAGACTTTTAGCTCCTGTAAATGCATAAATAGTGGTGAAGGGGAAGCTGAATCACTGACTGCAGAGCTACCCTGGCTTTACAGGAATATATGTCTGTGCTGTGTATTTGCTCCCTGACATATTTGCTTATGTGCCACCACTCCTGTGCTCTTAAGAAATAAATTAAGAAATAAATCAGTTGTCAGTGAATAAATAACAGTGAGAAAAAACTCCCAGCCTTAAGGAAGGTTGTGATAGGCAGGAAATGCTCTCATTTGTATAATATCAGAACCAGTCACTATACAATAATTTATTTTTTTTCYCTGAAAGCTTTTCCACCTGTCATGCATAGCTGAAAACTTTAAATGACCGTTCAGCTGGCCCCAGCACCCGCTCCGGGAAACAGTAGATCTTTGTGTTGCGTCTCCTGTTACAATGCACCATTTTGGTCCATCACTACTGACTTGGAGCTCTAGAGCTTACATTTATTTTCCTAAAGCACTAGAAAGAATGATTTCATATGGAGGGGGGGGAGTGGGAATTACTCAGTCGTTAGGTTTAATTGTTCTGAATCTTTCCAGTGTTTCATGAGAAAATGTACTGAGGAGATGTGCAGTATAGTGGGAAATGTGATGGAAAGGTATAATTTGACCACCTACCACCAGCAGCTGAAAAGCAATTCCAAGGGCTGCATGTCTATCAGGATTAATCACCAGTTCATTACTGAAAATCCCTTCGTGTTCGCTCCTGAATCCTCCAGGATGGGCTCCAGCCCAGCTCTTCCCCTCACTGGAGGGGAGCTGGAGTTCCAGCCCGGCTGTGTGCTGGGAGCTGCACAAGAGCACCTTTTGTTTGGTGCCGTTTTGGAGTCCTTTGCTGTGGAAATTGCCTTGGTGGAAGGCTGGAAGGGCAGCCCCCCCCGAACTGCATCTTCTCTAGACAGTTTATGGCCCCCCTGTCTGGTCATTTACCTCCAGCTGAACTCTGCCGGTGGACGTGGCCAAGTATTTCATTTGGACAAGAAAAAAAGAGCATTATTGAAAGGGACTGACCTTTCCATCACCCTGCTCTGTCGTCATGGTGCTTTTATAGCATTTCTCTCGACCAACCCCTTCCCTTTTCTAAACCACAATAATTCCCCCTCCTCCTCTCCAGTCCATCCTCCCTGGAGACTTGGTGGTTTCTCTCTGTTTCCACAGACACCTGCCCTGCTGCCCTCATCCCTGAAAGTCCTGAGGGCTTCTGGCAGAAGCTGAAATGATCAGCTTTGATCCATCAGCAGAGCTGGGAGACGCTGGGTTTCCCTCTGTGCTGACTTAGGAGAGAGCCCAGGAGCCTTGGGAATGGATTTCCTCTTTTCCTCTGGGAAGAGTAGCTGAGGGTGTTTCATGGCACTTGTGCTCCTGGATCATTTGTTTTATAGAGAGAGTGGCTTTTCCTTTGGGGAGCAGGGAGTTTAGTGCCTTTCCTCTGATATAAAATCCATTTTGGAAGTGGGAAGTAATCCTGTGGAGCCCAGTGGTTGTGAGAACTGAGTGGTGACTGTGATGAGGCCCAAGGCTGTGACACTGATGGGATAATTCAGGCTGAGCAGATCTGTGCTGGACACGATGGAGGGAGAACCTGTGGCCATGGGAAATGTGTGTGGTCTCCTCAGGGAAGAGTCCAGCCTGAAAATGGGATTACTGATTTTCCCTGCGCACGGAGGAAACACATTTGTGTCGGTGCAGTGAAAATGGCAATTTATTATATTTCATTTTTTATTCTGGCCAATCTAGAATTGTTCAAAATTACAGGTGGGGTGTTCCCATGAATTTGTGTCGATAAACACGAAGTACCAAACTGCTCAAAGTAGCAGCTTAGCCATTTTCAGGGGAAACTCAGATGCTTTGGGGGTGGTCATTTGCACTAAAGAGTTTTGGTTGTTACTGGATTCCAGGGATTATTTGATATTCTGCATGGAAGAGTTTTACCTGTCCTACTTCAGTATATTTAGCACAAATGGGACCTTTTGTTCTGACTGTGGTCACCTGGACTGTACCTACTGTACATGCTGGATTTCACATGGGCCCAGCAGGAATCTGTGCATAATTCCAGGTGATCCTTTGTATTGCTGCTGTTATTGTTGGACATTCAGTGTTCATTGAGAGCATAACTTTTGGAGACCTGGCGGGTCTTCTGGATGCAACCCCTTTCTCCCTTGCACTGATTGTTGAATCTCACATGATTTTAGGGTGGAATCCAAACTTTACAGTTCCCACAAGATTCAGAGATTCCCACACAGCCTCAGAGAGGTGGATGTTTAAATACTGATCAAATATTTCTGCTTGAAAACATGGCAGGAAACCTGTGCTAAAGTAAAATTTCAATGAAAGTATCACACTTGTGCATTCCTTAAGCAAAGAGTCCTCTCTGTGTTCTTGGAGAGGTAAAAACCTGGGTTTTGCTCCAATTTCTACTGAACATTAGAATTCAGTAATATACAGCCGATAGTGTACTTGAGCTGGAATAAACTGACAGTTCTGTACGGGGTCTCTTTGGCCATTTGAAACATTTTTATTCAAAACCAAGTGTGATGCTGGAATCATGAGAAGGGGTTAATGCAGTTCAGCCCCTCAGGTGAGACCCTGACAGGTCAGMCAGCCACGGCCTCGCCCGAGTTGTGTCCCTGCTATTTTTGTTCTGCACCTCTGCAAATTTTAATCTTAGTAGTGATCACCCTTCCTAAGCATGAGGCTTGAGTGGAAGCCAGGAGAAGGAAGAGAGAAGACAAAAGTGCTGCTGGGTTGTTCCACCCGCCGTGTCGGTGGCTTATTGATGGCCCACGGGCTGTGAGCCAGGATTCCCTGGCCTCTCCCGGATCCGGGGGGACGGAGCAGGGGGGCACTGGCACGGTGTGGGGAAGAGCCAGACAGAAACATTGATCGTTCCTTTAATGTGATCTGACATCAGAGAAAGTGGAAGCAGAGGACAGAGAAAAACTGCAGCCTCCACACTCCATTAGGAGACTTTATGGAATAGATTGGTGGCCTTGCTCTCCCAGAGATGAGTTTGTGGGATCCTTTCTAGGGAAAAACAAGGAGTGTGTGTAGTTCAGTTGCTCAGTGTCCCACTAGGGCTGTGTGTGCAAGGGTGGCATTAGTCAGACCTTTGATTCCTGCAGAATTGAAATCTCCTCTTAATAATGCTGTCAATAAACCCATCAGAAAGGGTAAAATCACAGTAAAATGATTCAGGTGGTGTGGTTGGAGTGGTAAAACTCTTCCAAACAGTGTAACCTGTGTGTGATGGCTCAGCCACCTTCACACAAGGATAACTCGCTTTATTTGTAATCTGTAAATGTGTAATTTTGGGTGCAGTTTCAGGCATTTGCAAGTAAAACATCTTTGCCCGCAGGAAGGAGTTGCCTTTCACTCCCTCATTTCTACCCCCAGGCTTTCTGTGTCTTGGGAGAAATGTACCTTGGTTTCCCTGAGGTTCTGAACCAGATCAGTTCTGGTCTGCTGAAAAACATAATCATTACAAGTGAGCCATTCATTAAAACAAGTCTTTAGACTTGTTGTTTTGTGTGGAGGAGAAAACACCACAAAAATAAATCTGACTTATGCATGAGGCATAAAAGTGTTGTCTAAGACGTTAACAAATCTCAGTCAGCTGACATGAGTGAGCTGGGAGAAAAGATGCTGAAATATTGCCCCTTTAAACAGAGACCAGTCTTGTACAGGGGTTTTGACCAGGCTTTTGAGGATATTTAGACAGTTAATTCTCTCTGTAGAGTCTTGTCCATGAACCTGGATAAACCCAGGCCTAAGTTCCTGGTTGGCTCCAGCGTAGGTGTCTAAGTCAGTGCTAACTGATAGGTTATCTGTAGGTTTTAAAGCATCTCTTTCAGGATGAATTGCAGTCCAAAAGTGCCTTTCTGTTCCCTGCAAGGGAATCTGGACAACTATCTCAAATATAGACCACTCAGTGTAAACGTCTAAAAGYAGATGATACCTATGGTGAACCCAATTTTAAATAATTATATTTCACATATCAGTGCTCGAGTTAGAACTTGGCACATAGACTCAGTGTTGGAGAACATAATGAACAGGTCTTCATAGGGACATGGGAGATRTGTCAGGAAAAGGAGTAAAAAAAGAGCAACTCTTGTGGAGTTGTTTTGGAGTTCTCCAGTTTTGGAGAACTCTATCATAGACTAATTTAAATCTTCTTTTCCATTGAATTCCATGCTGTTGTTCAGAAGGATGAACTGAGCCCTTTGGAGTTGTTGGGAGTTTCCACAACTGCGTCCTGCAAGGGTTTTCTGCAGCTATTGGCAAGTTGCAGTAAAAGGTTTGAAAACTGAATGTTCAACATGTGGAAGATAAAACTCATGAGCTCTATCTTGAATTGTTTCCCAGCTGGAATTAATGGTGTTTAACCCTATTAAAGAATTAAGAAAATTAGGTTCTTTGGGGTTTGTTTGCTATGAAAACATCAGCCTTGTTTTTGTAGTGCCTTCTGCTGGAAAATACCAAACTCCTTCAGAAACTGTGATACTGTTTACATTTTTTTAATGTTTACATTTGATTTACCTAAAGCCATTCAAATAACGTCAGTAGCAGAGCCAGGAATAAAATCCAGTGCTGCTGACCTTCAGGCCTGTGTAACTCTCACTCCTGCCCTAAAGCTGATGGACAGATCATTCTCCAAATGTCACAAGGGGGAGAAGGGGGAGTGCTCTTCTTTTATTTTAATATTTTTTCTGGGAAAACAAGAAAGAGTTGTTGGAAATACCCATGAGAAGGGCACGTGCCCTTCACATTGGTTACAGTGAGATGAAAGTAGGTAGAGCCAGTGGGTTTTGCACAAAACCRGTCTGTGACCCTACATCTAAAAAACATGTGCCTGTCTAATTCCAGTAGATCTTAAAATTGGGCTATTGTTCAATGTCCTCACTCCCAGCAGTGCTTGAAGACGACTTCATCTCCCCTCGGTAGGAGTTTTAGGTTTAGACTGATATGCAAACTAAAAAAACTGGCTCTGAAAAGAGTGAAGTTGAGGTTTGGGGGTTTTGGTGGAATTTTTGTCCAGCTTTAATTCTATTTAAAAAGGGGAAGAAAGAACCCATTAACGTGACTGCTTTCCCACCCATCTAAAGCTGCCTTGACTTGCATTCCACGTGGGTCCTGCTGGCTCTACAATGTCTGCTGCTGACAGCACATGATTTTAGTATCTAATTCTATTAGTCATGACCCAAATCAGCTTTAAAATGGTTAAACACAGAGAAGAGGAGTAGGAGTAGAGTGTCAAGAATAGCTTGGAAGAAGATGTTATCCCACATACCAAGGAGATGGTATCTCAAAGGTGTCACAGTGATGGAAGTGAGGAGAGGGCTGAGCTGCCAAGTCGGTGTAACAAATAAATATTGACTCCCAATGGAACGTGCTCTTCTCCGTTAATTCAAGATACCCCGTGGCACTCCTGGTGCAGAACTTCCACGAAGCTCAGGAGAAGCTGTTCCTGCGCTACACCTTTGGAAACAATTCCCGTCAAACCTGCCGGTGTTCGTCGTGTTCAGGGAGCAGGAGCCAGAACCAGCAGCCTTCATCCTCAGCTGCCGAGTGAGTCACTTGGCCTGTTTTTGTTGTGCAGTAGGAAGATGGGGATGGGGCTCATGGATCTCGTGGCACAGCTCGTTGGCTCTTCATGCAGGTCATGACTGAAGTCGCTGTAAAATTAGGCCTCGTTTCTGAGACTAATTGTCACTAAAAAGGCGTTTTTGGCCTTAATGTTTGGGTTGCTCTGGTTTACTCCGTGTAGAGCTGTGGAAATGCTGCTCCATTTACATTTTTGATATTCCTATTTCTCACCACTCCAAACATGCTATCGTGCTGTCTTTGGATGGATGAGAGGAACCACAAGACCTACAAAGCAGCAAGTGGAAAACTGTAGGAAAGAATGTCAGGAGCACTGACAGGGTCTGAGGGAGCTGTGCTGGAAGTTTACAGTGGATGTGTTGGAGCGAAGGGAGTGTCAGAAACCCCACCTTCCAGGATGTCTTGGTGGTGTTAATGCATTCACATTAACTGCAGCCCTTAATTCATTTGCATATCTTCATTTCTTGGTACTTGCCAGGAGCTTCACACCCTATCGAGAGGAAAGGTGACCCAGAAGGAGCAAAAATTCAAGATTTTTTGAAAGCATACATTTTCCAGAGATAGATATTGCTTCACTTTGGATTTTAAAGGGACATAGCTCAGTTGGAGTTCTGTGTTGGAGCTCTCCCCTTTTTAAGGCTTGTGGTTATAGCCCAGGTTTTAATCACTACTTTGATCTGATTAAATCCTCAGCCGCAGAGAAATCAGCTTAGAGAAACATGTCTCCTGTTGAACCTGAGAGCAGCAGCAGTTCAGAAAACCAAGCCAAGCCAAACACCATCAGAAAAAAATGGAAGCTTTGTCTCACAAACAGTCTGGTGACGTGGTGAATCACTGACACTGCTTTCCAGCAGGGTGCTCGAGCCTGCTCCTGGGGGATATCCACACTCTCCTGTGCAAACACATCAAACCTGTCCCAGACATAAAGTGAAACCTGGATTTGGTTGGGTTTTCATTCTCGTGCCTTCTGCCTCTTAACACAGTGTCAGGATCAGGTGTGTGTAGGATGGAGAACAGGGAGGAGTTATTGTGCTTTGCCTGGGAGTTGGGGATCAAATGAGTTTTAATCTTCTTTCAATCTGTCTGTCACCTTATTACACTCAATCTCCTTTCAAGATGTTATTCAAATCCATATGTGGGTCTCTTTACCGAGATTGTAAGACAAGAAATATCCCATTAAACAATTCCGGTGGCACCCTACAAACACCCTTAGTCTGTGCATCAATATTAAAGTTGTATGGCAAAAAAAAATGGGGAAACACTACTTAAAACAAGAAATGTGTTTTCTCTGATCTTAGATTTACCCTAATATTACTCACAGTGAAGCTTTCAGCAGGCTCTGTGTTCATCCCTACTAGTACAGGCAAGGAATGTCTATCACTGACTGCTAATCTTAAACTTACACTTTCTATGTTTCGCCTGATCTTTTGAGTCAGCAGGACCTCAACAGTTTCACCACAGAGGTAAAGTTAAGACCTGTTTTTCTCTCCAAGCTCACGTGAAGTAGGAGTTCAGTATATGTGAATCTTGGTTAGAAAAATTCTGCAAGAAAAGTCAGTCTCTTCTGGCCATATCCTCATCTAAAATTCCAAGGAAGCTGCTTTGCAGTGAAGTCCTTGTTTACACTCTCACTTCAGCTCTACTAAGCCTGGCCAGTTAGACTCTACCATTGTGTGAGAATTGCCATTTTAAAGCTCTTCTGCAATTGAATCAGGTTTGCAGCATCCCTGGGGCACCGGAGCAGTGGTTGCATCAGGGTTAAGTGCCTTGCCCGAGGTCATGCAAGGCCGCAGTGAGAGGCAGGACGAGAATCATGTTTTACCGTGGTGGCCAAAATCTTGGCAAACCAATTTTTGGCCGTTTCTGTTCACTAAACTTTGTGAACTGTTAACAGGCCCTGTTTCAGCCCTCAAGGTGCTTCAAGCTCTTYTATACTCCATACAAACACCAGCTCTCCACTCCCGTTTTTCCCCTCTGTAAAGTTGCTCAGTGGTGACTGGAGCAGAATTCCTGGCTCAGGAGAAGCTGGGATTCTGACAGGTTTGTCAGTTGTCACATGTCCTGCAGCATGGCATTAGTTTTGTCCTGGGAGAGAAATTCAGCTGAGGAGAGGGATCAGAGAAAATAAATTTCAAGGGACTGAGTCTGTTTTGATCTGAGCTTTTCTACCCCTTGTTGAAGCTTGAAGCCTCCACGTGCAGAGGTGCTTGGGAGCCAGGCACACAAATGTGGGGGATGGAGGTGTCACTTTTCCTTTTAAACTGTGGAGCTGCAGGGGAGAAAAGGTCTGTCCAGACCCAACCCCTGAGCTGCCCCGAGTCCAGCCAGCTATTCTGGGAAGGCAGCAGCTAACAAAAGACACGAGAAAGGCGAGAAGACRGAGGGCCCCAACCTATTGTTTCCCCTCTTCATTCCAAATAATCATGACTTCCATGACCTCCTGGCTCATTCCCTCCAATGAGGATTTGGGGACAGCTGCTGCCCCGAACAGCTGAGCCCGGCATTATCTGCCTGGTTCCCTGCAGCGCCTTCCTCCCACTCCAGCAGTGGAAATGATCAACTTCCCTCCCTCAAAATTCATCTGTACTCATTAATAAAGGTTTGGGATTCTGTTTGGTATTTCAAATACTTGTTCCCTCCCTTTTCCTGAGATTTGCTGTTCCCCCATTCCCTGTTCCATTTGCACTTGTTCCTGCACAYTGACAGCTCAGTCTGTTTCTTATGGAAGTTGGTTGAACTTGGCTTTGTTGAGAACAGGCTTCTGAGTTTGTCAGGGAGAGTTCAGCAGAGGTGGAGAATTTGCAGTGTGGTTCAGTTCTTTTCCTCCTAAGCAGAAGTCTGGCTATCATGGCTGGAGGAACCKGCCTGAATTTCTTGGACAATAATCCTCAAGCTGTGAGTGGAACAACTTCAATGGCTGGAAAGGATTTTTGTGTGTGAGGCCTTTGAAGCCTTTGGCTCTTGCACCATGTAAGTTTGGTTTATATCTGCCTAAGGGTGATAGTTCTTGTTTCCATTGGTGGCTGGCAAAACTCTACTTGAGGTGAGCTTTGATTTTCTCAGCCTCAGTCATGTTTAGGTGAAATGTCAACTTCCCTCTGCTTCAGGCTAAATGTACACCACAGACATTGTGTTTATACCAGCAGGTTGTCATGTTTTCCCTTGGGGAGACAAGAATGGACCCTGGCTGGTCATCCCTCCATCAAACCCATCTYGTCCCCGTTCTCCTTAGTTTCTGTAGGGTGCATCACCTCCTCCAGCTTCCTGCTGCCATGCATGGAGAGATAAAGGATTTTCAGCCAGCGAGTGACACCTTGTCCCTCTGGGATAGGGGCCAGTGCTCTCTCCAGTGCAGGCCTTCACCTGACACAGGTATATTCTGTTAAACCTTCAAGTTAGCCTGTCTGGYGTTTTTTTAATGCCCAATCTCAGAAAAATGGGACAGAGATCCTTGATGTGAGGTAGGTAAAGGTTTAGGGGTTGGGATTGGTGACAGAGTCTCATGGTAAAGCAGGCAATAAATTAAATAAAAAGCCTTAGTTGGAACATCTCACTCCTGATGTCACCTTGTAACAGAAACMTCTGATCCATGACTTTGTTTATCTAGACTCTCCTTTTCTTGTTGGGTTGCACAAGTGAATGGGGGGTTCAGTCTGATTTCAGATTTCTCTTTCATGTTTGAGCTGTGCACTTTTTTCTTTTGGTGTTTCAATGCAACCAGACATGTCAGTGAATGGTGATTTGCAAATACGTGAAGTCTTTACGCCAGTTTATTCTCACAGTTTCGTGGGTTTTTAGACATCTTTTAAAGCAAGTAAAGCTCTGGCAGTGTAAGAATAGTTAAATTATCTTTATGGGGAACTCCAAAGATCAAAGCAAACCTTGGGATTACCCATCTCCCAGTGCTGCAGGACTGCATTGTTGTTTGATTCTTCATGTGGGATGTGACCGATTGTGCTGGCATGATGAGTGACACTGGCATGGATGCTTTGCTTGGGTTTCCACAGGTCCTTTTTGGAAGATGTCAGGCCACTTTTCCACGCAGTCATCTTCCTGCTGTTCGTCCTTGTCCCTCTGTAGCAAGTGCAGGCACCTGACTGAAYGCCCTGGTGTGGAATATGTGGTGCATGCACAGATTGAGTGGTCCAGGAATACACAATGGACTGCAGAGAGCAGCAGCACAGGACCTTGTGCCCAAATCTGCCCTCTGGAAAATGACTGGGAGTTCTCTGCTTCCTTCCAGGTGCAAGGGAATTTGTGTCTGAGTGCAGATATTTGACATTTCTGTTGCCACCCCACAGATCTGAGCCCTTCATCCATGTTGTCACAATTTCCTGTAGGCTCAGCCTATGGTTATTAAGTCCCTTCTGTGCCTGATCCACTCTCACTTCAGCTCCTGGCATTTGACAGAGATTTCCTGTCCCTGTTCTGGATGGATACACACCACCTCCTTCCCTGATTTTTGTTATTTATTTGTAATTTCTTGTGTGCTGGATGTATGAAAACAAGTGAAATGCAGAGCCTGTGAACCTTYTGTGTCACTGAGCAGTGACGTTTCTTCAGCTCCCACTGATGTGACAGTGTTTGCTCTCATGGATCAGGGCCTGATTCAGGTGTTTCCTTAACCCAAGACTTTTAGGTCAGGCATTTATTGMCAATTTATACCACAGCCTCGGCCACAATACAGCACAGTTCTGCTCTGCCCAGGATATGGAACACCACAAACCTCTGCTTCTGTAAGGTCTTGCTTCATTTGGGCTCRGCTGCTCCTGATGGTTTTAACCTCCAGTACTTTTCAAAGCCTTGTGTGTGTCAATCACTGCATTAGAAAAGCTCAACCCAAGTGGTTTTGATGCTTCAAAGTATCAGACAAACTAAGTAAATTAAATATGAGACCTGAAAGCCTGGAATTCAGTTCTCTGTTGGTCCCCATGATGGGTTTGATGCAGTGTCAGTGTTGTGACAGCAGAACTCCACGAGCAGAAAGACAGAAAGACAGAAAGAAAGGCAGCCTCGGACTGAGACCTTGGAAATCTTGCTGACTTTGCAGTTGGTGAGTTGGTTGTGTTGACAATAATAAAAAAAAAATCCATCCCATGGTTTAAGCAAGGGAAAGTGGGGAAAGAGACGTTGGCATTTGGAGCTCCAAACTTTCCCTCGACTCCTTTCTTTGTGTTTCTGATCTCAGGCTGCAGTCCAGACTCTGTGGTGGTTTGTAATTAAACCCAAAGCTTGAAGGTTCTGTGGAGTTCTCGTTGCCTACCAGGTCAAACTGAATCTGGTTTTTATCATGGAATATTTGAGTTCAGTTACCCCTTGAGGAAGTCTGGGAACAGACAGGCCATTCATATTGAACAGATGACCCAGGCTTAAAAAAACCCTTTTTGTCTGTTAAGCTTATGGCTAAGATATTATGAAAACGGCTTAATAATGTGCCCTAACATTTATACCACACTATTTTCTTACTTTAATTTTCCAGGCAATTAAAAATAATTGAAAGTTACTGCCAAACCCCCTGAAGATATACTTTTTCTTTCAAATAAGTTTATTTTCATACTTGTGAGGTCACCAGATATTTATTTGACCATCTTTATAGGGGTCAGGCACGTTACACACGCAGAATGGGGATGTGGAATAGAACTCGCATTGTAACAGAAAGTGAGAAGTGGGAGCCAAGCCCAGCACACATCGTGAGGGGTCATGTTTATTGCTGGGGCACCACAAACAGGACTTGTACCTCAACCAAACCAGGCCTAAATTCTGCAGTTCAGCACTAAAAATCTGTGTTTAAAGCCTGTTAATTCTAAATGGAGGCAAACAGAACTTCGAGTGCTTTGTGAGGATGAGTTGGGGCCAGGCAGTGCCTTGGGGGGTTCTCAGTAGAAGGGTCCAGTTTGGGGTGGCAGTGGAGCCCTTCTGGGGGCTCTGGGCACTCTGATACCCCACATTGTCACTGTGGCCATGAGAGGAGATGCAGGGGGGAGGGAAAGGAGGAGTTTTTTTGGTGGGGATGGAGTGTGTATAGTCAAACCTCCCTGATCTCCTCTCCTATTAATAGAGTTGTAGCAGACACAACCCATGTGGCTGCGCAGTCATGCTGCTCTCAATATTGCTCAGCCAGTTCTCCCCTAAAGGCTTAAAATCTATCATGTTATACAAGAACTGAAAGCCTTCTTGTAGTGTCCCAGATTTCCCCCTCCTGTCCATCCTATTCCCCTTCCATTTTTCCCTTCAAATTATCTTTTGCTGCCTCATTTGATGTTACACAAAATAGGTTTTTTGAAATGCTGTGTCTTTCTCTGTCCATATTCACATACATTCAGTGGGCATTTCCTCTTAGATCTCTTACCTGTAGTCAAAAGGTGGATTTATGTTGGAAAAAAGGAAAGAAATGGGCAGGCTTTTTGTCAAAATTTTGTGTATTGGATGAGACAATTTGCTAAAGGCTTCTTCTTCAGTGATGGTGTTCACGTTGATCATCCCAGTGTAGGGGAGAATATTTTCATAGAATATCCTGAGCTGGAAGGGACCCACAAGGATCATCAAAGTCCAACTGCTGGCCCTGCACAGGACACCCCAACAATCCCACCATGTGATTTTGCTTAGTTATTTTAACTTTTTGGTAACTTTTCTCAGGGTGACCAGCCCTTTTGAAGGACAAAAATCCTTTTCTGAGCACACCACTCCTGCATGGTGGATGTTGTAGCTAAAAATTAGTTCTCTTTGGAGAAGTCACTCACTGGAACATGGAGGGTTCCTCCAAAGCAGATGCTTTCTGACACAGCAGAGCTTTGCTGTATGGCTTTGGCTGGAAGAGTAAACTCAAGGGCCCTCTCCTCTCCTTCGTCCCTCCTCCTCCTCCTTCCTCCCCTCCTAAACCACCCTTAACCCTCCTTAACTCAGCGTCTGGTGGAAAGAACATGTGATGCTTATTTCTAAAGGCAGCAAAATAAGCTTTGGAAGTCTAAGACTATAATTGGTTGTCTGCCTTCATCCTGGGAGCTCTGGGGACGGTTCAGAAGTAATAACTGTTACTTAAAGTAGATGAGCTTCTTGTGGCTTTCTTAGAATTGGAGAGCACGGTAGTTGTCGGGTGCTTAGGGAAGCATCTGCCCGTCTGCAGCTTTCAAAACATTCTGTAAGCAAAGAATTTAGGTTTTTCCTCTTTTCTGTGCATGGATGGTGAGAAGTTACTCCTCGGTGTGTTCTTACAGCACTTGACTGAAAACTAACTTCCTTTGAAGGATATTAAATCTGCTCGGTAACTTAAAACCATTGGCATCTAAAGTATCTATAACTATATGGTTACTCCTGTTCTTCAGTAATCTTCTGATAAAAAGACTCAAGGTGGGAGTTTTCAGATATCTGAGGCCTTGCTCCTTTTTTTCACTGGGATTGRGGGTTTTCCATGGCACTGCCTTGTAACTTTAATAGGATTTGTAACTATTAATCCATGGTCAATGTATTGACTTTCACCGATATTTATGTAAAGCAGTCTTGGGTTTAAAAACTGCATTGCATTGAGCAGAAAATTCAGACTCTGGTGATGTGTTACAGTGACTTTTTGAGTGTATTTGAGGTAATAGCGATTGTTTCCCTACACCTCGTTGTACTTGGGCTCCAGAGGAGAGCCTGCCTCCGTGTCCTGTCATTAGACACAGACTGCATCCTCCACAATACTCCGAAGCTTTTCCTGTGGTCATCCCAAGTAAATTAAATTCAGTGAAAAACAAATGTAGGGCAGTGCTGCCTTTCTGCGGCCTGAGATCCGAATTGTTTCGTGCAGTTTTTATTCTGTATGACCAAAAAATGACACTGCAGCCAGCTAGATGTGCTGATAAAATGCATTTTCCTGGAGTTGGAAGGGTGAGGATGCAGAGCAGGAGCCCTGTAAATAGTCCAGGTGAGAGCGAGGACAGTGCAGATGAGGGGAGCTGTGCTCGCTGTGCTCCGCTGGCTCTTCAGGCTTTGAAGTAATTCCTGGGGATGTCCTCAGGCTCTTGTCCCCAGCTTAGGCTGACAAAAGGCTCCGTCCCTTGCCCTCCCCGTCAGTGTCACACGCTCACACACATGTGCCAGGCAAGGAGAGCCAGCCTGGCAGAAACTCCGGATTAGGTGCTGAGAGGATGAGCGGGGCGAGGGCTGCCGGCCGCACTTTTCAGCTGAACTGGGAGAGAGGGATTGTTGAATCAAGGCTCTTTACTGCCTTGGCTGTTTTCTGTGCTCTTTGCTTTTCCTCCCAGAATTAAAAAGGTTGAGTGCTGGTAGCCCTTCAGTTGAATCAGGGCCAGATTCTGTGCCCTAGGAAGCTCTGCAGGCACCAGACGAGTTGGGGAAAACCCAAATCAGGGCACTCTGGAGCTTGGCAGCTCCTTGCCCAGGTACTGCAGAGGAGCTGGACAAAAAAAGCATCAAAAGCCCACCAGTTTTATCAGTTTTAGAGCTCCTTCTCCACTTCTTGGCTTTCTGAACTGGCTGGTTGCTGCATTGGTACTTGGGGAAGAACACTGTGCTGGAATTAGTGGAAGTGACAAGGGGAATACTTGTCCTCTTATATAACATTGGAGACTAAACTGAGGTTCTTGGCTGGCAGAGTGGACATGTCTCCACAATCCAGGAACAGATGCCTGGGAGAGTTTGGAGCTGGAGCTTCAGTGCAGTTACAGCAAGGGAGCCTGGTTACGTTGCAGAGAAAACGTGGGGAGAAAATTTTGTTCACAAACGGGTTTTTAATTACAGAACCGTGACCCCACAAACAATTCAGCAATGACTGGGCAAAGTAAATCTGTTCATAGGGGAAATTCTGCTTTTCCTTGATGGACGTGATGGCATCACTTCCCCTCCCCTTGGTTCCTTCCCAGTGCCAGAAGTGCTCCCTGTTTTCCTGGAACACTTGTGCCTGTGTGTGTGCAGCACAGGTCCCTGTCCGTTTGTTTTCCTGCGTCGGTCGCTCTCCTTCCCTTGGTCCTGACAGGGCATTCCAGCATTCCCAGGCAGCTGCTGCCAGTAAAAAAGACCAGAGGAAACGGAGCCATTCTTTCTCCTCAGCCCCTCTGACCTGGTTCGTGCTGGTCTCCAGCACTGGCTCTGCTCAGCCAGTGGGAAGTGTGAGTTGAGCTGTTTTGTTTTGGTTTAAACCACAGGGCAGGGAATTCTTTTCAAGCTGTAACTTTTAGTTTCCACTGGAAGGGCAAAATAGATTCTTAGCCAGTGGAAAAGAGGCTTCCAGTTGCATCAGCCAAGAGGCAAAAGGCAAGTACATCGGGTAACAAATGCTCAGCTCTTTTCAGATGCTGTTTCACCAGAAAAATCGAAGGAATCAGGGGGTGCTTTATTCGAGGGATTTAGCACTGATGTTGAGGTGGTGTTTCACACGTGGCTTTTACTTTGTTTCTGGCTTATTTCAGTGTTCCCATCTGGGCAGAGGGTATCACACCAGGGTGGGTTTGTGCTCTGCCCATGGCAGAAGGATTTCTGGAGGAATTCCCTTTGAATGGAAAGTACTGATTTTTATGAGCAACTACTAAAGATTCATAGAATTTTGAGACCAAGAGAAGGGCTATTAAAAAGTCATTATTTGTAGAAGATTTGAAGAGTTGTATGGATTTATAGGATCAGATCTATATCAAAGAGTAATTTTACATGATGGATGTACCAGGAGAACAGTGAACTAAAAGAATAATTGTAGAGATCAGGGATTAAGCAGCCAGGTGAGCTGGCTGAGCATTTTTTTATGCAGGTTTCCAGGTAGCACGAGCTGTGTCCTCAGGATGTCCAAGCTTCACTAACATGGAAGCTGGGAAAAAGTTGGCCCAGTAGCTTTACCAGTCTATGAGAAATAGAAAAGATTTGCCTTTCCCCCCTCCATTTCAAACTGAAGTTTGTGGATCTGGGGTTTGCCTGGGAGGTGGTTGCTGGGTTTGCTATAGCACAGCCTGCTAGAAATGCCTTGTGTTTGCTCCCAAGGATAAGTGCAATCAGCAGATGTCATCTGGCCTAATTTTTGTGCTAAAGGAATAAAAGGAACAAAATGTTGAGACAGGAGAGAAAACGGTTTTTTTCTTTCTTTTATGCTAGCCAAGAAGCTTTGAAAATGGATGATGACTTACGCCAGGGGCTATGTAGAGTGTTCTAGAAAATAATTTAAATTTGCCTTTACAAAATGAATTCATCAAAGGGTACTCGTAGGACTTTGCTTTAAACTGTGATGGTGTCTGAAATAAAATAGCCCAGTCCCTTTTCACTTCTGCTGTTGTAAATTTTGGATGTGTTTCCATAGAAATTAAAGATTTTTGCACAGGTGTGAGAAAAACTCAGTTACCAGTTTTTCAGATGAACTTCCCAAGCTGCCATGTGGCCAAACCATCTCCTCTTTACATCCAGTTCTTCCAGGCCAGCTGGGAAGGTGTGTTTGCATTGCATTAGTGAAGAAAAACCAGACCTTTGCACAACCAGGAGCCCCCTCTCAGGAGGAGGCAAAGTGAGCCCTGGAGGCTCATCCGCGGGCAGGGAGAGCAGGTCASTCCAGGAGGGATTTTTCCACAGCTCCTTTCCTGCCTGTGCCTGGCAGTTGCTCCACGCTGTGGTTTGTGGAGATTCCCCCCCAGGTCACACTTGGGGGACACACTGGCAGCCAGCATGTGCTGCGAAGGCAGGAATAGAAAGCAAATACTTCCCGTAATCACACGTCCCAGAATGACAGGGGAAAATGAGTACTTGTGCTTCCACCAGAGCAGTGAAAAATGGGAAGATGGAAAGTCTGGATTCCTGCCCAATGAAACCAAAATTGTAAAAAAAAGAAAAATAAAGCAAATGCTACATACGCTCCCTGGAACTGACACTGCAATGTGGTAGGTTTTTTCTCTTTTAAATATCTACAGTAGACAAGCAGTAAATCTTCTTACAGCTCCGTGGCACAGCTTTATTTTTAGCTTTTTTTATTATCGAGACAGCCCTCCCCAGCTTTCAATCTGTACCTGAATATATTTATTCCTCTAATCCACGTGAAAGTGCAGTCCTTACAAAGACCTCTAATACCTTATTAATCACTTCTGGACCACGTCACAAAGAGGCTTTAGGAAGAAGTGTTCTGGCCATGGGCGACGTGCTCCTGGAGGCTTAAAGGATGTGGATAAGGGGCCCTTTTCCCACATCGAAGAAACCTCCACTGGGCATTTTTGGATTTGATTTTAACTGGAAATCTGAAAGGAATCTTAAGGCAGAGCCCTCTCCCTTCTTTTGTGGTTCAGCCTGTTCTTAGAGAGACTCAGGCTTGTGATTCATGACAGCAGCACATGGAGAATTCCAAGTTCAGTTCTCAAGTTTGGGAATTGTGGTCTTGGTAACCTCCAGAAGTAGCTTTGAATCCTTGTCGCTGGTCAAGGTACGTTTTTTGTGMAATGCCATTTTAGACAGCTGGGGAACTTAACACATCCCTGTGCCAGCAGGAGCCTGAAAAACATGTCCTGGGTGATCCTAGAGGAGTTGCCACACAGGGCCAGGACTTCACTGGGCTTAAAATAAAACTTAGCATGCTTTTCTTCAAAGTAAAAGCAGGAGATAAACGTCATAGCGCCCTTTAAAAATGGGTCAGTGGTGGTACCCGTTTCATATCTGCTGCTCAGCTGGGTGTGACTGGTGTGTGGTCACATCAGTGAACCAGGAAAGCCACCTAGAATAGACCCTGGAAGTTCTCTCTCTCAGTTCCGCTTGTGTTTCTCAACGTGCCCTTCGTGGAGCAGGAGCAGAGCTCAGACGCTGGCTGCTCAGCAGTGGTTTATGCACATATTTTCTAGAGACTCCCCTGGGGCTCTGCAGGCGTTGGGGGTGCCATGAAATAGAGGTAGGGAGCTCTTTGGGGGCACGAGGTGCTCCCTGTCTGCTCTGTGCTCCTTTGGTGTGGTTTTATCCCGTGGTGTCTGGCACGTCTGGGCCCCAGCAGGGCCTCTCTGGGTTTCACCAGGTTTGCATCAGCTCAGCTCTGCTGGTTGTGCCCTTCTCAGAAAGTGGCTGAGTTTTTGCACCCAGACAGGGGATCTGATGGGACAGGAAGCTCCACCCGTTCTCAGGGGGTGACTGAGCTCCCCAGGCAGCAGACAAAGCAGCCTGAGGAAAATGAGAAGACACTGTAGATTTATAGCCCAGTTTTTATTTTCTCTGGTTATCCATGCTTTTCCAGCTGCGAGTTTTCCAGTGGAGTCGTTTCTGATTTACACCTGCCTTAAGAATACAAAATGGAATTCTTCAGCCTCGCAGTATTTTCCCAATTGACTTTTGGAGAGGTTGGAATACAGATTTCTCTGTGTTGGGGTAGCTTGGTAGCTCTGGGGACATGAAATCTTTACTTTCTAAAGATGCCACACAGGATGCCCTGATTCCTGCTGGTCTGGTGTCTGCATTTCCCATCCCTCTTCCGAAGGAGTGGTCGAGGCCAAGGGATGGATTCCCCATTGAAACCAGCACAGAAGTGCAGTCACACCTGGCCAGGGAAAGGTGACCAGCACAGATGAACATGTGCMATTGCCCTGTTTTACCAGATCTGTGTTTTCAATTAGGTTTTGAGATTTACTGCCAAACTCAGACCCAGTTACGGGGGGTTTTTATCAGCAGGGTTTAGATCAGGATTTGGAGCGTGGGCTGATTTTTGAAGGTACATTTCTAAGCTAAAAGTCCCACAGGTATGGAGGCCTCCTAAATATTTTTTTCAACTCATTTTCATTCTTAACAAGGCAAAAGCAGCCCGGTTTTCAGTACTACATGTTGTGGGTTTGGGGCAGAGGAGCAAAGGATGAGGAGGGTACAGAAGCCTTTGCTCAGTCCAGGTGCATGGCACTGGGATACAGTAGGGAAAAGAAAGTTATTTACTTCACTTATATATTATAATATTAGATTATAAATTATATATATTTTGGTAGATACTCAGGCACCAAGAATCATATCTGTGAGCACTCCCACATTTTAAAATATAAGAAGTTTTTCTGGGCTCATTTTCCATTGTAGTTGTAGCGAAAAGTATTTTTCAGGTGTCTGACCTGGAACTGCTGGTTCTGCTCCTGGTACCAAGCTCTGGGGAAGRTTTGTCTTCCTGAGAAGGAGATGATCAAAAATTCTTTCCACTGGTCTCATGGTTTGTTACTGTAATACTTAATTGAAGTAGAAAATTTGATCTGACATGTCAAATGTGGCCCTGGTTGGCTGCAGGCCAAGCTGAGCTGCCTAATTTCGGTTTGCCTTAAAATGGCTGGCAAAGTTCACAGGCCCACATTTCCCTTTGGAATGGACTTCTGAAATCTTTTTTTAGCGACTTTATAAATCTTTCTGTATCTTTTTTTCCCCTAAAATTTGCTTGCTTCAGAAACCAACAGTCCCAAAGCTTAAGGAAATGTTTCACATAAGCATTTCTGGGCGCACTTTGTATCCTGAAGTTTCTTACATCTGTGGATTGGAGAAAATATACATTAACAAGTAACTGTGCCCAGCAAAAAGCCCCTTTGACAACAGATTATTAAGTTGSCTCCAATGGAAATAAAAATGAATAGGAAATAAGGAAATATTTATTTCAGTCTTCTAGAGTTTTTGTTTAAGTGTTTCATAAATCATTTATGAAGATGGCAAAAAAATTTACATCGAATGTTCAGTATTTCTTYTGCAACTTCGTATGTTTCATTATTTGGCAAAGAGGAAAAAATGAAATCAAATCATCCACGTTTGAACCGGTGCCAAGGTTTGCTRGCTGCTGTGGCTGGGCTGGAAGTGTCGGAGTGGGGTATATTGGTGCCTGGAATCTGTCCTGGAGTGGGATGTAATGGCTGAGTCACACGGAGAGAAGATTTGGTGTTCAGTGTCTTGTCTTGTTCCACATCTGAGTCTCTTCCTGTAGTAGAAACTACTGGAATTGTTGCATTTTTACATTGTTAAAGTGGAACCTAAATACGAGGTGGGTTTTTTAAAGCATCTACCAAGAGGCAATTCCTGCCTCAACCAGCAGATGATCCATGTAAACCAAATGGGATGGGGATGGAGATGAAGAGATTGGAGGAGTCATCACAGCAGTTCTAAAACCACGTTGGCTGTAACCCTTTCCTGAGTCCACTGAAGTGCTGCTCCACRTCAGGCAGCTCTGGTTTGTCAGGAATGCAGGAGTCCAATGGTGGGAGAGGATTTCATGTTAGAGCARCCTGCAGGTCCTGCTCAGCACCTCCTCCTCTCTCCCATTTCCATCTCTCCCACTTCCATCTCTTTGCGGGAGGACAGCCCTGTTTTCCCATGCACACAGCTCCTTTACTGCTTGCTTTCTACCTGCAGCCCGTGTTTCCAGATCAACACAGGCTCCTGGACATGGAGGGGAACCAGCATTTCCCAGATTTTGTGCTCGGAGCCCCGCTGGTCCTTGGGGTCAGCCTTGACTTGAAGGCGAAAGAACGGCAGAGAAAGCTGGAGATGATTCCTTTAAAAATGCAAATGAGATCGTTCTGTTGGAACATCTCCCCTCCAGCCTTTCTAGGGCTGACACTTGCTCCCCGTTTCCCAGAGCTGTGTGTGCTCAGGGTGCCGGTCCCGCTCCGGTCCCATTCCCAGGGCCTGTCCCATTCCCTCCTGGACAGAATGTTCAGGATGGACGGATGGACGGGGGGGAGGGACGGGTTCCATGCTGAGTCCTGCCACCTGTTGCCTTTTTCATTCCAAGCCCCCCTTCCTCCCCACCCTGCAGCCCGAGCTCCCCTCCCCACACAGCTCACCATCCCCAGTGGATAGGGCTGGGATCAGGAGCCACTTGCCAAATACCTTTCTAATGCTGTCACTAATTCTGCACAGGCAGCATCTCCGAGAACAAACACAAATCTTTTCCAGTGCATTGTCCTGCGTTTTCTGCAGAAAGTGCTCAGGAATGCCTTTTCCTAGTTGGATGTGAGGGGAGGGCCCGTGCCATGGCCAGGCAGGAGGCAGCCCTGGGGAAGCCTGAAGCTGTGCCCAAAGAATCCGCTGCAAATCCGATGGAGCTGGAATTTGGCACTGGCACGGGCTAATTTTGTCCTGGGGGTTGCACACACACACACACACACACACACCCCCATCCCCACCCCCTTCCCATGTCATCCCTCTTCATCTGCTACGTATGGAAAGCTGTCCCGAGCTCCGGAGTGCCAGGGAATGTTGTACTGAGCCCTCCAGGCTTGGCTTGGTGACGTTACTGGGCACACTGGGCTGTCGAGGGCAGGGAGTAGGTGCTGCCAGATGGGCTGGCATGAGCTGGATAATCATCTGCCCTGCTCCCGTGGGAGCAGCAGGCTGTGCATGGACACGAGGCTGTAATTTCCTCCTAATCAAGGTGCTAAAGGGGTGGCATGGCTGTAGTTAGAGAGCTCTGCTGTTGGGAGTCTGGAGAAGGGCATTTGGACAACTCCTCAGGTGATCTTCAGGTAAATAATTTAAATCTGAGTTCTCAGGGTTCGGTAATCATCTGGAGAAGCAGCTTCTGAGTTACCAACTGAAGGTGCCTTGAGGGGACTGGTTTTCAGAACACAGGGCATTGGCAGATCCTTTCCATCCCTGGAAAGGACACCTGGGCCTGGAGAATTTCAGGCTCCCAGGATGCTGGCATCCCTGTGTTCTCCAGATACACCTGTATCAACACTTGTTTGCCCACAAAAATCATAGCGAGGTGTGAAGATGAAAGAAATAAATGCAAATATGAGCAGTAATTAGTTACTGCAGTGTGGTTCTGCCACCTTTCTGGGAGCCAGGTGGAATGGGAATGTGGAAATGTGGAGAGTTTGGAACTGCAAAAAGACAGAAAAAGGAATAGAAACGAGGGTGGGATGTTTCTTTTATTATTTCTGGTCGTGATGCAGCACAAGGTCCAGAACCTTCTCCCTCCCTGCTGTTAGAGGTGTTTGTACTGGCAGGGCTTCAAGCTGGTATCCCCAGTGCACCAGTTAAACCAGTAGTTACCAATTTTTTTGCAAGCCACGCTGGGACTATAGGAATTTTATTCCTTCACAGTGTTGAAGGAAAGGGATTTTGCTTGCCAAAGGGCTTTCTTATGCTTGAGGATGATTTATGGGCCAAGCTGAGCCACTTGTGGAAAAGGCAAAGCAGCTCTTGGCAGCACCCCCAGAATCCACTGCAGCTGTGGGGTAGTGAAGTCATCGGCATAACAACCACTGCAAACAGAATAACAAAGTCTGTTCTGTTCTCGTTTAAAATAATCTTTCCAGTTCAGCAACCACATTAAACTTACCTTTCTGCATACAAAAATCATAAAAGGCTGACAGTTCTCTGCAGCCTGGAGTGAGTGTCTCACTTCCATCACTGCCCATCTCTCCTGCACTATCCACACTTGATCCGAGTGTCTCCCATGAAGGAATGAAGTGTGTTATGTCATAGCTTGTGTCTGCTCCGTGTTTGCACTCCTTTGTTTGGCCTTACATTTGAAAAAGCAGAGAAACACTCAGAGTTTCTTTCTTTTAAATAACAAAATTTGCTTTTGCTTTTGCCTTACAACTTGTCTCTAAGCAAAATGAGGAATTCTGACTTTGATTTTTCCTGCCTGTCTTTGTTTCAGGTCTCTTCAGATCCTCCTGCTTCCAAAAAGCCCAAAATAGATGACTCTGCTTCCCAATCTCCAGCTTCTACCGAGAAGGAAAAACAGTCCAGTTGGTTACGGTCCTTATCCAGTTCGTCTAATAAGGTGATTGTTGAATATTTTGTAATCAAGAGAGATCAAATTGGCACATAGCATCCCTCTACTGAAACCAGAGGAGAAAATGAGGGAAAGAACATGCCCAGGTTTTCTAAATTAGTAACATTTCTATCCTTTTCCTGGTCAGCATTGAGCTACACAGTCCCCCGCAGTTTCCTTGCCACTCTCCAGTGCTCGTTGACCTGGATTGTGATAGGAAAGTAGGGAATTCCCTCGTGCCTTTGAGGTGCAGGAATCCCACAAGGCTCAGGAGCTGTTTGTGCCCTTACAAACTACACAGAACTTGTTGGCCAAGAAAACCCACGAGTGCAGTTCCCCTCTGCCAGTGGAACTCCTGAGCAGGGAGATGTTGTAGCCGGTGGGGAGTGGTTGTGGAGATAACTGAGCGTGCCCTGGGCAGCACCAGTTCCACTCCGTGGTGATTTATGGTTTAAAAGGTTGTTGGGAGTTTCTCATGTCCTGCCCTGTCCGCAGAGCATCGGCTGTGTCCATCCCCGGCAGCGCCTCTCCGCGTTCCGGCCCTGGTCCCCCGCCGTGTCCGCCAGCGAGAAGGAGCTCTCCAGCCACCTTCCCGCCCTGATCCGGGACAGGTAAGGACACAGGGCTCRGGGGCAGGGGGCTGGTGATGGCAGTGGCTCTGGCTTTGTCCCCTTGCTCAGTCTGAGCATTTGCAGCTGCAAGGGTTTAGATGGTTTGTGCATTAAGTAGGGTTTTTAGGTGACACCTGCCAGAAGAGTGTCAGGTGGAGGCTGCTGTGAAGGTGTGGTCCCTTGGGGCTGCAGTGTCAGTGAAGTTCTTGGGCTTTGCTGTTGGAAGGAAGACATTCCCTGTCGCGGGGCAGGTGGGTCAGGGAGCATCCAGCCATTCCCAGGCCCCTGTCCGTGGTACCTCAGTGGCTCCATGGGTTGGTTCCTGTGTTCCCAGCACAGCTCCATCCTGTCTCCCGTCCAGACAGTGCCAGGGAGGCCAAAGGACAGCACAGGCTTCCCCATCCCCTCTGTGTGCCCCTGGTCCTGGGGGGTCCTGGCAGAGACAGACAGAGAAGGCTCCTCAGCCTGTCAGACCCATCCCAATGCCAAGGCCACATTCTGCTCCTGGATAGGAACTTCACTGAGTGAGTCACCCACAGCAGGTGGGACTGTGGTGTCACAGTGAGAACAGAAAGTGTCAGGGCAGTTAGACGTCCCCGTGCCAGACTGGAGCTGCTCAGTCTGAAAATCTTCGTGCCAGATTTCTGCCTGAGGGTGATGATTTCTTTGGAAAGTTTGACTTAAGTGACCAGGTGTTTTCAGGGAATGTTATAGAGAACATAATTTGCTGCCCTTATGAAGAAGTTTCTTAGAAGCTGTGGGGATTGATTAAAAAATGGAAAATAGAAGGGAAAAAGCCTACCAGCATATCCTTGTTTTTAAACCAGGGAGGGAGAGAAGTGGTGTAAGGATGTATCCTTAGTATCTCTGTGAGAAATTTGGCCCATTTCAGTATTGAAACAAACCCACCTTCAACAACTTCAGGAGAAATTTTAACACATAACTGAAGACCCATTGTGTTGCAGGTGCTGAATTGAAGTTGCAAAGTCTTTGCTCTGCTTTTTGCAAAATTCCATGTATTTGATGTTAGAATATTGCTGCCCTTTGACACAGGTCTGTTGGTGGTTGTTCCTGTGGTTTTACACACAGACACTCAGGGGCTGTGTCAAAATCACAGAGGCACAAGAAGATGCTTTTCCACTCCATGGTTTTCCTTAAGGAAGTGCTCTTTCGAGTTTACAAAACATTTGTGGGTAGACCCAAGTCCAGCTATTCAGTTAGGTAAAAGAACAGTGCCATGAAGAGCAGGAGGAAACAGCTTCAGGACTTTTAGGCTCTGGAAGTTCTCATCTCTTTGGTGCTCCTAGGATATGTGGCACTTGGGATGGGATCCCTTCTTAGGGGCATCCATCATCCCCAGTTTTAATGGAGCAAAACACTAAAAAGTACCGTGGGCAGGTTCTCAGCTGATGTAAATCAGTGGAATTCCCTGCCACTCCAGTGTGTGTGTGCAGCTCCAGTATAACACTTGGATTGGGGAGCACTCTAAAGCCAGGAAAGTGACTATTTTCTTCTCCCTTTTGCCCCCACCCCGAACCAGCTTTTACTCCTACAAGAGCTTTGAGAACGCCGTGGCCCCCAACGTGGCACTGGCCCCTCCAGCCCAACAGAAGATCGTGAGCAACCCTCCCTGTGCCACCGTGGTGTCCCGGAGCAGCGAATCCCTGGGCTCTGCCCAGCCCAGGAAGAGGAAACACGGCACGGAGCACACGGCTGTCCCCGAGGCTGCGGCCACCGCGGCCACCGCGGCCACCGCCCCCGAGGAGGACAAGGAGTCGGAAGCGGAGATTGAAGTAGAAACCAGGGAAGAATGTGAGTGACACTTGTGTCTGCCTTTATTTCTGCTAATTTGGGCTGGGCTTTCTGCAGGAGTTACTGTGCAGCTTCTGTGGGGTTTAAACGGAATTCTGGAAGCCCAGTGCCTCAATGGTACCTTTGTGACATGAATTGTACAGTCCCAATTCAAACAAATTAAACTCAGTCCCTCAAGTCAAGCTTGCATTTTCATTATATTGCAAGTATCACAGTATAAAGTGAGTAGGTTTTTTATTTTTTAATTGATTATTGTCTCTGTACAAAAGGGCCTCAGCATATTTTGAGCTATATAATATGTATATGTTGTATGTAATATATGTATTAATTTTTGACATTCTAAAATTAATTTTCAATGTTTTTATTTTCCAGTCACCTCCTCCTTATCCTCGCTCTCCTCCCCATCCTTCACTTCCTCCAGCTCTGCCAAGGACATGAGCTCYCCTGGGATGCAGCCCCCAGCCCCCGTCAACAGCTCCTACGAGGTGGCAGCACATCCTGACTCCCACAGCAGCGGGCTGGAAGCTGAGCTGGAGCACCTCAGGCAGGCCCTGGACAGTGGCCTGGACACAAAAGAAGCCAAAGAGAAGTTCCTGCACGAGGTGGTGAAGATGAGGGTGAAGCAGGAGGAGAAGCTGAACGCGGCCCTGCAGGCCAAGCGCAGCCTGCACCAGGTAACCCTGCCCTGCCCTGCCCTGCCAGGTACAGCCCAGCAGGGAGCTCTGAGAAAGGAATTGCCTCATTTTTCCCAAATAGCAACAGCCTTTGCTGGGGCTCTGTTTGTAAATTCAGCTGGGAAACCAAAGCACAGGAACCAGTCCTACATTTTTAAGCTTGCCACCTGTTTTTCCTTGGGTTATAAATCCATGGTTACCAAAATCAACATCTTTTCATTACTGAAAAAACCTTCTAGTCCAGCAGAGTTTATTTTGTTTTCATTTCACTGAACAGGAAACATTTCTGGAGGCTTTAGCTGGAGTTTTAAAAGCTTTGTGAAAGCCCTGCCATGTCCCAGCTGAGGGAGGGTGTTCCTGGGACACGGCCACTGCTGAACTAAGGGCTTTGTCAGGCATCCCACTGGCCCTGCTGCTGGGCCCCAGTCAGGGAAGCAGCTCCTTATTTCTGGAAATCTAGGATCCATCAGATACATCAGTTGTCAGCCAGAGCTGCAGATCAGGACTTAGCAGATGGGTGAACTGGCTATTATTTGAGTTGGGGCAAAATCAGTGCAGAGAAGTAGAAGATGGAGCCAACGTAGACTTGTGTGTCCTCTTTGAATATCTTGTGTGGAGCTTTTCCCAAGCTGGGGCTGTAATCCATGGGATGGTGTAAACAAGGGCCTGGTTTGATGGAGCGTGGGAGACACAAAACCAGYACTGGTGCTCTTTTTTTATGACTTACCCTGAGCAAATTGCTTAATTCCCTTCTGTTCCAATAAATCTGTTTTATTTTATGTATTTAAAAGTAAACATTTATAATTAATATCTAAATACCTTGTACTTAAAGCAGGAATTACATGAAGCAGTTGGGTGTTAAATCAAGCCCCATGTCAGGGGAAGAGGGACTCTCGTGTCCAGCCATCGTTTTCCCTTGGGGAAGTTGTGGGTTCCCCATTGCACACACAGAAGGTCTATGTCTGTCTGTGTGCTTCCAGGGGCTGTGTGTACTTCCAGGGGCTGTGTGTGTGTTTCCAGAGGCACGGCTGAGCTAACAATGGGCTGGCTGGGAAGTGAGATTGTCAAAGGAGTGAATTTCCCATGACCCTGCAGTGTTACTTCACAGCAACCGGGGCTGGAGGGTTTGACTCGGACAGGGAGGAAATGCTGCTTCTGGGGGAAAAAAAAGATCTTTAGTTTCTAATTTAACCATTTAGGAGACAGACCTTGAGTGAGCCACAGCTCTGTGCTTACTATGAACATGTATTTTAACAACTCTAGGAGTTTCTTCCTTTGTACCTTGAGGTTCCTTATCGTTATCACCTCAATTAATGGCTCTCTCATGGACTTGAGATTCCAAGGCCGCAGCTCCTGTTAAGACCCTGGACAGTGGGAGTGGCAATTCCCAGAGCAAAGAGTGGTTTCAATTCAGCCTCAGGTTTTAGCCTGGMGTTTCCCAGCTGTTGTGACAGAGCAATCCATGGTCTGGTTGTCAGGAGCCTTGGGGCTCCCCCCAGTTACCTACAGTAGCCCAGAGCTGGAAAAGACAGAGTCTGTGTTTTGTACTTGTCCTAAATGGATTTTTGGGGGGAGCTTGATAAAACGGAACTGATTTCTGCAGGAAGTAGTGAACTTTGCTGTCGAGCTTTGCCGTACACAAAGGACACTCACAAACTGCACTTTCCACGTTGTGCATCTTCAGAGCCTTCAGCTCCAGCCCAGGCACTGCAGTCGGGTGGTTTGGAACGTGGAGCTGGTGCTGGAGCTCTCTCCAACTGCAGTTCATCTTTATTCAGGCCCAGATGGTCGCAGCTATTCTGCTTGACAAAGCAAAATGGGGCTGTAGCTCGAGCTTTTTGTTATCCAGGGCTTCAGGGTAGCTGGAGTGCAGGAACTCCAGAGGATTTAAAGGAGAAGGGCTTGTACAAAGTTCACAGTGGGGTTTAGCCGTGGGCTGCCTTGGTCACAACCAGCAGGAGGTGGGAATGTGGTTTGGATCGCTTCCCTTGCAGCTCTGCTTCCTTGCACCGGGGTGGGCTCCGTTCCTCACACGTTACCTGCTTCTGTATCCCAGGAGCTGGAGTTCCTGAGAGTGGCCAAGAAAGAGAAGCTGAGAGAAGCAACAGAGGCCAAGCGCAACCTGCGGAAGGAGATCGAACGTCTGAGGGCCGAGAACGAGAAGAAGATGAAGGAAGCGAACGAGTCCCGGATCCGGCTGAAGAGGGAGCTGGAGCAGGCGCGGCAGATCCGCGTGTGTGACAAGGGCTGCGAGGCCGGCAGGCTCCGGGCCAAGTACTCAGCGCAGGTGAGACCCAGCACGGGGCCGGAGCAGCACCTCAGCTCCCTGCTCCTGCCTCAGCATCCCTCTGCCAGCCACTGCTCCCACCCCTGCTCCGGAGCTGGAAGCCTGGCTGGGGAAGGCATCAGCAGAGGGCAGGGGCCAGCCAGGACTCTGAAAAATGGGGCACAGGGGCCTGAATTGAAACTCCCTTCCGTGCACCTGCCACACAGGTGTCACACGTGYGCAGGCCTCCTGTGTTAAAGGGAGCCCTAAAACACAACCCTGAAACAGAGCCRACAAAAGCGACACTTTTATATATATTATATGTATATATTTATATATACTTCAAATACTTCACATAGTTTAACATAGCCCTAAAAAGCTTCTGGCAGAGGGAACTCCGGGAGTGCTGGAGCAGCCTGTTGTGAGACACAGGTGCCCATGGAGGTGTTGCCAGGCCTGGAATGGGAGCTGCGGGTCTGTGGCGTGGTGGCTTTAAGGGAGGAGGGGAAGAGGAGAAGCAAAGCTCACAATCACCAGGGCTCTGATAAGGGGAAGGGGAGTGGCCGCCTGCGCCCGCTGAGACACGTCTGGCCAGGAGCAGGAAATGATGTGGGGCTTCCTCCCAGCATCACAGGATGTCTCACTGATAAGGGGTGATAAGGAGTGTCCAGACTAAACAGAGCCGCCCTGGGGCTGCTGCACTGGGCGTGCCCCGCAGGGCCCTGGGGAGCAGCACCAGGGCAGGTGAACACGGGCTGGGCTGGGGGGCTCAGGTGTGTCCTGGGTGGGGCTGCACCACTCTGTAACACTGGGGATTTTCAGTCTCCTAATGCATTCCCTTCGTGGGAAGGAGCAGATGAGGTTCCCTAAACTGAAAGGCTGAAAATCACCTCAAAAAGAACTCAAGTAGCCAAGGCTTCTGCAGGTGTCTCCCCTGTCACAGCCACCCCCGAGGCCCCAGAGCTGTGCTTGGGCAAGGGGCACGTGGCAGCTCCTGTGTCAGGGCTGGCACAGCTGGCAATGCAAAACTACTGTGAGTAACTCACTTCCAAGGCTGAATTTTATAAGATGTCATTCTAACTTGAGTTCCTAAGTAGTGAGAAATTTTAAAATAAAGCTTTATACATTCTTTTAGCTACAACTTGGGGTGCAACAGGAAGTTGGTCGCATATTATTTTTGAGGAAACCACAGTTCTCTAGACAGGCTCAGTCTGACAGAAACAGCATCAGGGCAGGATGAGAGGAAAGAAGACAACACAGGGTGGAAATGTCTCTGTGTAAGCTTAAAGTATTAGATGCTTAATACCATTCAGTATCTGTGGTTTATGCCTTCTTTTTTCTTACCTTGATACTGAAATCCAAACATGGGTAGGGGGAGGTTTACCTTCGTTTTAGCCCAAAACGTTGGAGGTTTCCTTGCCTTTGTTAAATGGCAATCTTTGCTGACTGCTGAAATTGCCTGTTTCAAAGGGCGCTGTTCCTCTAATGTTTGCACCCTCGAGTCCTGGGAATATTCTCTGTCTGTGCTGTCAGAAAGTACCAAACAGGGAGATCAGGGAGGCCAAGGACAGCTGCAGCTCCTGCTGTGAGCAAAGGGCAGAGTGGGGACACTGCAGGGCTTTAGTCTATAGCTGGGACAGGCCTGGCCCATCAGCCAAGGCCATGTCTGGTCACTGATATTAATAATCGTTGTAAAAGATCTGAAAGTGAATCCCCTGTGCCAACACTTGGGGTTTGCTTTGCTGAGCTGCTGTCACTGCCTAAAGAAATAACAGCAGTGCTTGAAGAAGTGACCAGAGTTCTGTGGCACTAAGGAATTCTTATGCTATTTCTTACCTCTTTGGAGCTGGAGTCACTGGGAATATTTAGGTTTCAGAGCTAAGCAGTCCCTGCACTGCACTTACAGTGAAAAAAGTAGGGAACAGGGAATTCCTTCCCCGCCTCAGTCTTGATAATCCTGTGCCTGAAGTACATGTTTTAGTGCTTCTCTCACGCCGTGCAAGGTCTGTGAGAGGCACAGACCCTGCCCTACCCTGCGTGTCCTGTCCCCGCAGATCGAGGACCTGCAGGTGAAGCTGCAGCACGCGGAGGCCGACCGGGAGCAGCTCCGCGCCGACCTCCTGCACGAGCGGGAGGCCCGGGAGCACTTGGAGAAGGTGGTCAAGGAACTTCAGGAACAACTGTGGCCTAAAGCCAGCAGCCAGCCCAGCAGTGAGAGCACCTCGAGCCCCATGGAGAACTGACCCCTCGTCACCCAGCGCGGAGCGGCGACGGCACAGGGAGGGAGAGAGTGGGACTGGGAGTGCACGTGTGAGTAGTGGTGTCCTGGCACACACTTTAGGAATATGGATTCTCAGTAGTTGGAAGGCAAATGTTACTCTCTAGAACAGAAGCACTGAATTCCGCCTCTTTTTTTCCCAATCCATATAGCACAACATCTTACTGTGCCTAGAAAACACAAAGTGTTTGTAAACAAAATACTTTTAAGTCCACAGCAAATTTTCTACTGGCAAACTCCAAGCAAAGCAGCGTGGTCCAGCTAAACCCGGAGTCCAGGGCGAGCACGGCAGTGGGTTTGTGTTCTCCTGCCTGTTGGAACATTTTGGAATTTAAAAACAAACCAACTTTTCTTATAAGCTATTTAAAATAATTCATTACACAGACTTGGTATTAAAAAAAATTAACAAGATTTTTATAATGAACCTTTAAAAGCAAAACAAAAAAAAACAAAAAAACAAACCTTCGATGCACAATTTTTAATGACTTTATAGGCTTTGGGATTCTTTGTGCAGAAGCCCCTCTGTGGTGATGATGCCATGTCAGGAGCAGTTTTCCAGCCATCTCGGAAGCCATCGCGGTTCCATCCCGTCACGTGGGTGTAGGAGAAGTTCAGAGTGCTTTTCCAAGTTGATTTTTTTTCCTGAGAAAGAATTATGTCCATTTCCTGCCCTGGACACAGGAAGAAGGGAAGCTGCAGGAATGTGCAGGGGGTGAGGGGAGGAGAAGGGGTTGGATTGAGAGCCCCGGCCCGGCCCCACAGACCCCTCTGTGTTCAGAGACTTCACCCAGGAGCACTTCAGCCTTGGGAAAAGAAAGGGAGAAAGGAAGAAAGGAAGGAAATGGATGATCAGTTGGTAGAGGAACAAAGCAGAGACATCTGTGTGTTGAAGTCAGTCTGAAATCTTCAGCTTTCAGTTTTCTGGAAAACTCATCTTGTTGCACCATCTTACCATGAATTCAGTATTTCCCTGCTTCCATTCTGAACTGTCAGTCAGGATTTCTGTGCCCAAGGAGAGTCCAACGTCGCAGTGTCGGATACTACAGAACAGAAAACCAACATTTTTGCTGCTGTGAATAAGCCTACATCTTTTTTTAAAAAACTTTTTTGTTTTTAAAAAGAGAAATTACTTTAATTTTGGGATCCAAGCCGCAGCCCCGGGACACAATGCAGCAAACCATCACTGCCTCGGGGGTGGTGCTGAGGTTTTTTAATATTTTTTTTTTAAAACCTGCACTTTGTCAGAATCTTACTCTGCATTTTATTCCCTATTTCTAAAATGTACATGTCAAGCATTTGAGATTCTGCCCTAACAGCTGTGCAAACCATGAACCCAGTCTGCCACCTCTGACACCTCCCATCAGCATCCATTTAAGCAAAGGAGGATCCAGCAGGTCCAGAATCCCCAGAGCAGGAATTCACCCACGTGCTGCTGGTTCAGTTAGAACGTGGTTTTGTGGCTGTGTATCTGACCCAAGCTGGGGAGCAGCAGAGATGCTCCCGAAAGTGCTTAACAAATAAAGCTGGTGCTTTACTGATCAAGAGAAAAGTTATTTTCACCCATAAACACTCACCTCTAACACAAGCAAGTGAAAATGTGATCTGGGGCTGCAGATGTGCCTTCCAGCTCATTTTTCCTCTCAGCATCTTCTCTAGGCAATGCTGACACTTTTTTACCTTAAAGAATAAAAAGAAAAAAAAAAAGAAAAAAAAAAAGAGAACCCCCTATGCATCATCATACCCAGAAGTTATTCTAAAAGAAGAAACATATTTCCAGTAATCTTTATTTGCTTTTGGACATTAATGCAAACTATGTAAGCTTCAAAATTATTTCCCAGTAGACAGAAAGCGGCTTCCAATCCTAAAATTATGGTATTTACTTACAGTACATTAGAGATTTTTTTTTTTTTATAAACAAGAGCTGTTTGCTTGAAACCATTATAATAACCATTATAATAACTGTGAGCATTAACAAAGAAGTTCATATATATGTTTTAGGTACAAAAAAGAAGAAATATGAAAAGAGTGGAATTACTGGGACAATGTAAAACTGTTGGGAGCAAGAAACAGTCACACCAAGTCAATGACCTGAACCTGTCCGTGGATACAGGGATTGGCCCTTGTGTGTTTGGGATGCTGGAGACTGGCTCTAGGTGCAGATCTCCTTCTAAAGTGCAATGCAAAAGGAATTTTGATTATGCTTGAGCAGGTTTTGTTTGTTTTTTTTTTTAATGTGGGGTTTTATTTTCTTTGTATGTTTTTTTCTGCGATTATTAAATCATATGCATGGATTAAACTCTGCCATATAGTCATTAATGGGCATTATTACTGTCTTATGTAAAGGGGTTCTTTTGTTATGCMGTATGCAGAAAAATGTTCTCAGCCTTATGATTTCCAGATCTGTATTATCCACTTATTTCTTCAAGGGAAACTAAACAACTGTAGCTGTAGCTGATCATTTTTGTGCATTTCAAGTCTCCCRTGCTGCTTTACTGCTGTGTTGGGACGCACACAGAGAACAGACCCCGCTCCTGTGGCGGCTCAAGGAAGCCTGGCTTTGGAAATTTTGCTTGTTTGGGTTTTTCCTCTTGATCTTTGATAGTGTCCCTGCTTTTATAACTCAAGAAAAAATGGCAACGTGTCCATRTCCAGCTGTTTTTTCCTAGGAAAAGCCACTCACCTGAGCATACTATGAGTTTTCCTTTTTGTGTCCAGGGAAATGCAGTCGCTCACTGGGCATGAGGCTCCCATGCTCCTGAAGGAAGGAAATCTGCAGGATTTTCAAAGGAAAAAGCCAGAACAGTAAATAATCTTGCCAGCAGTCAGTCACCACCTCACCTGTGCTGCACAGGTAAAGGGCCACAGGGGCAGCACAGAACCTCCAAAACAAAATTACAACTGAGAGTTTTCTTCCTCTGCCCCACGTTACAGTAACTTCATGCAGGGCAATACCTGCAGGTGAACTCGCCCTAAGACTTCCTAGAATTTGGTCCTTGGGACTGAAAAGCCATTCTATACATTAAGGTTTAAAACCAGTAAGATAAATAAGGTGCAAGAAGAGCAGGAACAAACATTCTCCAGCAGCAGCCACTGCCCAGGAGGGGCTCACAGGGCTGGGTCTGGCTTAAGCTATTGGGCATTTCCTAACCACATCTAACAATAGAACTTTTCTTTCTGCAGAATTTATAATTTATTTCTGCAAAATCTATAATTTCTTTCTAATTCAGAGTAATTAGAAATGTCTCTGTCCCAGCCCCAGAGGCCGATTCTCGCCACGGGGGGATGTGCAGAGCAGCCCCCCTGGGTGAAGGTGCTCGAGGCCAGGGAGCTCTGGGTGTCATTCCTGTGTCTGCAACACCTCAGTAAAGCTGTGTCAGCCCCTCCACATGGAATTCCTTCCTTCGGCCCCCAGGCCCTGCTGCATTCCCAGGGAGCAGGGGCTGCCCCGCCATCTCCCCCGTCCTCTGTGCTTTAGTTTCCTTTAAGAAGTTCCAAGGGAGAAGAGGTGTTTCATACAGGCTGTTGACTCTCCCTGTACCTACAAATATATTACTACTTGTATATTCAGTTTAATTACTCCTTGTTTCTATTACTGAAAGAAGACTTAACGAAGGGAAAAAAAAACCAACAGCAATAACATTCATATCTATGGAGCAGCTAACTCTATACATAATATTCTGCTTTTCAAACAGAACTAGCCAATGTAAAAAAACATTAAAAGTAAATTCAACATGTAAATACTTTTTTTCATTTTACACTGTTGTATTATAAGTGTATATGGTGTTTACTTTTTCAAAACTCTTTCTTACCTGGTAGTTGTCTTGTTTTATGAGTTGTGTTTTTAACTGAGAAGAACCTTTGCTGTCTGTTAGGAAAAAACAAAACAAAATCTTTTTGCAAGTTTTCAATGTGGGTTATAACCTTTCTCCATCATTTGCATTTTATTTGTCCTTATTTTCACTGTAAAGTATTTTATTACCAAAAGGTTGATTTTTGTTCCATTCTGCCCTCTCAGCAGTCCATGTGTTTTAGAGAGAAGTTTTTTGTTGGCTTGGTTGTTGTTTTGTTTTTTGGTTTTTTGTTTTCTTTTTTTTTAAATCAAAAGAACTCACAGAAATGACATTTTTTCAATTGAAGAAAAATAAATCTTTACATTTATAATAGCCAATAGCATTTCAGCACATTTTTGTTATCCTGGTCTCTCCTATGCTGCTGCTAATGACAATATTATGACTTACTCTACTATTCTAGAACTATTTTTATGTAAGTAATGTATGCTTTCTTGTTTATAAATGCCTGATTTAAAAAAAAAATAAGAAAAAAGCTTGGCATATTTATCTATTTCGCTGTGTACCTTGATAGTCCTTTTCCACCCCCTTTTCCACGTCCCCTCCCCCCGATGCAGATAATATTGTAAAATAAAGGACTTTATGAGATTATGTATGAAAATAGCTATGCTTATATACCACAGTGACTGAATGTACAGTGTATAGACGCATTACCGAAAATAAAATTGTTTGTCCAGAAAAAAAATAAAGAGCTCTGGGATGTTTTTGGAGTTCTCCGTGCTTTGCTGAGGTGCTGCTTCGATCCCACAGCACCTTGTTCCTGTTTTCCTAGGCAGCCCAGGAAAATGACCCCCCCCGAGGCATCATTTAACACAAAATGCTCCTCAGGGCTGCACGGGACACTCTTGGAAGGAGCCTGGAATGTAATTGGGATCACTGCATTCCACTGCGTGGGGAACTTCTAACACTCAAGTGAAATTTCTTTGCAACAGTGAGAATTGTAAGCATAGAAAAGTTTGTTCTAGGTCAAAGAAACACAAGAGGGGAAAATGCAAAAAGCAGAAGATGGAAACATATGTCAGAATAATTCTCTCATGGTTTTCTGAGAAGTGGCTGCAGAATTTCCACAGCTCTGGGACATTTCTGAAATGCCCTTGTAAAGCAGTGGAAAAGCTGGAGAATGAGCAAAGAGCTTAAAAAWATAAATCTCTACTTCTTATTTGTGACTCACTCAGCTTTCCAAGGGGTGGGTTTGTGTCCTAAACGCAGCTCCACAGCCTTGGGAAGGGGTCTTGTGCCCCATATCCCATCCAGATCCTTGTCCTTCCACCTGCACAGCCTTACTGTGACTCTGGAAAGTTCAAATAACTTCCCTCCTGCTGATCCTTCTCAGAGAGACTTTCATGGTGTTCCTGTTACAAACTAAATATCAAACCAGATTTGGATTGATAAGACTTAATAGCAGAGGCTGAAAAAAGTGACATATTATGTCACCAAGGACCTCTGACTGCAACAACAGGATTGGTAAAGCCCAGTCAAGCTGTCTTGTGTTTCTGGTTAAGAGGTAACTAACTGGGTTTGAAAATTCTGGTTCTGCTGACAGAATAATTTACCAGGAATGAGAAACATTAGGAATTAGACCTGAACCTGCTCCACAACAAAGTGAGCTGAACTGACCCAAATTTAAAGTAGCTGAAATAAATATAATACAAATAACAGAAAGAAAAATCCAATTTCCTGAGGCCTGAAATAAAAACTTTTCATGTCTTATTCAACAGCTTGTGTTAGMCAGCCATCAGGAAACACCACCAAACCAACCCCAACGCGGGGTGTACGCGGCAAATCCAAACCTCCTGTGGGGCACAGCTGAAAGAGCRAGCCACAAAATCCCCCAAATGGGGTTAAACAAAGAACCTCAGTGGTTCYCATTGTCCTGTGAGCAGCCCCCCTTATCCCAGCCCGGCAGCTGGAGCACAGGGAAGCTCCCACAGAGCAGGGAAGGGCCTGAGGGATTTCAGGTAGAAATGAGGAGAGCCCTTGTTACTGCCCGAGGGATCCAAACCAGACCTTCTGGGTGCTGCCACCTTCATTTGCTGAAAAGACATTAAAGAAATACATCCTGCAAGGCAGGGATACAACGTGTGGAAAACGACAGGAATCCGGGAAGCAGCAGCAGCAGCCCAGGAATGGCAGAGTTAATGGAGATCCGAGCTCCGAGGCACTGTCAGGAGGAAGAGCACGGCTCTAATAAAAGCCAGCTGGGTGACGTACACGCCGCTGGAATTTTTATGAGATGGCTTATGTGCACTTTAAGTATTACCTGACTGCAATGCAAATTCCCACACACTTTTATTTGGGAGGGAAAAAAAGTTTCCACAGCTCTCTGGGCTGGGCTGATGTAGCTGAATTGTTCTGCACAGCATCTGTGGGTTTTTCTGGCTCATCGTTTTGGATTGACTTTTGTATTTGTTTTCTGTTGAGTCAGCTCCTCATTTCATCCTTGCAGAACTGCCCCAAGAGCCATCCTGGCCCAGACATCTCAGTCCTCTGGCCCTTCCACCTCTCATCCTAAGTGACTCTTCCATCTCCCATACCTAAGGACTGCTGAGGAAAACTCCATGGAACAAGAGAAAATCTGCACGGGTAAAAAGAAAATAAGGTTTTATTGCTTCAAGGGAGCTCAGATTTGCTCCAAAATCTAATTTCTGTAAAGATAAAGACCATAAGCTTGAGCGACCATGATCTTGGGAAGATCTTTATAAGAGATCTTTATAAACCCTCTTTATAACACTGTTTTGGGTCGCTCCATCTGCTGCCAGCAGGACTCAGTTCCAGACCTGGAASAGAAATTGCTTTATTGTCTGCTTGTCAGGAAAGGTCATTAAACCTTCCCTTTATGTGGCCAAGGATCAAACCAGGTACCACACAGAGCATGAACAGAGCTCTTGGCCACACAGCCCGTGGGTGAAACCACTTCAGCCAGCACAAATGGACTCTCTTTGCAGCATCCCAGGTGACAGTGCCCTGCTGTGGCCTCTCTGGATCCACATTCCTACTGCTCATGGTCCCAGCAGGAAGCACCCACCAAACATCTCCTTTGCAGTGCCAGCTGCAGGCCCAGCAAGGCAAAGTGTCACTTCCCAGGCAGTGAGGCTGCTCAGCATCCCTGAATCCAGCTCCTGGATTTCCACCACTGCTTTGCACASTAAGTGACCAGTCAGACACAGAGAAGGCAAATTTCCTTTAGTTACCTTTCCACCCACAAGGTGAGTGGAGCAGCAGATGAAGGCACGGCACCAAACCTTCCATGTGCCATTTCCTGGCCTGTTAAACTCCCCCACAAACCCTGTGCCCCAAATTCCTGCCCCTCTGGCTGGCAGCAGCTCCCAGCTCAGGATTACACCGCAGTGCCAAGGGATTCAACACACGCAGCATTTTTGAGCAATAGAGGTTTCCTCGTCCTGGCTCTGCAGCCTGCAATTACTGCATCTTTGCTGATGTCAGCCCTGCGCTTTCTCTACAACGCTCCGCGTGGAAAAACTGGGATGGGACTTTGGCTTCACCAAAAAAAGCACACGGGCTGGGAATGTACCTCAGGACTGTGAACAGACACGAGGCTCCCACCTGGGCCTGGTGCCGTGGGGATGGGGGTTCTGCACGTGAAGTTCGGAACTCCTTGTGCCCCCCCGAGCCCCRCTGGGGCCGGTGGATGCCCGGGAAGTGCCGGGGAGCAGCAGCCCAGGGCAGCTCCCACCGTCCCTGCCCAGCTCTGAGCGCTCCACACGCGGCTCCCGTGCAGGGATCCCACACTGCTTAATTCAATTTGGCAGATAACACTGGGGAAAGGCATTGATTTCCTCCCCTCGCTCCCTCCTTCCCTTCCATCAATTTTCCCAGATAAGCAGCCTGTGGCTCAGGTCCTGCTGGTGACGGATGCCTTGTAATTGCTCTGAATGGATTATCCCCAGACATGGAGCAGGCATTTACAGTGCACAGCTGTAATCAGAAACACTCGCACCCGGGAGAGGGGCTCTGAGGAGCAGACAGCTGGCTCTGGCCTCTGCCTGGTCTCTCTGCTCTTATATTAAGCCTAACTTTATGTATTTATACTTTTAATACAGTAATATCCAGGACACCCACCGAAATCAGGGTCCAGATGGGCTCAGTGCCATCCCAACCCTCAGAACTGATCTCTGCTKCTGACAGCAAACAGCACAACTCAGGCTACAAAGGGATTGTCCACCCTGCTCAAATCTTGCATTTGGCTAAGTAAGAATCCACCCACTTCAGTGGGTAACATCACCCCAAACTTGGGAAATCCATACAGACATATTCTGTCCTGGCAATCACTGCCTAAAAGACATTGGAAGAGACAGTTCTCACCTCAGCTTATTGCTGCTTTTCTCCCTCTGCCCAGACTAAATTGTCAGCAGTTTGTTTACCAAGATCCCAGTGACATTCTAATTTGTATGGCTGAGGGGGGAAATGCATGAATAACTAAGTGTGAGACAGACTGTTACACAGGAACAAAATACAGCAATTTGATCCACTCTATTTTAATTCTGTGCAATTGTCCACAGCAGCCCAGTACCAAGGGGCAGCAGACCCACGTCCATGATGCTTAAACTGAAAATCTGATCCACATCAAAGTGCTTTGCCCTGCAAACTTTCATCAGAAGTAACACAAGGAATGAAGGAAAACAGCAGCCCAGGACTCCGCAGGGCAAAACTGATCCTGTTCTACATTCCATGTCACTGGAAGGTCTCACTCACTGGGGTTTCCTCCTCCAGCACCAGTTTTGCTCTAGGATCCCTACACTGCACAACAGAGCATGGATTGTCCTCAAGGAGCCAGGACTTGGCTGCTCTCATGCCCTTGGTTTGGTGCTTGTGCCACCCTGGTTTTCACTCCCTGCTCCTGCAGCACCAGTTTGGTCACTGTGCAGGACGTGGGCAATGGCACCTCCATAGGAAATGTTTCTGTGTTCAATATGAACAGTACAAACTTCACTCRTTCAGCCTTTAATTCTAACCAAAAACTACTCCTACTCTGACACAAGTTCCATCCAACACCATGTCCCAGCTCCCTGTGCCATCTGTGAAAGCAGCAGGGAATCTTTCCCGGAGCAAAGGATGTGTTTGTGTTGGTTTGGTGCTGGGTATCCATTGGGAATCCTCCCCTGCACACCCAACCCCTCCCTGGCCAGCACAGCACTGCAAGGCCTCACCTGAAGTGGTGCCCATTTCTCAGAACTGCAGTGAGTGACACTCAGAATGTTTCACCCTGGTTTATGAATGTGCAGAAATCAGCTACGCRAAAAAGAGGCTTCTTTTAAAAATCATACGGCAGAAACCCCTTTCCCATTTCTGCCCCCCAAAGCAGCCTGCAGGCAGGGGCAGAGGGGACAGTGGTTTGGGCTCCCACGTGCACACCCTGGCTCGTGCAGCTGGGAGATAATGGGCTCTGCAGGTCACTGGCTCTCCAGCACTGTTATCTCTCTGTAACATACACCTTGTTGTGTCTTACTGCTTAATTACAGCTCATACACAGGCCATAATATTGTTATCATTAGCCAGAGGATGACAATTACCATTTAAGATTAAACAGCTTTCTTTTTTCCTTCAGCCAAGTCTCCATGTGACGCTTCCTTGCCCAAGAAAAGATTTGCACATGCAGAACAAATCCACAGACTTACTGGGGATGTGCCCCTCTCAAGGATGTGGAATTTTGGAAGCACAGGTTGCAGATGGACATCACCAACAGTCACTGCAGGGCCTGCTTCAGCAGAACTCTGAACTTGATGTGAAAACAGTGTTTCATAGCATTTCCAAAGTCTCTTGGCTTTATCAGGGCTCTTGTTTCTSAAATGGACACAACAAGCAGAGAGCTGGAAGCAGTTGGAAAGACTGGAATATTAAAGGATCAGCAAAGCTGCTGAGTCTGCACAAGCTGAGCTGTCATTAAGTAGCTTCGCCCTTTTCACAAAACACAGATGTGTGACTGTGCACAAACATGTTATTGTGTTACTGTGCACAGACAACATGAGGACTGAAAGGCTGCTTGGAAATATCCTGCACTAAAACCCACCAAGGCCTGAGAGGAGATTTAACTACTGATCACCTACAATAAACCTTAAAGACTGAATAAAAACCATGTTTCTGCACCTCTGCTGAGCATTTCTGAGATTCCCTCAGAGCAAAGYCTTTGCCTCCAGAACATAAATGTGATAACATACAGTGGTGATGACTCGTAATGTCAGAGGTCAAGGGTTTAAATCTCGTGTCCTGTATTTTGTCAACTCCCATTTATCCCATCCAGCACAGCGCAAGGGTACCACACATAAATCTTCCAAAAATGTGTTCTGATCTTTCACCTACAGTAGATTAAAAATAGCCYGGAGCAAGAGCTTTTAGCATTTTGTCATAGCAATTTCTCCATCAAATAAGATGGATCGCCAGCTCCACGGGGAAGGAATGAACCCACCCTGAGATCAGAGGATGGAAAAGGCTGAGTTTCACCTCCAAGAAGCAGGAGTTGTGCCCTGGGTGGAAATCCCTGCTGAGCTCCCCCCACCCCGAGCCCTGTTAGAGCACAGAACATCCAGGGAGGCTTTTCTTTCCTCCCTGCACACTTTTCATTTAAGCCTCATAACAGTTTGGGGAGCTCAGGCAAAAGTCTCAAGTCCTGTTTTGGATTTTGCAATCCTCCAGCATGACTTYGGGCACAATGCCCATTTCAGGTTTACTTTTAAAAAAAGTATTCTTTGAAGACAGGTGCTAATTTTGGCTGTCCAACATAATTATTAGAGCTTTAGGCACTTGGATTTTCTGAAAACCTAAAGGCCAGAAAGCGAATACCCACAACAAAACATCTTCCCCTAACAATCCTGCTGAATGATTCTGTTATTAAGCCTTGCAACYGTGACCTCTTAGGGCCTTGTGGTGATCTTGCAGCACTGAGATTCACATCAGCCTTATTAAAGCACAGAACACCTTTTCACTACCTGCAAACAGCAAGTCTTGACAAAAACCTGTCCTGATCCATTAATATCTGCTGGCATTAATGGTTCCCTTGCAAAACTTCAAGACCTCACTGCCTGAAAGTGAACTCCCATTCCTGTTGTCTTCAGGTGGTTTGATAAAAGGTCCAGTCTATTGCTGCAATTGGGCTTTACTTGTACCTTTAGCTCACCACAGCCACAATTGCCAAAGTGGCAGAGATGTCCAGGGAATTTATTCAGGCAACTAAAGCTTCCAAAGCTGCAGCTGCTGCCACGTGAATTCAGTGATGCACAGTTTCCCAGCAGCTCACAGAGACTGGAACATCTGTTTACCAGACACCTTTATGGCATTCTACCTCAGTGTGCTGAGATCTCAAGAGTTATCACATTAAATCTTGCAGAGGTGCTAAATAAATTAAAAAAAAAAAAAAAAGCACAGACTTGCTCAAAACCCAGGAACTCCTGAGAAACTGAGAATTTRTAGTTTGTGCCACAATTCAGGGCCCAGGTTTCAGGTTTTCCAGAGAGGTTGCCTTTTTATTTCAGGCTGATTGCAGACCCTGTTTTCTTAGAACATAAGTAGATGTAATACAGATATTAACAGAAAAACAGCAAATCGGTCTGGGAAGTCCCCAAAAYAGCACCTGTAACAGAGATGTGCAGGTTTCACTCCTGCAAGTTATCAATGAGCACTTCCAGCATCATGTGACATAAACTTACACTGGAGCATCACCTGTGAGTCAGAACTGAGTAAAGGCTACAGAATTTTACCCAGTATTTCCCATGGGCTCCACTTTTCTAAAACATATTCTCCTTTTGATCAGATTTTACCTTTGCGCCAGGGAAAGAGTCTYTGCTTTGCCCTCCACTGTCACAGCTGGAGCAACCTCCCACATCAGAGATTTCCACACTTTTCTATCAGGATGCTCATCAGAAAAAGAGCCTTCACCTTCCTTCCTCTCAAATCCACACTCCAGCTCTTGGGTTAGGGCAGAAAACATGGGGAAAAATATAYTTAGGGTTTGGACCAGATGATCTTTAAACTCCTTTCCAACACAAACCATTCTGTGATTCTATGATACTCATGGTATTTGTCTTTATGTTTTTCCATAGGCTTTTTTAACAGGCCTCAGGGACCCATTTGTGGGGCCAAAGTAACGTGGATTCACAGGATCCCATCACGTGTTCCTGTTGGTTTTGATGCCGGGATCAGGAGAAGAGATCCTGTGTTATTTTTATGCTTCTGTTACATTTATATTATTTTAGCCTCATTAATGGGCCTGTGGAGGGAGAAGAGCCCATGAAAAACACACACAAACGCCAGGAGACCGAGCTAATTCAGATTTAACCAAACACTAAAGTATCCTCAGAGCTCCACCAGAGCTTTGGGTTTTGGGGCAGTGGGGCAGGGGGGGCACAGGCTCTTCAGTGACAACAGTGCAAATTCCATCTATTGGACACTGCAGAGCTCTCTGGCTACAGAGTCACATAAGAAACTCTGACACACAAAAATCTGTAATTCCACATTCTGCAGCAGTGAGAGAAAACAGAAAACAAAGGTACAGCTGCTCAGCTTCCCACCAGAAGCCAATCCAAACGGAGGGAAGGGGGTGAGTCAAGCCAGGGACAACAGCATCGTTAAAGGGAAGATGAGAAAACAAAGGAAAACATGTTCAGCACATTATACTGAAAGATATTTGTGATTTTATCACTCATCTTTTGGTGTACTGTTCATTATTTACATTTGGAGGATGGAGGTGAGAGTCAGATTCAGCCCCAAGTGATTTGTGACATCACAGGTAAGTCAAACGAAGAGAAAGGCATCAGAGAAGGGACTGACTCTCCCAACCYCAGTCGGTGATGGAAACAAACACCTCCCAGAGCCTTCCAGTCCCTTCCAGCACTGGAACAGGCAGCATTCCCCATTTTCTTCCAGCTGCCAGTCATCATAATACCTTCTTATCTGTGTCCTCAGGATAAATCCCACACGCATTAGAGCCCCCAGGGCTCTGACAATTCCAGCTGATGTACACCCAAGTGCACAGGGGGACTTTTCCCTGCCTCTGCAGGGTCTCGCRTCCCTCCTGTGGCAGGAGGAGCCTGGAGCTCAGGCACAGAGGCCCAACACTGCCCTCTCCATCTCTGCCCCTGCCCTTAGTCCCACACCACACTAATTTTCCATTTATAAGCCGTTTATATGGAGGCAATAAACTACTCTCAGGTGTTATAAACATTTTACAGGCTGGGACACTGCACACGCTGGGGTGAACAATTATTTACTAAAGCAGCCACTAATGATTTACAAAATGGGTATGAACTGAGGCTAGGTGTAATCCCTTGCTCTGTGCAGTGCCTCTTATCTTGGCTGCCCCACGGAGACTGGCCAAGGATCCCCACAGTTCAAAGATTAACCCCACACCTCAGGGTAGGAGCAGCCAAGACTCCCAACAAGGAGCTGTGGAGCCTCACATGTACTGCAGGCTGGAGTAACAAAAGTACAATAAACACAGGAAAGTTCACTAAACCTCCTTATCAAATGACCCAAATTTCTCAGTCCTCATTTTTCATTATCTACAGTTTCACCACCTGTTGTAGGGATATAAAAGACTGCACCAAATTTCCTGGATATGGTGCTGCAATCTTTAAATCCCCTGAAGTCTGGGCATCCTGATACCATGGGTGCTCTTCTGGAACACCTGGGAGTGTTTCCTGTCCACTCTGTGAGGATACAAAGGAATAGCTTTATTTCTTTGGCATTTTTAGTGGGATGAGTCAGAGAGTCGTGAGCTCAAACTGCTGAACATACTGGTATTTTCAGACACCTCAAATGCTTCTGTGACACAGGAACATTATGAAATATAAAATATTTCTTTACCGTCAAACCAGCATTACTTTGTCCTGCCAACAACCTGCCCGTTGATTGGGTTTTCTGTGGGTTTTTTTTTCCCCTCAGCAGGAATTCAAATCCTGTGTACTTATGCCATATTTCAATTATCCATTACATAACCGATCTTCTTGCATTAAATCTGATTTAGGAAGAGTTCACAATACAGGGCATCTGCACAACAGCACTCCCTTCAGCAAACCAGCTTCCTCTGCCAGTATTTTTCATGCTTCAAAACTTCTCATGTACCACCAGAACCGAGAGTTCCTCTTCCAGCACCTCCTCCTGCAACAGGTGTGTGCTTTCCACGTGGAATTATGCAGCAGCAGAGCCCATTTCCCCCTTGACCATTACATCCTGCTCCTGCACAGAAGCTGACTTAGATGATAAATCAGCCACCCTCAAGCCCTAATCCGAGGAAATGTTTAAGCAGATCCCAGACAAAGCCGAAGGGTAACTGCACAGCCACTAAATGGGACTATTCACTTGCTCAAGCACGTGCTCGAGCACTTTCCTGAATGGAGACTGTGTGAACCCAAGGGCAGCCTGGTCCTCAGCGTAACCCTGGAGATACAAGAAGTGTCCAGGCTGCGTTTGTGAGCCTGATAAGCTCTAATCTGATAAAGACTTCACCACCCTGGCTGCGTCAGAGCCACGCTGGAGCGAGTGGATATTACAAGGGTGCTGCTTATCTGGCTGAGAACAAATGGAAACTCATTCAAAGAGCTCAGTGCCTCAGAGATAAAGCTGGGGAGGCCTTGGAGGGCGGGCACGAGGAGATGAGGTTATCACAGAGACAGACAGGCCTGAAAAACCCCACCTCTTCATTACATTGGCAATTAAAAGATAAAAGTCATAGACCTTCAAAAGCTGTGGAGGTGTCTCGTTCCAATTTAAATCACTGGACGTAAAGCACTTACGAGCCTTTGAAAACCTGGACCTTAATGGCACTGACTTTAAAGTGCAATTAAATTTATATCATACTTTTTTAAAAGACCTGTCAGTTCTCCATTCATTCTTCATGAGTTGTTGGAACAAATGAATCTGCAAATCTAGGTTATAAAGGGAAGAAACCAATAGGGAAGCATGTTCCATATTTCATGTTGTCGCCTGTGATGGAATACCAGYTCCAAGCAGGATCCCAGCATCAAAAATGAGCCCTTGAATTTGGGGCAGGACAACAATTAAGATATCTTTGTATGATGAACACCCATGTACCTCTCCAGTTGACTCAGCAACAGCTACGGGGGCCCAATGCCTTCAAAAATAATGYTCAATAACTCTCTAAATTAAGCCACCCATGATTAGCACCGAAATTTCAAACAAATATATTTCCCTTCTCAAGACATGCCAGGGCTAAAGGAAATTTAAAATAACTCTTTTTTTTATTCCTGTATATTGAAAACTACTTTGTAACAAGTCCAGACCCTCCAGAACGGGCTGGTTTCTCACCCAGTGAAACAGAGCACCGGCCAGTTTCATTTCCTCAGCACTGAAATGCTTAAATTCCCTGCTTTACTGAAGAATTGCAGCTCTGAGCTCCACTCCGTGCACTGTTTCAGTTCTCAGGAGGTTTGTTTCCCACAGCTGCTCTTCAGCCAAGCTGTGAATGAACCTGAAAATTCATTTGAAAACCCCTCTCTGGTTTCTCATGCTTTCACAATTACAGTAGAGCTCTTTCCTCAACATTTACACCACCCCSCGCAGGGAATTCCCCCGGCACAGGGCTAAAATTTACCAGGAAGGCTTGTAAACCCTGATAAGCGTTTCATCTCAAACAAGGTAAAAACTGGGTTTCAAGCGAGTCTGGGAAATTTTCTTTCGCGGGCTCCGCGATCGTGGTGTGGAAGTTTGGACTTTCAGAGCTCCGCAGCGCCCCGAGGCTCCGGGGAGGGCTCCCATCGATGGGAGCGCTCCAAGCGCTGCTGTCTGGCGCTTGGGCTGGGACTCGGGAGGAAAAGTGCGAGAGCTGCGGCTGGGGACAGCCCTGCCCGCGCCCGTCAGAGCCCGACGGACAGCCTGGGGCACTTGGTGCGAAACGGCACACGAGCCACGGCCCGGGGGCGGCAGATCTCCCCTGCCAGCAGGCAAGAACAGGGTGCGCAGGGTTCAGGGCTGCGTGCGGGGTTCAGGACGTGCAAGGCTCAGGGTGGGTGTCCGGGATTCGGGGGATGTGTGCGGAGCTCAGCGTGAGTGTGCGAGGCTCAGGGTGTATGTGCGGGATCAGGGGTTGTGTGCAGGGCTCAAGGTGTGCAGATGGCAGGGTGTGCAGGCTCAGGGTGGGTGTGCAAGATCAGGGGGTGCAGGCTCAGGGTGGGTGTGCAAGATCAGGGGGTGCAAGCTCAGGGTGGGTGTGCAAGATCAGGGTGTGCAGGCTCAGGGTGGGTGTGCAAGATCAGGGGGTGCAGGCTCAGGGTGGGTGTGCAAGATCAGGGGGTGCAGGCTCAGGGTGGGGGTGCAGGGATCTGGGTGTACAGACTCAAGGTGTGCAAGGCTCAGGGTGACAGGTCACACCCAACTCTTCACCAATTTAACTTGCATTAATGATCACTGAGGTCGCAGAGTGACAGTCACCATGGAAACCAGTAAAAACATCTGCTTGATGTTCTGAAGAGCTGGGGAGCTGCTTGCACTGGACAGGAAGGTCTCCTGCAAGTGTGCAGCTCCCAGCACTGGAGCACTGATTTCCTTCCTGTCTCAGCTGCACACCCACTTCCCAGCTTGCCCTGTTCCTGGCACATCCTGGGCTCCAAATACACCAGGTGCCCCAGGCTCCCTCGGGCACTGCCACTGCTTTGGTCCTGGGGTAAGATTCTGCCACAACCTAACASAGAGTCAGCCCCCAAATTCACAGCCCAGAACCCCAACAGAAGCTCTCATTTTTAATTAATATTGACAAATCCAAAAATTTTCAAATTCTTCAGAATGTGTTTGCAAAATCTTGATGATCATCATCTTACTATAATTATATGCTATATATTAATATACCTTATCTATAAATCTAACTACTTAAAATCCAGGTGATAATTAAACAAAACCCTGTAAAATGAAAATCCACAGTACTTAGTAGTTTCTGATGAACCCATACAAAAAAGATGCSTCCATTCTATACATTAAGCCCATATCTGTTTCATTTTTACAACTTACACGTACCTGGACTTTACATTGGCCACTACCCTCCTTTTCCTGGACCTTTAAATAAACAGAGAGGTGAACCTAGGACACTTCTTTTGTAGATTAGCTCTTGAAACTGTGGTGTTTTGGGGACAGGAACTTCCTACAACATATGAACATAGCTCTAGAGTAGTACATCTTTGATCTTCCCTTATAGCCAGCACATCACAAAACAATTAATATTGTTCAGAAGTGTCTTACATATTCAGAATATGCTGCTGCATAAAGTTCATGCCCGTGAACCCCGTTTTAAATCAGTACTTGTGACTGATCAAAGGAAATCGCTGCCACAGAGTCAGCTACAATGACACTCGCTGGAGCATAATTTAAATAAACACCATGTAAACAACCTCCTGAGACACGTTCACGTTCCCTGAAAAGCAAAGGTGACAYGAAAGGCAAAAGGGGGGAGGGGTTTAGGCAGATTTTAACTTCATGTAACAGATACTGGTACCAGTACATTAAATGTGCACAGGAATGGGCCCCAACACTGAGGGCAGCTGACACAGAACAGCTCACGCCGGTACTGGAAACCTCTCAGCTCTCTGAATCCGGGTGACTGCATAAAAACCACTTCTTGGGAATGGTCTCCAACTTCAAACCCTACCTGGGAACAGTTGAGACAATTACCAGCCTGCACAGGCCAAAATTCTGCCAAGCAGCATTCCAGCACTTCAGTAGTACAGTATCATGTTCCACATTTGAGGAACATTCCTGGGAACATTCCCAGGCATCCTTGATTTTACTAGCATGGACACAGCCTAAGATTTCCAGATGCTCACTAGGATAAAGTTTTGTACTTGGACGCTGTCATCTGAACAGAGAACCCAGGCAAACAAAAAAATAAAAGGGTTTATTATGGCAGATTGAATATTAGAGTTAACAACATTTCCTAGGAGGGATTCCAGGTCCAGTTTGGAAGCAGCACCCCGGAGCACTCGCCAGGAAGCCGTGTGCTCATTAGACCTTCCTTCTATCCCCTCCCTCCAGTCCTGCCCTGGAACAAACAGTGACAGCAGCACTGGCAGGTCCCACACAAACCCCACTGGCTGAGCTTCGCTTCGGAACGAAAAAGGGATCTCCAAGCAGAAATCCACAGCAGCTGAGGCGAGAAATCGCAAGTGTGAAAGCCCACACAAAACACAGGTTCCTGCCCACGAGCCTGAGGTTTCCCTTCTCACCTCCTTCCCCCTCTGAGTCCCCTTTGATCAGTGCAACAACAATGTCACTTCAACCCAGGGAGACACCAACTCCTGCTGCTGTGCAGATGCACCCTTGGGCTGTGACAAAAAATTCCAGGAAAACAGAGGAATACTCCATGATATTCAGAAAGGCAAACAGTGGGAGGAATCACTGGAAAAGGAAGAGAAAACAGAGAACACTTCCACATCACCAGGTAAATCTATGACTATGCCCACACTGGCATCCACTGCTGACCTTTTTCYCCATTTCAAAAAAAAGATAGAAGTGGAAAAGGTACAGAAAACGGAGGGAAGGATTAGAGTAATTCATCAGACTGGGCAACGCTTTTTATATAGAAATATTTTTAAACGGCTTAAAAAATCTTGAGAGTTACTTGAAACAAAATAAAATTTTCATTTGCTTCCTTTGATTTCTAATTCCTGATGTTACTGGATCACATTTTCATGAGGTTTTTTCCCTCCAATGTCAAAAGCCACAGAAACTCAGCTTTTGAAACACAAAACTAGGAGTTCTATGGTATGAATCTAGAGGTGGGCTTGACAAAAACTCCCAAGTATCACAATGTTAAAAACCAAAGAGTTGGCAAAATACCTCAAATTTGAGGAGGTGAAGAAATATGAGTGGCACTAGACGGACTTGAACAGCTGTACGTATTTCAGCCCAAGATTTTAAAATTTCTGTCAAAATATTGCAGTGAAAAACCAACATTCTCCATGGAAAGCAGCTATTTTCAGTGAAAATGCTATTTTATCAAAACTCTATTTTCCATTAAACACAGTTTTGACAGAAATTTTTCAACTATCCTTATTCAGTGTTATGCTCTGTAGTTGGAAATGTTAGCAGTTTTTAGGCTGTCTCTACAACTGCAAAGATTTATAGGGACTTGGCAAAGATGGAAAACAGAAAAAAAAATCTGATTTGAGACTCATCTCTGTCCTTCCACATTACACATATCCCTGGGAATTATTTTACAGGAGTTTAATAGAATATATGACAGTGACACAGCACAGCAATGCTAATTCAAAACTAATGTTTTCTTGATTTCCTTCCCCCYCTAAAATATATTGACAAAGCATCTCTCCTCTATTAGCCCTGGATAATTCCATTTTGGCTTAACAGACTACCCTAGCCAGGTCCTGGTAGCACTGGTCAGTGTGTTGATTTTGGGAGTTCTGTAGGTGGAGTTCCCCTTTCCTGTCCTTTGGGATTTGTGGACTATGGAATTCCCTCCTGGAATTACGCAGGACTGCCAGGCTGGCTGCTGTTCTCTGGGTGTATCACATTACAGCCCAGTCTGAATTAAAACTGGGGGGAAACTGAGAATCAGAGGGTGCAAAACAGGTATGTGGAAAATCAGAAACCCACTCTTGGAGAGAAGAAGAAAGCAGGACCAGAGAACTTTTGAGTACTGCGTGAAAGTAGCATTTTTTTGAAGCTTTCCAAAATGTATTTACAGGGGTTTGGGGCTTTGCAACCTCCCCACTGTGTGCTGAACCTCAGCTAAACCAGCAAATCCTTGGGAACAGGATCCCACCAGTGATGAGGGGAAGGAGAAGCCACAGCCATGACCCTCACACAGCCCAGTCCTGGCCTTTGCCTGAGCCTGCAAAGGGATCAAGAACTGCAGGGTCTGGAGCACACTCACACTACCCCATCCCTCCTGCTCCTGGGGGGACACCTGTCCCACAGGAATAAAGTGTTGGGATATCAGCTSGTGGAAACCAGGTCTCTCCACACACATCTGGGGCCACATTCGGAGCTGCCATGAACCAGTGAAACTTTGGGGTCACACAATGTTACTGAAAACAGGACCTGGCTTTTGTTGCCACTGGTAAAAGATGTTTCTCTTGCCCCTCCTTCCTCTTCACCCTGCTCAGACGAACTCACAGAGTCACAATCATCAGCAAAGGTCCCTGGGCTTGCAGTCAGGGTTGTGGGATGAAAGACAGTCTGTGAGAGCTTTTTAACCCACAATTACTCACACAGCCAATTTGCATGTGCCAGCAAAGTCAGGCATAACCCAGGCACAGAACACCTCGGACCTAAGGGAATGGAAAAGCAAAGAAGACAACCAAGCCTGAAGCAGATCCAAGAGAAGGAATCTTCCATACAACATCACCTGATTAACCAGAGAACGATGCAGGGAAACGACAGGCTGTTTCCAAATCAGAGATGTGTACACATGTACACTCRCAGAGTTTCTGCTAATTGTCTCTATGGAACCCCTAAATATCCACGACATCATTATAAATCCTTCCTTCCTGCAAGCCAGCATTCCCCAGCCCGTTCCATCTCTCACTTCCCCCACAAAAATGACAGACTGACTCTAAGCTCCCACCTGCATAAATCTCCTACAGACAACCACAAATATTTTAGCTATGCTGATTTATGGAAGCACAAGCAAGACTAAACCAGGAGATCTATCCTCCATGCACGGTGACTGATGGCTCGCTGCAAATCTTTCCATTTAAAGCACTGTCACTTCTGCAGTTCCATAGAGAGAGAGAAAAGAATAAAATAACCTGCAGTAATGCAACTTATGGCAGCTCCTGGGGAAAAAAACCCCAAATATTTGTGCAACCTGATTTCTTCCAAGTTTTCCTGCATAAGATCCTTGCTACTAATTGAAGAAATTCTGTTTGAGAGAGGATGTGAAAACAGCTGCAAGACCCCTCAAGTCCTCTTCCTCTCCCCATCCCATTTTCTGACTTTGACCACAGCAATCCTGATTTGCAGCCAATGGGAAGTTGTCTTTTTGACCAGTGCTTTGAGGCTGATGCTTTAGGATTGAAAGAATAAATGAATATAGGGATTCCCTTCCCAGATTTAACTCTATCAGTAAATAAATCAGACTGTAGGCTCCTGAATCCAGAGCAATTAATGGGGAAAGGTGGAAGAAGCTTTGGAGGCCACTAGGCCCAGGCAACTCCCCTTGACCCTGGAGAACACCCATCACAAATGGGATTAGTCTGACGAGAACAAGAGCAGCACTGCTGAGTTTGCTCATGGGAGATCACCAAAAGGAGACAAACTGTGCCCAGCGAGGGCYCTGTCAGCGTCTGCCTCGGTGTCTCCACGCCGGGAAATGGCCCCACAGAGGCAAGAGCTTGCAGAGGAGACTCGGCTCATTCAGTTGTTTGAAGATTTGTGTTTTGCACAAGGACATCAACAGGGACAAATCATGCTGTTGTGGCAACGCTTTACTGCTCCTCTGCTGAGCAGTTTCAAGAGCTGGGCTGGGACCTGAAGTCACAGAGCAAATCAAGAGGTTTCTGCATCCTGGCTCCACCGACAGCACCTTCCCAGCGCTGTTCCGTCCCCTGCCCTGGGCTGGGTGGTGCTGGAGGTCCCAGTGTCACCCTCTGTCACAAGCAGGCTGGCCCTGGAGCAGCTGGGCTCCTGCTGCTCTGCTGTCTGTGACAGGCACGTGGAGCCCCACCGCAGCACCGCGGAGCAAACGCCTCTGGGGCAGGTCTGAAATTCAACTCACTCCCCAAACCTTGCTGGGCATGGGCAATTTTTTTCACATCCCAGCACCAAGGAAGAAAGAGGGATAGCTGGTTAAAGAGAGCAGCAGCAGATATTTTATCTCTTTGGAATGCAGAGCAGGACAGGCACACCTGAACCGCAGTGGGTATTCCAGGGCACGTTACACTGTCCACATGGGCTATTGTACAGAACCCTGGGCTCAGTTTCCTCTCTAGGGTCTCTAAATAAYCACTTCCTTTCTCTAGGCCTTAACTTCCTCAGTCAGTAAAATGGAGAAAATTAAATCCACTCTCCTTAGAAATGCATTTAATGACAAACCTTTGTGCAATAACTAATTGTGCAATATCATTAATAAAGGAGAGGMCCAGCTGCCAAGTACCTTGGAACATTCCCTTCCATATCAGTGACAAAGTTATACAAGTTTTTCGTTAAGTTTCTCATCCAATACTCACTAGTGAAACTTGAGAATACCTGTACTAACAGGAAACTTTGCTTTTCCTTGCTACGATTAAAAAAAAGAAACAAAACAGTGGTAACATTCTGTACCTTTTTTTTTTACCAGCCTGTAAATCCAACTCAAAGATGGGAAAAGAAAATCCTGGTTTGAGAAGGAAATTAAAAAACCCCAGAACTCAGTGACAGACACTCCAGTAAGGCCCAGGTGACTCTCGTGGATCTGAGGGTTCCCCTGAGGCCGTGCACACTGAGACAGCCCTAAGTAAAACCWGAACGTGGTTATGCAACTTGCAGCACCTTCAAACAGACAATACAACAGTAACTCTTCCAGAAAACCAAAGAAAAGCCRGAGAACGGGGATGAAAAGAACCATTTGTAAACAACTGGGTGGAAACCACTCCTTTAAGAGCTTTTCTTTGCAGATTATCCACTTCAAGCTGCAGAACGAGGCCAGTGAGAGCCTTTGTGATGCGAGCCCAGCACACACTCCCTGTGCTCTGAGCACCTGAGCTGCAGTGCTCACACAGGGTGCAGGAGGAGAGCTCTACTCCGCATCCCGGAGGCAGGAATGGTGGAATAAATGAGGGGTCCAGAGTCTTGGCAGTTCACAGGCTTGACCTACTTCAAAGCAGGACCAGGGAGGGCAGTGGCAGGCTCACGCTGTGAAGAAATTGTTGCTGCTCCAACCCACCACGGCAGATTGCAGGATGCTGCTGTGAGGTCACCTGAACAGATTCACTACAGAATTCAAAGCCCCAGAGTGACCTATTTTACGTCCGATAATGAAATAAGATGCTGGGAATCGTTTCCAGARAAGTGCCCTGGTCACTGACTGCAGTGCAATGTTGGGGTAGTCAGCACAGCCCTCTCTGCCACTGCCTGCACACGTTTGGGTCAGGAACCTGCTCGAATGAAAAAATACAACCATGCTCACTTTTAACCCATTATTTGTTTGCTTTACTTTTTACATTCGAGAGCCTTACAAAGCACATGCAATCAGAGACAAACCACACAGGCAGAAACATCATCGGGGTCACTTTCTAATCTCAGACTCCTGTAAGTCAAAAGTAACTCCTTAATGAGAGCAATTTAATCCAGAAATTAAACCAGGGGGGTGTTTATGCCGTTGAATAAYTGATGAATGGCCGTCTGAAAGAATTAAGAGGCAGGAATTTCAAACCTGAAGCAGTAATTTTTGTGACAATCCTGTTCTTTCTGACTAGCAAACTCTTCACAAAAGAGGTAGTACATATTCATAATTCACTACCAAAAATTAGGACAAATTTTCCAAATGAGCTCAACTCCCAGTTTAGGTACTTAAATGATGGATGAATTTCCAGAAACACAGGGGACAAGATCAAGGCTGAAACGGTGTTTTGCTTTCTTTTGGTCCATAGAAAACGGAATTTTGGCAAAATCCAGAGGTTTCACCTCAACATAAAAGGGGAGCTTGTTTGCCACAAACCAGGAAATCGGTGCTTTCTGACTCTTTCTGCGACTCCAAGGACTTGTTTTTCAGAAAAACTTCCTACTTGGAAAGCCAACAGAAGCCAATAGCCTCAAAGACCCAGAAATGGCYGCAGGAAAGGAACTGCTTGTCTCTCCCCTCTGACATTCCATAACAAACCAAACACATACTGTCCCCTGCTCCGCTCCGACAGCGGAGATCTTGGGAACGTACAATATGGAGCCCACGGATCACAGCGTACCCACCTCAGCTCTCCTTGTTTTCTCCCAAGGCTGCATGACCTCACTGCTGAGGCAKTGCTCCTGGATCTGTGCAGGGAATGGGTGGGAAGTGGCTGGATCCTGGCTGACTCGCTAGCACGTTGTGCTCGTGCTGCCGGGTGCCCTTCTCCCAGCATCCAATGTTTTTGGCTTTGCCTATAAAACCAGCACAGGGAACGGAGAGGCTGGGAATATTTTTTTGTGCAGAGGAGAGGAAAACGCATTTCAAAGCGAACAAGAAAGCTGCTCCTCCAAACACCAAGAGGAAAGGCTCGGGAAACCAACCGCGTGCAGGATTTTGCACATACAAAAAAATTCTCACAAAATGAGGGAATCTGTAACTTTGCAACCTGGATTTTCCCTCTGCACAGGGACCAAGGACACTGCTGATGTGCTCCAGGTGCCTGGCACGCCAAGAGRGACGGATTTGTTGAGCATGAGCTGAGGATGCCTCTGCCTGCTCCTCTCGCCGCAGGTTGCGGGATTGATGTTATAACAGGAAGACTTCAAAACTGCAAAGAACATTCCTTTAAACACGCGGGTCAGGTGGTTCTGATCAAAAGAAAATAAATCAGAAAAGCAAACAAATGCATTCAGGAGGACAAGTTGCACCACAAAAGGCAAGAGGGTCTTTTTCTTTGCCTGCTACGGCCCTTGTCATCCTTAAAATAATGGTTTGGGAAGCAGCTTTCAATATAAAGTGCCATAAAAAAAGCTGTGGCCAGCCTGGTGGGAAGGGTGAACTACTCTGGATGTTCTAACCAATGAAATGATTTAATAACATCAGCTAGTACAGCTCACTTCTAACTTTCATAAGCTTTCACACTGTATTTTACTCACTTGAGAATTCTTGACAGCTGTTAAGATGCTTTCCAGGCACCCAATTAGGGCAGAGGAATGGTACAATTCCAATAATTATTTTCAGAATTTGTCAGAAAATTAGAGAAAATGATCGTGACTTTTTTTTCTTTCAAAGAAAAAGGTATGATAGCTGACATTAAAATGTTTCTTCAGGAGCAAATACTAAGGAAGTATTTGCAYGTGGCAAACAGGCTGAAATCTGGGTAAGAACAAATCCACACCGGCTCACAGGGCTGAGGAAATCACTTCTCCAGGCAGTCACAGACAATTGGGAAGGTCTGTTGCAGGTTTTATTTTTGGCTTGGTTAAATGTGATATATAAGATTATCAGATATACTGCAGAGAGATAAACCAGCATAGAACAGAGGCAAGATCTGGGCTATTTAATGAAACACCTTCTGGTAACAATTCAGCTGCATAAAGGGTTTGTATCCTGCAAGCCTCTCCAGGCTGAGCAGAGGGTCTGACAGCAAAGTGGTGTTTGGATTTATTGAGGGGTTCATCCGAGCACAAACCTCTTCCCATCTCGGGATGAGCAGGAGGACASACTACACCAAAACCTGGGCAAAACAGGGCCCAGCTCTGTCCTGCTCCTCAGGCAGTTTGTGACTCTGCTCAACCCTGACAGTCCTCCAGACCTGCTCAGCACAACCAATACCTGGCACTAGGCACATGGCCTGAACTTCAAACTATCAAAAATAGATATATTGGGAAAATGGGATATGCCCAGCCTTGTACTTAAATGTGGAAGTATCAACCCAGGAGAAGGCAATGCTGTGTGATCTGCATTTCAGATATCCATTTGGCTTTAGGATTTTTTTGCAGGACAAGAACTGTAGACAAAGTGGAAAAGAAAGCTCCTGAGCTCAGTTTGTGGCTGATACCAGCTGTTTTCTTGTGAAATTTGTCAGGTCACCCCACTTGGTGCATATAAAACGATAGTTTCAGATGCACTGGGAGAGCAAGATGAACACACAGGGGTGAGCTGAGGTTTGTAAAGYGCTTCAAAATCCTTCAGCTGCAGACACCAAAGTAAATATTCAGCATGTTAGAACAATTCCAGTGTTAGAAAGCTTGATTTCATTATAACTGGGGAATTCACACATTCGAAGGACACACTGCCCCTCTTCTTGAACCAAATTAATTTGCTACTACTGTGATTACAGAGCCTGACGTGGTACTTAATCCCAGTTCATCCCAGTTCCTGGTCTGTGTGTTGTGGTCACCAGGACAAATGCAGGGTTTCTGTGCAGGGCAGGCCAAGTGCAGAGAGCTGTGAGCGCCAGGAACGGTGAGGGAACAGGAGCTGGGAAATGGGAACRCATCGCTCTCCCATGCAGACAGAACTGCTGCTGCAGCGCAGGAGAGCCCAGCAAAGATCTGTGATCTCAGTGCCTCTGCACAGATCCTCATCCTACAAAAGCTCGTGGAGCTGGATGATGGCAACAACTCCTCTGCTTGTCCAGTGGGACACGGAACAAAAGGCTGGAGCAAAACGATCCTGGATGGAAGTTGCTGATACTGTTTGTGTGGTGAACTCAACCACTCTGTAACACTGCAGCTGCTCTGCGTGGCCAAGATAGTGCCTGTCACAACGCAAGGGGAAAAGGGGCATTCTGAAGGAAGACTGAAGAGATCTGRAGCCCAGCTAGAAGCTTTCAAAGGCTGGGCAGAGTGGCAGATGCCTGTCCGGTAATTCCTCCTGCCTTCATCTTCCGAGCTGTGCAGTGGCTGTGACTAATATCAGTCCTCCCACTTCTCCAGCCTAGTCATTTCAGCTGATATTTTAGAGTGTACCACACTGTGCTGACATGCCTCCACCCTCTGCGAGCTTTCCTGTTCTAGAGAGAGACACAGAGAGAATGACTCATGCAGCTCTCCTACTATTTGAGCCTTTTAAGCAAATTCAAAGGAAAGTTTTAAAGGTGCTCTCTTGATTTGGGAATGCCTGGGTGGGGTTTTCTTTTTCTGCGTGCGCTTGTTTTGTCAAATTACATGTAATTTTCCAACCTCTATGATGCTGAGACATTTTAATAATTCATGAACCTTCCTGACACCGTCAAATTGCAATTTGGAAATGTCAGAGGTACCCACTGGTACAGGCATTTGTGAATGCTACAGGAAAGGAAATGGAAAAGAAGGATGGTAGAATTAGGTTGCTAAATGCCATGTCTGGCTTGTACTCTGTTTGACAGCCATAATTAAGAGCTGAGGTGGTAGAAAGAGGAAAGTGAAAAACCTGAAAGGAAATGGTATAAAAACCCCCTGATACTGATACTAATTGGTAACTTTGGAACGTTCTGAGGAAAAGGAAATACCAGAGATTGTTATTTAACTTCCAGAATATTTATGCCATTTTTAAATGCAAAGTATTTTATCATCAAACCTGGGGGCTTTGGGGTGACCTAATTGTGGCCTTCCAGTACCTGAAAGTGCCTGGAAGAAAGACAGGAAGGGACTATTTAGAAGAGTCTGGAGTCTCAGGACAAGGGGGAATGGCTTCACACTCACAGAGAGGAGGTCTAGATTGGATATTAGGAAGAAATTCTTGGCTGTCAGGCCCTCAGCCAATTCTTGGCTGATGAGGCCCTGGCCCAGGTTGCCCAGAGAAGCTGTGGCTGCCCCATCCCTGGAAGTGTCCAAGGCCAAGTTGGATGGGGCTTGGAGCAACCTGGGATAGTGGAAGGTGTCCCTGCCCATGGCAGGGGGTAGAATGGGATGAGCTTGAAGGTCCCTTCCCACTCAAACCAGTCCGGGATTACAAACCCAAAGGTACAACAGCAATCAATCCTGACTGCAGTACGACCAAAGAAACAATAAACCCAGCAGGGAATATTGATTTGAAAGTGCCTCTCCAAACATGAACTATTTTGAAGGACCAGGCTGTATTTCAAGTCTTCATCAGGAAACCACAGACCCTGCTTGCAGCTTCACCCAAACACAGCTGATTATAACAGCAATGGGATCATACAAAAAAGAGTTGGATCACTACAAGGCAAATCCTCACCCAAGGGGGGTGCATGCAGCCAGTGACCTGCTCTGGTCATGTCACCATGAGGGAGACTTTGTTTCTTTATCATGGAGAAGTGTAACACTATTAAACCAGTGAGGACACCACAGCCTCTCTGGAGAGTCTGTTACAGTGCACGGAAAAGTTCTTCTTCATGTCCAGGTGGAATTTCCTGGGTATCAGTTCCTGCCCATTCCTCTTGTCCCATTGCTAGGCCCACAAGGAGAGCCTGGTCCCTGCTCGGARCCCTCCCTGCACACACGGACACCCAGGGATGAGGGCCCCTCTCAGCTGGGGCTCCTCTCGAGGCTGAGCAGCCTCAGCTCCCTCAGCTTTTCCTGGGCAGGGAGATGCTCCAGGCCCTGGATCATCTCCGCAGCTTCCGCTGGCCCCGCTCCGGGAGGTCCCTGTCCCTCCTGTCCTGAGGAGCCCAGAGCTGGACACAGCAGTCCMGATGTGCCTCCCGGGGCCGAGCAGAGGGCCGGGATCACTCCCTGTCCCGCCGGGAGCTCCCTTCCCCGCGTGCCCCGGTCCCGRCCGAGCTGAGGGGCCCGCACGCGCCGGCGCCCCCTGGCGGCCGCTGCCCGGCCCGSCCCCCCCCGCCGCCCTCGGGGCTCCCGGGCCGCCGCGGCCGCAGACGGGGCGGGAGCGCCGGGGAGCGGCCCGGGGGACGGAGACTGTGCGGGACGGCCGGGGGAACGGCCCGGGAGCGTCCCGGGGGACGGAAACTGTCCGGGAGGGCCGGGGGAACGGCCCGGGAGCGCCCCGGGGCCAAGCAGCAGCTGCCGCCTCCCGCGGGGCCGCCGGGAAGAGCTGCGGTCGGGAGCGCTCCCTCCCTCAGGCTGGAACTCTCTGTCTCTCCATCCCTCCGGCCGGCCTGCAGCTGCCGGGATGGATCCCCCGGTGGTTTTCCTACAGCCGTCGGGTCCAACCCGCGGATTTTGCCTCATTCCACCCCCGCCCCGAGCCCCTGCCCGCTGCGAACCGAACGGGTGCGGGAGAGCCGGGGTCGGCGTGCCCAGGGGAGGACAAACCCCTGCACCCTGAGCGAAACCCTCGAGTCACGATTTGAACACAGAAGTGGCGATGGGGCTGAAGGCTCTTCTGCAGATCTAGAACAAACTTCCCCCGAAACCTCTTCACAGTTACAGCGGGTGAAAAACTGGGAAAGCCTTTCCAATTCAGTCACCGCCCTAGTCCCCTGACGRGGTAAATTTTGCCATCCCACGGCCACGCGAAGCCGTGAACACGCACGGCTTTCCCAGTCCTCCCAGTTCCGTGTCGGCAGCGCCCGGGAGCCGCGTCTCTCCCCGTGGGCCTCCGAGCCGACATATGTCAGTGACTCACCCAGGCGCCTGCCGGATCATTAGACCATGAATACTTCTCAAAAAGACAAAAAAAAAAAAAAAAGGCAGCCCAATAGCAGCTTCTGAAAAAAAATAAAGGGACACCAACAAACAGCATCATCACTCCCAGCCAGCTCAACCCCCCTCACAGCCGGACTGTTTGTCTGACCTGGGAGGCAGCATTTTATCACTTAGAGATTGCAAGTTCGATTGCAGAGCCTAGGCTGATGGCTGGCTGGATAATTTGTCTCTCAGCTCCGAGAGAAATGATGGAAGTCAATTTGACAGCTGCGAGGCTCCCTAAGGATTCCAGACCCAAAGTGCACGGAGCAGTGACAGACACGCCGATGCGCTGAATATCAATGAAGCTCTGCCTGGGAATAATGCTGAGGCAATACAAATTGCACATGTTCAGCTGGAAGGTTATCACTATCATTAGAGTTATTAATTATTGTTATTATTATTTCTATTATTAAGACATAACAGAAGCCAAAAGCTCCTCGTGGTCTCGTAGAAAGCAGATGAGTTCCCAGCTCTGACCGACACGCTGCTCTCCAGGTCATGCAGCCGCATTGATGGAATCACGGAATCAATGAGGTTGGAAAAGCTCTCCAAGACCCTTGGATTCAACCTGTGACTGATCCCCACCCTTGTCACCCAGCCCAGAGCACTGAGTGCCATGTCCAGGTGTTCCTTGGACGCCTCCAGGGATGGGGACTCCACCACCTCCGTGGGCAGCCCCTTCCAATGCCTGACCACCCTTTCCATGGGGGAATTCCTGCTGCTGTCCAACCTGAACCTGCCCTGGCACAGCTTGAGGCCATTTCCTCTCATCCTGTCCCTTGTTCCCTGGGAGCAGAGCCTGACCCCCACCTGGCTGCTGTCAGGGAGTTGTGGAGTGCGAGGAAGTGGAGCTACAGGGGGTTAAGAAGATCCTGCACCAGAAACAGCTCCAGAGCTTTCCACCGGTTGGAGAAGGAACAGTCCTTGGTCTGGGGTCAGGGAAGAAACCAACTCATTTGGACCCAACTTTCCTGGGAGTGGAAACTCCATTGCCTTCCCTTCTCACGGTGCACGGAGCTGCCCCATGGATCTGGGATTGATCAGGCAGGATGCACAGCCAGGAAAGTCAGAACCAAAGGACGAGGACAAAAGTSCTCACGGTTCTGGTGTGTGTTTAAACCAACAAGACAGATCTACTGAGCTGGGAACTGCAGAACCTGGCCATCAGWACCTATCAGACTGCAGTTTATAAGCTTAAAATAATAGCACTTAAGTCCCTATCACTCAGTTTCTGGGATGGGTGGCAATAAAACTCAACATGCTTTGCTGTCACTTGCAAACACAGGTGTTCTCATGTGAAAGCCAACTTAGATTCTTTGCTTATTCTAACTTCTCAGGCTCCCTTGGCAAGCCTTGGGCAGTTGGCTTAAAGATCTTTAAGTCTGAAGTCAAATGTAGCATTAAAAAAAAAAAAGAAGGAAACAAAAAGAACCCCCACCTCTCAGCAAAATGGTTTTTGTGCTCATATTCAAAACCATCTCTTTTTTGCCATTGGAGGAAGAGGGGTCAATTAAAGCAATAAACTGTAACCTGCTTACATAGCAAATTTATTCCTGAAAAACAGATTTACAAGGGAAACTCAGCTCAGTGGCAACACCATCAATTCAGTCTGAAGCAGCACGATTGTTTGGCTAAAACTATGGCAACTGCACAGACACTAACATGCAATCCTGCTTTATTAAATCAAACCTCCAGTGAATCTGTTATCACCATAGTAACACTTAGTTATTACATGGAAACATGTGGAACTACAGTTGGATATTAGCATCTGGTTAGCATCTGCACAGTCTCTTATTCACATTACTAAAATTATAATCCAGGCAGTGAAAAACTTAAGTAAAACTGTAGCTTTAAAGCCAAGTCCTGGTCTCAGGTGCATTATATTTAATGTACAGGTCTACGGTACATACCCTATATCTGGGTTTATAATTAGGGGCTTGGTGTGGTATTTAGGGGTTAGTTTATGTATCTCCTAGGATGCAAATGCACACAGTGTTGGTTGTAATAACATCCATGCAAAAAAAATTGCAAAACCATATGATAATTGCAACTGACCTTCCCCTGAGTGCTCTCCAAAGCAGCTTTGCAGGGCCTGCTTCGAGCATTCCCAAGCTCTGAGCACTTTCAAACAGAGCTTGTTTGATTCTTATTTATTTTAAGCCACCTGCCACAACATTTTTCCTGTCTTCTTCCTCCCACATAAAGTGTGGCACTTTGTATTCAGGCCAGTGCCATTTTGTGAATAAAGCTCAGAATTCTGCAGGCTGAGAGAAGGGGTAGCTTTAGGGCCCAAAGATCTACACATGGTTGGGATGAGAAGTTGTATCACTAGAAAGAGAAATTCCTGGGCTAAAAAAATAGGAATAAAAAAGGAAAACTAGTGGTTTTCTTTTGGGCTAATAATAGATTGTGATATACTTTTTCTCCCTTTGCCACTGAAGCCCACATACTTCAACTCTCAGTAATCAAGTTTCTAGATTTATAGAGAGAAGATGGAAACTAGTAAATACTCTTCCAGTAATTTACACATAATTTCTCTTTTTTTTTTTTTCAGGATGTAGCATATAAGACAGAACAAAGTGTTGTACACTATTCAAAATATGCCTGTCCTTGCCTGAGCAAAGTTTGTCATGTCAAAGGAAGGAACAGTTTCAAGCACACAAAAATTTTAAGGAAGACAGTGAATTGAGATATGGATATTCATGATGAATCTTTAACTGCTACCATGGAAATTTTGATGGAGGTTTTGGGTGACAAAAAGACAGAAAAATACTTGAATCCATGAAATACACTGCCATGAAGCTTCCTGATCTTTCTAGAGGGTGTCCACTTATCAACACAGCCTACAAAATGCTTGCACAGCCCAAAGTGCTGTGGCAGCCCCAGGGAGCTCAAAGGGGCCTTGTAGGTTCTCAGATGACCAGTCTGGAGAGCCTCTTCAAGGGCATTTCCTCCTCTTCCCTGCACAACCCAGGTGGAGCAGCTCCCTCAGCCATCAGTGCCCTGGGAGACTCTGCCCAGCTGGGTGAGGGAAAACCAGGCAGGCTTGGTGGGAACCACTGGGGGAGGTCTAAATTACAGAGCTCCCAGAGCAGGTGAAGCAATGCTGGCACTATTTGGGGATGAATTAGCATTACTGATGTTTTCCTTACACTTACTTTCTTCAGTCTACAATAAAAAGCACTATTTTGGCTCAAAGTAGTGCCACAACCTGGAATTCAGAGCAACAGGCCCTCCAGTAGCCAGGTGCGGGCACAGAGCAGCACCCCTTGCACCCTGCACTGCATTTCGGTTAAAGAAAAGTGCCAGCAAGCAAACAGTAGCACAACACACACCACCGCCGTGGGCAGACAACAGAAATAACAATGACTGAGAAAGGGATTAAAATCTGCAGCTTTTTTCTGTGCTTTTAGTCACATGTCACGTTTATAGATGCAAGTTCTGTAACTCCCTCCTGCCCCCCCCACATAAAGCAACACGCAGTTAAAGCCATGATCCTTCTCTGGGTAAGAAGCAGCTTTGGCAAACCCAAAGTTGCAGCAGTAAGAAGCCAACCCACGAACGGCTCACACCCCGTGTGTCACTCGGGAGTCCTCGGGAAACTCAGGCTCCACCGACCCAAGGCACACAAACCCCCCAGGGCTGCTCCTGCGCCCATGGCAGAGCTGGGGTGCAGGGTGTGCCCTGGGCTTTCCTCGGCACAGCTCTCACACAGAGGCTGCTTTAAAGTTACTTCTTGCTTGCCCTTTTTTTTTTTTTTAAAGGGTAAGTGAAGCCCAACAAGGACACACACTGAGCAACCCCAGCTCTAAAAGTAAAAAGAGACCTGGTACGTACCCCTGCTAAAGCCAAAAGCAGCACCACAGCAGGGCTGATCCTCCTCGCGCTCTGATCTTTAGTGCTCCCTTCCCCACTATTCAGTTCACCTTCCAGGAGAACCTGCTGCTTCCAAATGGCAATTTTGTAAGCACCTGTGAGAGAACTTAATTGSAACTAATTATCTGTTGGTTGTCTGGGACCTGAGAAGTCACTGCAATTACTTCAGTCAAGAAACAACCTGGGGGAGGGTGTTGCTTCTCTTCAGAAAAATGAACTAAGCTACTCCCCGAAGGAAAGTTCTTAAAGAGATGGAACCTGTCAAATGCCAGTTAAATACAAGTCAGTGAAATCACACCAACCAATGATTTATTATTACCGTTAATAAACACATCCCTGACAGGAATCTGTATATGCTCATCAAGAAGAGGTCTATTCCTGCCAATTTTGATGTTATTACAGAATTGTTTGTTATCAAGGCAGACACTGCCATGAAGATATATAAGCAAACGGAAAAAGATGATAACAAGCAACCTGGCATAATCTTGGGCAATGGTCTAACTGGGACTTATTTATCCACATGGAGAGAAAAGGAAAGGCAGAAGTGAGCACTCAAAGAAGGAAGGAAGCTTAGCAGAAAAGGCTGTGAGTTGGAAGAAACAGTTGGGAGCCTAAAGCAGAAAGAATTCAATGAAAACTGCAGAAAATTCTCTGGTGATTTATAACTGTATAGTTCTCATTCTATGAAATAATGATAACTGAAATTAAGTCCTCTTTCAACACTACAGGACATTTCCTTTGTGATGGAGATGAATCCCGTAAGAGCCCCAGTGAAATATTGCTGTGTTGGCCAAGAGAGAGCAACAGCAACTTYGCAATATCTGTTTGCCTGTGTAGCACAGGTGCATTTTAACCAAGCCTCCCAGGAGATCTGCCCAAGGCCAGACTGTTGCTGTAGAAAAAGACTAGAAAAGAAATATGTTTAAGTCAAAGCAAAGGTAAATTTGGCTGGACTGCTGCCTAATGGGAGGAAGAAGGAATAACACAACTCTTTAAAAGCAGCTCTCGTGTGGTTAGATTTCCCTGCAGCACATGTGCTTGGGAAGACACAAGCCAGGTATTTATTTTCAATTCTGTTGAAATGCAAAAGCAAAAAGAAGATAGCCCTCCTGGAAGCATAAATAACTAGTTCAGGACAAAGCAAGAAAGTTTACAGAGTACCTGTTTTTGGGAGCAGCCAAGGTAGAGGCTGTAAATGATATCAAGAAGCATTAATGCAGTATTTACACATTCTTAAACCAATTTAGCTCTGACTTCAGTGTCTGCAGAATCAAGCAGAACGTGACCAAAGAAGGAGACAATGATGATATTTAGTTAAGGACAAAACATGCCAGTGGAAGGATTAAAACTGATGACATTTTTAGGGCAGGACTTGTTTTGGAGGAGGGTGCCTGTGCCAGTGTTGGCTATGGCTGGATGACAATAAGCAAGATTCTCTTCAGATCCAAAATATTATTAAATTTTCTTAGAAATCAGCAGCATCTCCTTGACAGCAACTCTGGCAGTTCATGAGTCTTACTCCCAGCACATGATGTGAAGAAATCGGAGGGTCTCACCTTCCCCCTTCCCTTCCTGGGAAAATCCCTTCATTCTCCACCAGCCAATACTTCAGGAAACTTGAATTTTGCAGGTAGCTGGGAGAATCTTGCTGGATAAGACCCTACATGCTCGAAATCAAAAAGCAAGGCTGTGTTTCATGGTCGGCTGCATCCGTAAAATTTTTTATCATGTCTCTGTCTGTTGGGTAATCTCCATTAAACTCGATAAAAACTTTTGATAAAATCCACACTGAGAGCAAAGAACAATGAGGAGGAGGAGGAGGAGAAGAGGCCAATTTTAACAGCTTCTATATGACTTTCCATAAAATCCATGGTTTTCCTTTCTGCATAATTTACACAAAAGACCTTGAAGATGATAAATCAGGGGAGAGGGAATAAAAGTTTATTTGCATAAAATGGAAACAGAAAAAATAGAACTACACAGAATACATTATATTCTACTCCAAGGAAAGTCACAGACCTGTTTCTATAATCTTGGGAAGGAAGCCAAAAAGACTGGAAGTATACAGAAAGCTTTAAACAATTGATCTTACTGGGAGGTTACACTGGTACCTTTTATCCTCCTGGTATCCAGATGTTTCAGAAAATACCCAGAAGTGAAACACTTGTAGGTTTCTAGGGAATAAACTGGGGAATCGTTCCCTTCTCCCCCTCCCAGGCTGCTGCCAAGGCATCTCCCTGGCCTCCAGTGTGGCTTCTCCGAGCACTGAGCCACCCTGCCCCAGGCTGTGTCTCTGCTCTTCCCAAAGGTGGGTGGAGTTGGCAGTTGAAAGGAGCATCCCGAGGGAGAACAGGGAGTTCTGGGGGCACAGGCTGTGGCAGGGGCTGCTGGGCACTGCTGGGGGCTCCGACAAGGGGAAGGAGAACATTTCCCAATCCGCCCCGTTAAGCTGAGATTCCCTTTAATACCTTGGTACACCTTTTAACGCAGAGCTGCTGGAAATGGCTGGGCTTCAGCGAGGGCTGAGGTGGTGCCTTTACAGAGTTAAAGCCTGTGCTTCAATTCCATACGCAACGTCCTTGCTCCCGCTTTGCCCTGGGAGATGGATCTGCAGTGCCCCCACCGCTGCAGCCCCCACTTTGGAAGGCTTTACAGAACACCCCCAGATATTATTTAACTACAATGCTGAGAGGTCAGGGGGACTGTCCCCTATTAACCACAGCCTGATGTGCCTTCCCGAGACAGATTTCAAGGAAGAAAAATCCTCTGACAACCCCCGCCCCCTGCCAACATGAAAACTGGAGCATGCCTCTTTAAAACTAGCCTATTTAGGCCACAGATGCTAAATGAATTCAGCAGACAGACGGAGTAATGGAATGTCAGTGTTCCAGTCTGCTGCCTTGAAGCAATAGGGGTTTTTTATTATTAATTTCTCCTCTCATTTTCCAATGCTGCCTCTGGGCTCCGTGCTTTAGATGCAGTATTCTTGTCAGTCTCGCTAACCCAATTTGGATATAATTAAATTTTAAAATATTAAAGGGATTATAAATACTTCCCACCCCACTTCCCCCGCCCCATTCCCTTTTATGCTGTCCCTCTAAAACTGCTGAATTTTGCTTCGGGACTTAAAATGTGGTACTGCAGAATCTGATTTGTTACTGCAGTTTCCTTTGCAAAGGCTGGAGAATATCTGAAGGGAAAAAGTCCAGAGTTAATTCCAGTAAAAGGTGCCCAGGAGCTTTACGAGATAAAGAGCTTCCTGCCATCCTGACATCTTGGAACTTGATCTTGCTCCCACTTAAATTAATGGTAAGACTCTCAAATTCTTAGAATGGAAGGGTTTTTGAGTCACTCTGAGTCCTCATAATGACCCACAAACAAGGATGTAGTTTTATCACAGAATCCTTGAGGTTGGGATCTTCTGGTCCAACACAGGACCTTGCTGAGTGCCATGTCGAGTTGGATTTTGAACATATCCAAGGATGGAGACTCCACAACCTGCCCAAGAAACCTGTTCCAGTGTTTGACCACCCTGCAGTAGAAAGCTGAATTTAACTAGGTGTGGTGAACTTTGGCATTTAGTGATGATGCCAAAATTTTCAAGCTGGCTTAGCACCTACACCATGAAGCAGAATGCAAACGTCTGCTTTCTTTTTAACATCTGTGAGAAGCATCCAGATTTTCCAGAGTTCAAAACCAGGGATCTCTCATTGAGAACAGCACACAATGTCCTCTCATTATTCCCTGTTGTGAGAATAATACCATTTCTTTGTTCACCTTATGCTAATGGGTGAAGGCTGGAGTTTCTGTTGCTGGCTATCTGGACACTTACACGGGATTATTGATTTTTATGACTAGGAAGAACAGTSTCTCTTGGGTAGCCCACCTCAGATATTAACATCAGGTATTTTCTTCTTTTTATATGCCCCAGAAATAGATTATAAAGGTTTGTATTTATTAGTCCTGAAATAGCAGCTGAATTATTTCAATAACATGCCTCCAGCTCTGACTCTTTGGATCTTTCAAAGGCAATTCCCCAGGTTTAGGAAGGCAAAGTCCCACCACGAGCCTCCCAGCAGATGAAGGTTTCCTAACTCTCAGCCCTGCCCTTTTGTGGGTCCAACATGCTGCTGTTACTTTAAAACTCCATCTGGAACAGAGCCTACAAAAGGAAAGATGAGGCCATTACCAGCTCATCTCTGCCATCTTTGTCCCACATTTCCATCTTGAAAGGATTCTGTTTAGCTTCAGATCTTTCRGGGTCACCAGTGCTTTGTTTCAACAACTGTACTCCAGACCTCAGGGAGACTCAACCAGGCATTTTTGTTTATGGCTTCTATTTCCTGTATATTCTCCTCATTGATTGTGTTTCCCTGTTCACTCCACATCTCAGATGGAAAATCAAAAGTTGGGGGAAACAAAGGGAATCCAGTGTGTCACACATTTCATGTGTAACATTTAAGCTGAGCTTAACCAGAGCACAAGAATGGCTGTCTAGGACTTACTTTTTCCTGAGAAAGAGTCAGCAGAATCCAATCAAACCCAGGTTTGTCTTGTGATTYAGATGCAAAATCCTGATGCCACTGAGAAAAAAAAAAGAGCCAACAGCAAACTAACAAGGTCACTGGACTACTTCAAAAACTCTGGGGACACATTAAAGAGGGCAGATTTGTGGTTTTTCATATCCAGAAAATGAAGTTACAGAACATGGAAATAGTTCTATGTTGAACACAGACAGGGCACAGTGACCTGGGTGCTTCAGTCAAGATATCAGTCAAAATGTCCCTGGGAACTGAGACATATAAAGATGTGTACAGGATAATTTTATCTGACCCTGAGTTACAGTGAATTACAGCTTGTAGTTTATACTGGAGCAAAACCTATTTGACTTTTTTTTCCCTCTGTTTTACAATATTGCGAGAAGTAGTTTGTTCTGGGCACCAGAACTCAGAAGAAGATAGCTCTGATCCTTATTCAAGCAAAATCAAAAGGTTCTGTTGGGCAAGTAACATCATCCTGCACTGCTGGAAAAGCCAGACCCTGGTTTTCACCCTGTAATAGCTGGAAATGTCCATCCAGCATTTCTGAAGATGGTGCCTCTATAAGTCCATTTATCCTCCATGAAATCCCCGGTGCTTTGTGAGAGGACACAGGGATACTTCCTTCAGATTACTTAACTTTCTCAGTTCTCACAGAATCAGTGACTGTATGAACCACTCGTCAYACTGAATATTTAGGTCAGACAAAGGCATGCAAACTGGCAACATGGTCTGGAAAACTGGGGCCACTCTACCAGTTCCTCCGTGGCAGGAAGACTACTCTTCATTCTTGTGGGATTATACAGTTGTAAAAGCATGAGTGAGTCTGTCTTGAACACAGGAACTCCCAGCTCCCAGTCCCTGGTTGGGTGGGTGACAGAGACCCGGTTTTTCTGCATCAGGCAAAGGAAGGATCCATAACACACTGAGCTAAACTTGGGCTGAAGAAAAAAGCTCTTAAAAGATAGCAAGTGATGCCATACGTTTTCATTATGGAGCATGCTATGCAAAGATCTGGGTAGTCAGCTCCCACCAACCATCTGGAGAGAGAAGTCACTCAAATCGAAGTGCTGAACCTGCTGTGGTAGACAATCGGTGCCAGTGAACCACTCACTACTCTCCCCCTGTCTGTTTTCCTGCCTTTTGCTGCAATAGAGCCTTAAAATAAAATAATCTGGCTACCACTTTCCAAACACCCGCTTCCAAACACCCCAGCTCCCATCTGCAGAGTGCACTTCATTCATTGGGCAAAGTGGGCCACTTCCACAGAAAAAGCTCTGCCGAAGGTCTGACCAAAAGGGAAATGCACGCAAGGGAAATAACACATGGAAAAATTGCCTTTTCTTTACTGAGCTCCCCACGGCCCCGTGTTAAACCCTAATTTCTGTTTTATGTCTCCCTGATTCCTCCCCAGTGCTTAATGTCTCTTTTGACTCCCGTTAAAGGCTTCCCGGGGCTGAGATCTTGGGAACCCAGCAAGCTCACTGGGTTTGCCTTATGAAAAGTGACTTTAAGTGCCAGGGAGGGTTTAGCAGCTTTGAAATAAAAGGAACTTTCAACCACGTTGCCGTGAATTGCTTTGTTGCCCGTAGTCAGCAAGAATCAGTTTGAAGATTTCTGGAGCCTGAGGGTATCAATTGCTTTGTTTTTTGCCTCTATCAAATCTATCCTCCAGTGACTTGTGTTACACTGCAGGCTGCTCCGGGACGCTCAGCAGATGCTAAATGGGGCACAAGAGACATATCAAGCCCCTTGGCATGTATATATTTTTAAATCAAATAGGCAGACATGGGCAAAAGAATCTGTGATGGTGAATCAAATGTTCCTGGCTTGCTCTGCTGTACACAGTCATCCCTCCTCCCTGTAGGACCAGACAGTAACTGAGTGACTAAAGTCTAAATAGCTTGGGATCAAGTGCTCTAAGCCTTACTCATGTAAGCACCAGTTCCAGTGGGCTCACAGGGACAGCTGGTGTTATAGCAGGTCATTTCATGGTTGAAGACATATGAAGAATATTTGTGGGTGGGAATAATCTAATGAGAACAGAATACAGATTATCTCAATTACAGAAACAATTGGGTGCACATCAGCTGTGAAGAAAAGACAAGCAGGATATGGAGTGCTCTTTCCACCATGGCAACTCCTAAACAGAAGAAGGAATACTGAGCATTTTAATAACACTGAGATGCCCCTGCAGACAAATCATCTGCCTGGAACTCCTCTGAAGTCAGAACAGCTTTAGGAAATAGCTACGCTGAAACACCGGTTCTTAGTAAATAAATTCCTGCTTGGAACAACTTCATGACAGTTGTTCCTTGTTCACTTCCATCACATCCTCATCGCAGGGCAGCGAGTGGCCCGTGGTAAATCAGTGCCTGACAGCAGCCAGGAGCCAGCCCCTGCAGTGTCTGCCTGGCTCCACGGCTCAGGAACATGTGCAGCTCCTATTAATAAACCAGTGTGTACTGCTGGAACAACGCCAAATTGCTCCCATCTCCGTGCTTCCTAATTTCTCCCGGAGCCCTCGCCCTCCGAACAGGAACAAAGATCTCCCCTGTCTGGCGTTGTTGGCTGTGGAAAGGGGCTGTTAATTACTCAGCATGTCCCTCTGATGAAGGCAGCATGTTGGGAAGCCTCTTGCATGACCACTAACCCAGCCCTTCCTCTTCCTCCCTCTCCCTCTTCCCCCAGAGCTCACAGGCACACACAGAATATTCCTGCAGGCAGTGTCTCCGACGCTGGGAACAGCCTTGGCTCTGGTGTGAACCAAGAACGAGCCAAGGTGACAGACACAGGTGCTGGTTTCCTGCAGACAGGTCTAGGGCAGCAGTTTCCCTCGGCCCCGGGAGCACAGGGCCAGACGGATGCTCAGGAAAAGGAGTTGCAGTTCCGTAGTGGGAGCTGCGCTGCTGTCACGTACTCAGTTCTGAATGCTGGACCTTGACTCTTTAGAATATGGAAAGTTAAGTGGAAAGAGACACTCTGAAAAGTTTACAGGAAATGGGAGCATGGGGATGTTTAGTGATTAGGCAGGAATGAGCTGGGAAAGTCCAGAAACTGCAAGCCATGGACAATTAAAACCCGATTTCGGCTTCCCTCCCTATTTGCTCAGGCAAATGTCCCAGGGAAGGCAAGGCAATTCTGCCTTAGTAAAGAAGAAAAAACTGTACTTTTGACAAATGGTGACACTACCCTTTTGCAGGGACTTTTCCTAGAGGAGAAGGTGTAGCACAATAATGAAATCAGGGCTCACAGTTAATCTCGTTCTAGTGCCAGCCTTGGTGGCTCCGTGCCTCCCACTCGCAGCAGTCACACACGAGGATTCAATCCCAGCAGCCTTCAGAGCCTTGGGGTCCATCCCTGGCAATTCTGTGAGCAAAAAATGCAGGGTGCAGCCGGTGTTCCAGTCTCATTTCCCCTCCTTCGCTGACAGAAGCATCAAGTGCACTTGTGCTCTGTGGTCTGTGCTATATAAATATCCCCAGGAAATAAATAAATGCCAGTGCACTCGTGCATTTCCCTCAGATATTCTCCCCAGCTGCTGTGCTGACAGTACTTACTAGGAATCAGGCATTTCATTCTGGCTTACTATTCTGCTGGAGAGAGATGGGAACAAGATGCTCCTGAGGCAGGGAAGGGGAGGGTACAATTCAGTTACCAGAATATTGGTTTATTTATTTATAGATGCACACACACAGACCTATGTAGGAAACTAATTTCTCATCCTGCAACTGAAGGGGAGAGCTGAAGACTGAAATCTTAGCCAGGGGAAGAGCTGGGGGAGAGTACAGGGGAGAGTTCAGGACTAGGGTTTTAATTAGCATCCAAATGGGTGTCGAGACTGGATACCTGTTGCGAGGGGTAAAATAGAAGGGCTTTGCCTCAGTGATTCAGTTTTCCAGCAGTTCTGGCCACAGGCCATCTGGCAGGGATTGGTTTGGGTTCCCCCAGGACGTTGCAGATGACAGAGTGTCCCCAGGACAGGTGCCAGCAGAAACGGGAGCCGAGGCGTTCGGGAACTGAACGACTGTTAAGTGCTGAGCTCMGAGGCTGCTCTGCTCCCCAAAGCCAGGCTTAGAGCCACCCCCACTCCCCAGCCACCCAGAGCCAACAGAACTGTGCTAGGGAAAAGAGACAAACAGAAAAGAGGGTTTGGAAGGGAGGCTGAGAAGCCGTGTGGTCCTGGCTGGAGAGCCAGGGAAGCCTGGTTCCCTCTCCTTGGGGGCAGAGCTCGGAACATCTGTGTCTTCCCTACCCTCTGTCTCAGCCTGTACGTTTAGTTCAGCTGCAAATCTGGTTGTTTTAGCACCCAGCAGCACAACAGTCTTGACTTTTTCTGGGTCCTTAAGTTTATATTCTAATATTGTTAACAATTAACTGAAACCTATAGAACGGAATTGGCTCAATTATTCTGTTATATCAGTCTGTGCATTCATGTCTGTCATGTGTCATCCCCTGCCTCACCTTGCAGTAAAACTGACTTTCATGCCCAGAACTGTCCAGAACTAAACACACAACATCTGCTCAGCTGTGTTTACCTGCAGAGTGGCCAAGTACTTGGGGCCTGACCCAGAGCTCTACGAATGCCATTAAAATCATAATTAATTGAATAGGTATTTCCGAACATCACCAGAAGACAGGAAGTCAGGCTTCTATTCCATACTTTATGTCTTAGGTAAACTGTGTCACCTCTGGATGCCCTGCTGACCTACCTAGAGAATACGAATGCTCACCTACCCTTGTAGAGATTAAGAATTAAATATTGAAATGCAGTGGGATCTTCTGAGTCCTTTGGAGCAGAGACACTGAGAACAGAAACATCAGGATCATGAATTCAAGGAGAGCTGTGTTCCCGTGCCAGAGCAGCCACTGCTGCTCAGTGCAGCACAAAGTCTTTTAGCCTGGAAACTCAGCAGTGCCTGTGGAGAGCTGAGTGTGTTGCAGGCTGGGAGCCCTGGCTCTGCTTGGCTTCGTGTCCACAGGTGGGGCTGAGCCAAGGAAAAGCCCAGCCAATGTGCCTGTTCTGGCACTGCCTCCCTTTGTCAGTCACAAATGACCTTGCGATGCGCATTGTTTCCCGGAACACAGGCATTCCTGCTCTTTCCCTGGAGACCGTGCCTGGGCAGATGCGTGGTCACRTCTCACCAGGTTCTCACAGCAGTTTGGGTGTTAAATATTCGGGGATTCAAAGGTTCTCTCCTGTCAGAGGGTGCAGGGTGTGGGCTCGGGGAGGAGAGCTGGGTGTCAGGGCTGGTTCTCCGGAGGGAGACAGACYCTCCTCCATTGAGCTCTGCGTTAATTATTGTCGGGTCATCTGGTTCAATCCCTAATAACAGCAGACACACTGTTAATTTCTGTGGCAATCTGGATCCTGCTGTTGACATCCAGTTCACTTGCCAGTGCTTATCCCTCCCCATGGCTCGGACTAGGCCAAATTGCCATTTTAGCTGGGATGTATTCAATGGATCCGAATGGATGGAGATTGTCTTGTAGAACACATGCCCATCCTCATTCATTCTCATTCATGGCTGGGGTCTGCAGCACCTTCCATTCCCTGCACCACCACCCTGCCTTGTGGCAGAATTTAACTAGAGTTATTTATGGCAAATTAGTGCTGAATTAATTYTTTTTTCTTCTGTTTTGCCCATGAGACACAACCAGAATTGTAATGAAGTGATGCACAGACATCATTTTAYGGACACAGGAGATTCTCATACTTGCTAAGGACTTGATGGAACCAGCCCACACCTCCTGCATGGACTTCATGCTGTCCCTTCCACTCACAATCACTCACAAAGCATTCAAACAGAGCACCAGGGCCTCTTTGGATTTCTTTTCACATGTTGTCTTAAATGAATGAAAAATGTGGTGTAAAATGCTTGGGAAGACCCCCTGTGATGTGATACTCTTCTGTACGATTTCCTTGATCTGATACTAGGATTTTCACCCGACAACCCCACTCCAACACCTGAACTGAGCACCAGATTCTCTTCCCTTTTTTCTGTGATCCTTTCGCCCCAAACCCAGCCCTGTCCTCCTCATTTAAGAGCTGACCCCGGCTCAAGGACCGGGTGCTGGAATGAGCAAAGCCCTCTGCTGCTGACCTCTCCCTCTCCCCGAGCCCGGCTTTGCGCAGGGATCTGTGTGTTTTGTCTGGTGCTAATGAGCCGGCCTGTGTTATCTCCAATGTCATTTTAAAATTAAATTAACCCCAGACTGTGGGGGTGTGTTTGCATGGCGATGGTGATACGCTGGGAAGGAGGATGCCTTGGGCGCACACACGGAACCTGCAAAGCTTCTCCGGCGGCTTTGGCTGCTGTGCTGGCTGGCACCACCCCAGGGGAGAGTGTGCCCATGCATCACAAATTTGCTTTTTRGTTCCCCTTCCACCCACCCCTGAGCTGAGCTCTCTGCCAACTCAGCTTCTGTATAAATCAAAGGGAAATATTCTCCCCCTCCTGTTTTTTTTCTTTTCCTGAACAGATTGGATGTCATTATGTGCAGCTGAGCTCGCTGAGGCTGGCGGGGGAGGAGGGACAGGAGGAGGGATGGAGAGAAGAGACGGTTTTAGACAAAATGCTCACAGTCCATCAGAGGGGGAAAACAGCCTCCAGCTACAAGTAACCAGCACTTCACACACACACTGATTTACTGGGGAAACCCAGAGAGCTTTAATATTTAAAAATAAAATAGGGAGTGAGGAAAAAAAAAAGGACTAGAAGGGAAGGATGTTATCCCTGTCGATGGAGCGATGAGCCAGACATCACAGGGCTGGGATGGAGGAGCTGAGTGGCACAACACCTTCTCCAGTGGGCATTTAGAGCCCCTGGACTCCTACAGACATCAGTCCACAAACAGACTGCGGTGAATAGTCTTGACCATCGTGTGGAGAGGTTTCCAGCTCATCTTTCAGGAAGAGAAAATCACCCTCTTCCTCCTCCCAGCCAAGTTGTTCACTGTGCAGTGCAGTGGGGGGGATTACTGGGGGGGATCACTGGGTGAGAAAGAGGGAAAAGAAAGGGAAAGGGAGAGGGGAGAGGGGAGGAAGAGAGAAGGGAAGAGAAGGAGGAAAAAGGGGGAAGGGGGAGGGAAAGGAAAAAGGGGGGAAAAGAAGAGTAAGGGGGGAGAGAGAGGGAGAAGGAGAGAAAGAGGAGGGAAGGGAGGGAAGAGAGGGGAAAGAGAGGAAGAGAGAGAGAGAGAGAGAGACGGGCAGAAAGGAAAGGAGGAATGTGAGCCAAATGCATGGCATTCAAAAGAAGCAGCTTTCAAAAGCTTTGGCTGGGATGCAGATTTGCAGAATCTCTGGACCCATAMTTCCCTGGCACACAAAGCTTGCTGGAGGCATCAATGTGCCCAAAAGGGGCTTGCAGAATAAACAGCAGATAAAAAAAACTAACACCCACAACAAGCCTATGAATTAAAAATGAAGGCAAGGGAACAGCTGTACTTCCAAGCTGCAGGTGACCTCATTGTGGAAGCTGCGCCTCAGCGAGGCACGTCCATGTCCAGTGGTTCTGAAATAATAGGTGTGGACAATTATGGCTGGGAGGGAGAATACATTCCCTGCCTGTGTTAAAGAGTAGGTAATTGCCCATCTCTCCTGCCAGCTATATTTTAATCCAGAACTAAATTACTCTGAACATTCTTATAAACTTTTATGTTACAGCATCTCYTAAAGCCGCCGTTGACACTATCAGGCCCACACTTCTCCTTCTCCCTGATGTCTGCAATAAATATTTCACGTGAACTGGAGGATCTCAAACAAAACAATTGAACTCTTCGCCCAAAGGACTCTGAAACATTTTACAAACTGCTGAGCCCACCCTGGGAGACAGGAGAGGAAATGGGATGGGAACAGCTGCGCCTCCATAGTTGTAGGTAACAGACAGCTGGGGTGAGTTCCAGTATTTTAAAACTTAGGAAAGGATTCCACAATGAAGTGACATGGATCAAGGATAGCAACCTACACCCTTGTGAGGCGGCTGTACTGCACGGAACTATCTGTGGAGATAGCGCAATGGATGGTGTGAGGGAAGCAGATCTGTGGCAGTAAATTTCCAACTGTTCTTCCCAGCTGGATAKAGGAATGGCTCAAAATGCACCAGTATTCAATCATCACCATCTTCCCAAGCACATCCCGTGCCATAACCAACTTTGCAATGGAATAAAGCAGGTTTTTAGAAAGCTCGTTCCTTTACTAACCATGCAGAGCAATGGAGGATCAAAGTCTGCTCGATTTTTAGAGAAGAAAATGCCAAAGAATAAAACCCCCACGTGGGAATATGAAACAAAAGAAGTCATTAAACATCGCTTCTGAATTGGTAGTTTTTCGTTAGAGAGAGATAATTCCAGAGCTATTTGAAATAAATCAATTCCAACTGCAGTTGGTGTTTGTTGTGCAGAGAATGGGAATGGTCTSGATATAAAAGGGGCCTCGGTTCCTTCCTAAAATGCCCATACAAGTACAGGGGAAGGCACAGCAGCTCTGCCACAAGGGCCTTAAAAATAGTCAGAGATCACGTACACCAAGTCACAGTAATTTGCTACTACCAAAATAGTTTACAGTATTTAAAAAAAGCTTAATCTAGAGATCGTTCTCTTGGCAGCAGAAATCTTCCTCGTGCCAAGAGAAAAATAATTTGCATCCTTGGTGTCAATGGTAATACTACCACGTTGCCTCAAMGCCCCAGGAGAGGCAGCCAGCTCAGCACCGCTTTCAGAGGGAAAATCTCTGAAAATAACACGGAGAAGAAAAGAAATCCACATTGCAATTGCACCAGAAATGAATGTGACATCAGCAGGTGGTGAATCATTCCTTAGTCGAAGCATGTATCTAATGAAACACAACGCTGGGTTTGGGATTGGGCTCTTTCCTTTTCATTTTGGTCTGTTGTGATCAGGCCCCAAAGAGTTAAGTTTTCAGGAATATGGTTGCCTTGGCATTATGCTCTCAGCTGTGATCAGCAATATGTAACAAAAAAMCAGTACTTAAGTGGATTCTTTTAAAGTATTCCCCACTGCAAATGTGTAATTAATTAGCCTTCCCCTTCCCCCTTGCTCACACATCCAGCCCCGTGGGGACCCTCCCCTTTCCTTCCTATCAAATTCAGACAGTGACTGGGAGCTGAATTATTCATTCAGCTGTAGGTGTAACACAGCCATTTAAGTGATTTAAAGTTCAAGCAGTCTTGCTGCTGTTCAGCAACAGAAAAAAAAAGTTTAAAGAGAAAAGTAGAGCCCAGGTTCTTTTTTTCTTAACCCACTTGTTTGGTTACACAAACAGGGCACGGTTTTGTGAATCAACCTATTGAATGAAAAAGAGATTTGTGAGAACGTCACGTCAACCACGGCACCTGTCACTCATTAAGAAAATACCACAATTATAAGCATCAGTTCAAGCTTTTGTTCCAGTATGTCTCGTTGAATATTCTCTGCTGTGATAGTTAATTTTATGCACACTTTGCTGGAAATAGATGGCAAGTGAAGTTCATCCCGACAATCACAGAAATCACATTAAGATCCCTGTTTAGTCCTCATTATCATTGTATCAGAGAACCTCATGCTAAAAATTACGTACAGCCAAAGAACAAATTAACCATAATTAACAACACTTTGTAGCACTTCTGATTAGATCTCAAACTGCTTCAAAGTCTTTAATTTTCTGAACATTTCTGCGATATAAGGCAGCGCTTTCATTCCTATTTTAAAGCTGGGGCTGTGAAGAACAGTACCCGAATCTGTTTAATTCTGGGCGCTTTGGTAAAGCTCCTTCCTGCCCCTGGCAGGCAGGAGAGTGGGAGATAAAGCCCAGTGTGCCCACAGCCCTGATCTGGAACCAGGATGTACCTCGCACTGTTCTGCAGCTGAGGCTGAACGTTGATTTTCCTCAAGGCAGCACCAAAAGTCTGTGACAAAAAGAAAAGCCAGATCCGAACTGGAGCTTGCTGTCACCATCTCTGGGTGGCCAGCAGCTCCCAGGCTGGACTGTGTTAGATGTACCGGATGCAGTGGGATGTGTTGGTCCAAAGGAATTCCTCTAGAGAATACAAATCCCAAGAACTGTGATTACATGAAGTACTGTGTTGCCAGTACTTACAATTTTATTAGCAATACCCTAATATGTGCTATTTCTCTTGAAGATGCAGCTGCTTGAATGTCATCTGAATACCTCAGCCTTTATGAAAAAGTGTTCTATTTTTACAGTCATAATTATGCCACTCAGGATTCTGAAGTACAGGCTTATGCCTTTATTAGTATAAGATTGGCAATACTGAACTTAAAAAAAGCCCAAATCCTGAAATACCTGGAGGTATTTTAAGCAAAGGGAAAGCTTGGAAGAAATGGGTGTCAGGATTCTTCCCGTGACTCTTGCACTGCACAGTCCACTGCTCCCAGACTCAGGGATGCAGCCACAGGCTCACAAGGGAGGGGATATTGAAGGAGCCCAGGGAAGCAGCAGAAGTTGCTAATTCTGGATGAGAGTTATTGCTTTGGGCTACTTTAAGTTAAACAACTATTCAAGGCTACCCAAAGAGGTGCTCTGGGTTATAGAATGCAGGATGGATCAGAAAATTGATCGAAATGACTGTATTGCCTCCATTTTTTAGGAGCACTGGAGGTTGCAAAGTGCTAAAGCACATCAGCCAGGAGCCGATAAACCCGTGCAAGGGCTGGCACTGGCAGCACGGCTCAGTTCTGGTTTCAATCACCTCCCTGCCTTTGGGATTCCAGCCTGGCACTGCTCCTACCCACACAAACTTCACTGTGGAACAAGTCTTTTATTTCTGTGACTCCTTTCTGATCTAGATTTGAGTGGCACCATCTCTTGATTAGAAGCCCCACTTGCTCAGAGCGGAGTTTTCCTGATAGTTTTCTTTCTATGAATTGCTCCATCACAGGACTGTCATAACAGACTGTTTGCCAATTTGAAATCCAACAGTTTGTCTGGTGTAAGTGTTAAAAATGTTGTCTTGGCAGTTGGGGTTTTTTTTCAGTTTTTTAAAATTTTTTTTCCTTTGCATTAAGTGACTTGATTTTTTTCTATTTGCTTCTCCAGTATGTCAGGGAAATTGGATCATTTTGGTAGCCTGCTTTCTTTCTTTCACTTCAAATAAAACTCAACACTTAACCTATGAATTCAGAGAGTAATTTTATTTTAACTATATAAACTCTGCAAAACTCAGCATGTTTTTTGCTTGAACTTATAGCTGGCAAAATATAGTAAATTGTTTTACAGTGGGATTAAAACCAAAAGCAAGATAGACACATGTTAAATTCACTGAGAATGAAAGATTTGAGGCTRAGACTTCCCTTAGACTTCAGTCTGTGGGATAAGGGTCCTCTGTGATGACTCAAGTCAGGTTCTTTTTAAATGATCTTTTACCAATTTTCATTTTCACCCATTGCAATGATTAAATGACTAAAGCTTTACAATCTACTCATGATGCAGGAATACTCACTTTATGCTCGTGGTCTCTAAACCCTCTAAAATCCACTGACCTGGCAGTCTCTGATGGCCCAGACTGTTCCTAACTATGATTCATAATTTTGGTGGCACATTCATCACTTCTGGTGGAAGAGCCCCATGTGGACAATGAATATTTCCACAGAGTTTAACATGGTGTGAATTTCATGAAATTCACAATTTGTTCAGTATCTGAGAAAATATCAGATAAGCTACAACAGAAATTCAAAATTAGTAATTGGAATTAGCCCCCTGCTAATAAAGAGGAAAAATGCTTTACAATCTCCTGCAAAGTCTGAGTAATTCAGAGTAATTCAGCATCCAGGAGAAAGCATTGATGTGGGAAGAAAGCCAAAGGATCCCTGCACAGGCTGCCATACTGGGAACAGGAACTCCAGGACAAACTTCAGGACAAAACCAAAATCCGGAAACCCAGACTTTCAAGAACTTTGAATTCTTTCCTTAAGGACAGATGAAAGAATTACCTTTTAATATCCTACGGTTTCAAAAGAAGAGAATCACAGAAGCACTGATTTCAGTGACCCATTTTTATCAGGACTCACTGTTTCATCCAGCCCAGAGAACGATGACACACAATCATCTAAAGGCACCAGGAGAAAAACTCTGCTGCAAACCCAGAGCAATATGGGACAAGAGCAATTCGTCTGGAGAACAAGCAGGGGAGAGATGGGAAAGAGAAAACTGCTGGCCCTGCATTATTTTAGGGTCACGGAATATCCTGAGTTGGAAGGGACCCACTAGGATCATCCAACTCCCGCACAGGACAGCCCCAAGTATCCCAGCTGTGGGAAGGGTGCCTGGAAGCATTGTCCAAACGCTTCTTGAATTATTATCAGCAAATACAAGTGCAGGGAGCAATGAAACCCCCAATTTTCAGTGTAAATCACTGAAGCCACACCAGTGTAAAACTCATGAGAGCGAGGGAAGAATCAGGCCTCAGAGAAAATGCAGAGGARATACAGAACATCGCCAAAAGAGGGTTCCCTCCACGTCCCAGGAGCACGGTGTGGGTGGCTCAGCACAGGCGCGTGGCAGCAGAGCAGCGCAAGTCTGTGTGTGTGTGTTGTACCTGTGCAAACCCCACGCCTGGGAGGGGAGGGGGGAGAAATTAATTGGATATGTCATGGAAGTCCTAGTTTCAAGTTATGAGGACGGTTTGTGAGAGAAGATGCCCATCTCAGCTTCCAAGCACAGGTGCCACCCCTCTGTCCCCACCCTGGGCCGTGGCACCGTCCCCTCGCCCGCTGGCAGCCCTCCCGACGACGCTCCCATCCCTCTCRCAGGGGGCTCTGTGTGTGCTGTTTCTTTTTAAATGATTCATGACTCCCACTTCTCACTTCATCTGCCTTTGTTTTGCTCGGCAGTGAATGTGTCTGGTACATGGCAAAACGTGCTGTGCTCACGCCAGCGCCGCGAGCGCGCCACGAGTGTCAAGGTAGCGACGTCTGCAGACGCAGCCCCGTGATGCAAGTGGGCTGCACGGGGCTTGGCTTCCCCTCTTCGGCCTTGGAAAATTACACAGGACAGAAATTCAAACGCCCTCTCCGTGGAATCATTTTTCTTTGGTGCGTGCTTTTTCTTCCCTTTCGTTGCTGTCCCCCTGAGCTCATCTTTAGCAAAAACACTTCCTAGTACTTCACCAAATGCCTCCTTCTTGTGACAGTAAAATCCAGATGTCAACCAGTATTTTTCTACACCAGCTTTCATATGTCTTGACAAAGAATCAGTGACACTCTGTAAGGATGGAAAAACTGAAGCACACAGAATCAGAAAATACCTTGGCTGAAAGCACTCAGCAGGCTGCTGGAAGAGCTAAGAATAAAATTATGATTTCCTGATGTTTAGTCTGATCCTCTGTGAATGGGACTGCTCACGCTGAGAAGGTGCTCAGTGATTAACTTTATTTATATATTTACTATTCAAGCATGGCATGTTCTCACATCTTTTTATTTTCATGTTAATCATGTTGTGGATCTTCTCCACCCACCTCCCATTTCCTTTGGTACATTTGTTCTGTAGCTATTTGTGTAGAAACCAAGCAATTTCTGCTCCACCTGCTCATAAACACAATGAGAGAGAGAACACTGTGTTACAGCACAGCCACTGCCTTAGCAACAGATTACAGCATCCCTGGGAAGGAACAGGGACCTTCTGGAGAGGAGAAGTGCCCTTTATCTCCCCAGAAAGCTACCACAGGCAGGTTCTGCCTTTAGTGATATTTCTAGTGAGCCCCTCCTCAGCTTTAAGCAATCAGTAGTTGTAAAGAAAGGACATAAAAACTGAGCAGAGTTTGCTCGTCGCACTCCGAAAAGCCAAAGTGGGGCTGGTGAAAGCTTGTGAGCAGACTGGCTCCAAGAGAACATGCAGACACATATTTGAGCACTCACTCACGGCTGGTGTAAATAATTCATTCTGCTGAGATACCAACGCCCTGGGAGCTCGGTGTCTGGCAGGACAGCTCTCCTAGGGACGTASAAAAGGCAAGTAAAGCACAGCCCACAGCCCTGGGCTGTCAGACTACAGCAGCTCCTATATCTGGAATCAAAGTCAGGACCTCTCTATCCTGTGAAAAGGTGCTGAAAAGCATCAGGCAAAAGTTATTGGACGTAATGGGACATGCAAGGGCTGGTCTGGCAGAGGATGTCTGACATGCAGCTCACCCTTGATACATCCTGTCGGAAAATTAATCACAGCTTGACAGACCTGTGATCTTAGTGCCACCTTAAAGTATTTTTAGAAAGGCAAATATTTGTGTAAGAGCAAAGCTATTTGATTTTAGCCTTCTCCCAATGAGTTTCAGTAGGTCACACATTTTACAGTGGGAGCTGAGGGCGATGCTCCTGTGTTTGCATTAACACAGTCCTGATCCCAGCAGAGGTCTCTAGATGACATAATACAGCCTTATAGTAATAACTTCCAGGTATGGGAGGAAAGTAGGGTCACCTACATTTGCATTGATTTGATAAAAGGATGAGATTTGGGCCACTTGACCCATAAGGCAGACAAAAGTCAGGGAACCACATCTTCCACCTTGGATCCAGAGCTCTGAACTAACACACGAGAGCGATGATATAACGGTGAGTTATATAAAAGGTCAGTAGTGACTTATAACAAAAAAACAGACAAAACAATCTTCTTTTTCATTGTCTGGGGATTAGCTGTTTCATTAAGCTGTCTGCCCATATTAGAGAATTAAGCCTATTATCTGTTGAAGGGTTTTGATGCCAAAGAAAAAGAGGTCTGGTCTTACAGCTCATCTAATCTTTTTATGACTGGAAATACGAAGCAAAATAAGGACGAGGTAAGAGGAAATACAGAAAACCTCTGGCCTGGAGGCAAGAGTGAAAAGGTTGTGGGAGAGCTTGTATTCAGAAAGTGTTCAGCGTTCTCATTTGATATCTCTGACACAACACAGGCTCCCTGCAGCTGCAAAATACCAAACCAAAGGCTTTAGGATCTCTGGCCACGACACTTTTTACTGTGACCCGGCGATGCACCCCTTTGCCCARCACACACAGCAGCGACAGGGACTCAGCTGGGACCCCTTGACCCGTCCCACCGTGTCCCACCGAGAGCTGTGGGACACTCGGCTGCAGGGAACATCCCCACAAAGCTGCCACGGAAAGCCTGGTTTTCCTGCAGCCCGTGCAGCCCCTGCAGGCCGCTCCTCTCGCTGGGCTGCGAGTGGCACGGTGCCGGCTCACAGGGACATCAGGGCTGTCTCACAAGGAGAGAGGTGTCACACGGGGAAGGATTTGCATGGGCAGCCCACAGAACTCAGCAAGTGCCATCTTTCTGGAGGAAGTCCCTCCTCTGACGCACTGACACCACCTGTCTCTTTACACTTGATGGCATCTGTTGGCATTTTTTATGTGCCAAGGCATTAATATCGGAACGGAGCAGGGAAGGAAGATACCGAGCTCTTGGGGACTTGGAGATGGCAAACGCCTCGGCTGTGCTGCATCCGGGCACGGGGCTGTCCACGGGATCAYCCCTGGGAGCAGATCCCAGGGGACAGCAGCTCAAGAGTTTGTCCAACTGCCTAAGYGTCACTTCAAAAAAATAAATGCCGGGGGTTAAAATGCTTTGCCATGGAGGGGTGGGGGAGGRRGACAAATTATCTTCAAAATAATAAAGATTATAATGTCAGGATCAGGTGCCAGATGGGTAGTAGAGAAATCCTTGACTTGTCCCCAAGAAAGGTAAAGCRGACGAGCTTTGCTGATATTGCTCAGTCAGCCATGAGGAACCACCAAGAAGAGGCAGATGGTCATCCCATCTCTGAAACTATCTGGTCCTTGGCCTCTGCTGGGAATTTATGTKGAGGTGCCAATTACCAGCACTTTGAACAGTGCCTTTTGTGAGCCAGCCATTAATTTAATACTGTACCAAGATCCATAAAACTCRTTTCTCAAAGAATGGTAAAAAAGGCAAGATACCAACAGGTTTTGATAAACATCCAAAATAAATAGCTACAAACCCAGCCAAAGACATCAAAAATAAATCAAGAAAAAAAAGTGGAACAAATTGGTGCCATATAGCTGACAAGCAGTTCCAATGAAGATCATATGAGTCTCCTTTTAATAAGAGGAAGCAGTTCAGAAACCCTTAATGAACCTCTAACCAGAGAAARTAATTTGAAGAGACAACTGCATTCTCACTCCCACAAAACATCCTAGAGAAGAGGGAATGCTTTTCAGTCAGGGCAATTAGCAGGCAGGTAAGCACTGCCCCTTCCCAGGGATATTTTACAGATAAATGCAAGAGTGCAGCCTCTAGTGTTGTCAATATGGTTCCTTTCAAAATCCACTAAAGTTTGCAAAAGATTAATGAAAGGATCTGAAACAGACCTCACATTCTGGTGCCACCTGTCACGCCTGTCCTTGTGTGAAACTGCTGAATAAGTCAGCACTGCCTGGTTTTTCCTTTGACAGGGAGGCATATTGCAGCGTGCTGTGCTGGGGGCTGCACCCCAAATCCCCCCGTGAACTGAGGCTGGAACAGAACAGGGCTGCCTGTGGAGGGACGGGTTCCCAGCACTGCARGATCCATGCTGGCACCCTATGGATTTATACCTGGGGTTTGACTGTTTGRTTTCGACCAACAGTGTGCAGAAAATCCTCCTCTCTCTTCCTGTGGGGGGGTCACTCCCTGGGAGGATCCATCCTCTTCCAAGGCCCAGGAATAGGCATTACATGATCTATTCTGCATTAGTAGACCAAGGTTTAACCCACCCTAAGGTGCAGGAGAGTGTCAGAGGAAGAAGCACTGCTGTGGCCTCGCTGGTTTTCTGTGCTTTGGGGCCCAGAGGTGGATGYACAGCAAAGGTTTATTAGCAGATACAACACAACTTCCCCAGTGGGATGTATTTCAAAGGATGGACGAGGACGATGTCTTTAGATAAAAAGACTCTAAATCCCAGTGCTCTGGCATTTTCATTGTCTATTTAAAGAACAAATAATTGCAAATAACAGCTTGTCTCCTAGTGGGTTTTACAGGTAGTTTTACATCAGGTGCAATCTTGCAAGGATAAGCAACAACAGTTGGGAAGATGCAAATATTTCAGCTTCTGTGCAGTGCAGCCATCTGACCACACCCTGGGGGTTCTGGTCAGGTTTTTACAGACCACACTCAAGTCTGTCGCTGAATGCTCTCTGTGGTTGTTGTTCTGTCTAACTGGATTATTGCTGTTATGGACTTGTGTATAACAGTTTTACCTGCCTGACAAACACCTATTGATAACCAACTGAAAATAAAATGGTAATGCTGATCTTTGCGCAAGGTATTCTTCCACTGATGGCAAAAAAGAAGAAAATAGATTGATTGGTCAAGATTTTCCTCTCACTCATTCTGAGTATCAAGAAAGTAATGATGTTGTCATGATGGGAGAATCATAGAGGGAGGAGTACAATGATACTAAAGTTCAGAGAGGCACAAAAATTCAGTCATGCYGAGGGCACACTGACAGCAAAATATTTGCAAGGAGAATGGAGGAGAAAACCAACTTCATCTACCCCCAGTTATCAGACCCAGAGAGGCCATTAGCACTATAATAGGAAAATCAAGTTGCTTTACAAAACAGTATAAATTCAGTCTGAACAGGACTCTGTAACTTCTGCAAAGACACAGGGAATATATTAATTAATGGCTTTAGTCATAGTACTGTTGTTGGTAGAAGATGTTGAGACAAATGTGTAAACAGAGGAGCCTTGGGAATGTCACAGTAATTTAAAGTACATAAACCTTCAAAGCACTGCCTTTGATAGAGTGATACATTGTCTTATAATTGGGCAATTGCTTTCATTCCATGATATAATTAGCACACAATTATGGTTATGTGAAAAATCGCTCCATCTCCCTCCCTTCCAATTTGTGCTGCTTAATCTAAGCAGAGAATGTCTCCTTTCTGCTGCATTTCCAGCAGGTCGAGTCCATGCCCACTGCTCAGCTGCAGTGACACTGCCTCTTGCCTGACCGAGGCAGTGATCAAATACTTAGGASGAGAACTGAAAACAAGCTATTTGTATAAAATATTTGCTCTTAATACTTTTTACCCACCCTAAAAATACACCTATGGCTKCAACAACGTGAAGTTCTGTGACTCACAGCACAAGCCCTGGTAATCGATGCCGAACTACTGCAGGATTTAGGTGCCCTCAGGGCACTGCCTGTGCTGTCTGTGCTATAAAGGCCACTTCTGGCTACAACACCTTTTATAAGGGGCAGTGTCCAACCAGCACCACGGAATCACTGAGGTTGGAAAAGACCTCCAAGACCATCGAGTCCAACCTATGACTGACCCCCACCTTGTCCCCAGCCCAGAGCACCGAGTGCCACGTCCAGTCCTTCCTTGGACACCTCCAGGGATGGGGACAGCAAACCTCCCTGGGCAGCCCCTTCTAATGCCTGACCATCCTTTCCATGGAGAAATTCCTCCTGATGCCCAACCTGAACCTGCCCTGGCACAGCTTGAGGCTGTTCCCTCTCATCCTGTCCCTGCTCCCTGGCTGCCCCCTCCTGTCAGGGAGTTCTGGAGAGCCAGAAGGTCCCCCCTGAGCTCGTTTTCAGCATTGATGTGCTGTGAAGGAGTGTGAAAAACTTTGGGGCTCTGAATGGCAGAAATGTCAYGAATGGACTGATTTCACACTGTTTCTACTGTGTCAGCGTGTGGAACACCATCCAGAGCTGCTCCTCTGTTCCCATCAGATCTTCCCTCTCTRTAGAATGCAATACAAGGAGAAGCTGCATTGCTTCTGCAGCCTGATCCAGGACTAGAGGCAGCATATGCCAGAACTGAAGTTGAAGCTAAGAGCTCCTGTGTTCCAGCAAAACACTCTACAGGGTTATCTTTCCTAGAAACGCAAATGTTTCCATAAACCTTGTGAAAACCATGTGTTTTTCAATCAACACCCTATGCCCAAGTTACGGCTCAGGTGTTCTACCTTTGCTTGTACATACACATATTCTGTTGTTACTCTTGATTTAAGTCRTCTCTGCAAACTCTCACTTCATTCACTCCCTCAGAACACGCTCTGGTGTGAGGTTTGCTTTCTGTGTTCCTGTGACCAGCACAGGATCAGGGCTCTCTGGACACCTCGGACAGCACACGGGGCGGAAAACAACCCTGAGCTTTAATGGAGTTACCATCATTTCCTGCTGAGAGTCTTTCCCTGTGTGGAACTCACCTCTGCGACTGCTCAGGAGGGGTTTTTATTTTTATTAGAACTGCCAGGATTACTCTTAATCAAATCTTAAAACCCCAGTATTGCTGGTGTGCCTGTTTGTCCTGTGGAAGAGTTTAATGCTGCCTTCGCATTGCTCATAGACACTGACAAGTTTTTCTCCACAGATATTCCCAAAACTATCCCTTCTCTCTGCAAACACATATGTACCTATCACCAGATCCTCCTTTTTTCCGGTAACGGTTCCTTCCCACATGGATCCATAAAGAGGGGGCAGGCACGTACAGAAATTTAAGGGAGGGAAATGCATTGCAGATGGAAAAGAACAACAACAACAACAACCTCTCACACTCTCTACAGTCAATCCTGTGGGAGAAATTTATCCATGGGAAAAGCTTTACAAATTCTAAGTAAACGGAAAAAAAAGAATTATATTTTCATAACATTTGGGAGGAAATGCATCTTAATGGAAAATAGCTAGAGAAAAATAATAGCAGCTAGTGAGCTGAAGGAACTATATTCTCCCTGACATGCAACAACAATAGCAGCTAATGCGAGTCATTTGCAGAAGGAAAAGTGAATAGCTGTGGCATATTTGCAAAGAATATATGGCAGTTTACCAAAGGCAAAGCTCCAAGGAATACCAGCTGGGACATAAGAAGGGAGCTATCAAAGGAGGAGGGAGGTATAACGGCATCATGGGATGGTTGGCACCAGGCCTTTGAAGCGTTCCATGGAATGAGGCAGAGCAGGGCTGGCAAACCAAGGTGGGGGTGTCACTCACGGGGGCTCGTGGCAGGTGGCCAAGGGCTGCCCCAAAGCCACGTGGGGGTTCTTAGCRTGCCTCAAGTTGGCAAATTTGCCAGTTATTAAACCAAAGTCGTGAATTAGATTTTATTAATAAGGAGTCTCCTATTTTGATCAGAAAACATTTACTTCAAATTGTATTTAAAAATCAAATCCTTCTAATCAGAACACTTGTCATTTGTGGAGAATTACATCCTACTGGCTTTGTACTTTGACCTTATTATCTGAAGACCAGGATGGCCCAGTGCTTTGTGCATCAGCCCTGCATCTTAGCAACACAGAGCTTAGTAAATGAGAAGGCATCCAAAATGCCATAGTAACATACCATTTATCCGGATGCTTCCAAAAAGTTGATTTCCATGTTTGGATTTGTCTAACTAGGGAAGCTGCCTCTGCAATAAAAGAAAAGTGCATCCTAAATTTTGGGGGGAAAAAAAAAAAAAGATTGATAAAATTATTTCTAGCTGAATGCAGATTTTAAGCAGCACAAAGCAAATTGTGCATGATTTTCACATCTCAAATAGCATTAAATTTCAATTCCTCAGTATTTTGTTTTGTCCATGAGATAACTATTGCAGTTATTAAAAACTTAGACTCTGAAAAGCGAGCTGTCTGGACTTGCAAGAAAAAATTCTCAATCATTTATGCACAAAGGAAAATTGGGAGAATATACTGGATAACAGTTCACAGCCAGGAGACTTCAACTTTAGCTTCACTTTGAAATGAACTAGAATTCACTTTGAAATGAATCTAGAGAGGAGCTCTTGGGCTCCAGCCTCTCTCCTTGGAGGCCAATTTGTCCAGATTCAATCACCCCCTGTAAAGTGAGAGGGTGCTGGGGGACAGGTCCGAGGGGCCGATGGCACCGAGTGGCGAGGGGCCCTGAATTACAYTTGGAGGCTGCAATGAGCTGTGTTAGAGCCAAGCCACTGCTCGCTGTCCTTCGCGGCTGCACCTCCACCCCAGAGCAGCACAGAACCTGGCCCAGGGACAGCAGCTGCCCAAACTCAAATTATGACACGCTCAAAGCCACTTTCAGAAGTTCTGAGGGTCTGGATTTTATATTCCAGGATATTAGTGACAGTATATTTTGTCACTTCTTAAAGAACATTTGGCTGCAGCTCCAGGATTCCTCTTTTTTAGAATTTCACCGAGGGGCTCAAAAATTGCAACAAATAGCTTAGAAGAGATAAAAAAGAATCCTGTCACTCTGCTGATTGTAGTTACGGTGCAGCTCAGTGTAATGTGATAATTAGTCTCCTGGAAATCATTCCTCAAGTTCATACTGTGATATAGCATGAAATAAATCTGAGCCAACCATATAGTTGCAATTCCAGTGTGCTGCCATCAACTGGTACGTTAATTCTGTTAAAATGAGCTTGTTGGTGAGAACAGAAGTTACACTGGTGGGGGGAGAAAGGAGGGGGTAAATTTCGAAGTATTAGTAGAATCCACTTCACACTCACATCTACAGCTCACTGAATTACAGAGACAAGATCTTTGTTCAAATTACTGACAAGGTTACCAGCTGGAACTTTACACTCGATTCAATTATTTTATATTGTACCTTCAGGCTCCATTCCAAAGCGACTCTTAAAGAATAATCAGACTTATTCAATAGGCAATCAAAATGAAATTACTTTATGTAAGTACAACAAGGTTACATGCTTGGTGCAGTCTATAAGTTATGTGCTGCTAATTTTCAGTGCTCTAAAATTTTGACTCTGATTATGTGTGATGTGCAGGCAGCAGCCAGGACAGAATTTCCTCAGTTTCAGTGTAATCTCTTTACTGCCTCTACCACACCTTGGATAAATTGGTAGAAGCCAACAGTGCAAATAAATTACAAAGCAGTTGAAAGYGATTCTTTATATTATAACTACTCATAGAAGCAGCCCTTGATGGAGTGGCCTCCTCATGACAGGCATTACTCAAACCAACTCATACCTGTCAGTCACAAAAACACCTCAGAATTTTTGTTCTTTAGCTTAAACTTCCAGATACTGCAATAACTYGAATAAAAATATAAAATTATATTAMTTTTAATACAAAACTAAGGTTGAAGTCTTCACAGTTTGATTTTGAGCCTTTTCAATGGATGTCTATGGTAAAACTCCCAGAGAGACTGCTCAGGGAAACATTCAGGAGCACACAAATTGTTTTATACTGCTTATAAAAAAATTTCTAATATTATTTTATGCATTAAAACCTTTCTGCCTCTCTTTGAGACAATGGGAAGCTTTCAGATCAACAATGMATTTGTGACATTGAGAGAGAACAGGGATGCTCAGCCATGCTGAGAATACAGAACTCCCTACATTCTCCTATCAGCACATCCAACCACRGCCACGAGAGCTTCTGGAGGCACTTGAGATGTGCCATAACACACGTGAGGGATGAGAGTCCTTCAAGTTCTCCCTCCTGCACTTTGTAGCCCGGGAATCTGTCTCTTGGAAACACAACAATCCCTAACACTGAATTTCACGGCCGATTCTGAAGCATTCCTGGGCCCTGAAACTGAGCACTGAGTTATATTTGGTACGAATGGCAAATATCTCCCAATTCTCTGCAGTGTGCACTCCTCCCATCTAAAATAGCATCTTTCACATGAAATAACAAACATAAAACCCACACTCTTCTCTCAGACCCAGCTCCATCAGACTTTCTGGATGCACACAGCTGATGACATAGAACTTCTCTGTATAAACGGGACAGCCTGTAAAATCACCCCAGGGCAGGCAGACACAGCCTCAATTAGCTTTTGTCGCAGGAATTTTCTTCCTGGCTTGGATGGCTTCACTTCCAGACGACACCAGCCTAAACTCCACAGTCTGACTCGAGCCCCATAAAACTCCAGAAGTCGGGAATGCATCCAGACTCTGCCAGTGAAAAGGGATGCTTGAGCTGAGAGCACCCAAGGAGCACAACAGCATCCCCGGCGACCGGGAATGCTCGGGAATTTCAGCTTCGTGGTGTCTCACTCGGTCAGTGGTCCCGCAGCTTTTCCTCACAGGAATGTAAACAGCTCTCCTTGCAATGTCTCTGTTATGTCTCTGCTCCCTTACAATTTCCTGRGCAGGGCTGCTGCCAAGAGCACGGGAGTGGAGCCACGGGAGGAGGAGCTCTGTCCCCGGGATCTGGGATCACCGATCCTGCACGAGTGGAGCCATTACTGGAGATATAATGGAGGTTCTGGCCACTGTTATTTCCACTGCAATTTATGTAAAAATCGTGTAAAATGGTGATTCTTAAGGACCTTCAGAAACGTGGCTTTTATTCACGTGGGAGAGGCTGCCTGACCCAGCCGTGCACACCTCCCTGCCCGCATCCCTCCCTGGCACGGACCATGGASTCGGGCTGGGTGGGATGAGCAGATCTGCTCTGCTGGGCTGGCACAAAGAGGTGGTTGCAGAGTCCTTTGTCCTACACTTTGTTTCATCGTTTTCAATTGCATGAAAGGGATAGAAGAAATGATTAATGAAAATGGGAATTCATATTGGAAGTGGTATTTTGCATTTATTTTGACTGAAAAATAGGACTACATAAGATAYGCTATTAGAAATGTTCTTCATTTTTGGATTAGTGGGATTAGAAGTCTGAATTTTTGAGAAACTTAGTAGTTTAAATGCACTGTAAAATTACAACATAACGTTTGATTAAATCCATGAAGCTTTACTAAAGCTCTCAGCACTGAGACACAACTACTGCCTTCGAGGGCCACAGGATGTGCAAACCCAGAGCTTGATGGGGTTATTACTTCCAACYAAATTGCAAGGATAATGAAAAATTATCCTTTGAATTATTAATCCTTATCCTTAAAATTATTAATTGTGTATCGTTTTGATAAAAATTTATTAATCTGACTTTGACAGTGGCCATAAATAGGCTGAACAGTTTTCAAAGAATTTGCCTGTCCTCCTACACAGTGCTTTCCTTCATGACAGCAGCTGAAAAAACCAAACTCATTTTCTTAATACATTTAGACTTTGGAAACGCATTTTCAATTAAGGAACTCATTCTTCCTCCTGGTCCATTGGTAATCAGGTTTACTGGCAGTGAAAGACCCACTTTTCCATCCAAACGGTTGCCTGCAAAGTGATGGATGGAGCTGGGTCAATGAGCTGGAGAACCTGATCCTCAGTTTTAGGGGAAAAAAGAGCATTTGCACAGGGGCTGATATTGCAGAGGGGATTTGGCTGAGGTAGGACTGAGTCTCCCACGGTTTCACGGGTGGAAGGGGAAAGCAATAATGCAATGAGCTGTTCCCTCTGCCATGGCTCCAGAGCGCAGTTTGCAATGCAACTGGGAATGAGCAGAGGGAAAACCACCTTAGAGCACCTGTTTTAATGGAAAGAAGAGGGAAAAGTACATAATCATGAACAAAACTGGCTGACATAAAACATCCCAGGGTCTTCATTCTTGCCTCCGTTTTGCTGTGCCTGCCTTGGCTTCACAAGGTTTATTCCAGCTTCACATCACTTGAAGAAGCTGTTCAGGCTCTCCTTTTTTTCCATTTGATACAAATACAAATCAGTTCTCTATTCCCTTGTACTAAATCACTTGGCTGCTGCTTCTGGTTGTGCTCCTAACTAAAGACAGTCAGGAACTAAAGAGCTAAAAGACAGTTCTCCCTAAGTTCTCACTTCTCTCTTTTAGCAGCCATCTCAGAATTCAATCCTTTGCCATTTAGCTACCTCCACAAAACAAGAAGTTAATGGCAACAACTTTTAAAATTGTGGATTTTATGATTTTATGTATGCAAGCTGATTTAGCAGGAGAATAGCAACAAATGAGAAATGGCAATTAACACTCCCAGAGTAAAGCCTGTTATTTCTCCTGTTCCACAGCCTTCCCTCACAAAATGCTTTCAGAAAGAAGGCAGCTGATTCTAGCAAGCAGGAATACACATTTCATAATTCCACTCCACTGCTTTTCCAAAAACAAAAATATGTAGGAAGAACATTTCAGTATAACTAATTAGCAGGCTCTGTGTCCTCATCCTTGTTAATTCAAGGGACATCTCTAAAAGACTCCTCATCCAACTCTACTTCAGGTAATAAAATGACAATGCTTAAAAGATTAAATTGCAATTTTTTTTTCGCTAAAGCAGAATCAAAATTATTCTGGAAAATGAGCATATGTAGGAAACATAATTCTCTGCAACAATTTCCTTCCATAGAAGTCATAGAAATKATTTCTTTTTCTTTATGTGCTCACTAACTTGTTCCCCTCCTGCCCTRGCAGGGGGCTGAGGGCTCCCTTTGCTGTTTCAGTCATCTTTGGCTCCTACTACAGATCCCCCATGCACAGAGAGTTTTGATAAGATCCAAAGAAGCTTCAGTGTTGTGGGAGTTCCTCCAAATAAATTATTTGGAAATTTCAAACCTTTTGAAACCGGTCCATCATTAATCTCTGAGATAACATGGCACGGAATAATATCTGCTTCACATAGATCACACAAACAGGGGAAACATCTGTGGCCCTGTGCCTAAATAGTCTTTGTTCACTGCTACTTTGAACAGAGCCATGGATACATTTGGGTAGGGAAGAAGAGCTTAGTTTAAAAAAAAAGAAAATATTTGRTAATGCAGAGAATTTCTGTAAACTCCAAATCACTAGAGAGTTCTGGGGCCATTGCTGTTTACTCTCAAGCAAGCCAAGTACTCATTTCTGCGTGCAGTTTATCCGTGCTATCATAGGCAGGCCAGCCACCAGATGCTCAGAAATACTCATTCCTCTGCAAATTAGTTCACCTCGTTTTGTCGCCAAATCACTCACTTGTCAATTCCCCCTTTGGCCTTTGCAGTTAATGGGATCTGCTCTTCGTCGGTCTGGGGGGATTTCTTACTCCCATTATGAAAAAAAACCCCACTCTGAATTCAAATGGAACTCATTTTCCTAAATATATAACCACAAGTTGCCGCTCTTTTGTTTCAGACTCATAGATTTAGGAGTGTTCTGTGTTGATTACGAATGAAAGATGACTTTAAAACTCAGAATGAAAAATGTGCTGGTTTTCACTCAAGTGCGTCCTGAAATGTAACCCTTTCTGGCTTTTTCTCAATATTTTTGCTTTTACCCCTCCCCTCTCTATCCAGGGTTAAAAAGGTGGGTTTAACTCTGGATATTCTACAGCTGGCAAATGCAAATGCAGGTTTGCAGTGTTTGCAGCAGGGCACAGACAAGCCTCAGCACTGGTGCAATGTATCCCTATCCTTATCCTTATCCTTATCCGAGCCAGTGTATCACCCTTCCCTGAGCTGCACTCTGTAAGCCCAGAGCTCTGAGCCCCACGCTTGTCACCGCCAACACAAAGGACCTTGAGGGAGTTACTTCAAAGTATGGCAAGAACCACTGACACAGGTTCCTTCTCCTTCACTCCACTGAGAAACTCTGCTACAAGCTATGGCCAAGAGACCACTCCACTTTACGCTGTAAATCTGTGCTTTTGAACCCTTGCATGGATTGAGCCCGATGTTTCATGCCAGGCATCCTGCCATGTGCCTCACGGAGTTTACAGAAACCTCCAGGGCTGGCTTTAATCTGCCTTCCCGGCGTCCCTGGCTTTGAAAATGGATGCACCAGGAAGCAAGAGAAGGGAAGGAAAAAGAGACTAGAAATCGAAGCACCAAAGTGAGTTCACTTAGAATCTCAGTGGGCCCTGATGTGGGGGCTCATTTTGTTTTCAGGCCTCACCCCTTTACCTCAGGTGCTGGGATTAAGGGGGGACCGTTTTCCCCTCTGGATTGCGTAAATGAGGAAGCTGTTGACTCGCGTGGTCCTGGAAAGACATATGTGCTTCATTATCTGGATTCCTTGTATTGTTTCAGCTTGTCGTTGCTGGCTGGGAACACGCAGCCTTGAGCTGTTCCCATTTTTAAAATGCACTTTTTTCTGCCCCGGATTCTTGCCAAGTGGAGATTTAAGTGCACTATTACTTTTATAGAGGACTATTAAGAGTTATTAGATCCCATTAGAGCAGACTATGCTCTTTAAAAAAARAGAATACTTTCCTTTATTTTTGAACAACCATTTATATTCATTTAAATCTGACAGAATGTTTGTATCAATGCAAACACAGTTAATTATATCTTAGATCTATGAGAACCTTTCTTGTTTATTTTTTTTAAAACGTTTTACCAGTCTCCCCTAAAGACTGTGTTTTACTTGTGTGGCTTCAAAGCAAGTCTGAACCATCATGGCTGCGAGGTGCACTGAGTGTTCTGGCATGGATAGCATGAGAACACTTGGAGAAAATCATGGAAACTGGATCACAGGATGATCTATATCTGTGTTTTCACCAGGTTTGGATGAAGTCCTCAGCTCACAGACTCTAAGACATCAACGGGAATCTTGATATCAGCAGAAGCAGGATCAGACACTACATTACAGTGGGAATGTGACCTGATTTTACTGGTAGAAGTCACTACCTGTAAGAACTGCACACATCCTCCTTCCTGGGTGGTTGTGCCATTGGAAAGTGTGGATGAATGCTTGGATCAGTTGCTAGCCCCTTCCAAGTTTACTTCATGCCTTCTCCTTTCTTCACAGTTTACATCCATTTCTCCAGATTTCTCTGCGTTACGACTWTGTCTCAAGTCAATTTGAAATAAAATGAGTCAAAATTGTCTCAAAGGAGTAAAGAATGAGATGTGCTGACACCGTGTTTTCTGCAGAACGTYTGGGAGAGCAGCTCTGACGTTATCCCTTCCCTGATGGCAGCACTTGCTGTGTGGAACATTCTCAGTAGCCCAGCCCTATGGGTTTGAGCTGCTTAAACTCTAATTTGTATAACCCACTTTGGGAAGAATGAYAGGTCTTCCTGGAAAACATTCCACTTCCCTTCCCTTCTCGAAGACACACTGTGAGGAGATGACTAAATGCTGCCACAGGAGGGAGAAAAACAAACAGGAAAGAATTAAAAGGGCCTCGGATAGGGCATAAATTATTCAGCTTTTCCCCTCCCTGAACCCTGTTGCAGCCAGCACATGCACAGCACCTCCCCTCTGGATGAGGCTTTGGCACGAACAGCAGATCCCATCCAGGCTCCATCGCTCCCGCTCAGCGATGACGCGGGACACTCCCTCCAGAAGCAGGAACACGGCTGGACGAGGTAGTGGCGGGCAGGGAGGGGGACAAACACCCTGGTTCTCTGGGGAATCGTGGTTGAAATGGCTTCTCCGAGCATAAAGCAAGCCTAGCATTAGAAGGAATTGTTTAAAAATGTGTCTGCTCCTGGACAGTCACCTGTAGAGTTTGAGCAGGAAAGAACGTGGTCCCTATTTTTTATCTTCCGTTCAAAGGTTGGCTGAACAAACCAGTCAGCCACACGAAATAGCAAAGAGCAGAATTCTCACATCTGTTGTTTGACTTTTTTYGTTATTATTCCTAAGACAAGGCAGGCAGTTGGGAGCACAGTAGTTCTGTCTGAATTGCAGATGTTCTGCCTTAACTCGGTCCTGTCTTGACTTGGTCCTGTCGTGCTTGGGTTTTAAAGCCCTTTGGTTTTGTCTAGACTAGGAAAAGTGATTTTTTCAAGAATTATAGCTCAATTGAACTCGTTTAACTAAACAAAAGCCAAACACTGGAACAGCATTAGGATCTTGGTTTAGCAGCTTTAGCTCAGTTCAAGAGGTGGAGTAGAACCAAATTAGGTCAACACAACAAACTCCTTCAACTCTGTCCTAATTAGAAAGGCTTTAGAAGTTTGCTACCAGTGACAGACTGAAAACCTTAGGGAACCTCTGAGCTCAGGCTGAGCTTTACCAGATTCCTTCCACCCGGTTCCACCTGGAAGAACARGAGAAGGGAAGTTTGGCCTTAGTGGAGCACTCAGCCTCAATCTACCCAGCAATCTATCTTGAAATTTGGCTTTTATTTGGCATTTGGGCATTGCTTGGCTGAAAAGCCACGGAGGAAGTGATAATATTTTTTCTAGATTACAAAGTACAGTGGTAACAGGGCTGAGACCCACTTGACTTCTGTTCTGCTGGAGCCCTGGATGAGTGAATCATTCCATTCTTCCCACAAGCAGGGACAGTGCCATAGGATTAGCCTTCCCTCCGCTGCTCATTTTTGTTTTGAAATCTTCTCTCAGAAAATGTACAAAGTAGATGATAAATTATTCTTCCTACGCCAGGAATTTTCCATTTTGAGTTTTATCTGTTGCTGGGTTTTGGCACCATTAAACTGTTAAGGGTAAATTTAAAAATAATTGAGAATCTGGCTCCTGGATTGTAGTTTGGGGCTTTCCTGCAGAACAGGAAAGGTTTTTGATTCAGGAAAGCTCTTTGATTTTTGATGATGTTCACAAGTATGTGTTGTCCATGCAGATAATTGACTCCCCCCGGGTACTGATTGTCTTTCCTCTGCCTTTCCATCTCTGCACTCTGTGGATTTTCCAGTAAGACTGATTAGTTTCAGAAAGGCAGAGAAGAATTAACACAATATGGAAAACAGTTTGAGGAGAAGGAAACAAGCAAGAAGCCTTCAGCATTCTGCTGAAAATCCTGAAACTGATGTTAGGAATGCCAGAAGAAGACATGTAGCAACCTAGCTGAAAAGCTTTTGGAAAAGAAAGAGAACAAAGATTTTTAACACAGAGGTCAAGAAATAGATTTGGGAGAGTCACAAGACCTGGAAAGAATGTTGGATGAAGTGGAAAGCGATTAAAAAAATATTTATTTTGTATTCTAATGGAGTCTGGAAGTGAATATATCACTGTGTGTGATGGTGTGCATATATATGACCAGGAAATTGGTTTTGCTTCAGAAAAGATTAAAGAACTATTATCTAATATCAGACCACAGGAAGTCAAAACAAGCTGTAACAGAAATCCAGCAGAAAATACCATGGCTCTGAGGCAGGCCCCACTGCTTTCCTCCGTCCCCCAGATTGTACAATATGGATTTTTAAAGAGTTTAAGCTTCATATCCTTTACTTTCCTGCCTAGTCTGTGAGAGCTGAAAGGAACACCATCTGGACAGGTCAGTTCAGCAGGAGTGGTAGTTTACAGAAACTGGTACAAATATCGGAATTATGGTTCTCTTTTTTCCAAGGGAAGGAGAGGAATGGAAATGGAAAAAATGTCAATGAAAAAAACCATGCAGGGCCCAAACTTCAGAGCTGAGGAAGTCTGCAATGGAGAATGTAGTTGAGACAGCTGTGCTGAGGCTTACCTAACCTAGGGCTGACCAAGAGACTTCCATGATGTCATTAAATGAGCTTGTTGCTCCAGTCCTTGCTCCTGACACCTATTAAATCTACAGAGTTTGAGTTTGGAGTTGTCAAGGTAGCCTTGCATTGGACACCAACAGAATCCATTTGGGGAATGAGGCAGACCCTGCCCAGAGGCTCTTTGCTCTTTTCTTGGCTGTCTTCTCAGGATATTTTCTTTTATGCACATCCTAGGATTGGTTTAGAGAATCAAAGGAATAATTTACTCTTTGTCCTCTGTATGTGCTGTTCAATGCCAGGTGAAACCAGGGGAGCTGGTTTCAGGGCTTGGGCCTAAACTTTTTCCCTGTTTTGCAGGAAATATCCCTCCAGATTTCAAAAGAAAAGAGAAAAACCATTTCATTCTACAATGTTTATCTTATCAAAAGGCCGCACCATACATATGAAGAAGTYAGAAGGCCTTGCAGGTATTTGGTGTCTTGTCCCAGAGGAACCCCCAGTCACCTGCTCCAGTGTAGATAGCAGAGATCTTATACAGCATTGTGAATCCCAAGCTACTTGCGAGCCACAGCTCTTCCTGGATACAGGTCCCATCTCCTTTTCCTGCAGCAGGCAATCAGAGGATCTTCTGAAGGACACCTGAACCCTCACACTGACAGGACCAACACTGTCCTGTCGACTTCACAGAAACTGTTCCGAGGGAACAGATGAGTCAAGAGAGTCAGTGAAGCAACCATCCTTTTAAATGAATCCAAAACAGATGATCAAATGCAGACTKTTGACTTTTATTTTGATTACCTTCAATAAACTTTTCTTTGGGATGTCCTCTGAATATCTCTCAATACCTCTTGTTTCTGTCCTTAAGAGGAYGGCTTCCCACTCCCTTCTGTTTATTCCTTCTCACAAACCTGAGCTAAAGGTGGAGCACATGTCCCATGCCCTCCTTCATCTGCYACCAGTCTTAAAGTCCCAGCATCAGTTTCCAGTGGCATATCYAGAAACTGCATCCTGCTCCTTTGTGTGGCTGGAGGGGCAGAGATGCAGTCTTGCRATGGTCATTCTTCTTGACAAAAGCCAGTTATTTTGAGGAAGTTTTATAATGAAATAAAAACTGACCAGCAACTAAGAGACTGACTAATAAGTTGCTTCTCACTTCCACCAGGAGCCTTGAAGTGCAGGACAGAATCCAGGAAAGATTTTCTGGAAAACGAAGAGAGGCCCAATAAAGTCTCTAAGCCTGGGCAAGTCAATAAACTGTCACAGTTGCCCAGAAGGAATTGGCTTGTCTTAGATAAACTTACAAAAGGCCCTGAAAAAACAGAACTTTTTTAAATGGCAGAGATTAATTTTCTGACTTCAAAGTAGTATTAATGCAGAGTTTGGCTGAGGTTTCCTGTGCAAGCAGTTTCCCCCCAAGCAGTGATTTCAGAATCCGCCTTGTTTTAAGGCTGGCATTTGCTGCAGCTGCAGACCTGGAGTATTTTCGATCCCCTCTGAGTGCTGGAACACCATCCAACAATTAAACCGCAACCCAAAAACAATCAAACATCTGTTTGGAGGCTGCTCAGTGCCTGCCGTTCTCCTGCCAGCATAAACACTGGAGCTGCTGAGTGATTCCTGTCTTGTGTGTGTGTATGTGCTGCTTGTGTGGGTTTTTGTTCTCCCAAGCAGGAAGGTTCTGTGTGTGTAAATATGCTGAGGAGCAGTTTTATTGCAATGCATGAATGCGCCCAGATAGTTTATTTGTGGAAGTGTTTCTGTTGACATGAGCACACATGTTTGAGTATCAGCTTGGGATTGGCGTGCTGGAGGTGGCTTTGGAGGAAGCAGAGGGAGATGTGCACGGTGAGCCCAGGATCAGGGAGGTGTTTATGCAGTGCTCTGTGTGTTGGTGTATGTTTATTTACAGGTATGCACTTGTTTCTGTTTTGGGGCAAAATCAGCGTTACGGCTGCATGTTTTCAGGTAGAGACAAGTATTTTGGAGAGTGTACATGAATGTGTGGAGTGTWCATGTCTGTGTGGAGTGTTCATGTCTGTGTGAAGTGTTCGTGTATGTGTATGTGTAGAACCGTAGGGCTGGGTTTGTGCTTTTTGATGGATTCTCCATTTGACCTTTGGGTTCTGCCATGGAGCTGATCAGCTCCTGGGGCCGGAGGAGCTGATGTCCTTCACTGCAGGCCCAGGAAGGGAGATAACAAACTGCTGGCAGCAGCTCAGAACTGGGTTCAAGAGAACAGCGTGGTCTGGCCCTGATGTGATCYCAGACTCTCTAAATCGAAATCCCCTGAGCAAGGCAGAGAATCTGAGGATGAATTGCCTCCAAGGCTTTGGGAGCAGGGATGGGGTGATGAATACTGGTGTTAGGTCTGCCTGCCTAAAGGACAAATTACTCTCCTTCCTCAAAGCACTTACAGACTCCATGCAGGTTGCTGCTTTTGTCCTTTTTTATTTATAGCCCTCAAATAACCATGGGCTGTCGATGGCCAGGGGAAAGCACCATGCAAATGGCATTCATTCCCAATAGGAACTCCCTCCCTGTAAAACTAAGACCTGCTTTTGGAAAACACAATTGTTCCCACTCCGAGCCAAGTGACAGCTTGTGCTGCTCCTCCCAGCTCCCCACGAAGCCCCAGGGTCTCCAGGCTGCTCCCTGTCATTTGTGGTGTCCCTCCGTCCCTCGCAGTCCCTGCAGTGGGTGTGAGGGAGAACATCAGCACCACAAGTGACGGTCCCTGGGCCACCCACTGCCTGTATTCCGGGACATTCCGCTGTCTAGGAGAGAGCAGCTGGAGATTTTTGCTTTAGCCCGTTTCTCAAATATCCTGTTGCTGAAGTATAAGAACAGGCTGTTACAGGAAAGAAGGATTTGATGATCTTCCCTCACACTGTGAGCCTCACAGCTTAACTTATTGTTCTAATCACCTATTCTTTTGCAGCACTATTATTTTTCTTTTTGCCAGCTTAATCTGAGGAAGTTCACTAGGAAATAGCTTTGCCTCAGAAAGTTCTATTKCTTGGAGAGGGCAGAGCACAGAGGGCAGCAGGAAAGCACAGGGAATCAGTAGTTTKCTGTCATGGCAGCTGCCCAGGTGCTGTAGAACACAAACCCCAGTTTACCTTTGGTCAATAAAATTTTTGCATTTGTCAAAGGGGGAAAGGATTTGCTGTGGTGGGAGAGAGACTYATGCAAAATAATGTTTCCTACTTTGAGATACTTGAACTGGAAACAGCTACAGAAGAGCATTGTTGCCATTTCACACTGTCCTGCCTTCGGTGCACCTCCATACACCTGGGTACAGAGGTCAGAGCAGAACACGGCATCACAAAACTTCCAGGATCTGCCTCAGCCTCTGACCCMACAATGAGTGGCCTCCACACTTTAGACAGAACCAGAGAGAGGCTCTTTCAAGTCTGGAACTCGTGGGTACCCAGAGCCCGGAACTGAGCCCCTGCATGTGGCTGGAGCAAGGTGTGTGTCACTGGGTCGTGAAGTCCTGCAGGTGAAGTGTGACGCTCTCAAGCCGCACCCAGCAGGAGACACATCCACTTGCTTGGGGACAACAGCAAGGCTCCTCTGTAACGTGGGATGGGATTCTCACTCCTCCTGTTTCCGACACAAGACCCCTCAACAGGGTATAAGATGATGATCATCACAAAAGGCCCTTCGTCAACATCAGCAGCTGCTCGATTTCTAACTCTTGTTTTCCCACCAACTCCAACTCCAGAAAAATATGAAGTGCAACTTAAGGAAGCTCTCAGCTGTCTACCACTATGTTCATTTCCATAACAGATGTGAAATAAATTTTGGGCTCTCTTCTATTTCCGTCTTGTCTGTATCTAAATTTTGAGACCCTGGAACTTTGAACCGTTCCCTTAAAATTTATTCATTATTTGTTGTGGGAGTTTTGAGTGATATTTGAAGCTCTTTTTACGTTGTGGATTAACGTATTTACCATTCCACTAATTAGTCCAAAACTCAGAAAGCCTCGAACTTTAACTTTCGGCTCAATATTTAACCAGTCAATAAAGAATGTGAGAATGTGAAAATAAACAGTAAGACATAAGCTTACTAAGTGTGTGATGTCTTAAAAACAAAGAAGTGGTACTGCTCAGTGAAAATATAATGGTAAATTCAGGAGCAATGAAATGAAACAAAGCAATAGGAGATATCASTGTGGTAATAATGTATTTGAAGCTAGTGGAATAGTCTCCCATTGTAAAGGACAAAGAACGAGTMATTTGCACAGTAATGGACAAAGTAATAAATGCTAGAAATTATGTAGTTACGTGCAGAAGATATTTCATAAACACAGGCTGGACTTGCAGCTCATGCAGTCACAAAAATCAAGCATGAATCCCATGTGCTGCCAGCCCTTTGCTTATCAACCCCCTGATTTGTGCACGCATCCTCAGCCAYAYCGTTTGCATCGTCCTTTCCATGTTATAGAAAATTTCTCTCTTTAGTCAATAATCTGGATCAAAAATCTGACATTCCTTTTGGGAATAACTTGTGTAAAAGAGCACCTGACTATCTGCTTGAGGAAGTGGAGGTTATTCGGACCTGGAAAGGTATTTGCCATACGAAGGCTCATTTAGGCTGAGAAAGCTGCTTCCCATCCCGAGTCCTGGGGGGAGCAGGGGGTGTCAGGYCCTCCCATCTGCCACCCTCGTGCACAGCTGTGAGTTGTTCAGGGAGAGCCATCCCTGCTGGCCCAGCTGCCCTCCCATTCACTGTCACTCAACAAGGAACTATTTCACAGTCCTTACTGGAAACAATAGGACCTTTCAGGAATGAAATCAGATCTTGACTCTGATAGGAAGGCAGCTGGGAGACACATGAAAGCTTCTGCTCAGTGTCTCTTCCTTGTCTCACAAGGTTTGGATTCAAGGAATCCCAGTAAAACACCCACAGCCCCTTCAGAGGGGCCAGCATTGCAAGGAGCCTCTAAATGCACAGTACCCTGCAGGGGGATATGCAGCAGACTGATAAATAGCTCACACTTTGCACGGATAGGGGAGGGGGTAAGTGTACATGGAAATAGATCATAGAATAGAAAAAGAAACGAATAGGCCAAGAAAGAGAATTGAATTTCACTGCTTTTTTGATTCCTAAAGAAGACCCCCTGCTTTATGGCCGTGAGCATCACTCTCCCATTACAGCCCCTCTGTAGTTCACCAGGTAAGGATTTAGGTTTCCAGCTCAGGAGCTCRGTCCCGTTCATGACCCGAGGGAGGAGCTGCTGGATCCCATCCCTGACTCCTTGCACTGCCTTCTCATCGTCAGGGATTTGACCTGTTACCCCATAAATCCTATTTCCCCACACTAGAGAACTCACAGTTCCTCGCACCAGGAAAATAAATGTCCACTGCTCAAACATTTGTTTGAAATGGGTCGGAAAACTGTATTACAGTGAGTGATTTCAATCTTTGTTCTGTCTGCTGAAGGCTTCACRCTGCCAGAAACACACAAACAAAACATTATTCCTCTTTACAGATGATACCAATCATTTTCTCCCTCAATAAGTATTGTACCTGGCATAGTGGAATTTTGAGAAATGAAAATAAATGTATTTAATAATAAAAAATGAGTGGTGTTGGAATATTATTTGTTTACATTTGTTTTGAGAAAATGAAGGGTGGATCAATAATTCACACACTTCCTGCTTTGAAGGGACAATTTCACTATGACAAAATGAATTACAGAACAAACAAGCTTAGAGGAAATAAAGTGAAAATGTGAACAATAATTACAAACTGACAGCATTTACTTATTGGGAAAAAAGGCAGTCTCACTAACAGAATGTTAAGTTAGTTAAAACAAATAAAGCCATTTACAAAACACSAGGGATGCGGAAGTAATCATAGAGCTAATTCTACAAAAAGCATGGATGAAATAAGAGAAACTGATAGCAACAACCATACATTAGAAAGTGGGTATTAGAAAGTGTAGGGAATTTGTAACAAAATCAAAACAAAACAAGGAGAGCAATGAACAGCACTTATTACCTATAAAAAGAATTGTTGTTCTGTGACCTTTATACAAAAAAAAGTGGAGGACCTGCGCTGGTCYGTGATTTGTCTTCATGACTTGCATAGTGGGATTTGGCCAGTGGATGTTACTGAGAGGTGAAACTGGAAAGACCCTTTTCTGCAATGAAAGGGCAGAAGGGAGATGTGAAAGTGAAATTCTTTCAATCTCATGTAAAAGAAACAAATCTCTTTAATCTGAGAAAACTGTTGTAGACCGTTTCCTTACAGCAGAGTTTAAAATGTTCTTGGAAGGCCTAAGTTGTATCTTTTTTTTCCAAAACCACAAACTTCCCAAAGCGCAATGACTCCTAAACTTTTTAGCTTAACTCACAGAGCAAAACTGCCCTTCCCAAGAGCACAACCTCGTGCCTTGCTTGCAGTCAGCTCCTTTGGCCCTGACTGCTGTGCTGAACGAGACATTGGTCAGGTTGTAACACACCATCTTAGAGTGTTTTATTGTGCTTTCAGCTTTTTGGAAGSTTTCCAAGAGTACCAGGCAAGGAAATGAAATCTTCATCCCAAGGAAAAGATCCCTTTCCAAAGTTGTTAATCTTTCCTTATGACACATTTTGGAATACAAACATATCCAGAGGGGGTTTATTCGGCAATGAGCTTGTTCATGTGAGTGATCAAATCGGGGTTGTTACACTGGTACATATGTTAACAATAATTCRAACTTTTATTCGCCCTGTTTCACCACCACAGCTGCTCTTGGTTTTCCTGATGGCCCCACCCAGGGACACTTGGAACACAAGCAGACACACGTATGTATTACAGGGAGTGATGCTTTACATCGTTATTAAATCTAGGCTTCCCTTGGCATGCAACATTATCATAACAAACTCATGACTACACAGTTTCTGTCACTGTATAAACTCCATTTCTGCTGCAATCAGCAGAATTAGAAGGCAGATTTGGTTTCTACATATCACTTCTGATTAATTTTTGCATTACAGAGCCTGAAGACCATTCTAGAGCCTCTGGATGGTCCAGATTCCAGCCATTTTCCGTYTGTCCCACCGGCACGTTTAGTGAAGCCATTTCAGGATTCTAAATAAATGAATGCATGGAGAAGCAAAGACAACAGAGACTTACTAAGTTTAATATTGTGGCTTATAAGTGGTGAGTATTTTCTGCAAAAAAGATCTGAAAAATTACATACAACTCAAAGAACTAAGACAGGGTGAAATTATTTGAGGTCTGGAGAAAATTGCTTTTACTGGGATAATTATTAGTCCAAGAAAATTATTTACTATCTCAAAAAGATTGACAGGTGACTTAAATAGATTGTGCAAGATGGAAAGATTCAACATCAGCTGACTCTTGAGCCTAGGAAGAAGCAACAGCTTTAAAATGAAGCCAGAAAGATTCCAGATTTGAAATAGAGTGTTTGGATTAAGCYTGGAGGAGCTCACCTCTTGCCCACAGAGATACACATTTCTCCCAAGCTGAATGCTGAAACACAGGTTGTTACTTTCTCTGGTCTTTAACCTGCTCTTTGAGCCTGACAGAGTTTCCTAGTGGGTGAGAGACCTTGGTTATAGTAAATAGTTCAGGATTCAGAGCTGGACTGGGGGCTCTCACTCACTRTCTATCCAGGCTTTCATTCCAGCTTCCTCCCACTACCATTTCCTCAGCTGAAATCCCCAAGGAAACAAAAAAGGAGGGAAATCTCATTTTATCCATTCAGAAGGAGAAAGCCTCAAATGGCACTTGTTTTCTGCTTGGGAAGTCAAAGAACTGAAACTCATCACATGGCAAACATCTCCTGAAGCGCTTTCCATGGGCTCGTCACCAAACTTCTCAATCCCTGCTCCTTCCTCCTGGGGCACAATGAAATGCACTTGTTTGCATCCAGGTAACACTGCCCTGTCCTGGGATGTCAGTGGCTCAGAAATGGAAGCAGGAAGCAGGCAAGGTGCCAGTGGCTGAGCCGCTCTGCTGCCCTTCCTGAGATAAACTGGGCTGCTCTGTGGGATGGTGGGAGCGTTCACAGGGAGTGACCAGGACGGACACGTCAAGGAGGGCATTTTTCACTCAACCCAATTCCACAAATCCTTGGGCAGTGCCCAGAAGGAAGCACAGAGCTGAGGGGAAGCTGTGCTAGGACTCTGGGTCTCATCCCAGCCTTTCTCCCTGTGCATTAAATAAAAGGACTGATTTAGCCCCAGCTTGATTCTGCTTTGAGCAGCTCCACTCGCTGTCCCTGCCTTGGAGCTCATTAGATGTTGTTTGGCCTTGGTGTAATTGCTGCTGTCTGCTGACAGGGCACTTCTGCCAACCAGATGGTTTTTATTTTGAGGCATGGCTATTTGATAAAACTGTTCTTAAATCATAAATAAAGGAGGAAGCTGTTGCAGGGGTTCTATTCTTCCCATTAGCAATTGAGATTACTGGATATAAAAAAGGTCATGGATGGAATTTGACATTTGTGTAACAGAATCAACACAACACTGTCCGAATCAGTTAAAACTTTTCTGTACTTTGGTGGGTATGGCAGATTTCCTTAATAAGCACTAATTTCTTGTTAGATGACAAAATGGAAATATCTCATGGATCTTGGTGAAAAAATATTTGTTAGCAGCAGAAACTGTTTTTGTAATATGCAGTGTGGGTACAGCTACATGAACCTGAAAAGCTTTACAGGTTTAATCAATAGAGAAAATCCCATGATCTCGAAATGTCTCTCATTTTCCTTAATGGCTGTCTTCTTCACTGTTATTTTCTGTATTTGYAGGGTTTGTCTTATGCTGGCAACACTGGATAATGATCTTCAACAAGATATTAATTTTTAGCTTCTGGGACCATGTGACTTCATATGTGCAAAAGTCAAACAGAATATAAACTAAATATTTTCAAAATTAAAATGGCCAATATTGATTTGACATTTTGTCATTGTTCAAATTTGAATGCAATAAATATTCTAATTTGGCACCAAGTGACAAAACTGAAGTTTATTATTTTACATTGCATTTATCTATTAAAAATGTTGTTGTCACCCTGTTACTACATGGAAAACTAATTGAAAGAACACTGGAAAACAACACCGCAGGAGAAATGTGAGGTGGCTCTTCCTAAAATGTTGCTACAAGCAGAGGACAAACTTTTTYCTGCCTACATCCAGATTTCTTTTTGCTCTATGCCTTTTCAAAATGCTACTGGACAAACTAACAGGTAAAAAGAACCTTAGGCACTAGCTGACTCTGCCTTCAAACAAGAAATGTTAAAAGTTCCCTAGCAGCTGGCTGTGGCAGTAGGAATTCTGAGAATACCACTAATTTTCCCTTTATTCCCTCAGCCCAGAATTAAAAGACATTTTAAACCAGAACCTGGACTCTTTGCTGATGACTGAGTCCCTGACAGTTCAGAAAGGCACTTCAGAAACTTTGATTTTCCAATTAAGCTAATATTCTAAATAAAGAGGAAAGGAAAGGTGCCATGGAAGACAAAAAACCTTCTTCAAACACGTGGAAAACCAGGGSATGGATCTACAGGGATAATGTGGGGTGTTCATCAGTGATAGAGGCTACTGCTCTTCCTGGAGGGAGAGGTTTCAGATGTCAGAGAGTCCCTGAGCATGTGAGCTTCCCATTCCTCCACATCTGACCATGGACAGCACAAGGACGATGCCGGGGACACAGCAGATGTTTCCTCAGGTTTTCCAAGAGCTTAGAAAATACTTGGAGAAGTTGGGACTGTGTGGTTTGTAAACAAATAATGGCGAGAGTCAGACATACCCTGGGTGGTTCATCCATCACACAAATGAAATTGTACATCCAGAACAGTTCAAGGAAGATGATTCCTTAAATTCTGAAAAAACCGAGAAAAAGTCATCCAGTATTCCTGAAGGAGTCAGGATACCTACTGGGTGCCCAGAAAGGTGCGTTACTCCTGTTTTTCTGCAAATATTTACTTATAATTCTAAGGGAATATTACTTCACCACAACCTCATTACATGAGGTACAGTAGTGCCTGTGGAGCCATGAACAACACTTAATGTTATTTGGTTTATTCCAACTATGGTTTTCTCCAAATGAAAATAAATTATGCAGTTGACTGGTTGACTGTGCATTTTCTTAAATCATCTTACAGAAAATAATTCCAAAAAGAGAGAAAATTGAAACTAATTAGACTCATGAATCATGATTGCTTTGGAAAGGCAAAAGCTTATTGCCACAGACAGTGAGGAGGCAAAGACCTTGGAGCAGCCAACAGGGCAGATTTTACAGACATTCTTGCTTCACAAGACACAGGACTTTCCTAGGAGACCACCAGCACTGGCATTCCAACCAGACATCTTACTGACAGCAGTTCTATTATAAATAGATTTGGGTTTCTAAAAACCATTCTTTCGCAAATTAAATAATTGAAGGCTGAATTTCTAAATTTGAGGGAATTGAGGACATCCCTGTCTCCAAAGCTAATGTAAAAATCCCTCCCGGTGAGTCCCGACCCGGCACCCCGCTTTCATCCCCTCTGTGGGTCGCAGCCCTCGACTTATCTCTCAGGTGCCTGGGGACCAGAGTCCGCATTGGGTGCAAAATAAGGCTGCCTCGCTGTCTGGGAAGTTCCTGCTGTCTCTAGGCTCTTCTTTCTCAGTCAGCTACAATAAAGAAAACCAAAAGCAACGCATGAGCTTAGGAGCACGTAGCTTAAAGCCTGACAGTTCCTAAAATGCACAAAGAACAGCGATGCTTAGAGCTGCTTCAGAATTTCATCCCTGAGTAATATCAACATATTCTGTCCACCTTTCACTGCTCACCTCACTGTCGACCTTGACTGCTGATATCTGGGATTGCTTCCTAAAGATAAAGAGGGAGAATTACACTGTAACATAGTCACCGTTTACACCTCCCCTGCCAAGCCGAATGATGACCAAACTTCTGAGGGGAGAAGAAGCAAAACGACAAGGAAACGTGTGTACTGATGCAGGGTCCGAAAGCGTTGTCTTCCTATGATAATTTCTGTCTGAATCTGCTTCACCATGACCTCTTTCCGGAAGGGTCTCTTTTATACTGGACCAAGGGTTTGAATGCTGCAGACGACCTGTAAAACACAAAAAACGAAGGATGGTTTTAGTGTCACCACTGATAGCAGTGGTCGTGCTAGCACTCTGGTAGCATCTAGTTCTATGCTGGAATCAGTAGTCATCTCAGTTACTGGTACTCATCTGGCTCACGGTCTCCCTGGTGCCGATACCCTGCCATGCCAAGTGCTCTGTGTCCTCAAAATGAAACCAAAAGCCGAATGATGAAGTTAATGTAGAGCTGAAAGTCACTCAGATGCTGGTGCTGACCYGCCTCRTCACCGTGCTCCTCTGGCCTCCTCCGTTCGCGTCGGGTTTACAATCTCTGCTTCCGCACAAAAATGATTTCTCAAAGTTATCCAGACACATGGGGAAAGCTTAACCTTTCCAAAGTTCTCACATTCTCAAAGCAAACCACTAAGATCCAACAATGGCATGCATCAAGACAAATGACTAGAAAACTGCAAGACCCTGCYGTACTGCTCCCGCCRTCTCCGCCAAAACCCTCCCAAGTGACCACGCACGGACTGGCAACAGTTGCTTTGTCTGAGCTGATGGGACCAGTGCTGCCTCCAGCGGCTAAGCAACGTAAAAGGTTACCTGTAAAGTCTTCTTTCTACTCCACCTACCCCTAAGTCTATTCCACAGAGCAGAGCAGTTCCAGGCTAAACACAAACTCAACACATTATGCTACAAACAGCRTGACACAAAGATGATAAAAAAAGCTCTCGTCCAGAAGGATGACAGCAAGAACCGAGGTGACGCCAAAAGAGACTGCTGATGGTTTGGCAATGGCAAACAGAGGAGGCTCTGAGGAGCGGAAGAAAAGGCTGTAATGGAATGATGCAGTACAAGAACTGTCGGTCACGATGATTGAGCTGGCCATGAGACAATGCTACATTCAGAATATTCCCCATATCTTTACAATCTTACAAGCCCCGGTACGTTACGGCCCACGGCCTGAAAGGATGGATGGAGATACGGCTGGGAACAAGMTATGGAAAGACATCCTACTTGATGCTTCCAAGATGGAATTCCTAGACACGGCCAAGCTCACTGATAAAAGAGAGAACGATATCGGCATCTTGCTGAGAAGTGTGAATGTTCAAGATCCTAGAGATTATAGCTGATACTTGCAATAAGCCCCTTGGGGGTAAGAAGCAATCCTATCTGATCCAGGGGAACTCAAAGACACACTAGACRACACAGCACAGACTGGAACTGCTCTGCACTGCAGACCGTAGTGTTGCAATCAAAGGTAGAGCTCCTCCCTTTAGCTGTCCTAAGAGGCCCCTTATGGGACATCCCTTTCTCTTAGGCTAGTTTTTAAAYCTCTCCCTGGAATTTCCAAGCCTCCACCCTGCTATCATCCCATCTCCAGGTCGTGACGCCTGACTTATCTTTCAGATGACCATGGCAACATGGATCCATGTTGGGCGGAAAATGAGTCTACCTCGGCTGTCTCGGGAGGCCCCRTGATCGCTGGGTTAGCCTRTTAGTCAGCTACAATAAAGAAAACCAAAATCTATGCATGAGTTTAGCAGCATATGGACCAAATCCCTATGATTGATCACCATCTCTTATGTGCACCGAGGTCCTCAAGCTTTGAGGCTTCACCCCGAGTCAAAGGCCATGGCTGCTGTTACAATGGACACCTGGGTTAGCGAGAAACAACSTTTCATGRTGTTTCTGTGAGTACAGTTGATGCGTTTTTGTGCCTTAAGACACATAAATGCACCCACTGTGCTTGCAGAAAAGCCTTAGGGGACTCCTGCACAAGCAYCTTTTCCCACCGTGCTACCTTCAAAATTCCATCTTGCAATTCGCAACCCTGCTCACACTCCCTCTCCTGGTCACCATCCTCGACTACCAGCAGCCTTGATTTTGAACATCACCTTGGATGTGGGGTGAGTCCCTTTTGTGACATGATAAATCGGCTGAGAAAACAYGGAGTTTCATTCTCAACAYGATTGGGAATTGCAGGAAGATGCAATGCTCCTAAGAAAAACAAGAACAAAACCAGAATTCGCAAAAGCAGCTTACCGTGCCTGAACACTCAACCCAGAATCGTGAAATTAAAACCTCTCTGCATTCAATGCTATCTTCTTCACAGTGTCTTCAGCGCCTATTTTGCTATACATGCTAAAAGTATCTCCTGMAAAAAAGCTGAAATAAACTGAAAAAACCACTTCATTGAAAAAAGAGAAGAGCTCTTACCCCATTTGATCCCAGGGAGGGTATTGGCGTAAGTAGAGGTAAACACCCGCTGTTGCCTCATTTTAAGGTGTTCAGTTGAAGGAAGCTCCCCCATTTTTAGCATTTTAAGGGTTTAAAGCTGCATTTCAGGGCACTTCTCCCCGTGACTGGCACCACATCTCTCGCACTGGGATGAGCCCAGCACATGTGTAACCCTAACAGTGCCTGAGAGTCCATTATTTTTCTTATTTTTATTTGTAATGTATACAGCCCTAATTAGAGGTCYCAATGGGAGTTACACCATTTMTATTATTACTATTTTTCTCCACCCTACTTACTCACATAGGGAGTACTACTTAGTAATTACTAATGAACAATTAGGCAAGTTAGCACTGAATTATTCAACTTATCTCTCTATGCTGCTGAAATGAGAAGTTTTATGTCTTAGCTGGTCTCTGCCCCTTTAGTCAATGGAGCTATAGTAAAAAAAAAAGGCATTATAATTTCCCTGAAGAGTTTTCTTCTCTACGGAGCCCTTTACTCACCTTGAATTTAAGTCAGAGGAGCCAAACAGCTACAGCTCTTCCGAGAGCTTTTATCCCTCCTGGTATTTGGCACCTCCATTTTCCAGGGCATCGTGGGAACGAGAGGTGGGCACAGCCAGGGGTATATTAACCCCAGCCTTTGCCAAAGGAGGTCATTCCCTCCCTGGGATCCACTGGGATAAGACCTCTCCCCTTTCTTCAATGAAGGGAGTTTTTCAGCTTATCTCAGCTGTTTTTTCAGTAGATGCTTTTGGCATCTAAAGCAACAGAGGCTCTGAAGACACTGTGAAGAAGATAGTATTGAATGCAGGGCATTTTTAAGTTCAAAATTTTGSKTTSAGTGTTCAKGCATGATAAGGTGCTTTTGTGAATTCTGGTTTTGTTCTTGTTTTTCTTAGGAGCATTCTGTCTTCCTGCACTTCCCAATTGTATCAAGTACAAAACTTCACATTTTTTTCATCAGATTTATCATGTCACCAAAGGGGCTAGCCCCATGTCAAAGATAATGTCAGAAACTGAGGCTTCCAGTAGGTAAGTGGAGGATTGCAACTGAGAGAGGGAGTGTGAGCAGGGTGCCRGGTTGGAAATTGCCGGGAGGGGTTTTGAAGGTAGCTCAGTAGGAAATGGTGCCCTTTGAGGGGCCCTCTAAGGCTTTTCTGCAAGCTCAGCGGACGCATTTATGTGTCTTAAGGTGCATAAACGCACAGGACTGTCAAAAGACTTTGTTTCTCACTAACCTAGGTGTCCATTGTAACGATGGCCCCGGCCTTTGACTCAGKATGAAGCTGGAGACTTAAGGACCTTGGCACACTTAGGAGACAGCAAGTAGCTGAATMGTGGGGATTTGGCCCATGTGCTGCCAAACTYGTGCATTGATTTTGGTTTTCTTTATTGTAGCTGACTAAGAGGCTAACCTRGTGATCTTGGGGCCTTCTGAGCCTGGTGAGGCAGACTCATGTTATGTCCACTGTAGATTCACGTCGGTGGTTGCCTGAAAGATAAGTTGGGGGCCATGACCCAGAGATGGCAGGATAGCAGGGTAGTTGGCTGGAAATTCCAGGGGAAGAGATTTAAAAACTAGTCTAGGGGAAAGGGATGTTCCATAAGGGGCCTTTTACGACAGCTAGAGAGAGCAGCTCCAGCTTCGATTCCAACTGTAGAGTCTGCAGTGCAGAGCAGTTCCAGTGTGTGTCATGTTGTCCAGTGTGTCTTCTGTATTTTTGGGGTCCCCTTTGGAGGGAAAACTCCGAATGCCGCAGGATTTCTCCCAGACCTAAGCTGCCAGGGACTGGGGCTCTGCTGGCCTTGCACTCCCAGACGCGCCCTACAAACTGACCTCAGGACCCAAGGGCGCTGACTTTTCCTTCCCGTGGAAAAGGGCCGTCCTTCACCTGCAGGCGCCCCTGGACGCAAGTGGGCTTCAGCCTTCAATTCTAGGATTGAGGATCCATCCTCAGCACTCTTGCTTTGAAAATTCAGAGCTCTGAGTTAGCTCAAAACTGAAAATGTTTGCAAATTGTTGTCACTTGGAAAATAAGTACCCCCGAGGTTTCACAAAACTCCAAATATTCCCCAAATGGTGTAATTATTGCAATGATTATTTCTGTGGAATGAGCAGCTTCTCGGTGGGAATTAGTGAAGCACATCATGGTGCAAAAGGTGGTTTGGAATTCCGACTGTACCTTCCTGATGCCAGCTCAGGGAGGATTTGTTGGTGCCCAGGAGTCATCCRTGGCAGTGCCAAGCTGCTGTCCAGGCAGGTGACACATCCCTGTGTGCTGCAGGTCCTTGGGGATGGTCACACCACGGGGGGCAGGATACAGGATACACTGGCAGACACAGGGACTGACAAATCCCAAGGAAAATAAACCAACAGCAACAGGACCTTTTTCTACTWCACCTGAATGTGGTAAGACAGCTTTCCACAAAGAACTGCCAAATGAAATGGGGTGATCAGAGGAATATTCAGGTTTAGGATAAGGATGACCAGTTCCTGTCTTGGYAGTCAAACCTTTTAGGCTGTATAAGAGCATGCAGACGGTGTGATGGGCAGGATACTCTCCCAGTGCTCTCTGTTCCCTTAGGATACTGATGAATGTGCTTCAGGAAACTCTTACCATTCACAATGGCCACCCAAAAGCTACCAGCCCTACATCAGTAGTTTCCACCTATAAACCAGAACTGCAAAATGACAAGTGACAAATGAGCAGCTCTACAATGAAATCTGATGGCAGGGTCTACCCTCCTTGCCCGTTTTCCTATTCATCAAATATCTTCCTAATTAATTCTGACTTCAGTGTAAATCTCCAGCCTGTGCTTTGCAGAAAGTCAGACCAGATGATGATAAACTGGTCCTGTAGGTGCTCATCTATAAATGTGAGTTTCAGAGCCACATTTGGCAAGSGACTAATTAACATACAGTGGGTAAACGATGCCAGTCTGCAATGTTTGAGCACTGCAACAGCACAGGGAGAGACAGAACCACCCCTTCCAGTGAAGAAATCCTGAATATTAGTCTGAAGTCAGGAGCAGAGTTTGCTGAGTGAGATGGAAGCAAGTTCATTTGAAGTCCTTCCAGAATGATCTACAGAAAGCATGTAGCCTGTCTAACAACATCTGAAGAGCTGCAAAAGCAGTCGATAGCTGCAACAGCTCCGAGACAGGAGTCCCACTGAGTCTGGATGAAATGATTACAAATGAGGAGAGCCATGTTTGTGGAGGGAAGGGATGGAATTCATTAGAAGAGCAGTGACAGCTCATATTCCTGACAACGAGGAACCAGCAGAATGGGGTTTTTGTTTGTTCCTTTGTTTATTACAAAGATCTTACAGCAAAATAAACACTGAAAATTGAAAAATAGTTTACAGTGATGAACTCTGGTAAATGCAACCTCTTTTACAAGGGAATACCAAAGCAGATTTTAAACATTTGGCAGCTTATCAGGAGCCAGAGGAAGATTAACTATGTGAGTGAAAAATCAGGCTGAGAAACCAAAACCAGCTTTTCACAACGAAGGAAAGCCAAGAAGGAACAGAGTCTAAAAAGCATTTGGAAAGAAATGGTAAGATCATCACACTTAAGAAACAGATCATTGAAGCAAAAGGAATTTGAATTCTTTTTGGAAGTGTGCAGGTATTTTTTTAAAGTAAGATTTAGACTGTCTAACAGCCCAGGATCACTCAGAAACAATAACAAGTGTAGTGGTCCTCCCAGGGGTCCCATGGTTGGTGTTATGCACAGGCAGCACAGAGACATGGGGTGGTTTTTATAAAAGTCACCCAAATGGAATGCCTGGCGCTYCCAGATTCCCTGTCTGATTTGGCAGATCTCTGCTAAAGCTCCCAGTGCTCTCCCTGGCTGGGGTCTGTGGTGCTCACAGGACCTGGGGGTAGGAAAGGCTTCCTTCTGGGTGCAACAAAACACAAAATTCGTTGCCACTTGATGTTATTAAAGAACAGCACGAAAAGTTGGGGGTTCCATTTCAGTATTCAATTCCAAATATAACAAACATATTCCACTTCCTACATTCCCATGGAAATTCCAAAGCCTACAGACTCTTCAATTGTTTTTAAACATTTGTGTTTGAAGTTTAAAAGCTTTGCGTTCCCTTTCAGGGGTGGATGATCCCTGCATACCTCTCACACTCTTTCCTAGAGGAGTTGGGATTTGTAAGTGGAGTTCACAACACATTTTGTGCTGTTAGACCTGAATGGCTACAGACACAAACCCACATCACTGTGTCCSTAAGCCCATGTGGTGTAATAGCTCTGAGAGTCCCAAAGATAAACAAAGGTTCCCAGGAAAACCTCCAACTTGCTGTATTCCTTTCAGGGAATTTTAAATTTTCCAGTGCAGTTAGACGAGGCATTACACACATTTCAGACACACTTCTTCACATGGCAGAAAGAAGAGAGGGAAAGGAAGGGGAGCCAAAACCTCTCGGGCTCTTCTCTGGCTGATCTCAGCCATAGGAATTCCCCAATCATGAAAACGCTCRGCTCTAGCTAAGGAAATGCTGTTGATTAGGAAAAAAAGTTCCAGATGTTAAGCGAAAGCAATTTCAAGAGGAAGGGAAAGTGGAAGAGGGAGGAGGGGGTGTGAGGCGACCCCACCCTCGCAGGGAGCACAGCAGGGCCTGGTAYCCTCTCGGGGCTGGGGAGCAGCCAAGTGGGAGAAGCTCTCACCCACTCACCCCAGTCTGTTCTTCCCCCTCCACGCAGCAATTACAGCTCCAGTTTACCCCCATCAATTCTTCATATCCTTTCTGATTGGCATCTTTAGGTAAACACATAAATAAATCAGAATTAAAGTTATACAGGAAGAAACTGAAGGACTGATTTTTCTTCACAGTTCCCACACAATTCCTTCCACACSTCTTTACTAGGGACAGTGTCCCTGACAGATCCAGAGGCACCTCCAAAGACAGGGATAGAGTTAAAATGGCAAGAGAAGACACTGCAGTCAGAGTGAAGACAAATATCTTAGTTCTTCGTAAAGTTAGTTAATGTGATTTAACTCTTTGTGGGCTTTGGAAAACGGCCAAAGCAAGCCAGCTTTTCCCTCATTTCTGCCAGTGCTCACTGAGAGCTCCTCGAGTCCTCACGTCTGTACTTTACTGCCTACCACAACAATGCTGCTCCAATCAGGTGTTTAGGGAAAAGGAAGAAAAGCACAAAGAATGAAAGCACTCCTCAATCCCGAGGGCCTTCCTGGGACARCAGGGGCTGGGACAGGGATACCTGAGGTTCACTGCAGCCCTGCRTGGGCAGAGTCTGTTCTTGTTTTCTAGAAATTCGAAGGAAACTTATGAAATCAAGCTCTCTCGTTTTCATGATGAGACTGAAGAATAAAAACAGTGTCATTCTATTTGAACCCCTAAATTTTAATGCAGGAGCCAGCCACAATATTTTTCGGAAACACAATCTGCCCCTGTCATGTAAGACTAAACCCAGGCCATTGAAAGATGCCCACTGAGAATCCTGGGAAAGACTTTGCAGTCTTTGCAAAGGAACTGTCCAGAACTGAGCTCAACAACTCCCTGGAGAACTTCCTGCAGGGAGGCAGAGYGAGCTGGCAGAGGACATGGACAGGATGACCTAATAGGTTTTTTCCATCTCTGATGTCTGTGATTACGTAATTCCATCTTGATATGGGACCAGAGGAGTTGACAGTTACATCTGCAGCTTCTTTTAAAAAAGTTATTGCCTCTACCCATGGAACAGATCAAAAATGTAAGGGGAAAACATCACATGAGTATTAGGAATAGAGGGTGTGTATCAAATTTGGGTTAATAATACTTCTTAAAGGTCATAAATGGGAATGAAGATGCAATGAAAGCAAAGACTGGTCTTGCTTTAAAAGCCCAGTGAAGATGTGACCACATGATATTAACCAGAAAGATGCTTATTACGTAAGGTTTAGCACAGCTACAAAGCCACGAATAAAGGGTTTTAAATTTTGTGTTTTCTTCAGCATATAAAAGAAAATGTCTCTTTCCAAAGCAGAATTCGTGTCCAAAATTTCAGAACTTTTCTGCTCCTGCAGGTGTCCTTGTGTAATGTATTTTCTAAAGCATTTTTAAAATGAAAAATAATAAAAAGTCTAATGGTGCTTTCTTGGCTATGAAAATCAGAGCAGTTATGAAAAGTAATAAAGCAGCCTTTCTCTTTTAGCTGCCAACAACTCCAGAAACATGTTTGCTGGAACTCTGACCCCTTACATAGAAAACATTAAAACAACTGCAACTTGATACAATTAACTGGTATTAGATTCAAAGTTTGTGAGGCCAACTGGCTTTTATGATATATTTCTTGGTACTTACATACTAATGGAAAAACTCCAAACTTTTGAAAAATATATTCCAGATAGGCTGACTGTTAACTTAGTTTTTTTTAAAAGCAAATGCTTTAGCAACTGCTCATCCTGTCTGCAAAGAAGGAAAAGCAGAGACACAGAATTTCTACTGCTGTACACCCAAGGAGCTTTTCTATCTCAATCAGCTCACCCACAGAATACACTAACAATGGCAATATTTGAGGTGTTATGGATAAAGCTTTCGCTGCACTTCTCAAAATACCRGTATCAGGGTTGTAACATTTCCCAATTTTTCCCTTCATTCCCTGGCTTAATATTGAAAGAGTACAAAAATCTCATTCTAAATCACAGAATCATGGAATGRTTTGAATTGGAAGGGACCTCCAAGCCCATCCCAGTTCCTGCCATGGGCAGGGACACCTTCCACTATCCCAGGTTGCTCCAAGCCCTGTCCAGCCTGGCCTTGGGCACTTCCAGGGATGGGGCAGCCACAGCTTCTCTGGGCAACCTGTGCCAAGGCCTCCCCMCCCTCCCAGGGAACAATTCCTTCCCAGTATCCAATCTAGACCTCCTCTCTGTCAGAGTGAAGCCATTCTCCCTTGTCCTGTCACTTGATGCTCTTGTCAGTCAATCAGTCAATCAATCAATCAATCAGAAAGCCTTCAGCTTCATGATCCTCTCTCCTTCTGTGTGACAGGAGAAGGGGGACATGGTCAGAGTGGTAACTGTGGCAGGATGATGATGTCATAGAACTGTACATGGTCCTAGAACTGTAGCTCCTCCACATTCCTTCCATCTGTGTTAGGAAACAAGAAACAGTGCAGCTCTGAAAGAAATATTTTTAGGATACTGCACAGAAAAAAAAAATCCTACAGTACATATCCATCAGTCTGTGACCCCAAAATTTCTTCCTATGCAAATCTTTCACGAGACTTTAAAAGCTGCAGCTTTTGGTGCTGGTTCTGAATTCTGAACAGAAAAGGCATTTCTTATGGAACCTGTGAATCTGTAGGATGCCAAGTAAAACAATCCAACATCTCCTAAAACTCAAGCTTTTCCTGCCTGTATTACGTGGTTCTTTGCTTCACTCTGTGCATGTAAAAAGGACCAGAACACAGGGGATTTACTGTGCCCTTTATGGAAAATACCTGCCAGCTGCTCTGTTTTGGGTCTTATTTATCCAGATGAAAGTCCTGTTAAATATCTGCACAYCATGTAGAGTATAGAACCTGACCTACCATATACTCTGTGTATTCTGGAGAGATAACTAGAATTTCAGGTTGTTTGTTCTCCAGTATTTTTACAGGTAACAGTAATTTAACTTTTTAATCTGTTTCTAATTGCAGGGTTGTTGTTTCTTTTGTTTGCCTGTGTGTTTGTTCATCTGGGGCCTTTTTGAAGAGTGTAAAAGCTCCTATAACTGGTAAGCAGACACAGAAAAAGAAGTTAAGATACCCCAGATCAGATAGAAACCTTTCAAACCGTTAAAGAAGTAAAACTGAATGAAATTCATGAATAAATTACTCCAGCTCTCTGAGTAATCAATTCCAATCACTATTAATAATACAACTTTTCCTTCAAAGAATTACTTTCACCTTATAAAGTCAAAGCTTGAAACCTCCTCAATCTTTAATAGAGCCTGCAACAATTACTCCAGGCAGAGAGGACCCACAAATTGGAAGCCCCATGTGATCATCTCCTTCTCCAACCAACTCTTCTGACAATCATAAATAACAGTAAAATTACCATAAAAATTAATAGTACTACAGTTAAAGAAAATCATTATGTAAAGGTTTATGAATTTTGCAGCCATTAATAGACATAAGTTAATGAGCCATAGGCCTTCCAGAATATGATATCAGATATTTTTGCACCAATGAAACTTTCAGAGTTCCAAATCCTTCAGAGGTCACCAACTTCAAAAATGGAACGGAAAGTTACTGTTTAATACTAATGTGAGTAAAAATGAAACAGAAGTATTAGGGCAAGTATCATCGTGGCAATTTGAAGAGTCTGACAGAGCAAGGTCAGGAAATTTACTGTGTCAACAACTTGGAATGAAGAAAGACAARACTAAAATATCCAAGATGAATGAGATGCGTTTTGAACACTGTGTATTTTAAATTCACTTGTATCATTTTATTGTTGAAAAACACTTGGCAATTAAAATACTTTGATTCTAGAAGGGAAAAGCCCCAAGATTGTTCCTTAGCAAATGATATGAGATAGTATAGGATTAGCATTATAAAAAAATTATAAATCAATTTGAGATCCACTACTGAATGCAAGTGGTAAGAATCATACACAAATAAACATGAAATGGTTTATATGTTCTAGTTATCTTGTTACACTTTGAATTACAATTACAAAAAGTCAGATACCACATCTTAAACGTACTTAAGCATTCAAATTTTACATGTACATTTTTATGGTAAAACACAAAAGATAAAAATGGCTTCACTTTAAAGTGGGGGGAAAAAAAAAACCAACCCACCAAAAAATCCACCCCACACGTCCCAAGAGTCAAGTTAAAGATTCAGAAGTCAGGGCTAYGAGGGAAAAGGAAGATAAATAATTTAGCACTAAGCATAACTAAAGCCTGTCAGTCTGCCAGCTTTAAGAGAAATAAAAAGGTTTACAAGGATCCTGAGAGTTTTTACAGAACCTCTGGGGGTTTGAAAAAATAAATCCAGAACAAGAAAAGAGTTTTGAAGTATTCTGCATAAACAGATTTTAAAGACACTGATTAGACTGTGAGAATAATGGTAGGGAAAGATTCCTTTAGCTGGGAATCAGAGTGTTCCCTGGGGTTTGCCCCCCTGTACCATCCCCAGCTGCTCCATCCGTGGATTCTCGGGCTGTGGGAGCTGGGAATGATGAGCTTACAGGAGACCAAACACTCAGCATTAAACACCAGGGCTGAGCCCAGGTGTGGCACCAGACACGCAGGCCCTGCAGAACAGATCCACAGCTACCCCTCTGCAGCGGAACACGAGCTCAAACACCGACCCCGAGTGTCCCTGAGCGGAGTCATTCCTGAGTTCTGGAGTCGCCATGACTTAACCAAGACAGTGAAGGAAATAAAAACCCCAGTAAACCTTGGCCACTCACTCTTTTATGGGAGGGGGCAGTGCAGGGGATGAAAGGGGAAAGTGGGGCAGTGCAGGGGATGAAAGGGAAAACTTCACATTATGCCCTTCTGCTTTACTTTTTTCTTCTCTCATTGTGCTGTTTTTTTTTTTTTTTGTGAGAACAACCTACAGCGAGGTCCTCTGAATTGCATAAACCCAGGAGTTAAACTGMAAAACCTCTGTGTAAAAATGTTAATTCCATATCATCCTCACGTTTTCCTGCGAACTGAGATGTAACCTTGTACTGCTCAGACAATGTTAACTGTAGGAGAATCAGGGAAAGGAACCAAGTTCATTTAAGACATAAAGCAATTTTGAATTGCATTGATTACAGTGATCAGTCTATCACTTTAATGTCATCTCAGCTGACATTTATTAAAAAGACATACATGTGACAACCCATTGATCCTTAACACTGCAGCTGAGATAAAAAGTCTATTTGCAAAGGAAAATTACTTCTTTAATTAGAAATGGAGTATCATTTTCTCTTTTCTTTGTTAGAACTTCAGCAGCCAGGGATCAAACAGAGCCCGGGAGGGGCTGCAGAGCCTGCCATCTCCTTTCACTTCAGAGTCTTCATGGTTAATCATTCAAAGTTGTGCAAATGAGCACTGGAGATGGGAAAGAAAAGAGGTTTATTCCACCTGTATGTGGGCTCTCCAACTCCCTGTTGCTTAGGAAGGGTCTCAGAGGGAGAACTTTTCTTCTTGGTGGACTCTGGCACAAGGCTGACGTTCAGGGGCTGGGTCACTCCTGCTTCACGCACGGAGTAAAGCAGCAAACAAAGTATTCCACAGACTCCCCAGAGGTTTTCACGAGTTAACTGTGGTTAGACATTCCACCTCTCCTAGCGACCAACTATCTGATGAAAAACAATCCAGCAAATATGGCCAAGGAATATGCTGTAGAAATGACCAAATACTGGCAGTCATTTCATGTATATGAAAAAAATAAATCTCAGTCTACCAGAAGATATTCCATGAGCAGGTAAATGATAAATGTGTCCGATACACTGTGAATGAAATGCTGCTCTAGAGATTCCAGGAGCATTCCTTGTTGGGGAATAGAATTTTGAAGCCAAGTAATTTAATCTGTGGGCCTATAAAATACTATTTTTRACATTGTTTTCTCTTCGTGCAAATCCAAAATTACTTATTTGGAAAACTTTACATTTCATACAGTGTCRCTTTTAGTTCTAGGGTTGGACAGTTTGATTCTCTTTAGAGAATTGCCTTATTTTTATAAATTATATTAATGATTTCCTATCTCTCAGAAATGCAGGGGCACCTCCACACCCTACTGATGTACATACCCTTCTACTCTTCTATCAGTTGTATTTTATACTCTACTTGAAAAGCAAATAATTCAACAGATCTGGGTTTAATTTTTAATTTTTCAAGTTTACAGGATGAAAATCACAAACTAATACTGAGGTGGACTAGACAAGTAAATCTCCACATTCTTGTGTTTGTAGCCTTTCTAGATCAAGTGACATTAATTCTGGATAATTAACTCATATTGCATTTTCTCCATCAATTAAAATCAGAAAAAATCAATCCACTGCTTATTTCTTAGCTGAATACAGAGCCTATATGGTAAAAAATGCCCAGACTGAATGATTATTTACAACAAAAGTCTTCAGATTCTTCAGATTCTTTTGTACAGTATGTAAGCTCTCAGATTTACTTAAATTGCTGCCTACAAATAAACTAACAGTAACTTCTCATCTAGTCATAAAAATAATTTAATTGGATTGCTATTAGACATTTAATTGGTTTCACAATGTTGGTACAGTATCTGCCTATAAAACTTTAGAAAATATTGTCTTAATTCATCTGCGAAAACTATCAATTCCCTTACAACAATAGACAAAAATCTGCATTTCTCTTTTAACTTTCCCCTGGGTACAGATTAAAACTTTCAGGTGGCAGATCTTTATTTTGCTATAAGCTCTCCAAATACTTTAGAAGTATGAAAAAGTTTCTGTTCAGGAGAGTGGAATGGTTTGAGCTCAGTGATTTTTATATCCTTGTTTACAAAGGATAAATTATTCCTAGAAGCCTGTGACCATACAAGAGAACAACAGAAAGCAAGAACTTCAGTGCTCTAAACACAGGACACAGTTGTGTACAGAAAGAATGTGTAAAGTTGTGTACAGAAAGAATGACTTACGGGAAAAAATTAATGGATGGAATTCATATCTGCTCCAATTCCAGAGCCTTGTGTGGGATGATGCTAATATAATCTAATAATATCAGGATCAAAGATGAGTGGAATAAAACTTCCAATTTTAGATGCTCTTTATCTGCAGGTGTGAATGTATAATGAATTCTCACCACTGGCTCCTATTATAAATCCAAYGATTTTGTACTCTGTGACAGCAGTTTCTACAATTTTCTTTTGGCACAACCTGCTTGGAAGATACGACAAAGCCGCGGGGTGCCAAAACGCTTCTCTAAATGATCTACTTTGCAAGACAGCTTCCAAGTGTGACCCTGATGAATCTTATCAAACTCTTGGAATAGAATAAACATGAAGGAAAGAACCCATGTATCATTTATTTAAGTGGGTATTTCGTTGGTTTTTTACATCCTACTCACATCCATGCCAAAGGATTCATCCCAACATTAGGAGCATTTCAAACCCAGGTTAAATAGAAAACCATTATTGGGTAGGATTGAATTGCACTGTGGCTATTTTTGAATCCTGCTGCCTCAGACAAGTGCAGTGAATCAGTTGATGTCACCTCAATTACCGTGTTAGCTCTAATCAAGGAACTGCTCTTCCCATCCGTTCTGTGAAGGGAACTCTCTGAATTAGGTGGCAGATTTTCCAGTGGACAAATCCACCCTCTGGCAGACTACAAGGGTCAGGATTTGACAGAATAAGGCTGGATGACTCTATTTTAATTGAATATCAGATCATTTTAACGGTACAGGAGGCATTTCATTGCCATTCATAGTGATGGTTCAGTGTTTAATTGGGGAGAAGCATTTACGTGCAAAAGYTACACAAACATGGSGAAGGGATCATTATATATTCTCCTSGGAATTAAGGTAGATTCCAGTTTGCAACACAAATTTCCAAAGGCTTCTAAGTTTTTCCTCTTAGCATGCCATGCCCTGCTGCAAACACCAAGAACTGGACAGTGAGGACGAGCRGAATCCACTGAGAGGGTTCCTGAGTACTCAGGTACAGGGAAAAGTGAGCATGGGGAGAGTGAACTGGGGTTGTTCCCTCCTCCACTCTTGGTCTAGGAACCCTTCCACATGCTGTGTTCTATTTATTATTTCTGCATTGCATCAGGAGGGAAATATTCACASTGAGCCACGGGGATTAAAGACTGAAGCTCTAGAGAAGTCGGATCACATCCGTCATATCCAGCTGTTTTCAATTCCAACACCTCACACCTGCTTTTATTTATTATTCCTGGGCTAGACAAGACAGGGCTCATTTTTCAGTCTTTACAAGCTTTCCTAGGAAAGACACAAATCAATCTATTCCTTCCCCTTTTGCCTTGCAAGAGAACATTAAAGCAAACTCCTGGCACTGTGAGGAGCTGACCTACAGGAGCCACTCCCATCGCGGGGCTGGACAGCTCCCTCTCCTCTCCCAGCATGGGSACAACAGCCCAAAATGGCACAGAAACATCATCAGCTACAAAAATCAGCGTTAGCACACACCCTTAACCCCACTTACTCCCACAGATTTCAACTGCCTTGTCTTCATCTTGCATTGGAGATGGGCTAGAGAGGTTTGGGTGGTGGTGAGGGAACAAACTGATTCACAGAGTAGTTCAATGAGCAGGTTCTCCACTTCGACTCATTTCCAGCTTCCATTCCAGGAGCCTGTTTGCTGGCAATCCATCTGAATTGCTTCCCTGTTCTCTATCTGGAGATCACACTGCCTGAGTATTTGATTGTCCTTTTTATCAAGTGGTTTTTCCAGACAGGGACTCACAAGCCATTCCTTTTGCAACCCTCTCTCATGTCACAGGCTACTCTTGCATTAGGACCTTTCTACAGCAATTATCCAGGCACATTTAAAATGCAACCCAAGTGTCCCAGCCCTCCTTGTCCTTACTGCACAAACACTTCCCCAAGGGCAGCTCCTCTCACACATCTGGCACACCAGGTTATTATTTGATGGAGGAAATTTGTGTCTTGTTTGCAATTCATTCACCTAATTTTTTGAATCAGCCAAGTACATAGAAAACCTTCCCACTCCTAAAGAAACAGGCCCTTAAGTTCATAAAACATTTGAAATTCTTGCATGAAATTTAGCACTGAAACACAAAGTATTATCATCTGTAATGAAATGTGTTCGGAGATGCTGAATACACTTGCTTTAAAAGGCAACTCTGCCACTTTACTCATTAAAAAATCAAGGATACTCCACAACAAGAACAACTGTCAATCTGAATTCAAAACCAAACTGATTCCCTAAAATTTGGACAGCATGTAATAAAACCTACCTATAGTTGCCATAATACTGATGTGCTGTAAATCTACCCAGTTTTGGGAAGAGCAATGCACTTACTAGACAGACATCAAGGCAATTGCCCATGATACAATGTTAAAAAAAATAGCTTGTACGTTTTGCAGTAGCATCAAGTCTCTATTCAAGTGTAAAAAAATTAATTGACTCCATCTGTATTGGCCTAATGACTGATTAAATGACTAATCACGGAAGTCTTAATTAAAATCATTTTTCTGTACAGAAGAGGATGGAGGGAGGAAGGCAATCATTAATGTGTTCTAATGTATGTCAGATTCCATTTGTGCCTTTTCCTAACAGCCACCAAATGAGTAATTACACACAAGGTCATTCTGTAAACTTTGTGCTCACAGGCACTGATTGGATCTGGGTTCTGCACGGGGCTGCTTCTTCCCCATCACAGAGCAGGTAATTAATAGTGCTCAGCATAAATAATAAAGGAAGCTGACATTTCCTCTTCCATCACCAGCCAACCCAGATCCACACACAGCTTCCATACACTGCTGCTGAAGTCCCACACCTCACACACTGCATCAAGCACATCCTCCTCAGCCATTCAATATTTTTCATGGACTGACAGGGATCTCCATCACACAGTGAAATTCCAGGAATTTTTCCTGCATGAGTAAAATGACCAGGCAATTAAAAGAATCCTTTTCAACTAAAGCAGGATGGCAGTAGGAAACTTATTTTAAGTTTTATTTGCCAGCCACCTGACGACCTCATGCATAGTGACCTTTGCTATGGAAAAATAACAAGMTGCTTCCACCTCAACAGCTGAGAAGAATCTATTTAAAACAATGTATTAAAATATGTAATGGAATAAAAAAGTGCATCTTGAGATTGGATAAACCAACTTTCCACTCACATGTAACCCTTACACAGCATCTACACKTTTTGATGAAACTTTGCATGTAAAACATTAAAGTCCAAAGTACAAATTGTAACACAAAATGTTTTGTTTGCTGACTGCTGTCCTGAAATTCTAGAAATCGTTATTTGCAGCCACAGCAAATCTGCACGTCACCAGGTGCAACAACTGTACATATCCCAAATGACAATACACTATTATGTATAAAACAAGGSTGTTTATAAAACGAAAATCAAATGTTTTAATGGGGAAAACAGAAGTTGGTACAGTCCTGTCACTGTTATCAACAAATGTCCTTTCCTTCAAAACCCTGAATTCAAATGTGCAGCACTGGTGTGAGCTGCAGTTGCAGAATCAGGGGCCAAGTTAGTTCCAGTTCTTCTAAAATAACTGAACCAATAGTTCTGACTAAGTTTCCTCAATTACTGTTTCTCCTAACCAGAAGTATTCTGACCCACAATCCTGACGAGGAAGATCTCTGCGGTGCCACTGAAAATGAACATCTTCCTATGAACAGACAGTGTGCTGCCTTACAGTACCCAGCTGACTAAAAATAGGGCTCAGAGCATGGAGGGASAAGCTAAAGGGATGAAAAATATGAMAAGAATCTTAAGTCATGACATGACTCTGTAATGTCCAATTACACTTCCGGCATGATTAAGCACTGCCCTGTCTGAGCCATTCAAAGTCATGCAAGTCACAGAACAATATCAGTAAAGCTACATCAACCAGCTCCATCCAGATTTCAAGAAAATACGATTTTCAACTGCTCTGAATTAATTATAACACAATCTTGACCCTACTTACCACATAACAGAAGAAAACAAAAATATGTGACAACAAATCTCTGCTTGCAATAACTGTCAGTGTCACATATGAAAGAAGTTCATTTTACTAATAAAGGAAATAGAATTGAATGATAGATTTAAAATTAAATTCAGCTATTCTATAAATGTCAATCAAAGTTTTAAGGTGGTTCTCAAGGATTAAAATCAGCACTGAGACTCAAACGTGCCACTCTCTGGGCTCCTAGGGAATTAATGAAGCTTAGTTTCATCCTCATTTGAAGACACATCCATTTAAAACAACCACAAAATCCATCACCACCACACCAGAACACTCCAAAATAAACAACATACAGATGGCACAGTAAATCTTTCAAAACCTGAAGATATTTTTACGGAATAATTCAACACAATCTGCACTACTCTGCTAATGCAAATGAAAACTTGCACAACTACCTAAATTACAGGGTGGTGTGCCATTCTTAATCTTCTCAGAAATGTAGGAGTTCCTGTTTCAATCATTTCTATTGTCTGAAATACACCCAGTGATAATGGAGCGGCTGCCACTGCAGGCAGAGAGCGACTTCTGGGTGCAGCTAATTAATAACTCAGTTCTTGCTGCAGRTTGGAAGGGATCAGCAAACAGAGGGGAGGATGGATGTGTGAGAGGGCAGTGAGGACACTGAGCGCCCTGTCCAAAACTCAGCACTGTGCTTTTTCTGCAGACGTTGATTATTTAGGTTATTCCTGGTCTTTAATTGYATAAAATATTTAAGAGTCAAGCATTTCAAGCATTTAATTTCAGGGACCYCTCAGGTAGATCCCCTCAGGACACAAAGACATACCCTTCACATCACAGGGTGAAAGTCCATCTAAGCTGGATGAAAGACACCCTTTGTACTTCTCTGTATTTCTTCAAGTATCAAAAAGTACTAAGATATTTCATGCCCAAAGACAGACCACAGAAGATGATGGTGTCTTATGTGAAGGCRCCTCCAGCTATTCTATATCCATAAATCTGGGAATTTGCAACCCTTTAGGCCACTTAATTGGATAAGGCAAAATAGGTTCAGGCTAAGGGGTTGGAATGCCATCTAAGGAAAAAACCCCAACAGTCTACAATAAACTGCCTGGTCACATGGCAAAAATGAGGGACACAGCTGCTGCATGTGGTAAATGAAGCTTTTTTGAATGTGCTTTAAATAGTTCATAGAATCATGGAATCCCAGAATGGGTTGAGTTGGAAGGGACCTTAAAGCCCATCCAGTTCCACCCCCTGCCATGGGCAGGGACACCTTCCACCATCCCAGGTTCCACACCTCTGATTTCTGTCATTTGTCAGTGCACATTGTCCCTTCTATTGTGACCTAAACATGACTTCTCACACTGGTTAAAGGTGAGGAAACATCTTGTCTACTACACAGAAACTACTGCATATTAGTGGGACCAACATGATGAGACACTGGGACCACCGTCTGCTCACAGCAGCCAGTCCCATTATCATTATTTCATGCTTTTCTCTTGATTGTACAAGTGACAGAGGTGGAGAATGTCATCAGGGCAGATCTGCTCAAGTCAGTATTATTTTTAAGAGCTTGTAACTTATTGCACAGCAAAGAAATTAGAGCAAACACTGAAAAAGTTACCAGTAACAGRCTGGAGTAAAAACCACTTTCACCACAACCCAAATAATGGGAAAGTTAAACAATACCTTTCTCTGAACTGCTGCAACTTCCATCCATGTCAGAGGGTTTCTATTCCCTGCTCATTTCTTCAGCTAAGAAATGCAAATGAGCTCTGCCCTATTCTTCTGTTTGTTTTGTACAGTGAGCACAATTTCTGCCTGAACGTCCAACTGTATTTCCATCCTCTTTGTGTCACACAAACCTCATTTACCAGTCATTCTTCTCCACATGAAGAGATCTATAATGAGGAGTCTTTCTGTCATTGCCCTGCTCCTCTGAGTCAGGAATTTTCATTTCCCCCTAATACTTGCTGCTGTAGCTGCAATTTCATTTACTGTCATACCACAGCCTTAATGTGAGCACATCTGTGGCTGGAGCATGGAAAAGATTCAGGATTGCTCTCCGAGCTGCCTATCGATTAAACGGTTACAAGAAACCAGAGGCTTTATTTGCTATGCTCTCACATGGTACTTATAAAAAGGAGGGTTTATTCCCTGTACTTGAAATGACAGTTTATTCTTCCAGTCACTTAATTCTTCCCTATCAAGCAGAAAAATGTAACACTGGTGGTGTTTTCAACCAGCAAAAGCACAGGGAGCACACCAATGGTGCACTGAAAATCTACAGCTCGGGGTAACTTCTGATCCATTAACACCACAAAGGGTCATTATACACTTTCCACACCAAATTCCATACTAAAAATCAGTAAAATCAAACTAGTGGGTGGTGGTGGTGGTTTGGTTTCTTTCTGGAGAGCATAGATTTTCTGTGATTAAATAAACAGTAATTTTTACATTGCCRTAGTYCAAACCACCWTTGCAAAACTTGACCAACCTATGAAGCAGAAGAGAAGGTTTTCTTCTCTATATGATTGTTTTCTTAACTATCTACATCCTATGTAATGCAATTTTGGAGGTTTGTTTAAACACACCAGTTTTCAAATGGCAAAGCTGGATGTAATGGCAAGGTTAGATGGAATTACTCAACTATCATCAGAGCAGACTTCAAAACTTAGCTGAAAAGGTCTTCCCAGCTGAAAAACCAGGTAAAGTAGATCTGATGGCAATTTTAAAGGTGTTGTGAAATTCCCTCTCCCACCTACTTCATTTGAAAGAGGGGAAAAAACTAAAACAAGAAAAGCACTTAAAAACCCCACCCAAATGCCAAAAACCCCAACACCAAAACCTCTCCAAAGTGAAGGACTGAGAAATGTTGTTCTGGCAAGCACAAGCCCAGGCAATAGGGAAGTAAGAGGTGTAGTGGAATAGAATGTGAAGGGCAGTGTGACCCTACAGTGCTCAGGTAACCAACACCCAGGGCCTTGTCCAAGGGGACAGCACCAGGGAGGCGAGGAGGTGCCTTGCAGAGGGATAAAATGTGCTTTGGGCAGGCAGCACCCTCCAGCTGAGCAGCAGCAATCCTGATTCACACATACCTGCTGCCTTCCCTCTTCTCCTGCGAGACTGTCATCTTCTCAGCTTTCTCAGCAGATATCCTGCCACTTGGCTTTTTGCCTCCTTTCTGCAGGGAAAAAAAAAAAGTATTTCTGTAGTGCTTCGGGGAAGTGCCAAAAATGGTGTAATTTATGATGTGCTAGTGTTTTYCTTTGCATTCTTAAGTTAAGAACAAATGCAAAATCATCAGCACTTGACTATGGTGGATTTTGATTTACATACATTAAGATTCTCTTGCGATTTCCTATTATTTATTTCTGTAAACAAAATTGGATCCTGGTCACTAAACTATCAGCATCCCCTGCAGTGTGAAKACAAAAGCCAGAACGTACAACTCAACAGTCAAAAGAATTTGAAACCAGAAGTTGGAGCACATTGTCTGATCTGAGACTCATCTGCTCTTCCTTTTTGGAACATTCTTACTGGGAGTGAAGTAAATAGTTCTCTATAAATAGTAAATAGTTATCTATACCTGAACTTTGGGAATTGGCACATTTTACTTGCTCAGTTTGAACAAGAGGATCTAGGCTTTTCCCCTAGAATTTTTCCAATACAGCTTCAGTTATTTTCTGAACAAATTATTTTCTGGACTATTTCCTGAAAATAAATGCCTACACCATTGCTTTCCTCATTTTAGTGTGTTGTATCCATGCAAACACAGTATTTTGCATGAAGGTTGGCACAGACAGAAGTTTAACAGCTTTCACTTTTCTTCCTTTCCAGAAATCTCGTCAGCATCCCACTGTAAGAAGTACTGCAAAGCCTGAGGAATTCTGTTGACAGCATTACACAAAATTGGTGKTTTTTTCCTCTTTCTACTCAGGTGTAACAGAACTGATTCCACCTGGTATGGTTTTTGTCCCAACCAACACGGTGAACAATTATGTATTGCTGCGAACCCTCATGATAATTTTATACCAGCACACCCTGCAGGAATCCCAATTTCCCTATTAATTAACTTCTGTTCCCTGTGAGAGCTGCAGAGAGGCTGCTTTGGTCATGTCCTTACTGGGTGGAAACTTGCAGAAGCATTTCCCAACATAAACCAGAAGCCAGGAGAATGTTTGATGGGTCTTCTCCCATCCTGGCAGGAATGTTTTGTGTTGGAAAGCTTTTGTTTAACATGAATCATTAATAGCATTGTTTGCCTCAAATTTTGTGGAGTGAAGTGGAAAGAAAGATCGTGTTCTCACTGCAATGCTTTATCCTAAGACCTTAAATAAGAACTTTGCAGTTGGCGGTGCTGCAGTTCCCTCCACAGCGCCATAACTTTATCATTATATGGTGTGATAAAAGTTAAGTCTTTGCCTCTGCAAGGACATTAAATAACATCTTTCTCTCCATTAGCTTTTGCTGTAGTAGCAGTATTTATTCTCTGGGCAATGAGTGAGAACCACACTCCTTACAGGATAACTCCAGGTTCTTAATGCACTAACAGTTTCAGAAAGGTTCCTGTGTCACTAAATTTAATGTGTTTTTAATATTATTATATGGTTAATTGATAGCTCTTGTGCCACACAGTTTAAAAGGAAATGTTTAAGAGCCTCTTAAACATCAGTGAAGTCCTACATGTGGATAATCCATTTATTTWAAAAATTCTTCATGCCAATCATTAGGTGAAATAATCTCACAATAAGCAGCTGTTCAAAGAAAGGTGTTTAAGATCAATGGTTTCAAGGATTTCACATCAGTTCTCTCAAACCTTACACACCTCTAGTGATATTTCTGTGGTCCCACATTACATGGCACAGGAGTTTTAGGCAGACATGAGAGTGTCTTATGCTGAGCATTAAAATAAATTCCAGTTTCACATGCTTTCAAGTGAAGCTAAAGCATCCAAATCAGAGAATCACTCCTTAAATACCCCCTTCATGTTAATTTTAATTACAACAATTATGACTATCAGCAAGACAAGGCTCATGTGCCACCTTCGAGGGCTGAGTGCCAGCAGAATGACTCCTTCCATAACAACCCTTCAAGATAGGGCAGCCTGACCTCTCTGGGAGTGAAATATCAATTAATTATCTTTTTACAGCCAATTCAATTACAGCACACTAATCACTTGTGTAGGACATCAAGCCAGAAGCTGAGGGTGGGTGGGTGGTTGGGGAAAGGAAGGAAAAACATTGGCAGGGAAGGACCCTCAGCAAGGCTGACAGGGCAGTAACCCCACAGATGCAGCTGGAATGTTTGTTAACATCACACAAAGAGTTATTATCTGTTTGCAGCAGAATAAATGCTGCAATACCATCCTCATTTAACTGGAGTTTTTTAAAAAGAAAGAGTTATTGGTCCTAGGGGTAATAGACATTTCATTTAAAGGTGACCAGACACACTGCATTAGTCTTTAATGTTGGAGTCAATTCACCAAAGAGCTTTGTTCATTCAGGGGAAAAAAAAAAGATAAAAGATGATCTATTCAGCAGAAAGCAAAATATATTTAATTTTTGTTAAATGAACTAGTATTAACTCAAGTTACTGAGGACTATTTCACTACTGTACCAATGCCAAAGAAAATTATCAAGTGTGATGKATCTACAGCAATGCACTCAGCAGAAGAGCAGTATAGGAGCAAACATGTTTTAATTTATGATCCCATTAGCATTGCTACAGAGGCCAAACTTCTGAGAGCATGAACAAACACATTAGTATATGCAAACAACCCCCAAACTTGACTCTATTTCATTTATAGCATTGGCAAAATAAAATGGGGAGGTGGGTGTCAGTCCCTTCTCCTGGTAACAAGGGACAGGGCGAGAGGAAACAACCCCAAGTTGTACCAKGGGAGGTTTAGAAAAATTAGGAAAAATTTTCTGGGGCTGACCAGGCAGCTGGATGGAGTCTCCATCCCTGGAAGTGATCCAAAAATTGTGGCACTTGAGGCCATGGTTTGGTGGTGAACCTGCTGGTGGTGCTGGGTTCACAGCTGGACTCGATGGTCTTTCCCGACCTTAACAATTCTGTGAYTCTCTGACTCCACCATRATTGTTCACTGCCTTTAAATTTTTTAACACAATCCTTGGAAATTAAAATTGAATTAAAGTGATTTTAATTGAAAAAGATATTATCTTACAGTGAAGAATATGAGAATCTTCTATTTTCAACCCCAATTTTCCTTTTTTTCTCTGTGTAGTAACTTCAGTTCACCAAAGATTTTTCTTGTGAGAATGACTCTCATCCATATTAAAGCACTCTGTGGAAACAAAGACTTCACTCAGGGGGAGGGTTCATCAAACCCACTAAAATTATAATCATTTAATAAAAGTAATGACTAGTCTGTATTTAAAATATTTTCCCAGGCAGCACTTTAGCATATTGTGTACTYCAAACAAAGTGCTGTTGCATAATCATTAACTCTGCACCATGTACATCTTACGAAGAAAATAATGAAGATTCTGGTAAAGAACATTAAGTTTTCTTCTGCATAGCAAACACACACAAGTGCCCATAAAGATCATAGGGTACCGTTTTGCTGGAGTTCAGATTAGCCACAATGGCTTGAGAAGTTTAAAGGAAAAGCAATATGTTATTTTATCCTGAGAAAAGCAGGGCTAGAAGGAAGCAATATGTCCAGTATCACTCAGAGGATCTGGGCTCAGAGCACAAACCCTCTTTTTCCCTCCCATTCCCATGTCACATCCACTGCATTAGGATGTTACACCGAGCAACCTTCAGGAACTACCTGACAAAAATTCCTGCAAACATCCAAACCCACAGGGAAATGTTAAAAACGACACAAGAGCTGTTGAACCTGAGAGTTGGCCCAGTGAACAGTGGTTTAAAACTGCAAGTATGGAAAAYTGTCTTAGCAATTAGAGGGAAAATTCTTCCAGCTCCTTTCTTTATTGTCAATATAATGTAAGGCTATCTTCAAATGCCGGATTTATTTTTTTTAAGTGTTCTCAAATCCAATTTGAAAAGAATTGTTTGAGACATACACGCTGCAGCCAGCAGACAATAACAGTCCTGCAATTACCAGCACCTGCATTCCAATTCAGTGGATTGACATTCCCGAGGGGCCGTGGCAGATTCCCTACTGACAACAATTAGCATCAAAATGTTCCCCAGTGTAAAGCTGTGGGTGGGAATTACAAAAGGTTAACAGACTAAATATAAAAATCTTTTTGAATATAAAATCAATGCGCTTTGTTACCGAAATCTGGGTACTGTAATTTAACCAAAATAGGGATTAGAGTCTCTGGCAATCTTCCATGTGTGTGAGCTTGGCTTTTCTTTAAGCAAAATGCTAAGCAGCCAATCTGAAAGTTTAAAACAAAACAAACCAAAGAGCCAAAGAAAAGCATTCTATATTTTTTTTCTTAATTTGCCTTAGCACCAGAAAGAACACAACTCCTATCAGGGCTCACAATGATCCTGTTATATGGCCAGACTCAAAATCTCAAATTATTTTAGTGCATGATTTAGAGTGGGACATATTCAGAGTGGTGAAAATCAGCTGGAATTTCTGTACTTGACTGAACTCTAATAACAAGTGTTTTCTCCTAAGATCATCACTACATCACAATATCTATATTTTCAGAAGTGGCTTCTAATTCTCTCTGTGGCTATCAGGGGCAATGAAAAAAAAATGTAAAAACTATGCTTTTCATAATGCTTGGGACTACAGCTTTGCTTTATTTAGACTGAAGTTACAAGCAGAACAGATGAACAAAAAAAAATCTGGTCACTAAAAGTACTAAATCAAAACATTGAATTTGATGAGAACATGGAATTATAACAGACACCAGCAAGAAGCATCTTCAGTAAAAATACAGACTTGATGAGTATAAATTTATCTAGGCTGTCCTTTGTGTTTTCGCTTGAGAGGATAAGTGGTCATGCAAGAACTTTGGATCTAGATAAATTCAAAATAAGAGTTTTGACACGAAAGCTTAATTCCTTTTACCAACCAATAATTCATCCTTTAAAAAAAATAAATAACAAATCTCAGAATAACTTTATTACCTGGGAAGTGTATCCTGGGCTATAGAGGCTGCAGTAAAGGCAAGCAGGTAAAAGATTTGTACAGTGAGAGTCTGACTCCAAATTGATGCCTCATTACACTGAGTTAACGTGGATGTGCTTGGCACATGCTGGGACCCCTCTTATCCCAATCAGTGCAGCAGCTCCTGCTCTCCTCACCTCTCCGAGAAATCAGCATGTTCAGGACCAGCCCAAGGTTTCTAATTGCTAAATCAGCAAACATGTTAATCATCGCTTTGTTGTGAAATGAGATTACAGATGTGTTCTAGAGATTACAGAGGGAATCTGACAAATTGATTTAGCTGCTATTTCAACACAGGACTGCAAGGTGCAGTCCTTTTATATATCCTTTATTATATCCTTTTAGCTATAGTTGTGCAGGGCTTCCAGTGTGCAAACAGGTGTCTGAAAGGTAAAATCCCGCCTGAAGTAACCCTGATGCTTTACAAGAAGCYAAAGAAGCACAGCACACACACACACGTCTGTATGTACACAGTCATACACGTGTGTGGTGCACTGACTTGTCACGACAGGCTCATTRTTATTAATTATTTCAGAAATTGAATAGGGAATAAATCATCCGCACAGACAGAGGGTTACCCAGGGTGTTCATCTCTCCACACACAAGCTTTAGTACTACATTGCCGAAGCCTCAGAGTATTTGGAAAGAAGTAGAGGAAGATGTAAGGTGGGAGTGACTGAAAGGGACACATTTAATTCCATCAGTTAAAAGACAATAATGATTTCTGGTTTGGTTTTGCCAAAATACATTTTCTGATTTTGCCAAAAAGTAATTATGGATAGAAATAATTATGAATAGGGATGATAGTTTTTATTTTATACCTATTACAGACAGGTCTGAGATGCTACAGAGAACCAGGGGTCACTATGCTCTGGCCATGTGATTGTATTGGGTCTCTGGTCCTGACACATCTCCAGGGAGTAAAATGTGTACATTTAAATTCACAGAATTTATGTACACTAAGATTAATTTGTTCTTTCAAGCAGCCACCGTGTGGTGCTGAGAAACCCGTGGGAAGCAGTGCCTGGGGAGGGCTTCGTGCACAGCCATGAAATGCCTAACTCTGGGCTCCAACAGGGCCTCATTATACCCAAACAAGTGTCTTTCAGACCCTGAAGAGAAACAAAAGAGAAACTATTAAGAAAGTAAAGTTATTGTAGACACTTTAGATGCCAAATTTACATACTGTTGCTAATGAAAAATTGTTTCTCCTTAGAGCATGCTAATTTGCAGGAGCCCAAAAGTTAGCATTTCCTCTTCCATGTCATATGTGGAGAAGTGAGGCTTCTTACTTTTGAAACATGCTAATTTTCATGCAAAATTCCAGAAAAAATGATCAAAATTACAAGAAATATCTATCAGCTAAAAGAAGCAGAACCGGTTGCTGAAATGCAGGTCAGATAAGAACAAAACTTAATAATAAAAGAGAGGAGAAACCTCATAGTAGCTGCAGCTATAATAGATATGATGACTGCACAKGGCTCTCAGTGCTCTGGTCTGGGTGACAAGGTGGGAATCACTCACAGGTTGGACTCGATGATTTTGGACGTCTTTTCCAACATAAAAGACTCTGTAATTCTGTGATTCCCTTTGCCCTCACCCAGGAGAACACATGAAATGTCAGATTAAAAATAATCTGATTCTGCAGAAATTCCTTATTTATCACTGCCTGCAGGAAAGCGGGGCCAGAGTCAAAACCTTTTTTTCAGCCGAGTATTTGTCTGTAGTGGAAATTACTACCAAGTGTTCAAAGAAGACTCTGCTGATCCTCAGGCTACCTCTAGTGATGATGGCAAGAGTTTTGGCACTAAAGGGCTTCAGAGGAGACGCAGGAAACATGTCTGGGAAGCAGTTTTGAAGTTGGCTCGGAGGGGCTGACACAAAATAGAAAATAAATCATGTCAGGGCTTGATCACGCAAACATCGACATCAAAAGTAAAAACTCCTGTTGACTTCAGACATGAGCAGGATCAGGTCCTCAACAATGAACTGAAAAAAAATTCAAATCAGTAATTCTAAAAGAAAAAAAGAGTGTTCCCTGGTATGATTGGAAATCCAGTGGTCAGGGTTGGGAGTTTTGGTTTTGTTTTTAAACATACTTACTTGCATTGTCATTTCGATGGAAATGATCCTCCAAGAAGCATAATCTTATTTCTGAGATCAAATTTTAATTTGAGTRAGAAAAAAAGTAATTCTTGCCACCCATGAAAAGTGTTCCTGCTTGTTCACTGACAGCACTAACACGCATGGACTGACCTATCACATTTTCTTTTAAGATATTCTCTCTCTTGGAAATACAAGTGGTGAGTCAGTTGTTATGGTAACTATTTTTCTTTTAATTTTTTTAACTAACATATGACAGCCTGTGTGTCATCTGATGCCATTCCTGAATTCAGTTACACATTCACTTTTGTCAAATAGTCTAAAAAAGGCCTTATTGGAAGAAGAAACTGGGGAGAAACCAGGATATTTTTCCCCAGGCACATGGTTTTAATCCATTAAACCATTGATTATGTGATTAAATTTATGCACCCAGTCAACTTCTAGTTCAGAACTATGACATTGTGATGTAAAGAGCAGCTCTCATTTGTTACCTCTTTTGTTACACAAACTGCCTACAATTCCATGAGCTCCACTCTTGGAAATCCAGTCTTGTATCCTGGTTAGCCTGTCATTTGAACATAGGCCTATCTGAGCTGTGATCTTTCTGCTTAATTGACCAACAAAAATTATCAGTTATTACATCACCTGAGTGGGTTTGGTTTCCCACTCAAGTCCAGTGTTATCAGTTATATCCACTGGCACTACAATATATGACTGATAATGGAATACTCACAACTGTAAAAGAAGGAGGGAATCTATTCACTCATAATGAACCTACAGAAAAGGATCTCAATTAGATAAACTTTTAGTGGAACTTGGTAGAGATAGCGGGTGAGGGATGAAAAAACATCAAATGATGATGTTTGAAATAGATGGCAGAATACTTAAGGACGGTACTTGGACCTAAAAACAGTAGGAGCCAAAACTCGAACTTTTTCCAGCTCCCAGCCCCTGAACAATGACCTGGTGATGTGTTGGAGTTGGCTCCACAGCCCAGCTCCGTGAGCTCCCGGCCCTGGTTTCAATTGAAGGCTTGTTACTCTTGTAAATTCCCCTAAGTTTAAGACACATCAGACCAGAACGTTCTTCAGTCCAGAAAAATGAAAAATATTTTAGCTGATGCAGCAGAAATGTGATGATATGGGGCAAATGCAAACCAGAGGGACTGCAGTGATCTGGACAAGCAGCAATATTATGTCACTGCTATCAGTGCCTAGAAAATTTTTTTTGTTATTACACTGTGATATCTTGTAATAACATCAAGGATCTGGAGGAGAACATTCCTTACCATGCACGCATTGCTTCCATCAGTGTGGCAAACTGAAATAACCAAGGCAAAATTGCTGCCTTAAGCCCATTTAGCAATATATCTCATCCTACTTCAAGCAGTCATTATTACCTTTTCTAAAAAGCCTTGAAAAATAATTAATAGCTTAGCAAAAAATGCAAAATTACATCACTAGTAGTAAGAARAAGAGGAAAAAAAAAAAAAGAAAAAACCCAAAGAGCTGCAAGTGGAGCTCACTTGCTTGGCCAACACCATGAAACTACCAGAAATTAATTTGTAAGCATTAAGATAGGTGTTACTAAGTAGTGACAAAAGAGGTTTTCCTGTCAGATAACATCAAAAACATCTTCCATGAGCATGGATCTCATTATCTATTTGAAATATGAAAACCCATCCATATTTAAACTATAGCTACATAGATATTATTACTAAAAGCAAAATGTCTTGGAACTCTTTCACTGACAGTTCATCAATACTGGATAAACCTGGATGATTCTCCATCACTGGATGATTATATCCATACCACGGGCAGTGGTGCATGAATGCCTCAAGGATCTCATCATTTACCCATCAGCAGAAGTTATTCCCAAGGTATTTTGAGAGTTAGCCAACATTTCTCTCCAAAAGCAGATATGAGAACAATCAGAAGGGAAATCAGTAGAGCAGTGCCCAGAGAAAAGAATCTTTGAATAGAYCTTCGTGTTCTTCATTCTTCGTTTTCCTTTTTTCTTCCCTCCTTTTCTTCAAGCCTCCCAGGTGTCTGTCCCATTCCTCCCGCCCCCTCTGCCTGACTTACCTTCCAGTGCCAATTATCCCAATATCCCTGGGCAAACTGAAACCGATGATCAGTGAGCTCTGAAAAGCCCCCATGTTTGCCTGCCATGAACACTCAGAAAGGACAAAACACAATCACATGCACAGTAACACACCCCCGAGCAGTGACACCAACACTAGAAATAGTTGGACTGCCCATAACAACGGGATGACTCCAATCCCCAAAACTATCTTTAGCTCAGTGAACTATGGAAAACAACTTCTGGGTTTTGTTTTGAAGTCCTAATATTTAAAGCAAAACACATTTTCCACATTTTCTCTCCAATGTCATCTTTCCAAAACCACCAAACTGCCTCCTCCTGAAAGTGCTCTTTTTCTGTTGCAACATATGGTGCCCCATCCAGAGAGTCACAAGATATTTTGTTTCTAATTGATTAAATTTATGAGTCATAGACAGGATTCGCACCGAGGCTGCGAAAGCAACTGGTTGTTTTTCAGGGCTTTCACACAGTAACACAGGTGGGACAGTCACCCCTGCAGCCACAGCTACCAAAAACCGCCCCAGAAGCATCAAATTTGGAACTTAAAATCGAAGTCACCRACTCTTCTCATTTTATTACATAGCCAGGAGGATTTTGTGGTTTTTCTTTTTTCTTAARTTTCCTGTGGCAATTAGGGCACCAAGAGAAAGTGTACTGTATCCAGTGTTTTGGACACACAAATTTTGTGAATTCCAGTGTTGCAAATCTCGCAATATAAACAAACAGAACCCAAATCCACCACCTTTAGGATCTTAATAAAGTAACCAAATCAGGTGTTTCTGGAGGAAAAGTGGGTTTTTGACACTCAACTTCTCACTGCTTTGGAGTGGCAGTGCTAAAACTTGTTACTCYGGCACCAAAGTAATTCCCAGGTTAAAGCAGCTGTTCAATCACCACGAATTACAGATCAGACAGAATATTAAATCAGGAAAAAAAATTAAACATTTCTGCCTCCACCATCTGCTTGAATACTTTGTAAAATGTGAAAATGGCTTTGCGTGGACATAAAAGCCCACATGCCTGAATATTTCCGATTTTCCCTGAAAGCAGCACTCCCACAGTTTAAGATCCTGTAGCTGCTGTATTTATGGGACCAGTTTCACATGCCAAAGTTGTTACTGAAAGTATGTGAAGTACCAGCAGCATTTCTGAACATCAGTGAAGGGTATAAAGTCTGGGGTCCAGATTTAAGTATTAGGGCCTATTTCATTCTTGGTAAATGAATTAAGACTGCAGAAAGTAYTAACTTGAATTCTTTTGATCTTATTGCACACCACTGTGTTTTGCCTGAATAAAATTACTGAACAGAAAACCCAGGAGGGAAAGATTTCTCTTACAGAATGGAATCAATGTCAAAAAATTATTTTGTTTGTATTTATGAAGAGAAATTCAGCACTCTGCTAAAAAAAAACCCATAAGAACTGCCTGTTTGTATTACAAAGGTTGTTTCTTATACTCTCAAGTTATTTTATGGCTATGCAAAGACACTTTTTTATTTTTCAGTTAACTAAAAAGCAGAGCAGTCAACTAATCCATTATCTTTACTCACCATGCTGGCTGCTCGAAGCATCTCCTGCTCTATATTGGGTGTCAGATCCAGATTCTGGCTCTATCTCCCTTAGGGAATGGCAAATCAGGCAGTGCAAATCCAGAATTGCTAATGACAGAAACAGGAGATTTCAGTTCCCAGCTTCCAGATGCCACATATGTCAAAAGATAACTTATACACTCAGAGCCAGGGAGAGAAAACAGTTTTGACATTTTTGTTTGTTTGTGCTGATAGGTTTTAAATCTTAATTAAGTCCAAATATAAGGAAAAAATTCACCGTGACAGCCATTAGGTACTCAGTATATTGAATTTACAGCTGGATATCCAGCAGAAAATATACATTAAGCATCATATTGAGAACTACCTCTCCAACAACTTAAGTCTATTAGATTGTGTCAGACTGGAGATGGAGTTGACAAATGGGAATTTAGAATTCATTTAGATTACTCCTTGTGTTTTCCAAGTCTTTTGAAATGCTGCACAAACTTAAAGCAGTGACTTTCCTAATAAACAAAGAATCGAGTTTCACAGCTTCAAAGAAATATTTCACTGTAGGGTCTATTTTATCTGGTTCTGTACTTCAAATAATTATTGTAGAGTATTTACAATTCTGACATCAGCTATTATCCTTGACAAGGGAAAAAAGAGCGATGTAGCTATAAAATATAGAGAGAAACCTAATGCTGGGTGAGATTTTTGAAACAAGTTTTGGAGAGATTTAAAGGTTCTTGGCTTCTTAGAAGTACTAACACATTCAGCAGTTTCCAGGGACTTAAATACTTCAGAAACCAATTATTAATTTAGGAGCACAAAGCACTATTTAGAAGGATGATTTTTATGGTCCTCATTTTCAAAGACAGAACTTGCTGTATTTCCTTGACAAGAGGAATCCTTCCTTGAACAGCTGGAAACCACCAGCTGGGGCAGGGCAGAGCAGTGAAAAACCTGCCCTCTTTCAAGGCTAAATATTATATTACAAAAGTATATTTGACAATCACAAAAGCACCTCTGCAGCTAAAAAAGGTATTTTCTACCACTTTGTTGTGTAACACTTGTACAGTTGCTGTAATTTATGAAGTTGGCAATTCAACTACCTGGGTTTAGAAGAATATATATATATATATGTATAAAAATCATGGGAAATACATACATTGCCCACACCTTGTACACAGGATTTAAATGTTTTCCTCTGTTTCTTCCAAATAACACAAAGCTGGAAACAGAACTGGATGGAAATTGGTGGTTTCTGATGCCAGCTCAGATTTCCAGACCACGACCATTCAGAGCTGATCACCAAAAGAACAACAAATAAATAGTCAGTATGTTAAAACAACAAATAAATGTATGTTAAACTGTACATTAACTATCTCTTACTGCTACTGTGGCATTACAAGTTCAGGCAAAGTTTTTAAGTCAGAGTATAAAACACTCTTCCTGTACTTCTTACTCAAAAAGAGCAGCAGAACTCTCTGTTTCGGCCAACAGAGGAAGGTCAGTGGCTGATGATGAGGATGAAGGGTAAAATTAAGGTTAAAAATTATGACTTAGGTGAAAGAAAATCTCAACCAAATCAGAATCCACTGAACGGAATGACCCATTGAAGCTTTATTTGTTCCATCTTTCGCAGCACTTGTGCTGGGTTGCCCACGGCTGGCTGCTGGGTGCCCACCCAGCTGCACTCTCACTCCCTCTTCTCAACGGCAGGGAGGGAAATGAGATCCAAAGGCTCATGGTCAAGACGAAGATAGGGAGAACATTTACTGACTGCCACCATGGGCAAGACAGGCTCAGGGAAATCATTTATTGCAAATTAAGTGATGCTTGGATAGTCTTCCTGCCCAACTCAGGCCCTCTTTTCCCAGCGTCAACCTCATTCCTTCATTCCCTCCCCACCGCGTGGCGCAGGGGGATGAGGAACGAGGGTTGTGGTCAGTCCATGACATTCCCTCTCTGGTGCTCCTTCCTCCTCACATGTTCCCTGCTCCAGCAAAGGTCCTCCAACAAGCCACAGTTCCAATCAGGAGAACCTGCTCCTGGGTGGGCTTTCCATGAGCTGCAGCTCCTTCAGGAAACATCCCCCTGCTCTGGCGTGGGGGCTCCATGGTGTGAATCTGCTCCCTCCTCACGGGCAGCACACAAACACCTGCTCCAGCACGGCTTCTTCCAAAACTCCCCCAGGCTGCAGGAGAAAGATCTGCTTTGCCACCTGCCGAACCTCCATCCCCTCACCTCAGTCTCCACAGGACTGTTTGTTGCACTTTTCCCCCCAAATGCTCCCTGTTGTGCGGTGGCAAAGCGAACCTGTCCTCCCAGAAGGAGGGGAAGAAGGCAGTTTCTTCACAAAAGCCACGCTGTCATTCTGCCTGAAATACTTATCTAGATGTTTAAACTGAAGTCCTGTGAATAACCTCAACTTCCACAAAAATGCATTTTAAAAAGATTCAAAAAACAATTAAGTTTTCGCAATAAACAGGAATATCATGCTTKCTTAATGCAGAATGTAAATGATTGCACTGCTGAGAAAAGGGAAAATTAAGTCTTCTAAGTACCCAATGAACAGGAGTGGAACAAATTTTCTCTCTTCAAATATATCCTTATAGTAATCTGAAGAGAATACTCCCATGATTGTGTAGCGATTTCTTCAAGACCTATTCAATTCCTTATTGTTCAGCTTACAGTGCCAGAAAAAAGGGCCTGTTAAAGTTAACATCTGCTAACTAATCATGGAACAGACCATCCCAACATTCCACAGGGTTTGAACATTGCTATGAATTTTGATTACTATCAACTTTGGCTGGATTAAAGAAGCACTTTACTGTGAGACTTTTGAAACCTGCAAAAACTTACTCCTTTAGAGGAAATGCTTCTAAAAAGAAACATTTTCATTCTGGATTCAGAAAATACGACCTAGCATTACAAGCATGTCTAGTATTAAAGGTAGAAATAAATCAATCAGATGAATTATATTCCTCTGATTTTTTATTAAATATTTCATTTTGAGAATGTTAACATCCCACAGGAGATTCTGACATGCAAATATTCTTTGGATGGGCTGCACAGATTGGTTCTTCTGAGTTCCATTCCACATGTTTTGCTGCCTGACACTGAGTGTACACCCAGAAATCCTGGATTTCCAGTTTTTTGGACCATTTCCTTTGAGGTGGTACGTTCACATGTGAGTGAAGCAATCCAAAATGTGCTTCTGAGCACCTCTTGACCAGCTGTGCTCAGGTTGGAGCTGCGTGTGCTGTGCAGACAGTGCCCTCACACAGAAGTCAGTTGGATCAGACCAGCTTTCCATGAAGCCATGGAGTCCATATCTCTGCATTCTGATGGGATTCATTTGTGTTCTGTGCTTAACAAACTATAACCTGCTGAGCAATTCTTTACCGTTTCCAGTGTATAATGTGCAATTTACAGTAACTGGGATTATTCTCTGATAAACATAAAAGCCATGCACAACACTCAGAGCTTGGTTTTTTTCCTATTTTTCCAGCATTTTAACTCCAAAATACTTTCATTTTAAAATTTAAACTCCACGTTACTAAACCCCCAAAACACTCTCTCATCACAAGAACAAAAATTCATTACAAGAACATTGGACACCTCACTGTCCTTCTGGATTTAATTGGAATGCACAGCTCCCTCCCTTCAGGAAAGGTCTCTGTCCCTCTTGCTCCAGGGAACCTTGTGTTCTGGGAGAGCTGAGCACTCAGAGGATGCTGAACAGTACAGTCAGATCATATCCATCAAAAGAGGGACAGCCAAGGCATCATGTCAGAGCCCTGTTAATAACTGGAGAGCACAACGAAGGGACGTCCCAGCCACTGAGCCCATCACAGGTGTCACCACAACAATTGACCACAGCACCCTGTCCATCCAACACGTCATTTCTCCATCGCCCCTTTAACAGAAATACACATGGAACTTAAATTTCGACAACACCACAGCTAAATTATAAAGAAGGGATTATTTCAGCCAATTTTCAATAGCAAAGTGGGTGGTCCTCAAGGCTTTTTATAAATACCCTTCCAACATTTGTGTGAAAAGTTGAATAGGAGACCACACAACAACCAAGGATTATGTGGCACTGCTCTGAAGGGGAAAGGGAGGAGAATCAAACATTTCTTGCCCAAGGTTTGTTACTGTGGGATACTATTATGTGAAGCCCTTCAGTTCATATAGAACATCGCATTAAATTACATGGCAAGAATGAATAACTGCTTTGTCACATACAGAATCACACATTATTTTGCTTTTTAAAGATTGTGAAAAGTGAAATAGTGTACCAAACTCAATTCCAAAAAGCTTTGGTTATTTAAATCCAGTCTGCATTTCACCCAAGGTATTCCCTTTGCATAAAAGTTTAAAGGTTCCTAAGGCTGCAAAGCCAAATACCACAGAAGTTGAGGTATGAGCCAATTAAGTTTCCAGCAATGTTAAAACTGGACACGTAACTGTGCAGTTCAGTATGACATCATAATGAACATGCAATTTACAGCCACCATTTTAATGACATTAACTGACAGCAGAGTCAACCGGGACAGGAGAGGTCACAATCAGGAATACTGGTTTCAGTTCCTGCTGGGAGAAGAAAGTATAGGATTGTATATTGTGGGACACAGTTCTGTTCCAAGATATGTGTAAAAACCATCTTGAAGCCCAGAGCTGGCACTGAAATTTACTGTGARTTGTTCCATACTATTGGAAGGCTCAGAGTCACATCTGACATGGAAATAATCAGACAATGGTCAAAATGCACTCAAAAGTCCAAGCATGGGAAGTAAAACAGCTCAGTAACAAATCTCACTGGTTTTACCTGATACTAAATCCTGTTCAGCTATCAGGCAACATTCTTACAATGTTAGAGTGCATAAGGAACTAGAGAATAGGAATATTTACAATCTARAGTGTTCGTTGGGTATTTGGCTTTTTGTGTGATAACAGCAGAGGTACCAAAAAAAGTGCTCCTATACTTCTCAGATGCGTGAACCCAGCTGAAGCTCCAGMTGGATTTAGCGGTCAAAGGTGTAGCTCTGTTTACACCTTTGGCAGCCACAGGTGAGCTGAAGGTGACAACAAAGACAAGGCAGTTCTTTAGAAACACACATCTGACACCACGTGCTCTGGTCTATCCCTTCCATCCCCCCAAAGCACAGGATGTTATCCCCAGCAGTTATCCCGGGATAGCTGGACTGATGGTAACTCGTGTACAAGTTCCATGCTCCACTGGCATTTCACAACCTCCTCTGCCTTAGGGGAAGGGCCTTTAAACAGCAGCCAGCCAGGTAGACTCCTGGATGTACAGAACAACTGGAAGAAAGTCTAGAAAAGACTCGTTGTCACTGGAATTGTTTCTAAGTCATAAACTGAAATCCCAGAGGCCTTCATCTTGCATCATGCAATGGGACTCAGCCAAGTTCTGCTTCCTGCAGGGAGGGAAGAGGCCAGGGGGTATAAAATATGCCACCTTTCCCAGAGCTTCCTTATCACTACCTGTGAAGCATTGTGCCTGCTTTCAATCACTTCTGCTGATTGCCTACTATTAATGTCACTCATTCTCTTAAGCAATTAAGCCACCTCTTTCTTAGATGTGCCTTTGTCTCTCCCTGGCACATTTCCTTGTCTAATCCTCTCTTCCAGATGGCATAAGGACGCGAGATAAGTGTTGCTAAAAGTTGCTTAGCAATGCAACACATGCAAGGTTTGGAAATGCTGACGTCCACACAAGCACTATCTCTACATCACACATTTCTGCAGAGAAACAAAGGCGTGAACACCCGCACTGACACGGGGGCCTCCAGAAAAAGAGCCACCGGTGCCCAAAGGGAGCAGGGAGAGGGAAAGAGGAAAAGCTCCAAGCTCCCAGTGATGGGATGAGTTATGCTGTGGGGGGTTTGTTTGGTTTGGATTTTAAACTAGATKTGGAAATTCTGCTTTAAACACATGAAAATCCTCGTGTTTTAGCAAGGTCCTGTATTTTCTGTGATTCAGAGACACATGATGCCATAGACACAAAGCCACTGCCAGCTCCTGATAGAGACCAAACCAGAAATGGATGTCCCATCCCTGGAAGTGTCCAAGGCCAGGCTGGACGGGGCTTGGAGCAACCTGGGATAGTGGAAGGTGTCCCTGCCCATGGCAGGGGGTGGAGCTGGATGAGCTTTAAGGTCCCTCCCACCCCAACCCATTCTGGGATTCTATGAAGATTTCCTGACAAACAGGAACTGATAAAGGCAAAGCTGTTTATCATCAGCTCGGTATCAACCCTATAAATCCTCCTCTCCCAGGAATCATTGATAGSGAATTTATTCCTGCAACTGCACAAAGTAATTGAGGATTGTTTCTAAACTCTGCAGTAAATGTGTTTGTATGGAATTTATTTAAACTACAATTAGATGTTATGGGTAATAAATAAGAACGTTTAGTACACGAACAGTAGTAATTTCACAGGGTCATATTATCATATTAATTCATTTCTGCAGCAGCCTACGAAAACAGGTTGGCATGACTCATTTTGTATTTGAAAAACCTGAGATGTTACGAATTTATTCATCATGGGTAACAACTTTAAAACAGCTAATTCTAAGAAAACAACTGAACAGTAGTAACCTATTAACTGTAGTCACTAACTACAGAAATTCACATGTAGCTTTACTCAGGGCAGTCTTTTCCTAACCAGTGGTCCTCTCCAGAAGCCATTAAAATACAGCTCACCACTTACTAGTAGGGAGACTCATTCGTGGTCTTTATATCAGCAATAGCTTTATTTATATTTTTTTATATCATATATCCTTATATTGTAATTATAATCAGAATCAAGATTTGGGAAGATTTATTGTATCCTCAAATGCCATATTATCCACTCACACACAGCCCAATTCTAAATAAACGAAATTCCAGAAACTTCATGTGCACTGAACTGAACCCACGAGTGCTCCGAACAGGTACCTCRGATGGATTTGGGGGGAGCAGAGCCTGCAGGTGAGGAGGCCCAGAAGGCTGGGCACCTGTTTGTGTGGTTAACAGGTGTGTCAAACAGCAGGGCTTCCTCGGGGAAGGAGGACAAACCAAACACGGCCAAAGCACATGAGGAAGCAGCCACAGGGACAGAACGGAAGGAGGCATYTTCTTCCTGGGACCGAGGCAGCAGCCAGGGAGGAGACATTTKCATGACAAAAATGAGTGTTTTACTTCATTCACCTCTGCAAACCTCATTCACGTGTCAGTGTTTCCTTTCATTCTCAAACCTGTGAACATACAAATGCATGAAAACCAGACAGGCCACCACAGGTCACCGGAAGCTTTATTTATTTATTTTTAACATCAGCTTTCAGCCTTTGTTTTGTTACATGTTCCCTATTATTCAGTTATGGTTTCTGTCTTGCACCTCTTCACATTTTTACTGAATGCAAAACCAGTTTTATTGTTAAAAAGGAGATAAATCAGAGTTGTTTGCTATTATTGCTCTCCTCTGTTGATAGTTGTAATTATTGCTTGTTTACTGGACATTTAATCGACCTGAATCCCTGAAAGTTCCCAGACTACAATGTGCTGGACAGCATCCACTCACTAAAAAATTATCACTTGCCAAAGATTGATCTAAAAATCTGGCCCTGACACTGCTGCAGCTGAAACTGAGGACAGATTAAACATTCATGCCATGATTCAATCCATTCTATACCTCACRGAAGTAACGCTGGGATACCCTGGAGCTCGAAATATTTGCCTATGTTTTCTTGCTCCAGCAGATTACCTCAGGATGTTCATGGTACTCTGTCAGCAGAGGGGAAAAAACACAGATTTTTTCAAAATCCCTACAGTTTTAGAGAGTTTTCAGGCATAGAACTATTTGTGAGATGGCTGGGTACACTGACTGATAAGCAATAACTTTCAGTATTCACTGAGACAACCTGACCAAGGAAACAAAATTCAAAATCTCACGTGCAAACCCTTATGTGGCCAAAGCAGACAGAATTCCCACATCCTTGACTTAAAGATTTGCCCTTTTTTGGGCACTGAACCAAGTTTTACCTTTTGCGTTATGGCCAGGTTTGTGTCCCCTGGGCTGCCCAGATGTAATTCCTCTAATGATGATCTTTAAGGTAGCTTCCAACCCAAATCATGCCAGGATTCTATGATTCTTTCCCRTATTTCCTGCTTGCTCCCACATTTTGTGGGCTTATGCTTTGCTAGAACTGTGCCCTGATTTTTGTTGGATTGCGTGTCCTGATCTCTTAGCCAAACTGTTGGGAATGTACTGGTGTGAACTGGTATTTACCAAATCCTGTGCACACAGACCCAGTGATTAACTGATCACTTAGGTTTTGTCAATTTTTCATTGACAACAGCTTATTGAAGCAGGGGAGAGGTTAAAATCGCAGAAACTCATGGCTGGCTCACTCACCTGTAAGGTTTGTCTTAGATCCTTTCCAGAAGGCTGGTTAGCTCTTCCATAAATCTATAACGGGCTAAATAAATAAATATATAATTCTAAACAGGTTAAAAACCCCAAACCTTTAACCTACTACTTTGCCTGAAAAAGAAATATTTATGCTTTTATTGTTTCATGCTAAGCTGTATAATTTGAAAACAGTATGTGCTGAGGGATCAGTTGCATTAAGGGGCTGTCTTTTAACTTATATATAATGATATATAATTATATATATGTACATATATGTGCAAATACATATATAAATATATACTAATATATTTTATATATATTATACATACAATTATTTATATATTATATATATTTATTCATGTATTATACTGTTTATTTTAGATGAATATATTTAAATTTTAACATATCTATTATATGTATAAAACTAATAAATATATTCATGTAGTTGCATAATGACAACACTAAATCAATAGATTTTCAGGCGTGTCAGGATTTTTTTTTTTCCATCTTGTCACTTTTGAGCACGTATTGAGTGTAAACTTTAGTACCAAATGCTGCACACACAGAGCAGTCACCGAGCCTGAAGAATGTACTGATTCAGCCCCAAAACAGAGGCTGGAGAGACGCCCAGTGGTGCCCAAGCGCAGTACAGAACTGTCCGGGGCAGCCTGGAGGCAGCGAATCCATGGAAAATAGAAAACCTCAGGTTCGTTTATCAGTGTTTCTGTTCCACTGTTCCCGTGTTCATGGAATAATAAACTGAAATCCCTAAAACTTTAAATCCTTCAACAGCTTTGGCCTCATCTCGTGAGGARACTCCACTCCGCTCGGCTCGATTCTGTTCGGTTCGGCTCGGCACATTCCGGCTTGGCACGGCAGAGCTCGGTTCGGGCTCGGCTTAGTTCGGCTGAGCTCGGTTCGGCTCGGCCCCGCCCTCGGCCCCGCCTTCCCGCCCGCCGCCGTCCCGCCATTGGCCGCGTGCCCCCGCCCGCCCTCAGCAGCCGCCCCCATTGGCTGCGCGAGSGCAAAGGGCGGGGCCGGGCGCCCACCACAGGGCAGCAGGGCGGGCCCGTTCAGCGGCGCGCGCCCCGCCCCGTCCGGCCCTCGGTCGCCGCCGTTACCGCCCGATCCCCGTCCTCCTTCACGGGCCGCGCACACCTCCCGCCTCTCCGCCGGTACCTCCCTGCCCGCTTCCCGTCCCCCCTGCGGGGCCGCACACACCTCCCGCCGCACCGCCCGGCGCCGCGGCCCCGCCCGCTCCCCCCGGGGCCAATAGCGGGGCAGCACCGGGGCTGTGCCCCCCCCTGAGCCCCGGAAGCGGAAGTGGATCCCGGCGGTGCCGCCATATTGGCTCTGTGGAGGGGCGGGAGCGGAAGGCAGGACCGGCCCGGTCGCCTGTGAGTACCGGGACTGACCGGGGCCGGAGCGGGGGGGTAGCGGGAGCGGGCCCTGCGCTTCCGGGCCGCCGGGCGCGGCGCTGATACCCCCGGGCAGGCGGGCGGGTGGGCGAAGGCCGGAGCGAGCGGCCCCTCCGGGAGCGCGGGGGCTGCTGCTAGCTCGGCGCTCCGGCCGGGGCCTCCCGCGGCTCGTGTCCCCCCTCCGGTCCGTGCCAGGCAGCGCAGCTCCGCCCCGTTCATTGTACCGAGTGTCCCGCCGCGGCGGGGCTGAGCGGTGCCCGGGGCAGGGGAAGTCCCGGCTTGCGGGCACAAGCGAGAAGTGCAGGTGCTGTTCAGCTGCTGTTGCAATGGATAAAAATAAACGCTGCCTTTTTTTAGGGTGAAAAACCAGTCTGTGCGACCAATGGGTTGTTTCCCCGTGGTTGTCCATTCACCCTGTTCTTACTAAATCACCTTAGTGTGTTGCTCTTCAAAGACATTTCCTCTATGAGATAAGGAAACTTGAATGAGTAATGTGTTTTTGCTAGTTACCTGCTTCATTTATATTTTAAATATAAGAAAAATCTATATCATGATCAGAGTTGTCTGCAAATTCTGTACTTCTGTGTGATGATGTGAGGCATAAAGTCAATATTTTTACTGCCCGAGGTTCTGCTTTTAAGAACTCAGCGATCAGTGCTGTTTGTAATGAGATTACCTTAACAACTGGGGGGAAAAGTGTAATTGTTAAGGTCATGCCTTCACTTAGTGTGACGTTTTCAGCAGAGAAAACTGCTTTAATATGGTTTAGCTTTAGTAGSAGCCTCAGTGCTGCTGGTAGCAAACTATTCTCGTGTGCTGTGTTAATCTGTGTGTGTCTTTCTGAGTATTGGCTGTGCTGAAGTGGCTGAAGGTGCTCACAGCTCCTTGTGCTGAACAATGAATCTGCTATTGCGTTTACAAGAGAGATTGAGAGGGACTTCACGAGGGCCTGGAGTGGCAGGACAAGGGGGAATGGCTTTCCACTGCCAGAGGGCAGAGTTAGATGGGTTACTGGGAAGGAATTCTTGGCTGGGAGGGTGGTGAGGCCCTGGTACAGGTTGCCCAGAGAAGCTGTGGCTGCCCCATCCCTGGAGGTGTCCAMGGCCGGGTCGGAYMGGCGTGGAGCAACYTGGGATAGCGAAAGGTGTCCCTGCCCCTGGCAGGGGGTGGGACTGGATGGGCTTTAAGTTCCCTTCCAACCCAAACCATTGTGTGGTTCCATGGTTATGAAAGAGGGATTACAACTGTTTAGATTTAATTATTCCCTTAAACCAATAAAACTCAGTGTTCTTAACTGTAAACTGCCCTCAGAGCAATGCCAAAGACTCCTGCTCTTGATGATTGTTCATTACAGGTGTTCCTTCAGCAAAGTTTTATTGTGATAAGAAATATCACCTTAAATTCTAAACTATGTCRTGATAAAACTGAGTCCCTCAGGTTTCTCCTCAGTGGAAGTGTCAGCTGTTTGTTTTTCTAGATCTACTCTGAAAGAACTGTGCATGATAAACAATCACACATAATCACGTAGAATGTCATTTTTTACGCCAAGCGAGATCGCTGCTCCAGCATAAAGCCTTCAGTAGCCTCAGATGATTTTCCACTTGCTCTGCATAGGGTGACATTCACAAGATTGTCATGTAGGGTCAGCTTGTAGCCCATATTTGCTGTGAATGTATCTGTAGAATTAATTYTGAGACTGTGAGAGTTTTCATTGGTCTCTGATAAATTATTCTGTGATTCTAATTAGTTGAGTAACTTTTTGTTACAGCTTTATACTTCAGGACATTAAAAAAACCCAACCAAAATAAAGCACAAAATGATGCTTAGCTGAGAGTGCTGAATAATTTCTGCCCTGCGGAGAGTGGGGAGAAGAATCACTTCCTTTTGCCTGTAATGAAAAGTCTGTATATTGTATGAGTTTCTACTTGATTCTTCTTTTTTAGYTATAGCTTGAATTAAAGTGGACTCAGCTCCTGAAGCCTCCTAATGAGTCCCCTTAGCTTTTGAAGTGTAACAGGGCTCCTTTTGTCTGCTTTCTAATTATTCCATAGGATGTAGTTTTCAGATGTTTACAGAAAAAAAGACACAAATTTAAGGTTTTGTGCCTCCTCAGATTGTCCTTGGTCTTAAATTTTCTGCAGCAGTCACTGTATTGCAGCATCTAGGACAATTTACCTTTTTTTTTTWAATTTATTAATGTTTCATACAGCTTTATTATCCTCTGAGGCTCTTGAGTAGGGCTGAATGTACTCCCAGTATCCCAGAGTTACATAGTCCCACCCACAGATGAGGATTCCAGGAAGTAATGTCAGGGATTGCTCTTGGTGATGTGGCAAAATGTTTCTTCTTAGGATCCACTTTATTTGGCTTCTATCTTGAAGTGAGCTGTAAATCTCAGTTAAGCTTAACTGATAGGAAAAATAAAGCTCTTCAATTGGTAGCAGAAGCATGTACTGAAAAGTAATCCCCTTGGGTAATTTTTTTATTTGAGTTCAGGCTCGTGGCCCTTTGACTGTACAGTTTTGCCCAGACAACTTTTCTGTCACTGCTCAGCTCTTCATATTCAAGGGACAGAGACACTCATTGAATGATTCYGGCGTGGGCAGCGTTTTGGGTTTGTTGCTCTGGCAGAGTCTGAAACCACTGGTGTGCGGAGTCCTAAATTACTTCTTCGCTGTGTAGTTACTCARTATCTAAAATCCTAAGCAGCTTTTTTAAAAAAAATACATTTATTCTGGTTTTGTTCTTTGCCTTTAGAGACTGAGTGGCAGGAGGGAGGTGCTGCAGTTCATGTCTCAGTGCTTAGGTGTTGTACCAGCCTCTGCTTTAGCAAGGTGACAGTGTCCCAACCAGGCTCCTTCCTGTCTGTGTGGACTCCTTTATTTCCCTCTCCAAAACAGACTGGATCCTGACTTGCCTTTGTAAAATACCGTGTTCTTTGCTTTCTTGGACAATTTCTTCAGGAATTTTAATTCATTTAGCATAAATGTCCTCTCTTTAAGAATACTTCATTCAAAATTTGTTTCAAACGGGGCAAGCCAAAAGGACATTGCATGTAAATGCTGGCTCAGAGAATGTGTTTTAAACTTCTCTGAGCTTAGATTTTAGATTTTTATGTTCCTTAAGTCCCATGTTTTGTTTCCACAGCCACCATGTCAGAAGGAGACAGCATTGGGGAGTCTGTACATGGAAAACCTTCCGTGGTGTATAGATTTTTCTCAAGACTTGGACAGGTTGGTTTTGTGAAGGATTTTTCTGACTCCTTTGGAAGTAGATCTCATTGCAGCTTCTTGAACTCACTGCTTGTTGGATGGGTCATTGAAATGCTAAAATCTGTACAAAAGATTTCTTTTGAAGCCTTTTAAAATAAATAAATATCATACAGCTTACTGGAATATTTAATGGATGTATATGTGACATTGCACAGTGGAAATATATGTTGTTACTGTCAAAAATGAGGAGTGAGTTCAGATTTCAWGTCAAATTGGTCTTAAGGAAAGTAACCTGCATAAAATACAGAAAATTTAAATTGCTTTACAATGCCCCAAGCATTAGGGATTTTTTTTTGCCTTTGCGTGTAAGTGTAAGTTTGTGTAATTTATTTGTAATAAAGAAYACAAATGTTTCGTGTTATTCTCCTTCCCAAAATACTCCTCCCAATTGCTTCCTTTTGCCAATGCTACCCTGAAGTGAGCTTTATTCATTGTGCATGATGTGTTTTACAGCTGTGCTCTTTCTGTTCCTTCCTAGATCTACCAGTCCTGGTTAGACAAATCCACCCCCTACACCGCAGTGCGATGGATTGTAACGTTGGGGCTGAGCTTTATCTACATGATTAGAGTTTATTTACTGCAGGTAAGAGAACTGTATTTAATGCTGCAGTAGTTTCAGATATCATTTCTGGCCTATTTTTAATATTAAGGGTGTTTTTGAGGTGTGGTGTTACTTCAAAATGACGTGTGATATTGTTCAGCACATGGTAGATGGTAAATTGTGTAGTCTGAAGAGAGAACACACCCTGTGGGTGTGGAAGTTGCTGCTGCAAAGAGAAAAATGTGTGAATACTTGAGGGTATTCATCTGATGAAATCACAAAATAAACCTCTGAAAACTGTTGTAATTAAGTTTTTACTTTAATATAAAAGCTGTGTAACAACATGCTCAGAGTCAGGGGTTCCCTTCTGTCATGCAAACCATAAAGAATGGCTTTTTCAGCATTTCTCTCCCTGCAGGCCAGTGGCAGACCGTTTCCTCACTAATCAGATGTTTCTGTTCCATGCCAGTCTGCAGTTCAGTTAAGAACTATTGTTCCCAAAACCTGAAGATTACAGAATGTGAAAGCCGTACAGGTCACAGTTATAGGAACATTTCAGAGACTGAAGGCTGCAAAGATGATTAAAAAAGTGATGGTTTTGTGCGCTTTACTGCTTTTGAAGTCTACATCTTGAACATGGAGAACCTGGATGCCTGACCAAGGTTTCATATTCAATCTGTCAGTACATGAGGAATTTGTTGTGTTTTAAGACTTGTTTTGATCAGTAAGAAGTTTTAATATTTTTACAAGCCCAGAAACCTTTCAGTTAATGTGAGGATGTAGAAAAGCTTCTCAAGGAAGCAAAAAACCAAGGTTGTTTAATTTGTAAAAAAATCAGTATGAGAAAATGGTTTTCAGGAGGACTTGAACTTGTCTCTTCCTCCCTCCCTGTGCAGGGTTGGTACATTGTGACATATGCCTTGGGAATCTACCACCTCAACCTCTTCATAGCTTTCCTGTCGCCAAAGGTAGACCCCTCTCTAATGGAAGATTCAGGTATGAGGAAAAGTTCCTTTTTACCCTCATTTTAAACTTGGTCAAACTTCAGCTCCTTTTGTCTGATACAGCAGTGTAAAGATAATGCAATTTTAGCATTACATTGTATTTTTCAGACCTGAAAAAGATCTATACAACTTGACATCAAGAGTTACTATAAAATTTGTCGTTTTTTTAATGGGACTTGAATGTATTCCATATTGTATTAGTTTTCTGTGTTTTGAAAGGATGTTTATGACTTAAGTTCTCCCCATAGTAACTCAAGTGACCTGGCATTCCTATTCCCTATTTTCTTGTAAGGAATCTGTGTTAGATTTCTTTTAAGGAATCGATGTTAACTTACATTAAACCAGCAACTCTAACTGAGATCTAAATGTAACGGTGGAAATTGGGTGTGGTTTTGTTTTGTGATTTTTTTTGTCTTAAAATAGAAAGTAAAAAAAATCTGGGGTCTGAATAGTGTGAAAAACTACTGTGAGGAGGTTTGTGGTTTGGTTTATTTTCTGTTATTTTTAGATGATGGTCCTTCCTTACCTACAAGGCAAAATGAAGAATTTCGGCCTTTCATTAGAAGGCTCCCAGAGTTCAAATTCTGGTGAGTGGATCCATCTGCCTGTGTTCTGTTTTTGAAAAGTATAAATATCTGCATGAAATTAGTAGTAGCTGGGCTTGAAGGATGTTAATTGTTAATATTATTTTTCAGGCACTCTGCCACTAAAGGAATCCTGGTTGCTATGGCATGTACATTCTTCGAGGCTTTCAATGTTCCTGTTTTTTGGCCAATCCTTGTGATGTACTTCATTATGCTATTTTGTATCACTATGAAGAGGCAAATCAAGGTAAGATCTTGGCAAGAACAGAGAGTAGCATTTGTGATGTCAGGATTTACCACATTGCTCCAAACTGGCCATTCAGTGGAGCCCTTCAGGGGTTAAATGTGCTGCACACACTTATTTTACTAGAGGGACTTCAATAACTAATACTTCAACATTAGTTGTTCAAGTGGGCATATTTACAGTGTTGAGCAGATTTCACAAAACTTTATTCTTGCTTTCTAAACGTTTTAACTTTAGAATGCAGTATCAGATTTTTATGCAGGTTCTCATTCACTTCCTGTCTTAACTGTGACTATTTTGAATGAAGAGGTGTTGAACCATCTCTGGTGGGTAAAAGGGAAGTTCTCACGAGGTGGTGTGAGAAAGTAGATAAGGAAATGGGAAAGAACACAGACAAATAATTCAGACCATTTTAAAAATTACTTACAGTTTGTTGGCATTTTTCAAAAAYAACTGATTTTTTTTTCCCAGACATTCAGAATTTTGGACAGATTTGAAGTGGTAAATTAAAGGGTAGTAAAGAATTAGTACCTCTGTGCTCTCTCGTTTCTCATGGTTCCCCAATCCTTCACTGTACTGTACAAATTGTTGGGTAAACTCAAATTTGAGATTTATAGAACTGCTCTCATACTCCCATTTAGATTTAAACTGCTGTAGGGTTAGCTGTTTCATTACCTTTGCTAAAAACTGTCTTTCTGGAGGACTCAGTAATTTACAATGTGTATTTTAAAACATTTTTTATAAATATTACCCAAGTTTCTTGCCTCAACAACTGATRTCTTCTCTTTGCAGCACATGATAAAGTACAGATATATACCCTTCACACATGGCAAGAGGAAATACAAAGGGAAAGAGGATGTGGGGAAGACCTTTGCTAGCTAGAAGAAGCAATCAACTTGTTGACCAATTCTACTGCTCACTAAAGGAACGATTTTGAGCCATTGTAACAATGCCTTTTTTCTTCATAAAAGTGATTAACAGAGTGGTGACAAAGCAGTTGAATTTTCATTTTACAAGGATCTTGCTATTTTTATCTGAAATATCAGTTTCTTGAGGAAACTGGCATTCTAACCAAATTGCATTGAGTTTATTCTCTTTTGTAAGAAGTTGGAGAAGCTTTGGATAATCCCATGGATTTGGGATAATGTATTTCTTTCAAGATCCGTTGCACTGGAGAGGTTAATGGCCTAGAGTTGGATATTTTTACAGAGTTCTCCTGCTCAACATCACCCTGAAGTGCTGTGCACATCTGTGGAGGAAAGTGTAAGCTGGCACACGTGATGCTGTTTTCTGCTTCATGGCCGTGTGCTGTTTTCATAGAAAAATTCAGTAGACCTAAATTAGATGCAGAACTTAAGCCAGTTTCCTAAATGCATGGTATTACTGAGTTATAACCAAACAAATATAGATAGGAATAAGAAATTACTAAATTATGGGGTTTGCAGTAGGGCAAAAATACTCATTTAGCTTCTAAAGCAACTCGTTTGTGTTGGGTTTTAATGCCAGTTTCACTGTTCCATCTCCCAGCAGATGCTAAAATTGGGCTCTTTCGTGATGACTCAGAACTTTGTTCAAACTCTATCACAATTTCCTTCGAGGACCTGGAATTATAAAAATATATATTTTAATTGTTATTAGTTGGAGTTTCTTTCATACTTAATGGTTTCTTGAGTAATTGAAGCTGACTTCATGCAGCCCCACAGAACGTACCCAAACTGGCCAGAACAGACAGTGGTGGGGGTTTTAACACAGATTTTCTTTTTTTATGGGGGGAAAAAAATGAGAGATAAATGACCTGCATGTAAACTTTTTCATGTGATACAACTGCAGTTTTATTAAGTGACTTTTTAATTCCAAAATTTATTAAAAGACAGTGTTCCCCTTTACTTGTTCTCTATCTTTATATACATYTATTGCTCTAAGAGTATTTATGACTCCTTTTCAATGATGGTTGCCCTCAATTTACCTTCCTGCAATGCCTTTTTCAACTCTTCAGGGAGCATTCACTTGCAGAAGGTAGGAAAAGATTAGCTCTTGGAAGATTCTGAATGGAATTCAGCAGCTTCAACAGACAACTAATTGGAAAATGTGTGTAGGAACCTTTTCCTCTGATCTTGTCAAATGAAGTCTTTGTGGAGCTCTGGAGTTCAGTAATCCTGGGAAAATGACAGGTAGTTTTAGCTCACATTGACCTGTTGCTTTTTGTTTGTTTGCATGTGTTTGTTTTTTTAGCAGTGTGAAACTAGGAATGTAAACACTTAAAATTASGGAAACAGTATCCAGAATGGGCCCTATAAAAGTACCAGTCATGGATGCTCGTGGTTTGTTGCCTAAAAATCTGAAAGCTCTGATTTGAAGAAGCTGTTTTCAGGCTTGCTGGGGTTTCTGAACAATAGGGACAAATCAAGGAGAAAAATATGATGTTTATTAATATTAGAATTACCAACTGGGATGACTCCTACTAAATGAGAGTGTTAATGATGTCCACTGCAAATCTGACTTTTTTACCTACACTTAAATGTGAACTTTCCTGGCAGGCTCAGATTAATGGCTTTGTTCTGGGGAGGCAGATGCCCTGCATCCAGTGGGATTAARTTTTCAAACAGACTGTAGGTGCTGCTTGGACAATGGTGTAGTTCCCCAGCTGACTCTGCCTGCCATGGCCAGGCAAGTTTGATGGGATTTTGTTAAACTTTGCTCTGCTGTATCACTTAAAAAATGCTGAAAATGAATGCCCCTTTAAGAATGCAAGAAAAACTTTGCTTGACAACTCCAAAGAAACTTCCCAGTCACCAGTTCCTTCCTGTTAGGTTTTATGTGTGCCAAAGTGTTTTTCCTTACTATTTTCTTAGGAAGGAGCTGAGGCAGTGATTTCTTTAGGTAGTCATGTTCTGATTTGTGATATGGAGTATTTTTCTTCCACTGTTGCCTTGACAATTTTAAATAGGTGAGGGATGCCTKAAAGCTTTCTGGTGTGAGAAAGGGATGGTTTCACTTTTGTACACTGATGATGAAGTGTTCACATAGTTACCAGCAGCTATTTTTTACTCCATTTATAGATGTAATGAAAAGTTACACTAAATTTACTGGGGTYTTTATGGTAACAATTTGAGATATAATTGTCAACTGGATAACCAGGATCTCTGCAGCACAAATACCCATCTTCAAGTGCTTTTAGTGTAGCACACCTGGCCCTGCCCCCTGAGTGCACTTTCAGTTCTATTTGTGAAAGATTTATTGAAACTGTAAATTGTGATGCACAGGGTGGACCACCTGGGTTTTTCTCCCCACCTGTATTTGAAAAATACAAATAAATTCATCTGCATTTTCTGTCATGCAAGACTGACAAGGTGTGTCAAGAAGTAACAATCTTTTCCCCTGTGCTTCAGGGATATTGATAAGAGCCCAAGGCTTTGGAAAACACCACTTGTTACATTGTTGTAGCCTAAATGTCTGGAATACTTGCTGAAAAGTCTCAGTTGCTAATAGTGATGGAAAAACCTGAGTTTGGAAGCTGAGTGTTAATAGATCAGTGTGYACAATCTGCATTACTGGGGGCTGGCATTTGTTGGTTCTGTGGATCTAAGCAGATTTCAGTTTGTCAAATGACAGAACTCTGCTTTATTGCTACCCTTGTTCTGCCAACACAGTGGCATTTATCATCAGAGCTTCCACTGTGCTCAAACTAAGGCTTTGTGCACAGCTTCTGTTCTTTGCCCCTGAAGTCCACAGCATGGACRTTATTATGTTATCTTAAATCACAGAATTTTACTAATACCTTAAGCATGCTATGGAAGGGTGGAGGACTCGTTATCTACACTTGTACTTAGAGAACAAGAATCTGATTTAAATTTTCCATTGTGCAAAATGAAGAAATGTATTAAATTTGTGTTAAGCACCTTTTAGAAACACATTTTTAATATGGTCAAGAGCCACATCCGAAGAGACAGAAGGGTAGAAGCAGAAATAGCTTTATTCTGTAACTCAGGAATGAAYTGCCACTTTTCCAGTTATAATAAAGCCTTTTCTTGGACCAACTCAAGCTGTAGGACAAGTATGGGAGTATGAGCTGAGGCCCTTGTCAGGAGACAGAGGAGGTTTTTCCTTTACATTTGATAGTGCCGTAGGTAGATCAGTTTCTGAGGATGAAACTTCTCTCTGCACAGTGGACATTCTGCCTACAGAAAGAGAAGAGATTGGATGGACATACTGAATAGTTCTGTTTAAAAGTTTAAAAAATCTGAATAGAACTGTTTAGCTACTTCTAGAAAATAATTTTTCAGTCCTGTTTTTGGTACAAGCTCACCTGAGCTGGCCCAGTTTAAAGCGCTCACTTTATTGACCCCACCTATGTAGTGTTAGTCACTCTRTTTCAATACCTACATAGGTCCTGGTCAACTGTGGACGCCTTAGTGAGAGCAAGGGCATTAACAGCCAGGCTGATGGGTACTTTGAAGTATGAATGTGCTGTGTACTCACCCTGGTGTTGCACCAGGCAGTGATGCACTCCCAGCAGAACAGGTGCCCGCAGGGGGTGGCTGTGCTGTGCCTCCGCTCCTCCAAGCACAGCGTGCAGCGGGACTGGCGCCCAGGAGCTGCCTCCCTGCTCGTGCTTCTAATTAACACAGTCACATTTGGGTTAGTTGGATTTGCCTTGCTTGTAAGAAATACTTGGTGACACAATCCTGAAGTAAACCCTGTATTCAAGTACCARCCCTTTTCATGAAGATCTCAAAAACATCAAAGCATGAAATCTAGGAGATGTGCAAACCAGTGAGGAATTAGTTTTGGTAATTAATTAAATTTTACATCAGGTTCTAACTTAAATTGGTGTGTCACTCCTGTGTTGTCCCTGTTCATGACAGCTATGACATTCCCACCTCTTTTGTAGGAAGTAAAAACCACCTCTTACTTCTGGTGAGCAAGGTTGCGGTGCAGCCTCCACTCCTGCCTTGCTCTCTGCTTCTGTTTGAAGCTGTACATCTGAACAGCAACTGTTAGCAGAAGGTGGAAGAGTGAAATTATTCCAAGAAACTTGTAACTTGATCGGATACTCTGATCTTCTCCTTGCAGTCCTCCAAAATGCAGCTACAGAATTCACAGAAATAGAGATGTGTTGTTACTGCAGTTTTATGAAACTCTTCCCCCTCTCCCCCGCTTCAATAAACTTGATTTGGGATTCTCATTTCTGTCCAAAAAATCGAACTCAACCAAAACTTCTCAACCAGCTGTCTCTCAGGAGGTCTAACCACCTTCAGTCAGGCAGGACTTAGCTGCTGTTTGTGCAGGATCAGCTGTCTGTCTGTCCAAAAAATCTGCAGCTTTAATTGGTTTGGTTTTCTTATGCAAAACAGTGAGACACCTCTTTTCCACAATGTTGGGAATTGCTGGGGAGTCTTGTGTCTATACACATTCCTAGGCCAGTGGCTGTTGTTTTTTTGTACAGATCTAAATGTGTACTGGGTTTTGTTCAAAACTCCGTTTCCCATGGATTAAGTCACTTSTCACTTTCAGAGTATTTGTGGCAGGACAGACTGAAGTTACACAGGGTATTAACTTCTGACACTGCATTCATGTTTATTACCTGTAACCTCTTGACTGCAGGGACTCTTCACCCCTCACCCCTCTGCTCTGCCCATAGGATCAGCCACAGCCAAATTCCTTATCCCTTTCACACACATGGTATCCCAGTAGAGGCCAGAATTCTGCAGTGGACACATCTTCAAACAAAACCACTTACATATGAGATCCCTGTGATCCTTTTGGACAGGTGATAGAACGTGCCTTGGATGTAGAACACTGCCAGGTGGAGGCGGTGCAGCAGCGGGACGGATTGTTTAAGGACATACACAACTTGGGAGGCTGTTTTCTTCTGCTGCTGCGTGAGCTCCCCAACCTGCTTCCGTACCCAGCTGCGAATGAAGGTCCTGCTGGGAAGGCCAAGTGCTGAGGTGCTCTCTGGGGCTCGGGATTCACCAGCTTCCATCTGCAGCTCGTGTTCCAGGTGCAGCAGTGCCTTTTCCAGGCAGTAGGGTACCACAGTGTGCAGGGAAATGAAGAGGGCCCGTCGAAGGAAAGAAGGCACCTTCTTCTTGCTTGGGTCAACCTGAATGATGTTCACATACTCCTCTCCCAGAGTCTGATAACCTAAATAATGTGCRCAACAGAAAACAGGGTGAGATGGCAATTGCAGGATCATTCTGTGTGTGGTGAGCAGTGGGGACAGGCTGTTCAGGTCAAAACTCATCAGGCTTTGCGGTTTTGGAAATAGTTAATTTTTTTTGCGTTGAATTAAGATAAGCATCATGGTGACATCCAGTGTCTGCTTCAACAGTTTTAGGCTTAAAGCAAGGATACTTTCCACGGTGTCATACACTCCTGCTTTTTTAAAAAACTTTGTTTCTACAAGAACATATATCTCTGTGGATAAAGTGCATTTGAACCCAACCTCCGACAGTTTCGTGGTCTCATATTTATTAAAAGGCATTTATCCAAAACAAACCAACTCCCACATTAAAGAGAACTGCAGTTGCGCAGTCTCAGGCGGTGATCACCTGAGCGGGACTGACCGCTCACCTTTCACATGTTGGGAGAAATGATAAAAAATGATAAATGATAGAGCAGGTTTCCGGCGGTTACCTGACAGCGTGGTCAGCACGAAATAGGCCACATCGGAGAGCAGCTCCACCTCCCTCCTCCACTCCAGCCACCGCCGGGCACCTGCGGGACGGGGGCGCGGCTGTCACTTTACCCGAAATCCGTGCTGRTCCAGCCCTTTCCCGGGGAACTCCTCCCGGACACGCCACCAGCCCCTCGCCCCCTCCGACCCTCATCCAGAGCCTCGGCCGCGGGGCGGGGGACCCCGGYGCCGGCGGATCCCGGAGCGCCGGGAGGGCTCGGGGTGGATCCAACCCCCCGCAGGCATTACCCGCCAGCCCGCGCAGCGCGGTGCCGGCCCCGCTGCGCAGCCCGGCCCGGTACAGCTCGTCCTTCTGCCCGCAGCGCACCAGCCGCGCCGGGCCCGCCGCCGCCGCCATGGCGGGCGCAGGGACACGGGGCCTGAGGAGCCCCGCGGCGGCACCGCGGCCCCGGCAGCGCCGGAGCACCCGCGGCCGCGCACCGATAGCGCGTCAGTGCGGGGCGGGAAGGGGCGGGAAGGGGCGGGAAGGGGCGGGAAGGGGCGGGAAGGGGTTGTACGGGCCGTGAGGGGCGGGGAAAGGGGCGGGAAAGGGGCCGTGAGGGGCGGGGAAAGGGCGGGAAGGGGCCGTGAGGGGCGGGAAGGGGCCGTGAGGGGTGGGAAAAGGGGCGGAAAGGGGCGGGAATTGGGACAGTGAGGGGCGGGGAAAGGGGCGGGAAGAGGAGTGGGAAAAGGAATGGGAAAAGGAATGGGAAAAGGAGCGGGAAAAGGAGCGGGAAAAGGAGCGGGAAGGGGCACCGTAAGCACCGCCGAGGTCGTAAGAACAGTAAAAGCGTGAGGTATTTGATGTTTCAGAACACAGTTCACAAGGAACTCCCCAAATCACAGCTCCCCAAGCAGGTGCAGCACTCCATAATCTTGTACAAATGCCAGCCCTTGCACAGCCCAGGGATGATTTAGAAGGAAGGTGTAGTAAGTGCCCTGTCATTGCTTTTTTAACAGCTGCGGAAGCCTCTTTGCATCTCTTCAAAGATGAGCTGCTTCTATGGGGAAACTGAACAAGTTGCCCTTTGTTTTCTGGTGAGCTCTACATGAGGCAAACAACAAACACCACCTCCACAGACATGTCAACACGTCAGTACATCCATCCATCTCCAAAATCCCGGTACCAGGAGGATAAAGGCTGTAGACTGCGYGGCTGTGACAGCTCAGAACTGATGAGTTTTTCAGTGCCAGAGTCCYCAGTTTAGTCCCTCAGCACCCGCCGCCTCAGTGCCTGCCTGAGGCTGAATTACTGGGAATTGTGGCTGAATCACTGGGAAAAGGTGGGATTTGGAGTGTTATCAGAGTTCCTGGTTTATTTAGGGAATTGACTGGACTCCCATCTGGTGGCTCTTGTCATAAAGCTCTTTGGGCTCTCGATGGAGACAGCCACAATCCTGCTACCTGCCACGAGGCCCTTGCAGCTGTGCCCAATGTTTAAAAATAATGATARTATTTTTGTACCATTTTAACAAAGGTAGCAGCATTCTGGAAATGTTTACAACCTATACATRTGTGTGTGTGTATACATACACACACTGAGGTCTGGTACATTCATTTTTGCCTAAGCACGTTTCTTCTTTTCCTATCAGATTTTAATGTTGCATTGTTATAAATTCTGTTTTGCAGCACGCTAAATTAAAAGGGCAGTTAAACAGTYCCACATTTAAATAATTTATTTGACAAAACTACCTTCCCTCGAATTAAAGTAGGTGTTTTCCTGAAGAGTTTACAGACTGATACTGCAGAAACTCACTGGAAAGTGCTGTCAGAGCAGAAGCTTGGGGGGTTTTTTCCTTCTTGTTGCTGAGAAGCAAAGAAAGGCTCCCTGTAGCCAAACATAACCACAAATAAACTGGATATTTGTAGTCCTTTCAGGGGCCTGTTAGTGCACAGATCGTGGCATCAAAGTTCTAATTAAACTGCACCAGAAGTTGTACGTGATAAATAAAGCTCTGATGAACCTTACAGACAAGCAAAACATTCTTAATCCCTCCCTCCCTGCTCCAGGCGCTACTCAATTTTTATTTGCTAGGGTGTATTGCAGCAACGAAATTGCGGATTGTTCCCTCCGTAACTGTAAAATCAACGGAATTAGGGAAAAAACATTGGGACACTTTATGTCGTACAACAGTAGGGGGCGAACCTGCACAAGGAAATGTCCCTCGGGAAATGGGCTCTGGGACACCGACACAAATCTTGGGGATCTGCTATAAAATAAGAAACTTGAAGCTGCCACCCCAATATAATAAAAAATTATAACATTTTTTAAAAGATACAAAATTAAAACTAATTGACCAATCCTTGGATCATTTTGTTCAGGATTCCAGTTCCAATCTTTCGTGTTTTGATTTTTGTTTAAAGGGAGAACTGTGATTTCCATGGCATCTCACATGTCAAACAGCTCAGTTGTTAAGAAAAATACCAAACATATTTRTTGCCATTTTGTTGAGGTGGGTAAATATGATTTTCTTATTTTATGGGTCAAGAAATCAAAGAAGAATTCGAGAGGTTTTTTTGCAAAGCTGAAATCCTTACTAATGACCACTTAATTGTTAGACTGGAAACCATTCACAAAGCTGAAGATAAGYTTAGGCTTCTGAAGGTCAGACTATTCCCACAAACGCTAAAACATTTGAAGGGTGTAACTTTTGTGTATGTGCTCATTTTGACCGATTATATRGATTTTATTGTATTCTAAAAGTTAAGTTGTTTTGTGATATTTTGAAGGGTGGGGGTTCTGTCAGTGTGTTTTGAACTGAGGATCTGTAGCATGCCAAGTAACCTTTCCACTTTGTGTAAAAAACTTACTTTCATATATATATTCATACATATATATACACACTTGCATATAATGTTAATTGTTACACTATGATCTGCCAGAAAAATTTGTTTCTTCTGCTTTGTATTCTGATTGATATTGGTAACTTCAGAAAACTGCCATTATCTCTTAAAACTTYGCTTCTGTGTTTTGATGAAGCTTGTGCAAGCCAAGTTTCTTTATTTCCATGCCATGCTTCTCTGCTTTTCCTTCTAACAGACGTGACAGGGGAGTGAGCTGCTTCACTGATGTTACCACAAGGAAACCCAAAATGTAAAACAAACTCGGTGCTCCACAATGATTAACTTTTCCTCCCACAGGCTGCTTGTCTCTGCATCATAAAATACGAATTTACCTCTGCAGACCTGTTAGGAGAGAAGAGGTTCGGAGTGCAGCTCTCAAACAGGGCACCGGGCAGATGTTTCAGTTTCCAACCTGAAGAACAGGTTCTGCGGATGGAAAAGGAGCGAAACGTCTGTTCGGGATTGTTACCACCCTCCGATTCCTTTTGCCTCCTCCCACTTTGAACTTGTTACCCTGGAGCTGAACTGTTTGAACAGGGGCTGTAAAGCTGCTTTGTGATCAGAGAGCTGGGAGCCCTCGACATGTAAAACCGGGGCGGGATTTCGCTCCGACGCCGCAGCTCCCTCCTCCCGGGTTTGTCCCGGGGATGAAGGTTCGACGCTCCGCGCACAGGAGCCGGGACAGCCCGACTGCACCGCCCGGCCGGGACAGACAAAGGTGTGTGGTGTTTGCTTTGGGCTTGCTTTGCTGCTTTCTCTTTCAGCAATCATTTGGGTGTACTTTTAACACTTTTGCGCACTCCTGGGTGTTAGAAACGAAGTTGCTAGCCCAGGAGTGTGCACAGCCGTATGGTTKTAAGAGTTTGCTACTACTTTTGCTCTTGTCTTTTTCAAGAAAGAGAGAGAATGGAAAGAGCATCATGTCTAATGCTCGTTTTATTTCGGTCATGCTTTCTCTCGTTCATGAAAATGCTCAGGAACCTTGGAATTTTGTTAGTCCTAAGTTTTAGATTCTCTGAGCTTGTAGGGATGAAGCAAACCACATTTGTGATTTAAGTTGAGACTTTCCTAACTGGACAGCTGCTTTCTTCAACACGAAAGACTTGTGCATTCATTCTGAACTGATTACCTGAGCCTGGAGCTTTCCCAGGTGTACTGAGCCAAAATGAAAACTGTCTTGGATAAGAGAMGTTGGATGTAAAATAAACTTCGGGTATTTAAATAAAATACCAGTTTAGCAATATAATGTGGCTGATTCTGTGCCTGAACAGCCAAGTCTTAACTTGGGAGGAAAGACATGGGTGACACTCTGAAAGGGTGTGCATGTTTTAAATTTTTAAATTTTTTWAAATTCCTTTTTTAATTTTGGTCATTCTTTTGGGCTATGGAGAAAGAATTTTCAATTCTTTCCTGTCATAAAAAGTGGGTAATGATTGCAGAGATGTGGCAAATAACAAGGATGGCCRGATTGCTAGGGCTGTGTATGCTTCAAGTGCCTCACGTTTCAGGGTTCAGATGTAGGTCTTTATATACCCCAAATCCTCAGGGTGATAGTTTCTAGAATCATGTTCTGGTTTATGGTAGAGGTAGGTTGCCTGTTAAAAATAAAATAGAAGTAGGGTAAGAGTCACTGCTGACTGTGGTCAGTTTGAGATAGGAAATTGATGCCATGTTCAGAACGAAGCCCAAAGTTAACTTATTGTTCAAAAGAATGTGGCGACAGTTTTGTCTATTGAGAGACAAAACTCTCTGTCCTTACTGAGGGGGTAGAAACTGTGTGGGGAGGATCCTTTTTTGCCCAGTGAGATTAACTCTGAGAAACTGTTCAGTGCAAGGACAGGGTGCGAGGGGAGGTCGGTGGCTGCCGAGGACACGGGCAGTTATCTACATGTGGGCAGGGCTGAGTGGTGTCATAGTCACTGTGTTCTGGTGACCTCAGGGATGGCTGTGRGGGACAGGGAGAAATGTTAACTTGGCTCTGAGCTCTTCAGCACGAGCAGTACTTGTTACAGGCTGTCTCCTTCAAATACATGGATACAAATACACTTGACATGGCAGAGCAGTTAACAGTGGGCTTTTTTTATTCAATAAGCAATATTTTACCAGAACTACTTCTGTCATACATATTGTGTAATATAAACCTGTGTTAACTGAATCTTCAAATACTAAGGGCTTGCAGACTCATACATTAATGACTCTGTTGGCAAGATGAGCTCCTATAATGCATCMTATTTTGATCATTCTCAGCCGAAGAACAGATTTGTTCTGGTTTTGCAAAAAATGATGATAACGTTCTAGTTCATAGCCAAGCTCCTTCTACATTATCTGAAAAGCCTTTTTTTTTTTTCTTCTTATGTGGTACTCATCATTTCTGTGATTTAACTGAATTAAAAGCTACTCCATGCTTACCCTGAAGTGGCTGAGAGCATCTTAGTGAGTGGTCGTGCAGGAACAATAAAGCAATAAAACATATGGTGTGTAAGGTTCTTCTAAAGTCCTGTATTCATGTTTTCAGAACACTACAATCTCACTTTGGTTTTGAAATAAATTGTACAGAGCCCTCAGTTCCTAAATATAGTTCAAAGAGGACAACATACTTGTGAATATCACTGGAATTTGTTCTTGTTAATTTGTCCAGAGCTGAGAAAATTACTGTATAAATGAATTTGAGTGGGTTATGAGGCCGAAGAGATTTGTCAGCAAAGATAGTTTTCCAGTTAGTAAGGATCATCTGAATTTACTGCRCCACAATTTTCATGCACCCAGATATCTCAGTTCTGCATTAGTTATCTTTAAAATGACCCACTTCTTCCCATGATAAGCTTAAATTAATCTGATCTCACTATTGAAGTAGATTCTCCAGTGTTATGCCTGAAYGTTCTTTCTCTTCCACTGCCTTGACCTTATTTTTGAGTTCACCTCTGCTCCCATTGGTACCACTGGCCTTGCTGGGTGATGGCAAACCTTGTGTACACCACTTGTGAGAATTCCTGTGGCAGCTGGGRAGTGAGCAGTAGGTGCAGGCCGTGCAGGCAGGCTCAGCTGGCAGGGAACAAGAGCTGTCTGACATGGGCCAAGCCCTGTTCCAAAGGGACAGCCCTCCGTGGCCACTTTGTACAACACCTCAGCCCAGTTCTTGCTGCACGTCTTTATGAAATTCTGGTCTCCACATTACTCTTAGGACACGGACTCTAAATCCGTAGGGAATTTCCAAACTTTTTATCCATTGTTTAATCTTCATTTTGTGGGGGTGGAGCACTTCCCCTCAGCACACGTAGGTGCACAGCAGAGTCATTGGATAGGTACCTGTACAATGCAGGCTGTGACAAACCTTCACACATGCTTGGACAAAGTTCTGAGTTTCCTTCCTGCTGTTTTTCTGTATTTTGCTGTCTGGCAGAATGCTGTGCAGTACTGAGAGAAATTCTGGGTGCAGACATCAAGGCAAGCATGACCTGAGTGAGGCTTTCAGGTCCTTTTGCATCAGAAATACAGCATGAAACTTGAGACTGATTTTTATATACCTGCGTCTGATCCTGCCCCGCATTTTTTATTGTTCATCACAGCCTCACTCGTTTCCATTTAACTAGGGAATGGCTCCTGTAGAATCTTCTGACATCTTAATAGTTGTCAGGGAGCTCTGGATTGCCACAGAAATGACAAGGGAAACCAGGTGGGAAGGCGAAGGAGCTTTCCATGTTAACATTCCTGGGAGAGACTGAAAGTGCTGCACAGCTTATGTAGTTCCCATTCCCTGAGGTGGTGTTTGCCAGGGCCATTATGTAGAAACTTGCAATACCACTTTTTGTGTTCAATCTGGAGTTCAGAGGATGTCTCTTCTCTGCTCTCCTTGCTGGATTAGTTACTATAAGATAACTTAAAAGAAACTCCTCCCTGCCTCTTCTCCCCTCCAATATAACCCGCCCTACAGCTTGTTATTCCAGATTTCCTAGTGCCCTTAGATGCTGGAATGGATTTTCTGGAAGTTTTCTCTGCTTTAACTGAAAACATATAATTTGCGTTTTATTTAATTTAAAAAAATAGAGCAAGGAATGGAGCCTGAGGCAACAATGGCAGCTGCAATTGAGGTGCCTGGAAGAAGTTCTATAGCCTGCAGAGGAGAACCTCAAAAACACAACTTTGGGATGTGTTATAATGGCATATTTTTCAGTGGGACTGCTGCAAGGACTAAGTGAAATATTTTCTATTTAAACAAYGAGTTTTTTGTCTCCTACAGTATAAAGTGACCTATCCCACTTCTTCCCCTCCTCTGAGTTTAGACTGGCTCTGAATGAGATGAGGTTATTGAAGTAATGTTATTTATTGACTAACCAAGTACTAAAGTCCACGATAAGGTAGTGAGCAAAGCAGAGCTGTACTTCGATATTTATTGGATCAGGCCCTTAAACTTGCTGCCTTGTAGCTCCCATGTGTGCATGTCACTGCCTTCTGTTTGACAAAACGAGGATGGATTGGGTGGTTCCCAGACCCATTCCTGCTAATGGAGAAGGAGAGTCATTCATTCAAGAGATTGGTTTGGATGTTTGGCAAAAAAAAAATCAAAAAATGCAGCCTTCTCTTGAAGTTGCCAAGCACGAGCGTGTTTTTCTTGTTTGCAGGGTGMAATATTCTCTTGGTGTCTGTCTGCCTGTGCTGAGGCTCTTATGTTTGGCCCTACCAGACATCCTCAGGAGAGACTTGATTGTTTGCCACTGATTTGTGAAAGGGTTGCCACCTTCTTTTGAACTCCCCCAGCACAAATTATTCCTTAATATCCAAGAGACTGATCAGTGCAGGAATAAGCTGCTGTACAGAATTAAAGCAGATCAATTAAAGGTCATAGGCATTAAAGGTCTTAAGAGAAATTCCTGCTCCTTTAGATGAAGTTGAAGAAAAAATAATAAAAAAAAAAATCAGACTTCTGGAGAGTGACCAAGACTGCCAGCATAATTGAGAGCATGAACATTATTAGAATTATAGATCTCTTGATTACAAGTGGCATTGGAGCCCATAGTTTATCTCCTCCTCAGCATGACTCACAAATTCCCAAGTGCAGCAGAACCTTTTCCAGCAGCCCTCACTTTCCGCCTGTCTCCTAACAAGGAGATCTTCCTCTCCCCACTTCTTCTCTGAGGCTTTTTGTTTTTTGTGGTCTAGGGTATGAAACTTGTCTTTTCAAAGTACTTTTGAGCTAAGCTATTGGATGAGACTTAGAGCTTTGCTTAATTAGTTCCCTTTGCTTCCTAATAGAAATTGCCAGTTCTCCCTTGTTAATACAAAATGCAAATGTTCTTCAGAAGCAAGAGGCTGCTGTGTTTCCATTGTCACTTCAGACAGGTCTGGGAACYGGCTGGTGACAAGTAATGATGGTGAAACCAAGAGGGGTGTTGGCAATTCAGGATAAATGGGGAAGGGGATTACAAACAAGTCTATCTCTATAGATAGAAATTGCTGCAAATTTCACATTTCGTTTCATAAAGTGAATGCTGAAGTCATATGACACAGTCCATATAAACCTGAAATAAATAATTTGGATTTAATAATAAGTCTCTTTACTTGCATAGGGAATATTCAGTTACATCATTCAACAAAAATGCAGGGCTCCTGCAGCTCCAGCTCAGGCTGTAAGGGGCGGGTGAGGAAAAGCTGACAAATGTTGAGTGTTCCTTTTAAGTGGGATGGCTCTGTTCTGGGTGAAGGTGAACACGTCAGACTGCCAGAAACATCTTCTGATGTCCTCTTCACTGCCTTTTCTTCCCTTTCTCCTTGCGTTTTCAACCGAGTTGTTCGCCAGRGGACTCGATCACACGCCAGAGTTCTGCGTGTGCTCCGTCCCTTGGGAAGAAGAATGCTGGCTCCCACCCTGAGGTGTGGGCTCAGCCCCTTGCTCCGTGGGGCCGGAGCAGCCTCCTTTCATTGTGCTGCCGCTCTGGCTGTGCACCGGCAAGCCTGGGCGTGCAGGTTATCTCAATGGAATTGCCCGGTGAATGGAGCCGCATTCCTTAAAATGAGCAGCGTGGCAGAGGGAGCCACGGTGCGGCTTAAAAGCAAATCCCAGCTCTCACATTTAAATGCTTTAAAGTATTTTTTTTTTCTCCCCTCCCATTTGATAGCACTTTGATCTTTTATCCATTGATCTGCTTCCTGATCAAACTATTCAGGTTTAAGTGATGACTTCGTTTTTGTGTGTTTCATCCGTGGTATCAGTGTATCTGTTCTGGAAGGATATCAGAGCTTGTCTGAGTTCTGTGGATGCCACACAAAGCCTCTCTGAACAAAAGCAGGTCTTGTGGGGTTAAGCTTTAAATACTACAGTGATATAAAAATGGCTGGAGAATTGTTAATGGTGTACACAGCTTTTATTGTCTGTAAGTGATATGTATCCTGCCTCTAGGGTTTTAAGTCCTTTTTTCCAAGGGAATACAGAACCTCAGACAATAATACTTAGGTAGGGCTCTTAGCCCGAGCAGACAGTTTGGGTCCTGTTGGTGTGGTCTGAACAGATACAGTTGCTCTCTTTTGGCTGTTTGATGTCTCCTGTTAATGAGCAGTGCTGTTCTCAGAGCCACAGTGGTTCCCACTGTAACAGAGGTGAAGTATTTCCAGAGAGTGCAACTGATACTTTCCATCATACAATCTTCACAAGAAATTTCCCAGGAAAGCCAACTGAGCTTCTTTCATTTACTTTAATAGGAAGTCTGCCCTCTGAATCTTGTTCTGAGACACCAATCCGTCTTTTTARGGATTAATTGCTTGTGTTTTTCCATTGGCTGCATAGGATTTATGGGTACTTTCAGCTTACTGGTTTGGGGAGAGCGGCTGGGCTTTTATTTTTCACCAGCACAGGTGAGCTGAAGAGAGGGAGGGGAGGAAGGGAACTCTGAGCACCTGTAAGAAGCTGTGAAAGGTGGGACTGAGTGCAGAAAGAACATCTTTTGCATGGAAAGTGAAGACATTCAGAGATCAGCTGCCTCAAAGTAGCTTCACTTTCAGATCATAACAAAGCATAAAGAACACGAATTTGACATAACTCAAGATAAAAAATATTTAATGAGCTACATCAATGTAAAGTGTTGGTAGCTCATCTGCTGTCACTGAATGATGCTGGTCTGTACCAGCAGGARCATTCATGCCCACTCAGTCTTCCTCACCCTCATGGATATGTTCTTTGGTGTATAATGACTCACAGTGATTGAACTTCCTGCAAAGGAAATGACCTTTCAACAAACCCCCGAAGCAAAGAGGTGAGAGACTCTGGCAAAGTAACTACCCACCAGCTCGACTTTCTGCAAAGGAAATGGGCTGATCTTGTCTTCATGCTAAAACAATTCCATCTGTCCCGTGAGCTGTGGCTTCCTGGTTTAATCTGGGGGTTAAACATTCAGTGCACAGGTACCAGAAATGGCACTTTGTGGCTGGTGGCTATAAAATTGTGGTTAGGAGTTGCCCAGATGACCAAAGCAGATGATAACCGAGGCAGTGCCTGTCACTGTAGAAGTACCTGCCCAGAGCATGCARTGGAGCAGCTCCAGAAATGCTGTGGACTGCAGTTTTGGTTTTTTCACTGGACGAGTTGATTTAAATCCTGACCTGCCTTCTAACATTTAGTTTGGGTTCTGTTCTGAAAAACCAAGTCAGCTCTGTGTATGTAAATATATTTTTGGTATTAATTCAAGGATTATCCTAAAGGAAAAAACCATTTATTTTGGGATGCACAAAACGAATACATGAAATGTATTAAATGAATACACGGAAATGTATGAATTGATTTTGCTCAGTCTAAAGCAGAATGTTTGCTCTGTATTTTATCTGATTATGTGTATGTCAGGGAATGGTGAAGGGGTACAATTACAGGGACAGGTATGGGGGGCACAGGGGAGTATCTTTGATAATCTATCACCTTCCTCACCTCTCAATCCAGTCAGTTTGTGAAGTCTGCCCCAAATTTATAATTTTGGTTTTGGTTACTCCAGCTGTGCTCTGCAATAAAGATATTCCTTGCCAAATGAATGTCACTCTCTGATATGCCAAAAACTATTTCAGAGCCACAAGATGACATTTGAGACATTTCCCATTTAAGTGTGGAAACAAGTGATTGTAATGATACTGAATTTTTATAGGATTATTATTGCCAAGCAATGCTGTCCCATGTATGAAGGTGCCAYGCATTTGGCTCCACGTATGGGTGTTACTTCACTGACTGATGCTCCCTCTGAACAGAGGAGTTTTTGACAGCACAGASAATGGAGCAGGTGGGGCTTGTTGAAAAGATAATGGCAGGGAGGAAGTGACTTCCCAAAGAAGCTGAATGAGGGACCAAAGACAAGGAGAGAGGTACAGCTTCGAACAGGCAGGTGCTCCAGCAGGGAATTCTCTTGCTCATTTTTTGCTACAAACGTCTCACACCCCCTCCTCTATTTCTAATCACTGGAATTAATAGTSAGCTTCGTTGCCCTCTCTCTTTAGAATAATGTCAAACTGGATCTGTGCTTTCACAACAAAACATGTCAGGGCAATGTTTCAGAGCTCAACTTGTAATTACAAACTGAAGGAGACTCCCAGAGATTCAAACAGTTACCAGCACTAAGTAGGATCCCAGGTTTCTGCCTGGTGTGATTGCTGGTTTGGAGTGAGCCTTCTTTGACCTTCTTTCTCTGAGGAAGSTATCCACTGAAAGTTTTGGAAAGGTGAGTCTTCTGTATCCAGTGGGCAGAAGATGGGTAAGAAAAGGGAAAGGGAATGCCAGACAGTGACAAAGAGATGCAGTGTGGAGACAGCTGACAGCAGGTAAGAGGAGCAAAGAGCTTCAAGGGTTAGAGATGGAAGTGAATGAAGAAACCAACATCAGAGCAGAGTCCTTTGGGAACGGAGCTGACACATTCACTTGTTATGCAGAATGACTGAGCTGAGTTATGTGTATATATCATACCTGTGTGTGTTTGTATGTGTAAAATAATTAACCCCAGCATGAGTAGTTTGGCTTCTGGAGAAGTTGCTGCTGGCAGAAGTGGAGCTTTCTCTGTTTGCAGAAAATACTGGGGTGAGGGAAAGAAAAGCTGGTGCCTTCTGTCTGCTGAGGTCAGTCCAGCATGGTCCTGTAGTAAATATTCTACAATAAACCGTTAAAGTAACTTCCACTATTTAAAAAAATTGTCTTCTCCAGGGTAGCCACGTGCCAGAGACACTGGGAAGATACATGGAATGCTTGTGACTCCTGTGCTCCTGGGAAGGGCCCTCACATCTGTTCTGTCAAGAGTGAGCTCCGTGGTTCTTTCTCCACACTGATGCTATAAATTCTGGTGTTCAATGCATGGAATATGTGTCAGCAGGATTAAACCAGGACAGTCTCCTGAATGTGGAATTCCAGAGAAGGCACTCACTGGCACTTCCAAAGCAAGCCAGCAACATCCTGAAATTGTTGCTTTTTCTCGGATATTTTTATTACTTGACTGAAGCTTTGTGCAGACATCTGCCCTGAAGGGCTTTGTTTGACTTGGAGCAAGCACTGTTGCTAGGCTGCTCTGAAAGCTTGAGATGGCTCTGACTTCTCCAAAATCTGTAACAGGGGATTTGATACAAAGAGAAGAATCCAGTCTCCACGAGGGAAACTGCTTCCATTTCCTCTCTGCAAACACCCTCACAGTAGGTAAGTGGAAGGCTACCATCCTTTCACCTCACAGTTTGGTATTGAAAATGCACTCTTTTCTTCTTCTCCAAATTTACTTTTATTGCATTGAGATTTCACATGGGACTTCTGATTTTCCTTAAATTTGACGGAATTGTGCTTGTGTATTCCTCAGTCCCCTTTTTCTGTGTAGTTGAGATGGTGACTAGAGTTTGGGTAAAGTGTATTAAAAAWCTCCAAACCCAACCATTGCCCTGTACACTGAGCATATCTTTGAATCAATCTTTCTTCTGTCCTTGCTCCTAGTCTGTGAGGTTTCAGTTGTGTGAAGGGACCCTGACGTGTAGAATTTGTAAAATTTGTAAGAATGTAAATTAGTATCCTGGGAYGAGACTGTCAAGAGATTGCAACTTTTTTCCTTGATTCTTTCCARTGCTTCTGGAAAATCTTTCTTGAAGTTGATGAGACTGGGATTTACAGTGCCTCAGGTTGTGGCTCTGTGCCATGGAGTTGTCTGAACCGAGCTGGGAGATGCAGAGCTCAAAGAATAACCATTGTTGGCTGTTGCTCTTTTTTCAGTGTTGACAGCTCGCGCAGAGGAAAATGAGCTCTTCTCTTAGGAAGCTCTGGAGATTACAGATGTGATTGTGCACATCAAGTGTAGACTGGAGATTGGGTAGGAGGGAGGGAATTGTGTAACTGATGTCTGTGGCAGATGAATTTGTGCTATGGGAGACATCTGAGGGAGGAGGGGCTGGGTTTTTTTTTTCATTTAATATAAATAAAAAAAGATTATTTAGCTTAATATTTAAATCAAAACTTTATTTATTAAACACAGGACTCATTTGCTTGAAATACATTTAATTTACTGCCTACAGTCATGAAGTAGACAGCACTAAAAGTTTTGGCTGGGTTTTCACAGGAACTAATTTCATAATTTTGGTTAAACTTCCAGCAATCGTGAGATCAGTTTAGCTTTCTATTGGCTTACAATTTGGGCTGATAAGCATATTTTTTACTAGCTGACTATATTTGTATTGTAAGTGTATTAAAAATAGCCTGTCAATGAAAATATAATCCATGACTGATTATCATTACCCTAGTGCTTATCTTTCTTACATATTTAGTGATGCTACTTTTCCTAGKGGAGGTAGCCATCAAGTTTTACCATTGTCTAAATGTGCTTCTTTCCACATAAATTGATTTGCAAGGAGTTTGAAAAAGAAAAATGCAGAAATTTAGAGGCGAAATAGGTGTATTGCATCATTTGTGTGTTCTGGCACTACAGAAGCTAGGTGATACATTCCAGTTATTGCTATATCATATAAACTGACTCTTAGGGAACTAATTTTGTATTTGTAGGATGATGACTCCTGAATGTGCATTACATATTTCTGTACATGAAGCTCTGTCAGTGTGCAAACGTAGGACAAAGTGCAAAGAAAGGCAGAAATAGCTGGAGGGAGAGAAAGTCTGCATTGTGCCTGGGCAGCACTTCCAGCATTCCAATGCAAGTGGGTCTGGACCTAAACAAAAGCTGGTCTGGGCTCAGGAATCCCTTTGCAGGCTGGTTCAGAACACCCACTTGAGCTTGGCCTTAACTCCCTCATTAACTCTTTCCATGACTGGGATGAAATGCAGTGACAGCTCTGATCTGATTTTGCCTCTGCACTGTGACAGATCCTGAGCCACCGGCACAGACGTGACTGTGACACTGCTGAGCTGCTGCCTGGAGCAGCCTGTGCCTTCCAAAATRACACCCCAGCTTTATCAGGCCCAGGCTATCAAATGCAACACTTCCCTTTTCTTATTTGGGTGAGTTTAGCTGCAAGAAAACTTAGGAAAGGATGGAGCTGGAGAGTTGAATCACTTGGTTGCAATAAATCCGTGAAGTTAATTAAGTGCTCATCAATTGATCCTTTGGCCCCATAATATCACAGTTACCTGCAATCTACTTCTGTACTTACTCATCTTAGACTGCTTGGACCTCCTGGCACCCTCGTGCAGCTTTCTGATGTTTTGTCAGTTTTCAAAACCTGTTGCTTTTTTTGCAGTAAAAACTCTGCTTTTCCGTATGGGCTGTACATGGATGAGGAAGAAGATTGCTATGTAAAAAAGGAAATCTGAGTGGAATGCAATTAACTTTGACATAATTTGGTTATATATAATGTCATTAGACATTATTACAGCAGCATTGGGAGAGTCTAAAATCAAGGAGGTATATGGCAAATTCGGTAATCCTCTATTTTTCAAATATGCTCTGGCATGTCTAGACTCACTGTTCCCTTGTAATCTGATGAAAGAGTGTTGTGCACAGACATGCAAAATCCTGTTTGCTTAGATATGTGGTACATGAGATTAGCCTGGAGAAGCACTTGCGCTGGCCTTCGGCTGSGGCTCCAACATCTGCCTGCCTGTGAGCAGCTGCTGGCATGGCAGGGCTGGCACTGGGGCATCTTCAAAGGTCCCTTCCAACCCAAACCACTCCGTGGCACAGGCTGAGCTGAGGAACAGACACACAGGTGCTATTATGTGCCTTGGTACCAGCTGTCTGAAAGTAACTTGAATTCAAGTCAGATTTCTGCGATACTGCCCATCAATCAAAAATAAAATGTGACCTGATACTGCATTTCTACTATTTTTGCCTGTACAAGGGAGTGAGTGAGTGGAGAACGGGACCTGGTTTGGGTTTTGTTGGTGCAGTTTGAATCCAATCTGAACAGACACACTGCTACTCCTTTAATGTTTGTACTTAAACGTCCTTCTCCCCGGTTTGGTATGACATAGACAGTGGGTGCTACAAAACTGTCACACCAAACCCTGAAATTTTTGCACAGTCTCAGCTTAGAGTCATATTTTCAACACCTTTTTTCCCTCCTGAATGGAGGACAAGGCTGTAGTGTAATGAACACTGAGAGCTGCTGTTTGCCCTCCCTTTTGCTGCAGAGGCAGAAATGCACAAGCGAGGTTTGCAGAATGCACAATTGTTTGCTTTGTTGGCAATGTCAGCTTAGACTAATTTATGTTAATGAGTCCACAGACTGTTGTAATGAAGATATGAATGTAAGGATACAATACTGGACTGCTCAGCAGATCCACATTCTAGTTCTGATTCTGTTACTGGCTTCTTGTTTGACWGTTTTTGTAACTTCATTTCATCCTCGTGTTGTCTCTTATTTTGATTATAAATGGGAACTGCTATTCCTGCACAACAGACACTTCTCAATCTTGTTTGGGTCTTTATTACGTGTTCTGAAATACAAATAATAATGTCCAACCTCAACAATTCAGAACTGGAATAACTATGGTAAGATCTAGAGAATGACAGTMGCGGGTGCAGATATCAGCGGCTTGGGAACTCCTACCATACAATCTTATAGACTCCAAAAGAGTCTGAACCCTGGAGGTTTTTAATCTTGGGTGGTGGTGGCCTGGAGTAGATCTGAGGACTGATGGAACAGTGAAACTGAATCAATTTTCAGTTTGTGAAAAAGGCTGGTTTTGGATGTCCAGGCTCATGAAGAATTCTTTAATACTGTTCAAGTCTTAGAAGGAAAATTGTTTTAAAGCCTTCAGTCTTAGAGCATTTTTATATCCCATTAGGAGATGACAATATTGTAAGAAATTGTCCCTTTTTGTGTGTTGTAGAGGAGGAAGTGTCTGGAGGTCACTGCAGGCAGAGGTAACCTTGGCTGGAGCTCAGCACCCGAGGGCAGCTCTCAGCCCTGTCCATACCCTCACTGCACTGGGTACACACATTCCCTAAATACATCTGGACCTGATGGAGGGCAGGGATTTATGGATCACGTATGGCACAAGGTACCTGGAGGATGCCTGGCTCAGCAGGCAGCCCTTGCTGCCAGCAATGGGCTGAGCAGGARGCTCAGGATTAGGAGTCCAGAATGAACCATTGGAGCCCAGGACTCTGAATTTCATTTTGACTGTGCTGRACATAAGTATTTTGTCTTTCAGCTGATGTGACTCAGATTCCTTTTTTTCTGTCTTTGAGGAATGTATATTTGTTTCCTTAACGATTTTAGTTTGAATCAAAYGAGCTTTTTAAGCCTTGCCATTTAGCCCAAATAGATTCAATAGGCAATGAAAATCTGTAAGGCTTTCTAGATTATTTCTTTCTTAGTTTTGTTTGGTTGGGGTTTTTGTTTGCCTGTTTTTTTGGTAAAGTGTATTGTAATGTAGTTTTTGGAGGCTCTGTGCCAAGATGCCTAAAGGTGTTTAGTCTCCTAACTCCTATTCAGGCTCAGACATTCCCACTGCAATCTCTTGGAAGGCAAGAGCCTAAGTGCTAATGAATTGACACCTGCAGTGGAGCAGAGAGGTGTCTGCTTTGTCTCCAGCTCACACAGCCTCTGGCCTTGGATAGTGATTTTGTTTTACAAGCATGAAATACCTATAACTACCYGTCTTTGTCTCAGTGGAGTTTTGTTAGGACAAACGTGTGGAAGGTGGTGAATCTGACAGCAAAAGCAATGGAAGTACCACAAAGGTACTTCTGCCAGAGCTCTGCTTTGTTGGTCCTTCTTCACGGTCCCTAGGAATTATTGCAGTTTGGCCTCACCTTTCTTTGCTCTGTGCTAGTGAATCATGAGACTGTAATAAAAAGGGGAGCGTTAGCTGGATACTCAATATATGTGGCAGCTCTGCTTCTCCTGTAAAAGTTAACGGAGGAAAACGAGATAAAAGGCACTGACTGAACTCTGTTGCAGGATCACCGTTTTTTTTCTGGATTAGAAACTGAATCGCCTTCTGTTTCTTCTTCCACCTCCAGCAAAATCTCCCCCCTTCAAGTGTTCGTGCCCTCACTTATATATCTGTTGCTACCTGTAAAGATTTTGGAAGTGTGCGGTGGGAAATGGGACAAACCCAGCAGAATAAAAAGCACCGTTTGCACACCCATTCCTGAGTCAGGACATTGCTCATACCATGGGCTGTACCGAGGTTGCCATCTACTGGGTGAACGTGTGCTCGTGGTCACACAGCCTCCAAACAGCCACTCCATCCTGCCAGAACCCAGGGCTGCAAAAGTTTGAGCTGCCTCAGAACCAGGTGAGTGCTGCCGTTCCTGGAGCTTTGGTACCTGGCATCACTCGAGGGTTATTAACCAGAGTAACTGCTACTCGTAACCACTGCTACTTGCAAGGCAGAATAAAAATCCTTGATAGAGGTATCTGGTAGCAGGGAAGTTACCCTGGTTTGATCCTAATAACTAGTGAAATAGGTAAAAATAATGCTTAGTCAGACGGTTAGAATAAGTACAGTATGTTTAGAGGAAGCAAACCAAGTTCYGGACTGACTGAACAAGTGCTGGTGCAAATAAAAATAAGGTCTTTATAAGGCTGCGAGAGGGAAAATATGTTCCCTTCATTCATTCTTTGGGGTGCTCAGCCTGTGTGTTGTCAGAAATGGGAGGGGAGGAAATCCAATATTCTTTAACAAAGTACAACGATATTGGCATTATCTGTGRGAAGTTCTGGAGATACTGCCATTAGCTGTGAATAAGCCTGTCAATCAAAGCTGTTCAGGAGGATGCTGTTCTGGGAGGCACAGTAAACAAAAGCTGAGTCTCTCCCTCTTACACTTGCTCACATGTAAACGAGTTGTATCTGCTGATAGCTCCAGTAAACTTAATCCCCCTGAAAGCCACGGAATGCAGGTACAGCCARGTGACTCTGAGCCCGTGTGCCTTACAGCATGACTGGCTCTGATTTGCATTTGCAGTTTGGCAAACATTTTTTTTTTAAATCCAAGCAATCCCTGACTGTGATACTGTGAAACCTGCCTGGCTTTTGATATTGCTCACCTCCCAGAACATTTCAATGCCCTTTGTTTCCAAGCAGTTTTCTATTTATCTTCACATCAGAATCTTATCTGTCAGTTCGATCTGAGGTTAAATGCTTCATCAGAGAGAGGAATGCTTTGTTTCTTGAGAGAACAAATAGCTACAGTTGTCTTCTGAAGCAAATCATAGAGGTTTTCTACAGCTATCAAACTATGAGGAACCACTTGGTGTGTGGCTGCTGCCATCTTCCAGGCAAATCCAGGATCCTTCAGCTGCATCACTGGCTCTACAGTCAAGAAATGAGAATATTCTTGAACTCATGATCTCAGAGGTACAAAACATGAGTTAAACCTGTGTAGCCACAGTAGAGAGAAGCTCTTCTATTATGGGCCTTTTATGCTGAAAATGCTCTGCACAAAATAGAGGAGCTGCGAATAGTTTAGAGAAGAGTGAATGAGATTATTTTTGACAGTATCAGAACACTGATATTTCCCTGAAGTAATAATCTTTTTCCCTGCTGAAATGCTGAAGTTCCAGGCAATTGGCTCAGTGAAGAAGACAAAAGATTTTAAACCTGTTTAGAGACTTTTCTAATCCCCCTAACTGGTGTATCTCTTACTGAGCTGGAAAGGGGGGTGTTGATTCCCAGCAGGCCAGGAGGGTTTGTCATTGGATCTAAGGAAAAAAAACTTCAGGTTTGTGTCACAGTGAATGAACTGTGTGTTGACAAATGCAGGTACTTAGAATGTGTGGGACTATTAATGAAAGTCAGAGAGAAGTCATTCTCAGAAAGTGTGCTCCAGCAGCAGGCAAGGCTTTGTGAGACTGGCAGATGCGGTAGCAGGGTTGCTATCAAGATAATACTTAAAAATCAAGAAATGAAGCTTAATGAAAGTTCAAAATGCTCATTTGCCAGAATTAAATATGAAAATAGAAATATGTTAGAAGCACTAGCATTCAGATCCACGATTGCAGAACAGGTTTTTTTCTCATTCACTAGCAGAAATAAGGAAGAGATGGACTACAAAGTACTGTTTGAAGTAGGGGAGAAAAAAGGTTTATGCTTAATCCAGCATGCTGTTCTCTGGAGGAAAATGGTTAGTGAGGAAAATCTAGTTAATCTGACCCCTTTTTCTCATAGAACTCTAAGTAAAAATTTGCATCAGAGAAGTTTTACTGTGGGCAGGAATTAAAAAGTTAAAACTCTCTCAAGAGATGCAAATATTTACAGAGTTTTATGCCTACACACATACATACATATGTACATGTATTTATATATTTTTATGTATATGTGTCTAATAGTTCTCCCAGGAAAACACTAAACTTGGGGAAACCTTTGCAGTCCTGGTTGATCATGGAACTGGGTATGGGGTGGTGTTACTAAACTGTGGGGTATTTTTTAGAACAGGTGATTGAGAAATTGAGGCAAAATCAGCTGTTCTTACCTGACTGAAAATTCACCGTAAAGGAATGAACAGGATTCTGTTCTGTTACCTTGAAAATTTAAGTGTTTGGGATGAAGGTGGCATACACAGATGCATCCACATTTCATTTTTCTAGCAGCAGTGAATTTGTTTTTGTTGCAAATAATTTTGTTTGGTTTTGAATGTTCAGGRTTTAAATGCTCTACCTGAAGAAGCAGCAAGCATTAGCTGGTGGAGAATAAATCTCTATTAGAGACCTCTGTAAATTTTAGAAGCTGTAGGGGCTGGGGAACACAGTAAACTTAAAAATTTCATAGGATTTGTGACCCTTAGTCCCTCTAGCATAAGAGACAAGGGGCACCACATGTGGTTGTAGGAAATCATGGCTGTGGCAGTGTCTAACTGTAGTTCCTAGTTAAGCAGAGGAAGAGGAAAGCAGAGGAAATCTTAAAAGAAGGAACATGATCATTAAAAGCTGTCAGAGAGAATTCCCTGCTGCCTTAGAGGAGCAGACATTTCAATATCAGCTGACARATAGACCAGGCAGGAGATGTCAGTCAGTGAAGGGTTAACTGTTCCAGAAAAAAGTAGTTTAGATAAAATCCTACCTCTCCTCTCTCCCCCGCTTCCTCGGTGTTGTGTACAGGAAAGGAGCTTGTACATCGCCCAACTGACAGTGATTCCTCAGTGCCTGAGCTAATAAATGGGATGAAATTTAAACTGCCTCCTCGTACGAACACACAGAGAGACTTGCAGAAGAGGGAGCAAGACGGAGGGAAAATGCAGAGGGTTTTTACATCCTAACATAGGCAATTGAGAAAATTATTCTTATTTCTACAAGACAATGGATTTAGGAAGCCCATCGCAGAAGCACAGTAGGTGGATTTATTCTTTTTACTGCATACACTAGAATTTTAGCTAGGAGATAAATTGTACTCATGCTTATGGGCTCAGTTGTTGTTTAGTAGTACTTTCATAATGTCACATTACTCTTCCTTTTCCTCACTTGCTCAGAGATATTTATCCATTTGACCCTGTTTGTTAGAGGATGATACTTTTTACATCTCATCAGCACACTGTCATTCCAAAAGATCTTTTATCTTTAAGAAGGCATGTTTTATTAATTATGGCCATAGTATCTAGATGAATACAAAGACTGTTAAGTAAATGAAAATCCATTCCACTTACAGCAAATGAAACATATACTGCTTCAGAGAAACCATAGTGCTAAGGATAGAGCAATTCCCAATTCTCTGAGCAGATTTGTTTACTCCAGAGCAGTTTCAGTAGCTGTAGACATTGCATTTGAGTGTGCCTTGCGAAGTTTACTGATGGAGGAAAGGAAGGTTGGCTTTTAAACAAGAGAAACTACACCACAATGCACTGTGCTAAACTCTACCCATCATTTCCTAATGTCATTAATCACTGCTGTCTGTACAGCATCCTTTATTCTGCCACMCAGGGCTGAGGTACCTGCGTTCTCTCAGCGATTATTCAGTAGTTTTGCTGGTGTAGGTTATGCTGATCAGATTTGATTGTGCAGTCACTCTTATCTTTGCCTGTGGTCCGTGGTTCATTAAAGCCATTAAGATGTGTAGTTCTCAGATGATTGGCAGTGCTGTGTGTTGCTGTGGCTCTGTACATGCCTTTGTCAGCTGCATGTCTCGTGGCAAAGTGTGTTTGTGCAGAGGGGGATGTTCCTCGTGTCTGTGTCTGCTTGGGGATCACGTTATTGCATCTCTAGTGRTGGTTGTAACACTTCAGGTCTCCTGTGTGATGAGCCATTTAGAGGAGATAATTAATCAAGTAAATGACTGACAAGTAAATTACAGCCAGCACACGGAATGCATCTCACTGTTAGAAGCACCTGCAGGCAGTCAGGTGCTGTGCAAGCCAGGTCCTCAGTTCTATTCTGCATTTTCCTTCTCTCTCTAAGCTTTATATAACCTTCCCCACTCATCTCACATGCATTTGCACAGTCCTACTGAGATGATTAATCCTCAGCTGGAAGAGCTTTTTTAATAGTGCAAGTACCAGAAATTAGATTAAAGCTTCTTACAGACAGTACAGGGATAGAGTCCGGATTCTCTGCATAGTGTGTTGTGGTTGTGATGTCCTTTAAATGCAGTTGTGGTATCAGAGAGACTTTGTCAACAACTGTCCCCAGACAGCCTGTGCTGGGCTCTTTGCTGTCTGGATCAGAGCCTGATTTGCTTTCCTGCCCTGAGTTCAGGTGACTGGAAGGGCTGTGCTGTGAGCAGTTTGCTGTTCGCTTCTCAGTTGTGAACTGACTTCAAGTACCCCCCAAGATGCGCAGATTTCCCACTTYGGTCAGAACAAATTTTAAAGCAATAATGAAAGTTGGAATTGTGAGGGAGTTGTGAAGGTTGCATGCTACGTTTTTGTTGTGAAAGGTGCAGCGTAAGAGGGTAATTTAGGGACAAGAGACAATGCAGTGACAGATTGTGCCATTCACTTTTAGAATGGAGAAATAACTGTTCTATCAGTCCTCAGCACCTGAACAGGTGGTGCTTATGCTCTCGGTGGATGAGATGCAAGCACTTGTGAGAAGTAAGGAGGCTTGGTAAGTCCCTGGAAGACACTACCTGGACTGGCACAGCTTTTTGTGTCCAAGATTTGTAGTTCATGCGGTGGCCCGTGCACTGAATTCTTTGCCCTCCTGCCCGGTGGGATACTTGCGGCTCAGTTTCAGTTTCTGTGGAGATTGACCGGTCGGYGGTTGTGCTGCTCTCACTTTCTCTTCCTGCCCCGGACGGCGTTGTGCTGGTCGGGGCTGATCCCAAGGCTGCCGCGGTGGACGGGCGAGCTTTTCCCGGCCGGAGCGCGCTCCGTGCGCCCGCAGCGCATCCCGCTGGCCGCGGGGCAAAACCGCGGCGCTGCGCGGGGCTGGGCGGGGGCGGAGGGGACCGTCCCCTCCTCGGCACCGCTTCTGGGCCGCACCGAACGCTCCTTCCAGCTGAGGCTCCTCGACACACCGTGATGTTTCCAACTTGAGATCCAGCAGYGCTCGGCTGGACGTTACAGCTCTGGAGCGTGTGATGCACGAGCTTGTTATACTTAGGAGCTTCCTTCGGCAGCCCTTCTTCACCTTTTCTTCCCGTTTGCAGGCTTTGTATTTTCAAATGGCATCAGTACCCTTGAATGAGAGCTCTGTTAGTGAGAATTAACAATGTATTTCTGGTGAGAATTATCAATTCGCTTGTGACCTTCACTCCCAGTTCAGACTGACACAAGATAGTGAAGACCTTTGATACCCATGTGCTTCTGGCAAGATTTTCATTCGGGGTTTCATTCTTTGCCYGTGTTTCTGGGCCAGCTTTCATGCCGTGCCCCTGCTGTTCAGCCATTCGTGTTCATAAGAGGTTGGTTCTAACCCTCTCAAAAAGTAAAACCCAGCTGAGGTCAAACCTGGCAGTACAGCTTTGATGCTTGCTGCTGTAGCAGAGAATTCAAAGTTTAGTCCCCCACAGTCCTCTCCCCTCAGAGCAGTCTCTTCATTTATTCATCCATTATTAACTGGTGATTTGAGTAACAGATGCGTATGGGGGGGCATCCATAATTTATTACGAGCATGAACAAACCCTGGCCTGTGSACAGTGAGGACAGGCTAAATTCACCGTGCTGGTGGGGGCAGGGGTTTCCCTTGAAGAGAGACAGGAGGGTTTCATGCACTGGGGCCTTTGGTCACCTGGGAGTAAGCTCAGCTTTTAGTGAAAATTCTGGTCCTGGAAATTTCCACAGGCTGTGCCTGAGAGRTCAGAGCAAACATAAAGTGGGTACAGAGTAAGAACAGTGAAGCTGCTGCTTGCAGGTAATTTTTTTGGTGCTCAGACTGGCTAATCAAATAAACTGAATTCTGTGCTTTCATTTRATCAGTGACAAATAGCTAAAAGGGGTGCCAGCAACTGTAATTTAGCAGTGGCAGGCAGAGATGTGTGCAGAGAATTGACTTGCATCAAGTTCCTGTGCTAAGGCATGAACTGCAGCATCTCTGTGCTGTTTGTAGGACAGCCCTGATGCTTGCGATGTGAMTTCTGTCTCTTGAACCCTCTTATTTGCTCCACTGGGTTTTAGTTCAGATTTATGTGATTTTTCTCTCTCCAGTCAGAAAGTAAAGCCTGTCTTTTAACTGCAAGACTCCAGAAGAATTTTATAGTAAACACCTAAACTGGAGGTTGCTCAAGCAACTTGAATGAAATCATTTACTTTGGCTCTATGGAGTTTCACCAAATGGGAAATGGTCCGTAAAATAGAATTTTTTGAGGTTTGTTCTTCATGTCAGATTAAAAATAAAGAAGTATTTCACTGAATGTTGAAATTAACAGGTCTCTTCAGTTTTAGAACAAAATGTGCAGATTTTTTGGTTGTTTTGAAACATCTCATAAAAGTTTATATATATTTTTAATCTATACTATATACTACTAGGTACATCTAATCTATAATATAAGTAATATATTCTATATACTCCCTCATGTGCTTTTTAAGCCAGTAACTATTTTGATGAAACAAAACATGTTGATCCAAAATACATGTATTATTTTGGGGTCTTTCCTTTGTAGAAACCCTGAAAGAAAACCTTCCCAATTCTTTTCACAATTCTCTGCTGCRACACTGTCCACTGATGTTTCTGATACCTGAAAGAAAACGAAGCAAATACAGTTGTCATAAGACACKAACTGTGACTTGTAATAGGAGTAGAATAAGTATAATTGCTAAAAGAAGAAAAGGGACTTTTGGAACAAACCCTTCCAGTCCCATATGTTTTAGTTCCGCCTGTGCCAGTCTGCATTTGTGTCATGGCTGAGTCCTTGTTTCCTYGAGGAGGTGATCCAAAGGAAGACTTTGGCACTCTTAGTGATTCTTGGAAAGGAACTTGAGTCTCATTCCCGAGTCTCTTCCCTTTCTAACTTCAGGCCCATCTGTGGAGGACCAACACTCTGAGTTCAGATTTTGCAGCACAGGTCTGTTACAATATCCTGATATTTTTGTGCAGAACAAAYGGCACTGCTGGCGGTGGAGGAACTGTGGCACAGTCAGTTCTTTCACTGTTGGGTTTCATTAGTAAATAGCAAAGATCAAAATGCCACTTTTAGTGGSGTTCTATGGCAGTGTGTGTGTTCAAACCAACACGGCTCTGCAGTCCAGCTCTGGAGCGAGTACAGCCCTGGCTCCCTGGCTCTGTCCGCACACACACGCGTGGCACAGCACTCCCTGCAGCAGGCTCTGGGAGCAATGTTTACATCTTACACCGGAGAAGGGCACAGCATTCTCCGAGCAGGGCGTTACCTGGGACCTGAGGACACCAAAGCCACAGCTGAGGGGAGAAAACCACTGAGCAGGGACTTGCAGCCCCCCCAGCGCCCGTGAGAGCCCAGCGGGAGTGACCTGGGAACGGAAGGAGCTGTGGCTCCCCAGCCCGGCTCCCGCGGGAGACGGCACGGAGCTGCCCGTGGGTGACAGGGCAAATGAATGCAATTACTTTTTGTAATAAAATGGACTCGGTATTTTCTGTAATAGTCTCTGACTGACAGCTGGGAGAAGGGAGATGAAGGGGAAGGTAGGTGAACTAGCTTGGAGGTATGAAACAGAGCTCAGGATTTTAGCTGTGTAACGCAGTTTAAATTCCACATCTCTCTGCATCTTGCAGAGAAACCTAATTTTTTTAAATCTCCACAGGCTTCTCGGAGACAGAAGATGCTAATTTTAGAATGTGGCAGCTCGTCTTCTTCCCCACCCCCTTCCATTTGCTGCCAGAATGCTTAACAATCCAGTAAACAAGCTGTAGGAAAAAGGGGAATAACCTCAAGAGCTGAGGATGTTGGCCTCTTGTCCATGGCATTTTGGGGGAAGGATCTGCCCCCTGCCCGTGGGTCTTGAGTTTGAAACCAATTTAAAAATAGAAGRGTAACAGTTGAACTGACAGTGAAAAGAAGTATTTAAAGGTGCAGTAATTGTGGCTGGCAGCCCCTTTGCTGACCTGATTAATTCTGCACCAGTACTCAGGATAGTCTAAATTAAAGCATTGCATAAGAAGAGTGCTGGGAAGTAAAGGAACAAGCCTGAGAATTCCAAGTAGAACTTGGATATCTCATTTTTAGTTTGTCTACACACAGAAAACCTGACATGGAAATTGCACCCTTCTCATATATCTGCTTAGGGAGTTTGTTATAATTACAAAATACAAACTACAATGCAACAAGGTCTGATTTGAGATACCTTTTCACTGTCCAAAAAGGTGTGTTAGTTCCTCTTAATACTTAAATAATTCCTCTTTGTACCCAGAGTCCAAATTAGTGCAGATAATGAATGATAATTTCCACACCTGACTCTATTCTCGTATTGATGCATCTTTACCTCTGCTTCAATCTTGTGTGTGCAAACAAAATTTGGAAAATGTTTATCCAACCCCAGATTTATTAGGGTTTCAACCATTTAATTATCAGGCCTTAGACTGCAAATTGTTTTGTCCTCATTTTGGCAACAGGTAGAGTGATCTGAGTGTATTAGGTAGAATTTTCATGATGAAACTTTTTTATTTAAGGACTTCTGATGCAAAGTACCCAAAATTCCTTTRGCTTAAAAAGGCCCAGGACTTTTTCCACTTTTATTGTGGAAGTCTTTTATTGTAACTGCTCTTGTGGCCACTTGAAGGTGTGTGTGCATAAATATACAGGAAAATGTTTAAAATGAGGCATTCATTGCTGCTTCAGAGCATCTGTGTGACTAAAAGTTTTCTGTTAGACCTACACAAGACACACGTGTGTGCTCAGTCTGGAAAATCGGCTATTTTTAAAGTAGGAAATGTGAGGCAGTGAAGTGTTTATTACATTCAGAACACGTGGATAATAAATCTGCTTAAATTTAACATGCATCATAATTTCAAACACCCTCGAGTGTCTGGAAAGTTTAACAAAGCATGAATGCCTCCTCTACTTTGTGCCTGCACAGAGCAATGCATTTATCTTTTCCAATTTATTTGGAACAATGGAGCAGAGTGCAGCACAGCTGCTTTTTATGGATGTGAGCATATGTGTCTTCTATTACTAATTAGTAATCGATTCCACCCCACTGTGCGTTTTTCATGGCTCAACTGTCTGAGAACTGTGTCGGTGCTCAGAAATCCGTGTCAGAGTTGTGACTGAATGAATTGCAAGTTTTGATTTTGGGAGAGAATTAGCTCAGGAGATTTTGTCATATGTGTCAGGCGTTCTGAGTGCTGTCTGCTGAAAAATGAAACGATTAACTTGTTTCTTTGCTGCATTCCCATCTTYGGGTATCTCATCTCCTGTCCCCAGCACACACCAAAGATGTGATTTGCCCTGAAGCAGGTTATTACCTGTTTGCAGGGACAATCCGTGTGGTTCAGGCAGCCATGATTCTCCTCTGCTTGTGGTTGTTTTGTGCCTTTTGCACAGCTCTCCCACAGTGCTGACACCGGATTCTCAGAGGCAGCAGAGCTCTGCAGACAATGGGCTGTAGGGTAGAAATATGTCAAAAGCAGTAACAGGACCAGGAGCAGGGAGCTGTGAGCACGCTCCCTCCACTACCAACAGCAGAAACATGGAATAGAGCGACTGTGCTGGSCTGCACTCAAGCAAGAACATTAATGCATTTCTATTTTTAAGGGGAGAGAAAAGATTGCGTGGAGAAACAAAGGGATCTGAGGTAATTCAATGTTAATCTCTGTGAGCTGTGTTTCTGTTGCTTGGATGCATCTGCGATAACCAGACCCGCTGGAGTAGCTGAGGTTTAGCACCTCGCTGGAGGAGTTGACAAAACTGAGTAGAAAAGACAGGSAAAGCATTGGGAGGGAGAACCACAGTCACAGGGAAGGGAAATGATCTCTAGGATTGTCCTTCAAACACAACTCCTTCTTAGGGTACCTGGAAGATCTGCCTTCCCTAAGGTGTCCAGTTCCCGGGGGCAGGTGGGTGTTTGCCCGGGARCTCTGGCCGTACAGATTTCCTACATTTTGGAAATAGCTCTGGCTGCAGGCAAGGCAGAGCCACGCACTCACTCTCCAGGGCAGCTTTTACTGTTGCCTGTGGGCTGGTTGTAGTTTGTCAGATGTTTAATGATACTACAATGAGAGCAATTGTACAGCAAGACATAACACAGTGGTTGACTTTTCAGTTATAAAGCTCGAAGGGACAAAGAGGAGCAGCGAGCCAAGGGACTTTTACATTTTACTTTTAATGATCTGAGAAGCAGTAGCAGGAATTCCAGCTGCAAACGCATCCGTCTGTCTGCGGCTGTCACTGCAGCAGCTCGAGATTTTATCACCTGCACGCAGTGTAAACTACTTACTGAAGTGTTTTTGCTTAAACAAAGCGGTCCAGACACTCATCTTTCCCTCATTTTCAGATTCTTAGTCAGAAGTTTGAAATCATGTTGAAAACTTGTTTATAAAACAGCACAGGAAACAGCTGTGCTGCACAGAGGCTCGTGGTGTGTGGGGTGCTGGGGTTGTGGCACTGTGGACTGTCCTTGTCACTGAAGAGGCTGAGAACTCAGGACTAGTTCAGTCTGGTTGGTAGCTGAGCTTTAGTTCTAAAGGCTTTCTAAGTACCAAAGATCTATTCAAAACTGTATTTCCTTTCTTTCTTTATTGCCTTTCCCCCTTCTCTGCTAGACACAAGCATCTTCCCATCTTATGTAATACAGATTTTCTTGGAAGAATGTGTGTTCCCTGAAAACCTCAAACAGCCAAGATGATTTATGGGTCTTTGAGAAAACAGGCCACCAAAACACTTAATTCTTCCCATCTCCGAATTAGAAAAAGATCTAAGACTGAAATAATAAAGATTGTGCATGTTATTTATATAGAAATTCTGTGGTGAAAAAATCAGGTTAAACCAGTTCAGTTCAACTTTCTCAGTGCTCTCTCTCCTTCTGGCGTTCAATAGAAGTTTGATGGATCTGAAAGCCAAAGGAATGGTTGTTATCTCCATGTTCTTATCAGGCTGGTGAGCCCCARGGAGGTGAGCTGGTCAGTGGCAGAGGGTTTCTACAGCAGGTACAGTTTAGCTGTTCAGTTTTGGTTCCTGTCCTGCTGTCAGACACGTGACAGGACATGAGCCTGCAGCACTGGGCATGTGGAGGACATCACCTTTGTTCCTCTGCCTGAACAGAAGCAGAAGGTAATGGACAGCACACAGTACCACAGTGTCTGATTTTATTATACAAAAAGTCTGAAAACTTATTTATGCAAAGCATCCCTTTGGTATTTGCAGCAGATTCAACGCCAGTTGTTTTGCCCTCTATTTGAGCTGACAATGGAGAAGGTATTACTTGCATGCTGTGAGAGTTTTGATAGCAGCCTTCAAGTCAATTGTTGTTTTAGTTGAACAGACTGTTGGTGGTTGTTTTTACTGTTTCTATCTCACAAAGATAATTTTATTTGGAGAAATCTATCTTGTACACAGTGTGCTGGGCTTCTACACCTTGTCTCTGCAGAAAGTACGTGTGGAGGTATCCAGGGGACCTAGGGAGGATTTCAAATTACAAAGACAAAAGTATTACTGCACTAGATTGTGCAACCCCATGGCATCATCTGATGTAGGGCTGGAAATTCATCATTCTCCTGGATGTTTTCGAATTTATTGTTGACCCAGGATGAAATGTATGGAAGGATCTTATAGTTTTCTAATCTGATTGTCTTAGTCTTGGTTACTGTCTGTAAACATTTGGCAATAAAACCTTAATTTGAGACTTCCCAACTCTTCATATGTTGAAAGAATGGTGATTTTGTTCTATGTCTTGCCACCTGCTGTTCTCTTCTGTGGTAAAGTACATTGGTAACTATGGGAACAAAAACTTAAGAACAGACACCCACATGTGTTGAARTTGATTTATAGAAGGTCTTGAAGTGATGCCACGGATTGTGAGATACGGAACTCTGTGGATGGAGTTTGACGGCTTTCAACAAGGGCTCAGTATTTGACTTTCATAAGTTATTTAGAACATCCCTGGCATCGTGGATGTTCCATTCTGCACTTATCTGTGGTGTAATGTGGTTGTGCTGCATTTCCCAGCTCTCTCATTTTGTCCCCAGGAGTGGTAACACTCCTCCCCTGTGTTGGGCAACAAGGTCTGCTATTTCTATCAGGAAATAGGTCTCAGAACGTGATAAAATGTGGCAGCTGGAGCCTTGGGATGTGTAGGTGAACATGTAGTCAAATTATAATGTGGCCTTGCACTGTGGCCAGAGGAAGTTATCAGCTGAACCTTGGGTGGTTTGTGCTGTTGCTCTGGAAGTGCTCCGTTCCTTTTCCAGCTGCCCAGCCAGGATGGTGCCGTGGCTGTGTGGTAGAGGTCTGGGATAGATCAGGATCCTATATGGACAGTGCAGCCATACAGCAAGAGCAGATCCTTGTCACATCAGGGCTCAGCTGTTCTGACCAGGGTCAGCTGGTTGGTAGCATCACACTGGGCTTTCTCTGCACATCTTGGAAAGTAGGAATTGAGAGAACTCCTGGCCCATTTTAGTCCCTTCTTGAGACTTAAATCTTTGTGATGTGACAGCACCACACCACAAGTCACTCTTCTGCTCTGGTTGGTAGAGCTAGAGCGCTGGGAATGGAGGCTGAAGGAATTAGGGCATGCTACGCTTTGTGTCATATGGAACTGACAACGGCGTAGGTTTGTTCCATGCCAGCACTGTGCTCTCCAACCCGGAGTGCTGGTGACCTTTCCCAGCCACATAKGAACTTCTAGGGTGAACCAGAGTCCACAAAAGCCAGATAAAAGTTYGTCATTGATTTCAAGAGTCAGCAGATTGTCTTTTCATAGAGAAATTTCCTGTTTTAGACCACACGTTMCTTGGAATGAGAGAATCTTTTAATGTAAAATGCTTTGGTCTCTGTGATGGCACAGTCTGTGTTCTTATTTCAAAGAATTTTCATGTGTTGTGAATGCATTTAAATGTTTCTCTGACGTTTGTTCTGTGACCCTGTTCTAACCGCACAGCAGAAGACTCCTGGAGAAACAAATAATTTCATTTTATGAAATTGATACCATACAGTAACTAGGAACTGATTCTGAATCTCTAATAGTCTCAGATGGGAGTATGTTTTTCTTTTTAAAGAAAACATACCCTGGTAAAGSAACAAGCCTTGCTCAGTTTGATGGGCTAATTAGTGAATTAGTTGATCAGCCTGAGCTGTTATCTTTTAATTTGCTCTGTCTCTTGATCAAGTTGTGAGGAATAGATGGTGTTGAATGGGAGATTTGTCTCTAGGCAGTGAACTGAGCCTGCCCTGCAGTGTGAAGCTTTCTTGTCCTGGGATTCCCCAGAGGTGTTGTCTGACAGGCAATTCTGGGCCTCAGCACTCGCCCATCTTCTCCCTTCGATGTGAGACAGGGATCTGTGGATAACCTGCACTTGCCTACGGGAAATAAGAACAGAAACCAGAGTTACTTTCAGGATAAACCTGGAACATTCTCCGCAGTATTCGGCCCGATAAGCTTGTGTTAAAGCACAGTGGCTGCAAGAGGAATTACCSAAATGCAATGTGGTGTAAATACATGAGGCCCCAGAGGCTCCTGCAATAAGTGCTCCTCAAGTGCTCCTGGATGGGTTGCTCAGGAGATGAGACCTCAGGGGACACAGCCAGTGCTGAAAACCACTAAGCAAATAGGATAATGTTTTATTGAAAGTAAACTTGAGCCAAATCCTGGAATCACTCCTTAGATAGTAAGGACCATGGGATTCATGCCTAAATGAAAATTGAAGGGGGTTGTGTCGGATCTTGCAAAGATCTCGATCTTTCTGCAATGCTGACTGATACCTTAAATGCAAAGATGATACAGAATGAAACCAGCAGGACAATCCAGCTGCAACAGCTGGGAGCTCTGAAGGAGACTCACCGGTTCTGGTTTGGAGAGCCTGAGTGGGGATGGAGAAAGGTGACCGTGAGCATTACACAGCACCTCACGTCCTGAAGTAGGTCAAGGCAAGAGGACAACGTCAAACAGCACAAACAGATTGACTTCACTTCCTGCAGTTGGATGGGGAGAGGATCCAGGACAGCACTGGCTGGTGAATCTATGTGGGGWGGCTGCTGCAGGGCTCCATGGCAGATATGCCCTGGATGTTGAGCAGGATACCGTGAGCCTGGTTACCCTGCCCTCAGCACCAGTTTTCCTTTCCTAGAGGGGAGAATAATTCTTTTCCAATCCTTTATCATTCCTGTTTGTTTAGGTTTCAAGTCCTCAAAGGAACAAATTGTTTTATCCTGTGTATTTCAGTGGCACGTAGGAGGGGCAGGAACTATTCCTGGTTGGAATTTTTAGGCAGCACCCTCATACAAAGATGCTGAAATTCTTCCCCAGAATTCAGACAGAACTCAAAGTTCTGCCTCTGTCTTCTCATGCGTTGTGTTTTGGGACACAGACTACAATACTGTGCATGGTTTCTTAGCCATATCCAATTAATTCTGCATTAATATTTCCTTGYGAGTTAAAAAGGAGGGAAATATATTGTCTCTGCCAAGAAAAGAAAGAAGTCCAAAGAGAACAGCTTGCCTATTTTTATCAGTAAATGTAGACTTACTTTCTAAACTTAAGCAAGTCTGGAGGATCCCATAACAATGTGTAGGATGCTGAATGGACACAGGGGAGGCATTAACATAAAAAAGAGTTTATTTTTTTTTTCCTTCTTTAATGAAGTAGCACCTCACTGACGTTTGCTGCCTACTGAATGCAATACATCCCAGAAGAATTAAAACCGAGTTATCTTTTGTGCTTATTACTTGGCTTCCACAAGTTTTTCCTTCAGTTCTCTTTTGAAGGAGTGAAGAAAAAGACGTCCCTACGTCCTGTCTGAGGGCAGGGAAGCAAGGAGTTAACAAACAGTTATCCCAGGTGGCTGAACACTTGAGTTGCAGGGAAAGGCTGGGAACATTCATTGAGCTCCTGCGCTGGTTTCTACCTGCCAGCAGCTCCTGATACACTTCAGCACAGGGAATAAAGGATGAGCCTGCTCCGAGCWGAGGCAGCAAGCATCCCCAGGAACCTCCGGATGCTGCATTAGAGACCAACGGGCAATGAGCTTTTTCTCRTTCTTTAAAAGAGTCTTTTGAAATATCAGGGATGTGCATATGGTCTTTGCTGCTTCCTCCGGTGTTTTCACTTGAATCTCTCACTGGAATATGGATGATGCAAGCACAATTAAATGCCTCAGCCCAGAAAAAGGTAAGGGAAAAATGTTTATTTTAACCACCTTTTTGGGGGAAGCTGGTTTTACTGTAGAGAAAAGTGTAGTTTGCAAAGCTTCCTCGGACACTTGTTTTCTGTTATTCAAACTTAAATGCTTTAAAMAAATACAGCAGGTTCTTAAGGGAGTTTTTGCTGCACCTTTGCCTGCTACTACCACCAAAGCTTAAATAATAAATGTGTCTCTAATGGCTGCTTCTTCCTGCATAAAGTGTGCAACGAAGGAGTGCACCAGGTATGTTCATGTTCCTTTTCTGCTCACTTAGCTAGCTGCTGTCACCATAAGAAAGGCTTTCTATTTTTAACCAGGGACCTTCTGCTACCCACATTAGAAGAGAGAAAAGAGACTCCAGTACTGTTGTGAGTCAGCTGCATTGTTTTAATTGTTTAAAACAGGTGATTTGCTAATCATTAGATGTAGTTTCTTTACACCCATCCAACAAGAAGRGTGCACAGAATCAGTTGGGGATGAACTTGTCCCTGGCGGGATTAAACCAGGGATGAAGTCAGCGAAGTGCCTGGAGCTGGGAAAACTGTGCTGCAGTGTCCTGCATGCTGAACTTAGAGCTCAAACCTCCTGTACTGATGGCTGCTGAARGAGTCATCTGAATTCAAGACCAATTCTCAAAAGCCCAGATTTTGTGTTTAAAAGCTTTATTTCCCCGTTGATTTATTTAGGAAAAGCCCGGAGAGAGAAACCCTTCCCTGTGATGTATTTTAATTGACTCAAATGCCTTGTTGCTTGTCTGTATGCATTTTGTATTTCATGCCTGTTAGGCATGTGGTTTTACAGTAGTTATGCAACAAGTAAAGAGGGATGTGTGGGGTTCTGCGTGCTCAGAAAAGCTGCTCTGGACACTGGTCCCACACCTTCCTGTCTTTGGGAAGGCAGAGCAGTGSTGCTCACTCCTTGTGTTTTCAACTAACTGAATACTTCATCCCATGTTCCTCAATCCCTTGCCATACCTTTAGAAGGATGCACCCCTTAAAGTTCTCTCTTCTTGTCTAAAAATCATTTACAGATGAAAACTTTACCAAAGTGGAAAAATGCTTGGCTCTATCTTGATGTTTGGGTGTTGGAACCAAACCTCGTATCCGTGAGCTCTGGTTTGACTCTGCTGTGTCTTCGTTATTAACRTACCAAAACCAAGCTCCAGCAGTGCCATTCACTCAGAAAGGGACAAAAGGTAACTCAGGTGTGGCTCTACCTGTGTGCTCACTCATCACTGCAGCAAATACTGTTCCAGTAAGTGAAGAAGGACTTGAATGTGAAAATTACAGCAAATTGACCTTAAARAGGTCCCACTCCATAGCTGAACTGTCATTAAAAGAAAAAAGAGTATTTCCATAGAACATCACATAGGAAAAGCTTCTAGTGTAYATAGAAATGGCCACTATTTTTTCTGTATTTTATGACCACTTTGGAAATTATTTTATTTATTGATGAAAATGATACCAAATCCAAGAATATTTCTAGTCTGTGGCAGATTTAATGAATATGAGAAGTATACAAACAATTCAGGTAAGTAATGAGAGAGCCTCAGTGTGCACCGCAACAACAGGCAAATGTTAACCAATATTTCCTTTGAGATTTGTTAAGAATGAAGCAGAGATGATGAGATGCATTTGGGCATTGTCAATATTTATTTAAATAGCAAAAAAGCAGACTTTAAAACTTGGCATAAGAGTTTATTTACCTGTGCTGTATTGCTGGCACAGAGGCTGGAGATTTGGGAGCATGGAAACTTTAATTGAACACAGGCTAAATAGGGAGAGTGGTGAGAAACTATTTCCTATCTGCAAGAACTTTTCTTGTTCTAAGGAAAGAAGGTGATTTTCTTAAATCTTTAGAACCTGTAAATCCCCAAGTTTTGGATGGAGTTGGCTGAAGTGGTGCATTTAYCATGGAATCCTGGAATGGTTTGGGTTGGAAGGGACCTTAAACCTCATCTGGTTCYACCCATGCCATGGGCAGGGACACCTTCCACAATCCCAGGTTTCTCCAAGCCCCATCCAACCTGGCCTTGGGMACTTCCAGGGATGGGGCAGCCACAGCTTCTCTGGGCAACCTGTGCTGGGGCCTTCCCACCCTCACGGGGAACAATTCCTTCCCAGTATCGTGTCTAACCCTGCCCTGTTGCAGTGGGAAGCCATTAACATACATTTATTGATTGCATTTTCTAACAGAAGGGCCGTGATGGGACAGCCTGGGTGTTCTTCATCCAGTTACTGTTCTCTGAAACCTGATGTACCAGTGCCTCCATTTGTACTTTAAACAGACAAGGTCCTCAGGACAGGTGTGATGGAGCAGGAATTGAGTCACCCAAAGTCCTTTTGGCTTCTTACTACTGGGTTCAACTTCCAACTTCTAGAATGAGGTACRAGAGAGAGGGGCTCTCACCTGAGGATCTCCCTGGAGGATCATCCAGGTAGCAGCTATTCAGGTTTATTCCTTGCTTGCAGTAGGAGGATGCTGAGGCTGAGGTTGAATCAGTGTTTGAGATTAACCCAGCTCGGTGTTTCTGCCAGATGGTGTCGTTCTAAGCCAGCGAGTGGAAACACCTGGAACACAAATGGGGTAACTTAAAAGAGCAGAGCTTCCATGAGCTGAAGCTACGGGCAGGGAGGTGAATGATGGTTCTTTTWAAAATGTTCCACCTTTTGCTGTCATCTGTAGCATTAGAAGGAAATGGGACTCTCCTCTCWCTTAGGTATAAACCAGTTGTGACGCAACTGAAGCCAGTAATTCCCAAGTACGAGAGCCTCCAGAAGTCTTCGTATGATTTGCTATTCAAACATTCCTAATGAGAGGCACCAACATCCAGGCTCTCAAGACTCTGGTGTTCAAGGGACTTGCCACTCTCCTTTTTTTATAGGGGTTCTGGCTGACTGGAAGTTGATGAGTCATTGATGATGGTCCAAAAAATTCCTTGCTCCCAGTAATTCTGAAGTGTTCAGCTATCGCTGAAGAAACAATTGATACTGTCAGTGCTATTGGGAGAAGAATGGGCCAAGTCCTGAGTGAAGTATCTTGTCTGGGAAAATCCTTCAAAAATCTGACAATTGGAAAACATCTTCCAGTGGAACAGCTCATGAGCTGCAACTGCAGAATTTCAGCCTCTAAACTGCAGCAGACTCCCAAGAACAGCATTTGGACACCACCTCTCACTGGGGAACATCAATRCTCAGGTGTTCTCTGGTTCTCCAGCATCATCGCTCCTGATTTTGCCTTTTAATGAAGATATTGTTTCTACTGGTCTAAACCTCAGTTAGGGATGGTTTCCAGATGCCTCATCTTTAGTTGGATTAAAAAAAAAGAGGGAAACATTGCAAAGAAAACGTCATGTTAATGCCAAGTGGACAACTTCAAATTAACTCATACCGTACGTGCAGATTCTTGTGATTCACATCCCTTCTGTCCCTGACAATCATTTGTATGGTGAATGTGAATTTAGTCCAGCTAAATGGGAAAGCTTTCCCATTTCAGGGAATTACAGAGGGAGGGATAATCAGTATTGGCCTCTGCAGGTCTAAAGACATTATGTGGCACAGAGCTATTAAATTTTCCGGCATGACGTGACCTGACATGGAGTGAATGTGGAGCTGCCAGTACTGAACAAAGTCCAGAACCTCTGTTAAATGTGGATCTCTATAAAATATTTTCCTGAAAGCTCATTTTTCCAGTTCAGCCAGCGAGCTGACACTTCCATCAGCCTTCAAATGCCTGCTTATCTTCTGGCTCTAAGCCCTGGGGAGAAATAAATCTGTCAGGATGCTTTGTTTCAAACTTAGGTGGATATTGGAGGCCATAGCAAAAGACAGAAACACATTTCCTGTAAGAGCCCAGGAGCAATTRCTTTACTTCCTGTGTGTTTACCCGAACCCTACTGAATCCAGGACTTAATGAAATTGGGCAATAAAGTGTAGGACTTGCAGTCCCTGCCCCTGCTGTGGGCTCCAGCTCAGCAGTCTGCACTCTCTGTGCCGCTTTCTGCTGTGAATCTTCCCCTCAGGGATTACAGCAAGTGGTTCCTGCTCGAAGGAAACCACAATTAGGGTCATCTTTCAAGCTTACAAAAAGGCCTGCCATTGGTTTTTTAAGATTTACAGATGCTGGGTTCTGTTGAGTGATATATTTCTGAAAGAAAAATTTACAGCCTCATAAGGCTGTCTCTTGGATGTCACAGAAGCTGAGAAAAGCCTGAATGAAGACAGAGACTGAGTTATTCCTAGAGCCATTGCAGCTGCTTTTTTCCCCATCTTTCATGAAACTGGTCTATATTTGAAGAAATAAGGAGTCTGTCACATATTTCAAAAYGTACATGGCACAAAAGGAAGGTCTAGAAGAGTTCTGAATTCTTGCAGATAGAATATGTTAAAATTCGCCCCAAATACAGAAGGAAAATGTGTGAGTTAAAATCAGTTTGTGGTGATGCATTTCAGTATCAGGTGTCTTTTATGAACGTCTTTCAACCTGTCTTGTATCTCTGTACCCATTTTGCCTTGGATTCTTGAATTCTTGGAGGTGTTTTCCTAGAAGACATAATCATATTGATGGATTGTTTTCCTCCCAACCTGCCTTAATCTCCCTCTCTGTGTTTACGGGCCATGTCCCTGAACAGATGGTCAAGCACTGAAAGACCTTTAAATGTAAAGGGTTTATGATCTTACTTCAATTAAGTGTGTAGRGACATTTTCTTGTACGAGTCAGTGGCTGGAGACAAGGTGACCTTAGAGCACCATTTATTGTCTTCAAATCTTTATTTTATGCTGACGTTTTTCCTACAATTGACAAAGTTTCATTTTTGCAGCTTTGCAAGAAAAAGAGTTCAACAGCTCAAATCACAAAGCCTGTTCTCACTTAATTAAAATAATTGCATCATTTTTTCCCAGATGAGCCCAAGAGAACTAAACATCATGGCAGGAGGCAGAGTAATTGTCATTACATTAGTGCTGTTGTTGCTAATGGGTCCCTGTTCCACAAATATTCCTTCAAGTGAATGAAGTAATTTAAGGGATTTCCCAACCGGCTCATTTTAATGATGCAACTTTCTGAACAGTTTTGGGGAGCCCTGGGAACGTTCRTGGTTGTGGTTGCCTAAAGCAGCTGTCTCAGGGCTTGCCCACTGTGAATTCCAGCACGGAAAGGATGCAGCAGGACAYGTGATGCTACAGCCACTGCTGCCTCTCCCAGTGGAATCGGTGGCCTTGTAAAGTGATGGATACTGAAGACAGGTGTCCCTCAGACAGAATAAATAACCTGATGAATGTGTTCTGAGCCAGAGCACAAGTGCTACACTTTGAAGCCCGGGGGGTGAGACACAGAGGCTCAGGCATAACCTGAATTCCACGCGATAGGGGCAAGATGTGCAGCGTTAATCTGGAGGGTGGATTACTGTGCTTAGAGGTGCTGTCCAGATGGTCGGGCAGGCTCTGTCTGTGCCTGTGTCAGAGGTCGGGAGAGTGGAGCTGTGCTGGAATTAGGGAAAAGGCAGCTTATGCACAGTTGGGATAAGGTTGTGGCCCAGCAGGTGCTCTGGCCTTTCTGAGCCCAAACCATCTGAAAGCAATCGAGTTACTCAATTCTTAATAGAACTAATACAGATGGTTTTAGTTGAAAGACAAAAATAGAAAATATAGCAATTGATGTCTTTTCTCCATCAGCATCTACTCCCATATCCCTCCTCTTGGGAAGAGCCCACACCAGGAACGTGGGCAGCTGTTGCATACAGACACAGCTGTGAAAAAGCAGAGTGCACTGGAAACACCAAGGCAAATGGCTCCAGCAGCAAAGTGCAGCTGAGCTGGCTGGTCTGGCTTCCCTTTCCCCCAGAAATGCTGCTTTAGACCTTTTGGAAGCAACGTTTCTGGGAGAAAGGGAAGAAACATAAAGCACGTGTTTAGAAGCAGTGAACGAGCATCATGACTTTGGTTCATCAGGTGAAGCTTTCTGTGCTCCTGCTGCTCATGTTCGTGCCCGTGTGTGTTGGGTTTTGAACCTTTGCTGTAATTCAGAGTATTCCTGACTTGTATTTAGCGATGTGCATTTCAATGAGATGTATTTGCTTTTGGTATTTCAGAAACATCTCTGTGTTTAGTACTTCAGAAGGCAGGAACAGGCTGACTAACTCATGTGGAGATCTTGGGCTGGGGTAGCTAAGGTGTAGCTGTAAATGGAATTTCTGCAGTTTTTTCCAGGACTTTTTGACTGGTGTTTCAAGCTGAAAGTGAAATGGGGAGAATCAAAGTAAGTGAGGGAGAGGGTGTGCTAGAAGGCATTGATACCTTCTGTTTCCTCCTTGTGTTCCGTGACTTGTGCTGTTGGTTGGCAATCATTTTCTTTTGATTCTACAGCCACAGGAGTAAGATTTCCCTGGGTGGGAAGTGGGGAATAGGGATACCTGTATCAAAGTTCTTCTGTGTATCACTAATAGCTGCCCATGAATTGCTCAGTATTTTAGAATCAGCCTCTTGTGATGAGGTCAGTTTGTTAATCTGGTAAACTGGGTCTGTAGTGTGTCCATGTAAAGGTAAAGGGAGTGCACGGCTGGGAAGTTACAGGTCTAATCCTGGTGGATTTGCAGATCAAATACACTGCCAGATCTGGAACATTTCATGTCTCTGGCAGTCAGGATATTGAAGTTTTTGGTTTTGGTTTTTCTACTTGGAGGGCTGCAGCTGTTTCCCTGTGTATTACATAACTGTTCACACTTTTCCCATCCCTCGGCAGCAAAGCGAATCCCTCCATCCTGATGGATTGCATTAACGATAAACCCATTTGTCTCAGGACGATCTCCATCTTGTTCCCTTTTCTCCATCTTCCAAACCATATGGATGTTGTGCTCCTGTGCCTTCCTCAAGATGTTCTTTCTGTGGGATGGAGTCTGGCTCCTCTGGCACTCTTGAAGTGAACTTCTTCCCCTGCAAGACTTTGACATTCCAGCATTGTTCAAGTGTTCCAAGTTCCATTTTTAGCTAAGCCACAGGCCAGCCTGGAGACTCAGACATTGTTGGTTTTTAAACCTATTTTGTGGCATGAAAAGCCTTTGTTACACTCAGACAATAAGAARTTCCTGAAGTGCTGTGGAAAGAAGTCTTTAATCTCCATGTTGTGTCAGGTGAGCAAGATTTTTCTGAGGATGTCAAGCGAGGCAAGAATAGAAACCCATTTCAGTAGGCTTAGATCCTAAGTCCTCAGCTCAGTGTGCTTAAGAGTTGGGAGAGGGATTGTGTCCCATTAACCCTTCGTTATTCCTTGTTGCTTTTCCACACTGTTATCCAGTATCCAGCATAATAAATAGAGGAGCCTTCTGAAAGATTTTATTTTTCTCTGTTTCCATGATCATTTCCTTAGGAGGCCTGAAGGGATAGATGGATGGATAGTGTCAACTAAAAGGATTTAAATTAACCTTCTCTGGGTGCCCTTAGGATTAAAAATCGAACTTTAACTTGAATAGTGAAATAGTTCTTTTCCAGTGCTATAAATCACTGGCATTTCTGTGTATTCRAATAAAACCAAATCCACATTTGAAGCCTGGCTTGTGCAGAATTCTAACTCTGAACTGTGAAACCAATATCTCAGGCAACACTGYAATGGGAGTTACATTTCACTCTTCTCCTCCCTTCCCCTCGTCCACAGGTTGATAACTCATAAATGGTTAATGCAGACTCTAGGATGTCCTGGCAGGATTAATATTTGAATTTTGAAGGGAGTACCTTTAGCACTGTGTCCCAGCCACTGATTTTGTTGCATGTACAGCCTGGAAAACTGCGAGGGATCCTGATTAGTACTGCAAGAGGAAAAAAGAGAGCTAAACAGCCACAATGCTTTTGGTTTATGCAGAAGTTTGCCTTAACTCTGTCTCCTTCTAATTGAGAGCCTCAAGGTTTAGTTCTCTCTCCTTTCTTGTGAGGTACAACAATGTCATTCTCACCATTTAAGATGTTGTATCTATAGCACGGACATTACACAAAGATGTTTATGGATTTATTTAAGAAATTCAGAGAAGCAGGTGATAGAGCAGGCAATGAAGCCCACAGGTGCCARATCTCACCCTGGCCCAGGCTCCCCCTGAAGGAAGGCTCAGGATCTATAGAACAAAGCTTCCCGTGTTCTTCCCTTCAGGGCAGCAGTTTTCTGWGGGATGGATATGTCCTTCTGAGCATTTCACAGGAGGAGCTGCTCTTCCCCTGATGACAGTTTGCAGTCATCTCACTAAATTGCTYTTGAAAGATGCCTTAGGAGGATGGAAGGCTGTGGTTGAAGTGTTTGAATAAATAGTGACTGGAGTGTACATAACATCTCTGCCACCCGAGATGCAGACCCAGTTTGGTTCTAGTTTGGAATTAATCTCTGGTTAAACTCTGAGTCAAGCCCAACATAAGAACTCTGGGCATAGGTGGTGAAATAAACAACTTGTAATTGAGAGTGAATCATCTCCAGAATTAACTACTCTAAAGCTTTTTTCAAACTGTGAAAGGAAGAGTAGGAAGCACTTAATGAATGTGTTTTTAAACGGGCAATTTGTGTTTAGCTCATCAGGGTAGAAGCGTATGAGGCTTCTTGAACAGATCACAGATGGCAAGAGAGATTGTCTATTGTACTTAAAACTTAATGTAGCTTAAGAGTTGTGATAACCTAAATGACAGATTTCTGTATTTGGAGGTTAATGGGTGCATTTCAAATGGAATGAGGTAGTGACTTAGTGCTTTTTAAAAATTAATCCTTACCTGCTTTTGTCTGTCAGTTTTGGAGCCCCCTCACCGCTCCTGGTTCTGTTACAGCAGTTTTTCTGTGCAGAGGAGCTGCCTGGCTGTGCCCTAAGCAAGATCTTCTATGGGGTGTGTCAGCTTGCAAAGATATTCCTAAACAGGTTGTGAGATGGAAAGATACTGGGGAAGAAGGAGAAGAAGGAGGAGGAGGAGGAGGAGGAGAAGACGAAGAAGAAGAAGAAGAAGAAGAAGAAGAAGAAGAAGAAGAAGAAGAAGAAGAAGGAGGCAGTACTTTTAAAATTTTTTTTTTCAGCTGTGACGTGTCACTTAAATCCCTTGACTGGATAGGGCAGAAGCACGGCTTTAGGATTAGTGCGTATGATGGATTTAGGATTTGAAGCAAACATGTGTTGCTGTGTTTCCATCGTATCTAGTTTTTGCTGCCTAGAGAGAAATGTTCTTTCTTTTATCAGAAATGTCCATTAAAAAACTGAGGAGAACCTACASAGAAAAGAAGAAGACTGATACAATGATATTTTGAAGAGCTGTACGAGAAGAAAATGTGATTGTTCTTTTTTTCCCAGACCTGGAAAGAGACTGAAGAGCTTATGCTCCTGGGCAGATCCACAGTGAAAGGCAAGGGAGGCTCAGGAGGGCAGAGAGSGGAATGGATTGTGCTGTTAACTGTGCATTATTTACTGCAGTGGATGTTGTTGGTTGGTTTTGAAGAGCAGGTAGACCCTCAGCAAGAGTGGCACCTGCAGATCTGTTGGTAATCAAACAGAGAAAAGGGTTTTCTCTATGGGGGAATCGCTGTCGGGAGGAGGAAGCGGTGGAGGAGCTGACAACTGTAAATTGCTGTAATGTCTTGGTGATGCTGAGCAGTTGGGAAAGTACCAAAGGAAAAAGAGTACCAGCAGCAGGAAAAGAATTTCGTCAGGAGGCCTTGCTGTCCAGAAATGGATTCACCTTCATGCCAAATTGCCTCATGGTCCATCATGTGTCTTCTTTAAAATCTTGAACTGAAGCCCACCCAATCCTCCAAAGTAGCCACACAGGTACACCACATAGAATAAAAAGGATCTTGTTGGGATTTTAATATTCTAAATCTGGACTGTGAAGGAGGCCTACATTTGCTGAGAAACTGCTCTGAAACAACCYGAAAAATACCACTGGATTTTGGAAACCACAGATTATTTTGGTTTTTTCKGATAATATTTTTATGCCATTACATGGAAAATGTGTACTACAGAATCCTGATATCTCCTAAGGCTGTCAGTGCTTGTTTTCTGTTCAGCTCAGATATGGATATCTCAAGATCTCCCCTGCTTCAGAATAAGTTCTCAGTGGCCCGCCTGGCCGAAGACTTTTTCTGGGTTGGTGGCAGCATYGTGGCTTCTCCCAGATGGAAAATCGGCCACTTTGGTAAGATGCTGAATCCCTGCCACTCCATTGAACGAGATGGTGACATGTGGAAAGCTTTCATGTTGAAATCTTGTTTAGTGACACCTTTGTGTAGCAGTGGTGTGGGGAGCAGAAACGAAGGAAGAACAGGAGACAGCCCCGGTCTGACGTTATGTTCCAYGGTTGGTAGTGTAGCTCTTTTTGTCTTCAGCAAGGCCTCACTTAGAATCTCATGATTGATTTCTTTATGTTCTTCAGGTCAAGCTAAAGCAAAGTTGTACATTTTGACATGTGCAGACCCTTTGAAATTTTCTGTTGCATAGATTCTATCTCCTTACCCACAGCAAGATAGGTTTGCTATCTGCCAATATTTGTACACCTCTTAACTCTTGGATTTTTTATGCTATATTTGTAGTTTTGAGTCTTTAAAATGAGCATTTAGAAGTATCTCTGCGGTCTTCATCCATAGTAAGTCACTGGACTGTTGGRAGGTTATTTTCTGAATACTGACATAGAAAATTCTCAAGCTTCACTGGCTCTGTGAGAAGGGTCCCCTTTGGGTGCTCATGGCAGCCTTTCTTTTAAATAGATAATAAACCCRGCAAACCTAATTGGAGATGGCTGGAGAAAATAAATGTTTCCTGTTCTGGTAAAAGCACTTTAAGAACAGCCTTCTTGAGCCACTCCTGCTTGTGCAGTGAGGAAATCTGGAGCCTTCACCAGAACCACCTGTTCCCTTGGAGCACTTTTTTGTCCTACTTGTCTGTCACTTCATCGATCAGAGATTTTATTTTAGCAAAGAAGTTGGACAYATAGATGCCTTAGAAAGTACTGGGAATTTTTACAGAGGTCCAGAAACACCATACTCCTCTGCTTCTGCAATTCYTTGGATGCAGATGGCTGATGGAGTCTGAGCTGAGGGATGGAGAGTGACAGCCTGACCTCAAATCGAGCCCCCTAATTTCCACAGCATTAAGAGCATCTCTTCTCCCATTAACATCTCATTTATTAGGGGTTGTGTTCTTTAAGGATGGATTCAGTCTTCCATTATCTCTTGTTCACAGTGAACACTGTCCCAACCATTGCTGGCAGAATTACACAGAAATGTTCTTTTCCAAAGACACTTTCAGATTTTTTTGGCCAATGAACAGAACAGTGGAGAGTCCTGGACTTCAGTGAGGCTTGAGCCAGTGAGAGCAAACAAGGGGGAGAAAGTTCTTGTGCTAGGAATAGGATGGTTGGTTTAAAAYGTGAGAGGGACCTGCTCATGAGGCTGGAGGGGTGCAAAATGAAACAAATGAAGATTCATAAATCCTGTGATTTATTTTTCAGTTGGATCCAGTGTAGTGATGTGTCAGCCTGGTGTACCTGAGCCACGAACACCACAGACAGTTCATAGAATTGGCAAAATATCTTCTGCACTGTTCAGATGGACACAATTCCCAGCACACTGTGCCGGATATATTATATATTTGGATATGTTACATATTTTATGTTATTATATGGATATATTGATTTTAAAAAATATTTTATGCTTCCTGTCTAAAGAGAAACTGATATTCCTGGCAGGAATATCTGGAGCCAGTCAGCTCTTTGGTTTACGTATTGATGAGCCACTTATAGCTGCGAAACCATTTCCAGTGAGGCTTCTAAAAAATGGGGCAGTCATTATGTCTTCAATGGATTGGCAGTGCTGAATGTGTGACAAGTGTGGGAGTCCTCTGTTTGTGTGTGGGAAAGCTGTTTTGGTTTGGTGATATTTTAAGGGAACAACTTGCCCTTCTGGTGCACGTGTGCTGGRGGGGTTTCTCTGGGCTCACAAACATCTTCTGGAGGCCCTGAGACAAATAAGCTGCTGAAATCCGTTTTCCTCTCCTTATATTATTTATGAGGGTGGTGGTTGTGAGGCACACGCTCAGGATGCATCCCTCCAGGATCTGTTCACAGAGCAGAACTCAGCAGAGGGGTTCGTTGCTCCTCACTGTTCCTRAAACTGGCTGGGGCAAAGGTGCGCGACACAAGCTGGGGCTGCCCTGAACCTGGGACGTGAATCTTTTGACAAAGMTGGTCCATGTACAAAAATACTCACTGACTCAATCTCCTGACTTCTTTTCATCCCCACATGCTGAAATACTCCCACTCCTTCACACATGTACATCAAACCCAGAGACTCCTAAAAGACAATAATGCTACTGAGCCATAAATAATTAATTTGCAGACACTAGAACATCTTTCTAACAATAGGCATGAAATTGGTCTCTTTTTTTCCCCCCTTTGTTTCAGGACAAATTGTAGGGTTTATGGCTTGTGTAGTTCTGCTATTTATTGTTACTTTAATACTTTATATAGTAAATATAGATGCTATTAAGAAGCATGAAAATTCACCCTGAGTCTTTTTTGCCGCATCAGTCCGGTGTGGAACTGGGTGTTCCACGTTTCTGCTCCCTGCTCTGCTCTGGCAGTGCTCTTTGCTGCAGTACAGAGATCCATCTCCTCTCCACGACTGTTTTATCCAGATGCAAATTGAGGCAACTCATTAGATCAGAAGAGAGCTGAACATACGCTGAATTCTGAAAAAAAAAAGGCACTAATGAAGTGCAAAACAGAAAAGCTGTAATTCAGCCTTAATTGAAGATAGTTAAGAGCCATTTCTTCAAAAAACCTGATTCATTGCAAGACTGGGGAATTTTTATTTGAAGTGTAGAAATGAATCCTTAAAAAGGAATCTGAACAATGGTAAGGAGAATCAGTTCTGCTTCTCAGCAGTGTGCCCTTTCCACTTACCTGCTGTGCAAGACTTCAGGAAAAAACCTATCATTTTCTGTTTGATAGAAGTAYCACTAGGATTCATTTTTTTTTCTGCCAGTCTCTGTAGTGCTCTAAACTTCCAGTCCCACGGGCAGGKGAGGGTGAGTGTCTCAGTGCCACACACAGGGAGGTGTGGGGGTGCCCTGTTTCCCTGCTCCATCTCAGTCCCCTGGCCCTTGCCTGGCTGCCCCAGCAGACACCTCTGCATTCCCTTAGAGGTTTTCGTTTCCTTTGCATTGGAAGGATCCATAAAAGCTGCTGTTCTGACACAAGAAGGAAGAGATTTCTTGTGCTTTCCTTTCCCTGTGTCACCAACCCCCAAAAGATAATACCAGCCACTGAAATGTCGGGGCTGGTCACCGATCACCCAAGCTCGGTCYGGGTGAGCTGGAACTGCAGCAGGGGGCTGGGAGGCGCTGGGGGTAGCTGTGGGTGAGAAACCCTGCAAGAGAATGAGCAGCTGCACTGAAAAAGCAATCCAAGGATGCTTATTAAAATTTTAACAGCAAGGAGCATATTCCTGTTTCATGTAAAAGCAAAGTAAATGTGTGTTGCATAAAGCGTACTTTCATTTTGGTGCTTGTTTGTTATTTTCTGCTTTGTAACAGGTGTGATCTTTGATACTTTTCCCATTTCTACTCTTCTCGTTTCTTTAAATAAGATTATTTACTGCTATAACTTCCAAAGAGGAAGTTGGAAATTTAATGTGAAGTGTGTGTGAKTAGTGTTGGGAAATTCTTTTTTTATATACAAGCTATTCTAACCAATTTTTTTTCAGAAAACCCTATAAACCTTGTGAAATTAAAATAAGTTCAAGCTTTCCATAATTATTATCTCAGTAAATCTGAGAAATATTTATCTTCTTCTGAATTGGAATGAAGGCAGATATTGAAAAGATTGAGTGTCTAGGAGAGGGTTGGGCTGAGTTTGGATCTGATGTTGCAGTGAATTGCAGGGATGTTTCTGGCACAGCACCTGCCTTTATGGCTGAGACCTGCTGACCACTGATTTTGTCTAARGGCATCTGTGACTTAAGCCAAGGGTCCAGCTTTAAGAAACAAAATGTTACACAAGGGATTATCTTGTCCTCAATTCCACACCTTCTCTCCATGAATATTTTATTAACGTGAACAATGAACTCAACAGAATTGTGCCCTTAAATTTAAATTTTCTTTTATTATAGTGATCTGCTTTCAAATGAATCTGTTTTGTTGAACCTTTTCCAGAGTAAATTAATTGACTTGGTCTGAACATGAGCTCTAAAGCATAGGCACATCAATGCTTTTTCCCATTTCTTTTTACTTACCTTGCTTCTCTTGAGTGCTTTTGCTTTTGCCTGAGAAGCAGACTTGAATCACCCCAAAGAACTGTGTTGGTGTTGATGCATTTTGGAACGTGTGGAATGAATGTTTTCATGTGCACACTGTTTCATCTTTAATCTTGATGACAGAAAATTGATAAAACAGAGCTGACCTCAGAATCTCCTTGCATTTATTTATAAACTAGAATGTGTATTACATGTATTAGTTTTCATTCTTCAATCCAGAATCTCAGTAGTAATTTTCACTGCTCATCTCTAGGTCTGAAAAAAGCACCATTGAACATGGTAATAGTTTTAATTTTACTTAAACAGATCAGGCAGAGAGTCACAGGAAAATCAGGTCACAGGCTCTGCTCTGTCATCATGGGAAATAAATGGGAGACTTGGCAGAAAATATGAGTCTGCATTTATTCCTGGCACAGAGCCAGTCGCTCACAGCTTGGATTGGAGCTGTTGAGCTTAGTCCTTGCAGCAGCTGGATTTCAGAAGAAAGGCCCCAACCTCACTCCCAGGAGCTTCCAGGACAGGAGCCCTGGTTTGGCAGCAGTTCCCCAGGAAAGGGCAGGATCCCTGTTGAGGCAGAGCTCAGCCCTTGGAGGGAACTTCTCCCTACACTTGTGTCTTGGAACGCCACTGCCTGGATGCTGCCAACCCCCCAGGAAGGGAACAGGTTCTGAGGTCCAGAGACAAAGTACAACACAGGTGAAAGGCCTCCTGGTAGGAAAATGTGGGTTTGAGTGATTTGGAAAATGAAAAATCTGTTAGGTTCTTGCTACTGCATCTAGAAGCAAATCTGTAGGATCACTGACTTAACCCATAGAAGCAGTGAGACCTTGCTGGCCAAGGATTCCAATTTCCAGGTGAAATTTCATCCTGTGTCCAGCACAAGGTTTACTTCTTGTAGGAGCTCAGATTCGAGATGGTCTTGAGAAAGGTACATACCTTGTGCTGGTTCCAACAYATGTTCCCTTCATATAAATTAACAAGGGAATGGAAACTTTCACATTCACAGGTAAGTCCACAGTTGCCAAGAATCCTTCTGACTCAATACCTGACCTCTTATATCAGACACTATAGGAAACCTTGTCCTTTGACTTGAACTGTTCATTTGGCAGCTGCTTGATGTTTCTTCTTCCTGTAAAGGTTATTCCAGAGGGAGCAAAGTCTGACCCTGCTGTCACTTTATTCCTCTCCTCAGTGGAAAGATGTATGAGCTCCATGCAAACGGGCACCCAAATGATCAAACTTCGTGGTGGCTCCAAGGGGCTGGTTCGCTTCTACTACTTGGATGACCACAGGTCCTGTATCCGCTGGAGACCCTCCCGGAAGAATGAGAAAGCCAAAAGTGAGTGYCACCCACAGAACCTCCCCCCTGACCCCTCCTGGGCCTTGTCCTCTTACAAACAAACAATCATGAAGGATTTGGGTCGTTGACAGGTGTTCAAGGACGGTGTTGTACTTGAGGTTTAAGGGCAGTAAATGATTTTATGAGGAGTAATTCATGAATTGCTGTTGTTGGCTGTGCAGGTTGCGGTGGTGTCTGTGTTGTAAATGAGCTGGAGGCAACCCCTGTGTGAACCGGGGCCTCGCAGTGTGAGGTCTGGGCTCTCCCTCTCCGGGATTTCTCTGCAGGATGAATGCATCTGCCCGGCCCAGGGCATGCCCACAGCCATTAATGAGCTGCATGCTTTTGTCATTGTAGTTTCTATCGACTCTATCCAGGAGGTCTGCGAGGGGAAGCAGTCGGAGATCTTCCAGCGCTATGCCGACGGCAGCTTCGATCCCAACTGCTGCTTCAGCATCTACTATGGGGACCACATGGAATCCCTGGACCTGGTGTCCTCCAGTGCGGAGGAAGCACGCACCTGGATCACGGGGCTGAAGTACCTGATGGCAGGGATCAGCGATGAGGACAGCCTCTCCAAGCGCCAAAGGACCAGAGACCAATATCCTTCCTGTGCTCCCTGGGAGTGTTTCCCGGCAGTGGAGAGCTGTGGATAACCTCGGGATTCCTTACAGTATTTGCTTTGCTACAAGTAAGCTCTAGGCTCAAAGCTTCAAAGCAGTTCCCATTGTATTCCCTGTTTCCAGAGACAGAAGGGTCCTTGAAGAGGATTGTTCTGGGCAAGATTTGGAGATGAATGACTGGAGTGGACTGAAAAACACAAGGTATATTCTTTCATCTCTTACTCCTGGTGTAAAACCTCCATTTCGTTTGGTTTTACAAGACAAGGTGTGATGTGACACTGAGACTCACTCAGAARTTTTTCTTCTGTGCTGTCGAGTGGGCACAGGGCACATGGGGCATGTTGAGCACAGCAAGTCTAGAAGCTGTTACTCAACTAACATGAGTAGAGTCAGATATCTTGAACTTTATTTCATTCTCAGCCTCATTTACAGTGTTTCCTAATGKGAAAAAAAAAATCATATATCCATAATATTCAGTAGTATTCTTCAATATTTCCTGCTGTTCCTTAACTCCTGTTCAATGTGGTTGAAGCAGACATTTGATGAGGCAGATAAAAACGGGGATGGCAGTCTGAGTATCAGTGAAGTGCTCCAGCTCATGCACAAACTGAATGTGAACCTACCCCGACAGAAAGTCAAGCAAATGTTTAAGGTAAGAAAAGAAATATTTATTTTTTTCTGAAAAAGCAAAGATTTAACATGAAACCCAGTAGGAGAGATTGCAAATACTTCAGCAGCTGGTTTGTTTCCACTCTACTGAGAGATACTACACAGCCCATTTGGTAAATTGAAAAGAACTCCAGAAACACATCACAGATAAATTGTTATGCACAGAAAAAGGCAATACACCAGGTACCTTCTGATGTTACATAACACAAAACCACACAGTAACAGGATTGCTCTTTTGCTATATTTTTTTGGTCAGAAGCTCAGTCATGTTTCCTCCTCTGAGTATGTTTTCTCTAATGAATATTATCTAGTAGAGTATCCAATATACTCTGATAGCTGGTACTAATAAAATATCCAGCATGCAAACTTCTGTATCTGTCAGATTTTTGCACTGCTAAGAGCTGTTTGTTTGACACTGCATTCTGCTGACCTTGACCCAATTTAGTGAGCAACAATGGAGATGTGTAGCTTTTGTTATCACAAAGTCTCTGCAGGGACCAGGAAGCCTTTATGTGAAATCCCCGATGATTTTTTCTTTACTTGCAAAATTAGTATTCTTCCAGATCTTATTAGTTTATGGCTGTGGATTTAACAGATATCCTCTCAAATCCTGGATATAAAATTCATTTCAAGACGACTTGGTTTCCAGTGATCTTCTGAAGAAGATCTGGGTGGGTAATTCTTGCAGACACGTGCATGTTGTGTGCTGTGTTGCAGGGTACACTGTCCTTACTTCATTTTCACAGACAGAAGAAATCCTTCAGCAGGCTTCTCTGTGGAACAATAAAACGTTTAAAGTTGTTTCTTAGCTCCTGATACGTACACTGGAGAGGTTCAAAGGGGAAAGCTGTGCAGAGCATTCCTGTGACAAGGCTGGTAGATCAGTCTGTTCTAGCAGCCGCGTCAGGCAGCTTCAACCTGCATTTAATTTTAATGTTTTACTCTCCTGCAGGGGTTTGTTTATTTAAAATGTGTTCAGGCAGTTGGGTTCCTGATTGTCTCGTTGCTGTGTGCTGCAGGAGGCTGACACAGATGACAACCAGGGCACGCTGGACTTTGAGGAGTTCTGTGCCTTCTACAAGATGATGTCAACACGGCGAGATCTGTACCTGCTGATGCTCACCTACAGCAACCACAAGGACTACCTGGATACAGATGACCTGAAACGCTTCCTGGAGACTGAGCAGAAGGTAGGCCCGACCCAGGAACAGAATTCCAGCTGCATGCCTTTCTGCTTTGCTTTGGGAATGAATTCCCTTTTAAAAGGGGTGAGGACTTCGTTGCTGTGCATGTGAAAAATAGACAGAGGTCTCTTGATTTTCATCTCACAGGCTGGCAGGACTATTTATTGAATCTTCTCGCTCTCATTGCCTTTTTTTTTTTCTGTAGGCTCTTTTATTGTGCCCCTAAATATAATCTCTAGAGTTTCTTTCTCTTTTCCTACAATTCCATCAGTATCTGTCTGTTCCTGGTATTCAGTACCTCGGAGCAAAGCTGGTGTTTCTGGCTCTGCAGAGACCTAGTGCACAGCCCATGATGAAACACTGAATTACTTTGTCACATTATCTCAGTGTGTAAGCTGGAAGATTATCTTTCAAAGAGCAGTTGAGAGGATGATTAATGTATGGGAAAGGTTTAGAAACACATTGTAGTACCTAAGAAATTGTCTCTGAGTGCTTTAACTCCAGTGCTGCAGGAACAAATGCATTGGTTCATCTCTGCCCTTTTCCTCTCACGGTCTCCTCTGAAGCTTCATGCCTGTAAGTCATAAATGTACATGAGTTTCAATCATTGAAACGAATGAATAAAAAAGCCACCTCTCTGGCAGTTATCTTCTTAGATAAGTGAGGTGTGTTTCCATTTCATTGGTCAATTGATCCTCCAGATGGGGAGAGGAAAATGAACACTCACCACAGGACACAAATCAGCTCAGCTAATTACTGACATGGCCAAATCCCGCCTGTGGGGCTTCTCTCCCTTGCCTGGTGCCACCCTTTTCATACAACATGGACAGGGAAAACATCTTCACTCTGTTCCAGGAAGACCTGGTGTTCCAGAGCTTTACCTGCTGAACCCAGCAAACATACCATGTGTGTTCCAACCTAGAGTCAGAGGTTTTTTTCTTCCTCCCCTTTTACTTTTATTTATTAGGTTTTAAATTACTCCCAGAAAAGGCATTGATCTTGTAGCAGATGTGCTGGTGGTTTCATTTCCCCCCAGGCAAAGATTCTGTGTTGCCAAATTGATGGTCACTTTACTGCACTCTGACGACGAGGGCTGTGTTTTCATGTCATGTACAGCATCCTATAGAAAGCATTGGCTAGACCACTCAGGACAGGAATATTAAATAATATCAGGGATAACAGAGAATACATCAACAGTAAATAGCAGGAATATTAATTGTGTTAAAATTGAGTTACTAAAACATTGCATTATGTAAAAAAAAGTTACAGCTCAACATTAATGGCCCTGGTTTTATAAGTGACAACATTTACAGACGTGTATTTCCCTTTGAACTCTTTTCTTCTTCAGTTGAGAATGCAAAGCAACCTTGAAGTTAGCAGGTTTCCTGCGAATATTATGTCCCGATTCTCTGTTTCCCTGCTACTAACAGATTTTTCTGTCTGCTGCATAAAGATGAGCCATTTTCTTGTTTCATTTTAAAGTAAAAAACCCTTTGATAATGCAAACTAATCCTTTAATCCTACAAGAGAAGAAATCCCATTGGTTTGTGACAAAGCTCGTTCTGTTTGGATGCTCTGTGGTGCCTAATAACAGATCTGACCTACAAAGCAGAACTCTGTCACCAGGCAGCTGCCAATAGCACAGAAACTTTTCACAGAGAGCTCCCCTTCTGATCTGACCTGACACTGATTGACAGCAGTGAGAATCCCACTGGGTGACTGGAAATCYTGAGTCCCTCTATGGATAATCTGCCCAGTTGTTGGACTGGATACAGAGGAAGGAGAAGCTGTGATTAATGGTTAGCACTGCATTCTTGCTGCTTTTACAGATGACAAATGTGACTAAAGAACATTGCCTGGAAATCATCAGCAAGTTTGAGCCCTGCCTGGAGAACAAGAAGGAGGGAGCCCTGGGAATTGATGGTAAGCTGGCTGGTGCAGCTTTTGTGGGGAAAAGGCAACTGTCTCAATGCTCAGGAGAATATTGCTACTGCTTGCAGAATATACAGTTATAGAATTTTGTCATGTTGTGTAACTATGCTTCCAGTCTTTTTGCTTTTTTTTTTTAATATCTACTATTTGCTGAGGAACCTAAAGGGAAATCAGATGTCTTTGGAAGAGTTTTTAAAGGCACATATCATGATGAAGCAGCAGTCATTGAAAGTCAGCTGGAGCTGGATGTGTCTTTATTTGTGCTTTGGAAAATACAGTAGAATTTAGTTGCGTCATTCCTGCAGGTATTTTTGGAAATCCTTTAAGTCTTAATAAGAGGAGTGATGTGATCCAGAGTAAATGTCTGAGTGGGATGATGGATGAAATTGGTCCTGCCTTCATGACCTTTGCTGCTAAAGCCTTCTCTCTAAATATATCAATGCTGTTCCATCAGGCTGGTAGCTGTTATTCTGGGGACTGACTGTAAGTCCTTTCCCCTAAATAGTAAATCTTCAGCCAGATCTTATTGACTCCAAGGAGGGAGTACATTCCTCAGGAACTAGCTTCTGTGCAAAAGTTCTAGGACCTCTAGAAAATCAGTCTTGTCCATTTCTGTGGGTGTGTTGTCACTGAAAAGTGGCAGAACAGATGTTGTTTGGTTTCCTGCAGGAAGAAGTGGGTAGTTTCTGGAACAGTGTATAAGGTGTTTGCTTAGGATGGGTCAAGGTCTGTTCTACTTCCAGACTAAATTTTCAATTTATTTTAAAGCTTATGCTAATGCCAGTGAGGGAGCAGATGACATTCTTTTTATTTTCTGCTCTTTACAGGGAGTTGCAGTCACATAAATAATGAATAAACAAGTTCATTATCTTGCCTTCCTCATACTTACAAAAGTAAGACTGAGCTTTTCAAACCACTGTAGGTTTTCATAGAAAAAAGTAAATCTATACAATTGCTTTGCCTAAGAATGGATTATAAAACATTTAAGAGTTTATGGGTTAGGATAAGGKAGAGTCCAACATGGTGATATTCTGCTGGTGTCTGCCGCACATCTCCTGACCAGGGGAAAGCAGAGGTTTGGAGACAATTGGAAAAAGCTTTGTGATTTTAACCCCTCCAGCAACTTGCTGGAAGTGCAGCAGAACGGAACAGATCTAATCTAGAGCTTAATTAATGCAGGAGATTTCTGGTAACATCCAAACAGAGGTGACTGAGGAGCTGACAGGGGCACAGTGCCGGGCTGGTGCTGACAAAGGTGAAAGAGCTGCTTAAAAACCATAAATCTGTGTATGCATGTTCATCATGTATGAACATGTGTGCATACACAAGGGAAGTTATTCTTCTCTCGTCTTTGTGTGTAGCTGAGACTTTAGATGTCTTCTGTCTCCCAGAAAACAAGTCCAGTGTTGCCTTGGGGACTGAAATGCAACAGCTATGGAAGCTGAAGCTGCCTGTTTATTCCTCGAATTGGTACAGCCCAGACAGGAGCATCCTGCCCACACTTGGCAGCACTTCAATAGTAGTAAAATAATAGTACAGTGTTCTTTGTCCTCTCATGCTCATTCATGTGCCTGTATTGCCTGGTGTCCTCAGCTGTGCCGGCTTTTGTCACGGAGCACCTTGGACTGGCCTGTGACAATTGGCTCATTGTAAAAAAACCCTTTACCTCTGTGTGCTGACCAAAGGGACTCCGTGCCAGGGCACCTTTCCTGAGCGTGTGAGCACCGCAGGCCTGTGGGACACGCTGCTCACAGCCTCTTCCTCTGCTCCTGTGTGCTCCTCCTGGGGCTGACAGGTCCCGTTGGTGTGAACTCATTACAACAATCGCGACATCTTTTTAACAAGAGCTTAAAGCAGACMATGGTGTTGCTCAGGAGCTGCCCTCCCAGTGCTGGGTGGGATTAATCCTGCAGCAGCTGATTGGTTTGCAGGAAGAGGAGCTGATGGACCTGCCACGAGTGGCTGGCTGTGTGTTTGCTGACACACTCGGGGCTCTATCCATTTTCCACGGTGGCTGCTCTGACTTGGTTAATCTTCTGTTTTCACTCTGGCTCCATCACTGCTTTGCTCAKTGATCATGATGTGGACTCCAAGAGACTCCAATGTTCAGCTGGACTGGGTTGAATTCCCTGGCACTGTGTCCCAGTGATTTGTTCAAAAAGTTCTGGCTGCTATTTGTATTTTTCAGCTCTTTTCCTTTAATAAAACTTTCATCAACACGAAGTGTATAGCCTAGAAAAACCATCATAAAGGTGACATTTTATCTTGTCACAGTCAAAGTGTGTTAAGACCTTCAGAAGTTTGGCAGGATTTTTACACAGGCACTGTTTTATTTATGGAATGAGTGAAATGTCAGGAGAATTAGAAGCCTTGAAGCAGAGACCTATTGACTAAAGGCATCATCACTGTCAGCACAGCCAGGGTGTGAATGGGAATCTGAGTCTTTCCTTGCTGAATGAAGAAAGTTTGGGGGATATTTGGAACGGAAGTTACAGTGTTTAATGTCAGTCTGAATCACGAAAATATCTGTGCACAAATGTCTACTGGAGGTCTGAGAGCAGCAATTTCACACAAAGATAAAATCAGAACCTGCTAAAACTTTGCTTCTTAGTGAGAGTGGTGATTGCAATACACACAGGATCCAGGTGATGATGTCTGCAGGGTTTACAAGCATCCCAYTACTCAGGAAAGTAAATTCTTCTGGTAGCATCACTGAAAGCCCCASAGATAATTGATATTGCGGTGTCAAGTCTGGAGTGAACTTCAGTCTCTGAAGTGATGTTAGTGCAGTGCTGCAGAGCYCCCCCCTCCACAGGCATCTTTGTGGTGTCATACCCAAATTAGAGAGTGTAGCTTGTACAAGCCAAGGTGTGCTGTCATTCTCCTGGTATTTAYGGGAAAAATACTGAAAGAGGAGAGGAGACTGTCTCCCTCCACTCAGTGTCTCCCCAACACTCAGACTGTGTTGGGCCACCCAAAACTGTCTCTAGGCAGTACAATACATAGATCTTATGACATTTCACTGAGGAGCAACACCAGGATGTGACTGCAGATCTCTGGAGGCATTTATATGCCATGTGACCTAATGTCCCAGCAGAATCTTTTGACACAAATTACAAGCCTGAAAGGTTTGGATTAAATAGACATATTTTTCTCWGGAAAGGCAGAGCAGGAAAACGCACAGAGCAACTAGAAATTTCTTGAAAAGCAATAATTGCACTTGGTCATGGTGACTTTTGGGATGCAGTGRTGCTATTTCTTTATCTTACATGTTCATGAATGTGTTGGTGAGCATAGGGATGCATTTTAGGCTGGTTTTAGGAAGGTTACAGCAACAAAAAGGACAAAACTGCATTATTTAGAGTGTTGTCTGTTTACAGGTTTCACCAATTACATGCGGAGCCCATCAGGGGACATATTCAACCCAGAACACTACCAAGTGAACCAGGACATGAGCTACCCTCTGAGTCACTATTTCATTACCTCTTCACACAACACCTACCTCATGGGAGATCAGCTGATGTCCCAGTCCAGGGTGGACATGTATGCATGGGTGCTACAGTCTGGCTGCCGCTGCGTGGAAGGTAAAGAGCAAAAAGGAGTTGTCAGTGGGCTCTGCGGTCTTGTTTCTCCTCTCTAAAGAAAGATTTGTGACATCTGCAGAAGCCATGGGAACTGGGTAGAGGAAAAAGCCTAGGAAAATGCTGTCTTCCCTTCATAAAGAACAACAAAATAATGTTGTGATAAAATGGGCAAATTTTCTTGAGCATGGAAATAAGACAGACATTTGAGGAGTGGTGTTGTTGGTACTGAGGAAAAACATTGTGAAACTCTCGTTGTAGAGGGGATGCCAGCATTGGGCAGAATGCATTGGTGTTTGTCCTGCCTGGCCACGTGTGTGACAACCAGCCTGGCAAATATGGCAGAGCTCGTGCCTCATGTGAGAGGAGAGTGGGTGTTTCTGCCAAGGGARGTAGGGACATGTTCTGTGAAATGGTGACAGTCTCTGCAGTGACCAGGAAGCCCTTTCGTGGAATCCCTTCTGATGCTTGTGCTGCCTTTCTGAGTCATTACCTATTTTATAATCATCTTTAATATTCTGACCATCAAAGTGTTTTCACAGTTTTTCAGAAGGCAGATATTATGGTTTGCTCAGGTTGGGCTGTGGATGTGCCAATGGGCGCTTCAGAGGAGTAAAACATTTCGTGAAAATAGGATTCTAACCAGGTATAAAGTCAGGCAAAATCCAGGGYGGGCTGGAGGTGACCAGGTCTTGGCTTTGCCTGTGGTGTGAGCAGCTTGGCTCAGTCTCTGCTCTCCCTTCCAGGTTCAGCAGTAGCACAATGAGAGCAATGCTCTGCTCTGTCATCTCTCTCCCTCTCACAACACTCCTCAGCACRTGCTCAAAGGAGTTTCTTTGCTTGGGGCTTTCTCAAACAATGGGAACAATCTGGTCCYGGCAGAAGGTCAAGGCCAGGAAGTTCCTTCCCGGGAAGGATGTTCAGGACAGTGAGGAGGCAGATACGGATGCAGGGTGGGAGTGAACCTGTGCCCTGCTGTGGGACGCACCTGGCTGGGTTGCTGAAGGGAATTGTGGGGTCTCATGGTCTTCCCCAGGTGGTGGCCCAGGTGTTCCTTGTCTGATGGGTGTCCTTGTTTCTGTCCTACAGTTGACTGCTGGGACGGGCCGGACGGTGAACCAATTGTCCACCATGGATACACCTTGACTTCCAAAATTCTCTTCAAAGATGTGATTGAAACTATCAACAAATATGCCTTTATCAAGAATGAGTATGTATCCAGCCTGCCAACCTTTGAGTGCCAGGGCTACGAATGGGAGTGTGCCCTGGCATCCTCGTACAGGCAGGGAGTGAAGATCTGACCTGGTCCTGCACAGAACAGAACTCCAGACAGAATTTGGAGTTGTTTTCTGGGGCAAAATCCTTCAGAAAGGAATAAAAAGGCACAGCTGAGTAGGGACAYTCTGCAGAGAGGTGTGGGCTGGCTTTACCCAGCTTGTACAACACCTGAGGAACAACAGGTTTGGCCAGTGAATGTTTTTAGTGAGGGCTGAGAGYTGAACCACATCTCTCTCTGGATGTGCATTCTGGTGCTGCCAAGGCTACACCTGGGTGCTCCAGGGGTACGAAACAAGTCAGGGAATAGAGAATCCAAAGAGACAGGAACCCAATTGTGACCAAAGCACATTATTCGGGAGAAAGATGTTATTTTCCCTACAGGTACATTGCTCAAGAAATCAGAGTATTATACATGGGAAGTTTCATATRCCTTGGCAGTTGCTGTCCTCCTCCCGAGAGTCAAAATGTGTGTGCCAACCTAGCCTTTCTTTTTTTTTAAAAGAAATTAATTTATCTCAGTAAAATTTTTCCGGTAGCTCCCCCAAAGCAGCCCAGCTGCCTTTATGAATAGAGCTAAACTTGCACTAAATTTCAGACCAGTTAAACTTACTGTGAGTCTGAAATTTCTGCAGTTTGCCTGAAGACCRAGTGAACAAATCAAAGGAAAGCTGTCCAGCAGAGTATAAGGCAATGCTTTTGAAATCGTTCAGTATTGAAAACCTTTGCAAAAAGGTTAACTGGGACCACATCATCAACTGGGAAAGTTTTGTCCTGCAGGCATCGTCTGGCTGAAAGCCATGTTTTTCCTGATGAGGAGCTAATGAGGGCCAGATGTCAGGATAGAAATAATTGATTTTTAATAAATGAATCCCTGATAGTTCAGTCCTGCTAAACTCCATTATAGACTGGCTTTTGTGCTCATCTACAAAATGCATCATCTCTAAACAGAAATCCATCTTCAGTGTGGTTTTACATGGCACTGACCACACTGGAGTAGATGTTTCACAAGATTTATCTTCAAACAACCAGGCACTGCTGTTCCTTGGCCTCAGGCTGGAGAATCGACAATAAATGACAACAATAAAACTAAATCTAGAAATAACACTGTCTTTGTAGGCGAGGCTTTATCTACAGGCTTGTCTGTATGACACTGCTCTGTTGCTCGTTGGAAAAGTATTCATGCTATAAAAGCTAAATTTGCAGCTGATGCTTGCTTGTCTCTGCAGGTACCCTGTGATCTTGTCAATTGAGAACCACTGCAGCATCGTTCAGCAGAAGAAGATGGCTCAGTATCTTACAGAAATCCTGGGAGACAAACTGGATCTGTCTTCTGTGCACAACGATGACTCCACAAAGCTCCCTTCACCAGCAAGTCTTAAAGGAAAGATCCTGGTTAAGGTAAATACCTGCATCGTGTTCTTTCCCTCTTTTTGTTTGTGATGATGATGATTTCTGCCTGCTCACCACTATCCCCTAACTTAAATCATTTTGCAAAAAGCAGTCCTTAGGAACCTGCTACTTAGGGTCCTGACCAAATGTCTTCTCAATCTATAAGAACCTGGAAAGAACATGCTTTGAATAATTTGRTTTTTTTCTCAAATGTGTGATAGTAAGAGCTGCATGCTACCCTGCCTGAGTAATAAATTTATGTTCTAGGGCAAGAAACTTCCAGCCACCATCAGTGATGATGCAGAGGAAGGAGAAGTTTCTGACGAGGACAGTGCTGATGAGATCGATGATGACTGTAAATTAATGAATGGAGATGTAAGTGAAGTGCCCAATTGAATGTAAATGTATGTCAAGGCTTCCCATCCCAGGGAGGAGAAACCTTGCATGAGTCCTCTGGATTGTGGATGTGGTCTAATCTTTGGGATTCACCACAAGTGGTTTAGGTTCTACCCCTTCATAGGGGCAGATTTGACGAAAGTGCGCATGAAGCAGCACCAGTTCTAGGGGTTATGTTTCAAGTTTAGGATTTTAAAGAGTAATAYCTTGTGATTCTTCATGGCATCACAGTGTTCTTCCCCTCAAATGCAAAAAAGAAAAAAATTCTGTGGTCATTGTTACAGAGCATCCCTTTGCTCTGYTGGATGCTGGGCTTGGTTGATTTTTATTGTAAGGAAAATCTCTGCTCGCTTCAATCTGAAAATCCCTCATTTCTTCATCCTTTTTAAAAGTTGTATTTTTTGTCACTTTAATCTTCTGGGAAGTTCCATTGCACCTTGCAGAAACAATATAAAATATACAACAAGCAAAACCATTTAATGACATAAACCAGATTACCTTGGAGAGAGTTTGCATTCTCAGTCCTCTCTCCCTCAGGCTATTTCCTCATTTTGTATTATGGATTTGATCCTTTTCATCTAAAACTAAAAGAGAAACTTCTTTGTGAATAAGAATACCAAAGGAGAAGAATAATTTCTTTGCTTTTTTGAAGTTATTACATGTTAGCATATCACTTYCCAACATTTTACAGCATCCTTTGTTACTAACAGTTCCCTTTGCTGAGGTTTACTGATGCTTTAAATCTGAAGTTTGCTACACCTGGTTTGCTTCCCAAAATGAATTTTGAAGAGTTCAGAGCTTGTTTCATGACAAAGGTAACTGGGAATTCTTAAGGCCTGCTGAGAAAACACAATCTGTTGCCCCTTAAAAGACCTGAGTGAAAAAGAAAACTCTTGATTGTTATTTTTAGTTTTATTCCCCCACTTCCTCACGGGGGCCAGGGTGCACACAGAGGAGGGAATAGGAGTTCTCTTGCATTTTGCCTTTGGTCTGCTGAAAACAGGATTCTAAATAATCTCCCATCCATTCCATCCAGTAGATCTTGCACCTATTGTAGCTGCAGGGTCAACCTGGACGTGGCATGGGACTCACAGGAGACTTTTTTCATCACTYCCTACTTTAGTGATTTAATGTTTTTTTCTGTAGGCATCTGCTAATAGGAAGAGAGTGGAGAATATAGCAAAGAAAAAACTTGACTCACTGATAAAAGAATCCAAAATCCGTGATTGTGAAGATCCAAACAATTTTACAGTTTCCACTCTACCATCACCAGGAAAGGCTGGGCTGAAATCTGATAGTAAGAAGGTGAATTTATGTTTTCTTGTGCTTTATTAGTTTACTGAATGTATCTTATATTATTGACCTCAGCTTCATAGCTGAATTAATGCAGTTAATGATGATGCCAGGTGAACATCACTGTCAGATACACAAACTATTTATCTTGCTCACACAGCAATTGGAGCATGAAATGTACTCTGAAATGACTTCTCAACAGAAAGAATTTGATTTTCCATTATAAAAACTGCTTATCAAAGTTGGGCTCTTTTTGTTCCTCAGTTCTCTATGTTCTATGCATTTTCATTGTATTTTAATTTTATATTGACGCTAATTTATAAAAATGTACTCAGCCCACAGACTACACTTTGTGCAGTTGAGGCTTTTTCCTTTTAGGCTTTGTAATAAGCCACAAAAAGCTTGGGAAGATTGTTCCATGCAAATGAAAAACAGTAGAGATGTGCCAGTAATAAGCAGGTGTAATAACCAAGGATTAAAACTAAACTGGGGATGAGAACTRAAAATCAGCTTCCCAAAACATTCCATGGGGTGAGTTTTGGATGTACTTTAAACCCAATGATTTACACGATGGATCAGAGAGTTCTTGGGAGAGCCAACACAAGGCCAAGGCTTGAAGAGCCCTTTAGCAGAGATGCTACCCAGAACAGTCAGTGTTAAAAACCCCTCCTGTTTGTGCCGATGTCCAGATCCTGTCTGAGCACTGTTTGAGCTCCTGCATTCTTCTTTCTTTGGTTGCTTCAGAGCAAACTCGAGGATGACGTGGAATCCGGGGAAGATTTCAGTGCCAGCAAAAGGCACAGCCGCTCACTCATGGGCAGCTTTTCCAAACGCAAGGTGAGCCCCTGGGGAGGTGAGGTCTGCACCAAATCTTGCACTCTTGGAGGGTTTTTTTCTTTGCACACAGTGGAGAGGAATTTCATAACTGCAACACCTGCAGCACCTCGCTCCGAGGCTCTTCACTGAATAGGCTGGGGAGCTGCTTATCATTGTGCATAACACACAGTTCCGATTTGCATGAAGGTCTGAAGGCGTCCAAGATCAAACTGAAACCCACAAAAATTAATTTACACCTTTTATCTGAGGATTTGTGCTTCCTTTATAACAAGGCTCAGACCCTGGGCTGAGTTTTCCCCAGGTGCAAATTTTGCTGCAAATCGGAGTGTTACGAAAGCTGTCATTTTCCATCTTCTGTAAGTAACACACTCATTGGCATAACAAAGCAGAATTGTAGCCAGCTGCTCAAACTTTGATCACACAGCTATGATATTATGGTTTTATTTCCTTCTGGCACAGAAAAAAGGAAGCAAATTGAAAAAGGCATCAAGTCTGGAAGAGGGTGAAGACGATTCGGATTCTCAAGGAAATTTAACCAGGAGCTCTGTACATTACAGCAGGTCTGTTAACAAGTGATTGGACAATTTTGTTGCCAAAAACGACACCTACATAAATGCATGCACTAAGTTGGTGTGCTTGAGGTCCAGGTGCCAGTTTGCTGATGGCTGCAGGCATGTGACAGGAATCTGGTATATGGGGAGTTGCAGTGTCTGCCACAACATCATCAGAATGATCTCCTGGTGCTGTTCAGACTAATTAGCAAAGCACAATGAATGTTTTATGCACTTTGAGCTCGTACTGTCCCATACATTTCTTTACTTTGATTTATTTTGAAATATGAAACATAACATTTACCCCTTCATTAGTGGGAAATTAATTTGTTTTGTCTTTCTAGGATAAACAGACAGAAGAAAACAATGAAGCTGTCCAGGGCCCTGTCTGACCTGGTGAAATACACGAAGTCCGTTGGCATCCATGATGTTGAAACTGAAAGTGGGTTGGACTAAAGTTTGTTGAAAATAATTGCTATACAAAGAAATGGAAAGGTTTATTTTCTTACATATCTTCTTATTAAAAGAAGAAGTAGTTCTTCATTAAGAACTTCTTAATGAAGATTCAGGTCATCATCATATTCAGCTTCACTTTCCCAACCATAACTGCTCCAATAAGCACAGCATTCTTCTGTAATGCAAGGAAAGCACAGTTCCCTCTGAGCGGCATGTGCTGAAATGATGCTTGATAGTTAAAAGGAACTAATGCTATGCACTACTGAAAGTTTTATCTAGAKAATAAATAAATAAATAAGGAGATAACCTCTAATCTCCTCCTCTCTTCTCTGCAGTCTCTTCCAGCTGGCAGGTTTCATCTTTCAGCGAAACCAAAGCCCACCAGATCCTGCAGCAAAAGCCAGCTCAGTACCTGCGTTTCAACCAGCACCAGCTGTCCCGCATCTACCCCTCCTCCTACCGCGTGGACTCCAGCAACTACAACCCCCAGCCCTTCTGGAACGCTGGCTGCCAGCTTGGTGAGGAGACTCTTTTATTTTTGCTCTGTTTTGGGAGGGATGTTTTAATCGGAATCACCCCTTAGAACACTCTGAGTTCTCTGCTGATCCAACTTCGCTGACCACTGAATCCTCCTTGTTACTGTCCCTGTTGTTACCTGGATAGATGACCTTGAACATGTGTCTTACATGCAAGTAATTGTCTGGTACATGGAAATAAATGAACTTCTCAAATGCAAGAGGGCTTCAGAGTTCAGCTCTTTCAGAGAGCTTCTCTCCCTGAAGATGTAATATATGTTACATAAGAGAATTATTTTCCACAAGATATTTGATTTTTTGCATCTAAGAAGTCAGACTCAAATCTGAATTTYTTTTTTAAATAGTTGCACTAAACTACCAGTCAGAGGGGAGGATGCTCCAACTGAACCGGGCCAAATTTAGTGCCAATGGGAACTGTGGCTATGTCCTCAAACCAAACTGCATGTGTCAAGGTAAGGAAATGCAGCAAAATCAGTGGATCCCTGATTGCAAGAGAAGATTGAGTGTGGATCTTTGTTATAGTTTGTTTAAAAATGCATAACTGATGTAGGAAGCAAACAAACCAGAAGGTATCTATAATTAAAGTCACTTCTTTCACAGTATGTGGCTTTTCCTTCTGACAGGTGTCTTTAATCCAAATTCTGAAGACCCACTGCCTGGTCAATTGAAGAAACAGTTGGTTCTAAGAATTATCAGTGGTCAACAACTTCCCAAACCACGTGATTCCATGCTGGGAGACAGAGGAGAGGTATGGGACAGTTGGTGATTGTCCTTGTGTGTTGCAGAAGGTTCATTTCCGTATTGGCTGGGCTAAAGTTGAGGATTTCACATCCTGCAGTTATTTGTCAGGAGACATAGAACATGAATAAATTAGGTCATTGGCATCCCACATCTTTAGGTGGCTTTCTTCACTTTTAATCATCACAGCAGTGGTTTGATGGTTTTTCTCTAATTGCCAACAAAGTGCCTCCAGGAGAAGCAAAAAAGAGAGAGAGCTCTTACCAGTATAATAATCCCCTCCATATGGCTCAGAACCAGTAATTACTGAGACATTCATGTACAGTGCCTATATTGTAAAAGCCATTTGCCTGGATTTCATCTTTGTCACTCTTTCTTTTCAATATGTGTCACTTYTTGTTTTTCAGATCATAGATCCATTTGTTGAAGTAGAAGTTATAGGTTTACCCGTTGATTGCTTCAAAGAACAAACTAGAGTAGTTGATGATAATGGTAAGATTATCTGAGATTTACATTTTTTATGGCTGAAACATCCTCTTTCAGGCAAGTTTTGTTCATAAGGATATGAGTAGATAAGATTTGGTGCCTATTATGACAAAGCACTGAAAATTGAATTTAAGCATTTTTAATGTTAATTAGACTTGGATCTCTAATTGTTTGACTGAGTTGGTATAAATGTGCTGAAGGTCTTGGTGTAAAACAAGTAATTTGTCTTCTCACTGTGTGTGAGAGAAGGGTAGTTTGAGCTTGCTGTGGTCAAAAGGCAGATTGACCAAAGCCCTGCTGAAAGCAGGGCCAAATTTAGGTGAGATCCAGCTCTGTTCCTTGCAAATCCTTGTGCTGTTGTGTCTCCTGCTGAAGGCGTGAGAGCACTGGGTTTTCCAAGAACAATGATCAATCTGTTAGGAAAAGCAGAACGACATTGCAGTTTAGGCATTCCTTAGGTAGGCAGGCTCTCTTCTTCTTGTGAATGAGATCCCTAAAAGCTGATTCCCTCCTCCCAAGGTTTTAACCCCATGTGGGAGGAGACGTTGGTGTTCACAGTCCACATGCCAGAGATTGCACTGATCCGGTTCCTGGTGTGGGATCACGACCCCATTGGCAGGGATTTCATTGGGCAGAGGACAATAGCCTTCAGCAGCATGATGCCAGGTAGGAGAAAGGGGACATCCCAAATTAGTGGGCTGGGATTTTTTCCTGTGATACGTGAGAATTCATGTGTGTGAATGTATCTGCTGCAGAAATTTCTAGTTGGAACAAGTGTTTGGACCCTGAATTCTCGACCTTAGTCAACTACTGACTTAYATGGTGGTGAAGACTAAATCAATTAACTCTAGACTTTTGGGGTTAGATTTTTAAAAAATGGGTAAGATTGTTAGGCAGGATGGTTAAATACTGTGGGCTTGGCAGGCTACTATACAGAATCTTTATTCCTAAACTCATACTGCTTTTTCCTCCATTTCTTCACACCAGTTTTTGAAAAAACACCAGAGTTTTGCTTGGTCTTATGACTGTTAGTAGTAGTTTAACACAGAACAGTAAGTTACCTATTCTAATGGTGGAATATGTGTTACTAAATGCCATTTTCTGCCAGTTTCCTATATTTGTTTTCAGTTCAGTCTTCTTTCACATTGAAGCTTCTTCTGCGTATATTCTTCTTTTCTTTCAAAGTAAAGAAAAAGGTTGTGTGTAAGATTGAAAGCAAACATCCAGTCTCAATAAACTGACCTTGGATGAAAGGTTTGCAGTCTTAATACTGGACTGCAAGTCCAGAGGAGAGAATGTGGTCAAGTTTAAATTGTGTGTTGGCAGCAGCAATAACAGAGCCTGGATAAAACAGGACATGGCTGTTTAATAAAATCCAAGGGCATGGCAAAATGGGGTGAAGTTTGTAGGTGGTGTGGCTCAGGTGCCTGAGTGTGGCAAGGTGATGCTCGAGGCTGGATGCTCACTGTGAGGAGGAGCTGGGAAAAAGCTGCTTGATCTCCTTTGCTGTTCACAAAAGGGAAGTCTGCAGCTGCTCCTCGTGTGACCTGTTCCAGCTCTGTGCCAGCTCTGCTCGCTCTGTTTCAGGTTACAGACACGTGTACCTGGAGGGCATAGAAGAGGCTTCCATCTTTGTCCATGTGGCTATTAATGACATCTGTGGTAAGGTGAGTGTCTCTGGGGTGTGTGACACRCCTACACGAGCTGCCAGGGTCTTGTGTCACACCAGGGAAGCCCAGTGGGTGAAGGTCCAGGCCAACATTTTTGTTCACTTAGAGTAAAACTTCTCTCTGTGCTTGTCAYGGTAGCCCGAGACCTTTCTGTATATCCATGGAGATAAAGGCAAATCGTAGGGAAAATTGGAGAAGAGATTCTGCAGTGCCTTTTTGGGGAAGCCATAGGGGAAGGTTATTTCATTGCAGCACACACATTTATAAAAATAAATATGATTGTGTCCAGTCTTGTAATTGCACCTTGCTGAACCAAAGGTTACACACCTTAACCCTGAGTGCTTGTTGCCTGCACAGCTGATGCTATAAAGGCTCTGCCTGATGCTTTTGCATTTAAATTTAGTTAAATTCTTCAACCTTATTTGCTTTGGATTTTTTTTCCATAATAACACTTAACATGCAGAGGAAAGGTGATGCTGGTATAAGCTGTTGGACATAYTTACTCTCCTGGTCTGTTATTAAGAGTGTGTTTGCTTCACCTGCAGGAAACAACTCTCAGGGTGCCATGTCTCAATTTCCATGAAAGAAAAGCCCCAAACTCAAACTTTTCCTAGGCCAGCTGAAAACGAGACAGCTCCTGTCCTCTCAGTGCGCTGTTCTATGGTGTTCATGCCAGTGAAATTCAGGTACCAAAGTACCTCGCAGTGCCTTGAGAATCTGTTTGTCCCGCGGTGGCGGACTGAGCCTCCTGCAGCAGCACGGTGCAATATCGGCACGGGGACAGCAGGAGGAGGCATCCAGCGGGCTGGGAATTCCCAGCTCCTCCTCGGAAGGGGAATTAAAGCAATCCCTGGAAAGGAAAACAGCTTTTAAAACTGCTARATTTTAATCACCTCTTAGTTACTTCATCGGCTTCCAAGTCGCTGCCCTTGCCAGCAGCGTGTGATGGGAGGGACGATGTTCATCCTCTGTGAGCGTTTGAAGTGTTTTCCATTCAGACCTTTGCCAATGCTGCAAGGCATCCTCTCTCCTTTTAGCCTTAATTTCCTAGCCCTTCATAGTTATTTGCCCTTGCTTGCTTCTTCATGAGTAACTGGCTGGTGACAATTGCAGTTTGCAGTAAGGCAACCTGTCCATTTAAACGTTGGCAGCTCTTTTGAGGACAGAGATTTTCTTGGTGTTCCATTAGACATCCCTTATTGCTTCTCACTGTCACTGCAGTCTCTTTGGGTTTGCTGGTGTTAAGAAGCCGATTCTGTGCACTGATAAAATATAAGGATTTGGAAGGGAAGTTTGTATGTGTTGTTTTGGTGTTGTGTTTTTTTTAATTTATAATTTTTAAGAAAAAAACTACTGAAAATGTGGAACAAATACTACGTCCCTTTCTGGTTTGGTCTCTCTGAATCACTTCCTGCTTTGATTTTCAGTTAATAGAGTTCTGTCCAAACCAGAATGTTTCCCCTCTCCTAATTATGGGCAGAAAAATCACTCCAGTTATCAGCCTGGTTTTACCCATCCTTTAGTAATCCAGAGATTCTAATGCAAACATTAACCTTTCAGGGGTTCTTTATAAATACAGATATTCCACCTGCTCAGTAGTTGATGTTACTAAAACAGTCTTGGGTTTTTTTTTCACCTTAACTCGTGTGTGAAATCTCTTTCAGATTGCTCTGTTTCCTGGAAAGGCTTTTCTTTGTTTCTGTCTCTTCTGTGGTCTGTTCATGTATTGCAGAATTTCTTGTGGTTTTTCTAGATGTGCCTATCTCTGAGATCCTCCCTCACTGTTACTCTGCCTTTACTCTGTCTGTTTGTGATTTCAGTGGGCTTCTCTATGTCAAAAAAGTCTCCTTTTAGAAGCAGAGCGTTTTTAGACGCCTTGAAGGTACCCCTCCTTCTCAGGGAGGTGCAGTGACACCACCACACACCTGCATGCCTTGAACCGGTAGCTTCATTAGCATCGATGTTTCCTTATGAGCATTTTCCAGCTCTTCAACTCATGGAACATGAATTGTGACATTTGACTTGGTCACTCCTGTTGGGTCATTGACAGCCAGAGAGCCCTCCCGGTGTGAAGCAGATCCAGGATAAAAGTCCTGCCGTTCTCTCACTTCTCCGAGTCTCTCCCTCTCCTATTTTCTCTTGAGGGCTGTAATTCAAACCCCTTCTTTCACATGGAAAGGAACATTAACAGTGAATCATTTGCTAAATTGTGGGAAAGCCTCTTGTGCTGCTTTTCAAGTCTGCTTTAGAGGATGAAACAGCCCTGTAAAAGCTGGGCTGGAGGCTGAAAGCACAATGTCCTGGATCTCCCTCAAAACTGCTCTTTTTTTTTATTTTTCTCTTCTTTTAAATTTTTTCTTCCCCTAAGTTAACCAAATCTGCCTTTGGGTTCTTGAATCACTCCGCTGATTCAAGGAATAGTGTCCAGCTTAACAAAGCTGCACCAAACAAGCCAGAATGACACCTGGGGCCCTGCACTGTGTGTCACCCATTCCATCAGTGCTTCCCTTTTCTTTTTGGTGGATATTATTTGTGTGTGTGTTTGTATGACAATTTTTTTCTGGGTTTTGCAAATATATATATTGTCTAATTTTTATAGCAATAAATTAATGTACTTGCCAACTTGTCTCCCAGTAATCCAAGCAGATTGTTCAATAGTCTGACTCTCACAGAAGGTTTACCAATATTTAAATTACCATTTCTTTGCCTTGCATGGGAAAAATCAATCCCTACCATCTTTATCTTATCCTAAAGGTCATTTTTGATAATGTCTTACTCATGCTGGAAATTGGCGTGTGGTGACTAAACTTCAGTCAATTATAAAAATAATTTTGTGAACGCTTTCATTGGTCTTTGTGTCAGCCAAATAAACCTTGATCCCACACGGCAGGTTGGGCAGGACACTCAGGGCTAAAGCAGCTCCTAGCCCAGGCTCAGTGCACAGGGCAGCCAATATCTGTCCACTAAGTCCTGCACAGCAGAATTGGAAATGCCCGAGCGTGCACTCAAATATTTATTTGGGGGTGAAAGACCATTGTAATTTAAATGAGACACTTCTGTGCCGTTGTTTGGCACTGCAGAAATGTGACCTCACATGACATCACAGGGCAAAACTGGAAGTGCCAGCGAGCGCCAGCGAGCGTGGCTGGGGGTCCCGCTCTGTCGAGGGCTTCTCACAATGCAGGATGTGCCCTGGCTTCGGTCATTCTTTATGCTACAGCCACTCAAGAGTCTGATCCAACTGGGAAATAAAGACAACAAAGGAGGAGAAGTAGATTAAAAGGGAAATACCTTTCTCTGCTTTCAGTGTTCTGTGTGTACGAGGCTCTGTACACAGCAAACCCGCCCTCTGACTCAGGCATCAGCCTGCTGCTTTAGAAGTTGGCAAGTACACCTGGAATGTTTGCAGGAATGCTGGAACTCTGCTTCATTGAAATGTAGATCAGTTGTATGGTGGTGGGAGATTTATCATGGTGAATATATGTGTTTAATGCTTAAATAAGTACTGAAGACTATGGAGAACTGTATTATCACACTGACTAACTTCCCTTGTTTATAGTGTGTTTCCTCAGTGATGAAAACATACACGAGTGTCTTGGGATAAGTGTTTTATGGTAGGAAATTATCAAAATGTAATCACACAGGTAGAAATTGAAATATTCAATGATCTTTTGTCTGCATATAGTTAACTGCTATTCATGACAGTGCTCAATTCAACTAAGTGTAGGTCTCCTTTGTACAGAAAAAATATTATATTTTATGGCCAATGTTTATTTCCCAGCAGTTCCTAGCAAATGCATTTGCAGCATGGACTTTAAATACATCTGCTTTGTGTGAAACTGAGAAACTCTTCAGCTTTCAGARTGAAATCGTTGTAGACAGAAATATTTCCTTTTTTTTGTCTTTTCAATAGCTCCAATGTTTATGTAGATGTTGTAAGTAGCTACATGCTAGAAAGAAAATGATGACAAATAAGTGTGGTTGGAAAATGTTATCTAAAAACATAGCTGAGAAAAAAAAAGAGATGTGTTATTTTGCAAAGCTGCCGTTAGTGATATTTTTCTTTTTTAATCCCCGTCCTATTTCTGGTTTAGTTCTCATGCTGGTGGTAGGAATATGGCAGGAGGCTCTGTGTGTGAACGATCATTTGTTCATGAGTTCCTGTGCCCAGAGGAAGAGACTTGAGTTTTCTACTAAGGACTCTCTATATTTTTATTCTTTTATTTCTTTCGCAGGCCAAACAAGCTCTAGGTCTAAAAGGGCTGTTTCTCAGAAATCCAAAGCAGGCCTCTCTGGACAGTCATGCTGCTGGGCAGCTCCATCGCAAACATTCCTTTAGCAGCCACATCCTCAGACGGACAGCCAGCGCCCCCACCAAGAGCCAGAAGAAGAACAAGAAGGGCTTTCCCGAGATCGCTTTGGACACCAAGGACAGCAGCTCCGCAGGGGCCGCAGAAGAGCGGGAAGCCGAAGCCGCGTCCCAGCCCCGCTTCGTGCAGGAGCCGGAGAGCGCCGCCCTGGCCCCGGCTCCCCGCGACGCCGCCGCCGGGGAGGCGCCCGGCAAGGGCTTCAAAGGTAAGGCCCAGGGCTCTCCGAAGGGCCCCGGGCAGAGCCGCGCCCACCCCGGGGCTCCTTTCAGCGAGCCCTTGCCCCGGGCCCACAGGGTGAGGCTGCGGGAGCCGCAGGGCGACAAGCAAAGCGTCTTCGCGCGCTGCGCCATCAACAGCTCGGGCAGGATCGGAGTGGCCACCAACTGCATGAAATGCATGATCGGCTCCAGAGAGAGCCCTGAGCTAGAGGGCCAGTGGAGTGACCACCCCGCCAGGCCCGCGGCTAGAGAGCTCCTGCGCCCCGAGCAGGGCAGCAGCGCGGAGGAGAGGGTAGAGCTCAGGCCCTGGGTGGTCAGAGGGCAGCCCAGGCCGCACTCAGATTTGCAGCCTTGCAGCAGCCCTGGAACTGCAGATGATCTGACAAGGAGCACCCAGTCTTTTGTGACCCCGGGGAAGAGAAACGTTGACTGTAAGTGTCACGGAATAAAGGCTCATTCCCGGCAGCGGTGGCAGTGCCAATCAGGTGGCAAGTATGGAAGCACTGTCAACTTGGTTGCGGCCAGCAATGGCTCTATATCCTCCAACTCCAGCAGTCTAGAGAGCCTTGGAAGCCCAGAATTCCCCAAGCACTGGTCTGAACCTTCTCGAAGGCAAGTGGGCACCCTTCAGAGGGAAATGAATGCCTTGTTCRTTCAAAAATTGGAGGAAATTCGAAGTAAATCCCCTATATTCTTTACTGGTAAGACCAGATTTTCTTCACCCTTCTCCACCATAGATCACATCATTGTCTCAGCTTCTGCATAGCTGTCCTTAGAAGCTCCTTTATGTCGTATTGCTGTCAAGAGCTCTTTTTTTTTTTAATTTTGGCAATGATAGAAAAAAAAATCTGCATAAATACTTTTATTTTCTTTTTTGTAGACGTGTCTGGTTTAGAGTAGTCCTTTCCATGCTTAGTTAACCATCTGCAGTAGTGACACTGTCAGTAGTCCATGAATGTTTGGGTTGTTTGTKCAGGGTTTTTTGTTTCCTTGGTTTTCTTAGTGAATGTGGTATGATACTAAGTAAATTTTAAGATCCAAACCAGAGCATTAAGTGAGATTGAATATGGAAAACCCACATCAACAAACAATATTTCCARCATCAGTCTTTGTATTTCACTGAGGGATAACCACATCAGGAATGATGTCTAATGTGCACTTTGCTAACAACAAAGCAGTTCCTTCCTCAAAGCTCTTGCAGAATCACTGCTATCAGTGCAGGAATTACTGATGGAATTCTCTGCTCTGGGGCGTTCAGGAGATCACATTTTATAAACATAGCAGCCCATTCTGGCCCTAAATGTGTAAATTCCCGGTATGCAAACACTTCTCCCGTGTTTACTGTTACCCACACGCTGCGGCTGTGAGCCGAGGGCAGAGCTGGGCAGCACACGGCAGCAGAGTGTGTGATCTGATGTCCCCTGACATCAGCCACGCTGGGGCACTCCTGCCACTTCCCACTGCCAAGCAAAATGTGCCCACTTAGAGGAAAGCTGCTACAMCTGCAGCATTTTATGGTTTTTTCAAGCCAGAAATAGGCAAGTGGTCACATGACTGTACCTTTACCATGAACTGGGTGTCTGTAAAGATGGGAAATAGAAACAGAGGCAATCAAAGGACATCTTTTAACAAGGAATATGGCTTTTTTTTCCCCTCCTGATTTGGCAGGCAGGGTGGAGAAGCAAAGAGATTTTGACAAGAATTTTCTGTTTCACAGAATTGTAAAGAGGAAATACAGCCTTTGGCCATGACTCCAAGAGCTTCTTTTCAAAATCCTCACCTTCTTCCTTAATTGTCCGAGGAATTTGGGCGCTGATGGTTACATTTTCAGGAACACTGGAGTGACTTTAGTGCTTTTCCTAAGATGTAATCCCTTATTTAGTAACAGATTCTGATGGCCCATCTATAGTGGGCTTCTTTGAAAGCCTCGTACAGAAATTTAAGATATTTTAGTTGTTTCACCAATTTAATCTGGTTGGGTGTCTGCAATTTTTCTTTTATCCTTTTATACTTCTTTTTTTTTAAACATATTTTTCCAGTATCTGCTTTGGGCTTTTAGGAAAATACCAGGACAGCGGGAGGGGAGAATTTTGCTGGTTCCCGTGACTTGCAGTTAATCCAAAGCAGCAGAACTCTTTCTATGCCTAAATTATTGGCATTGGGCTTTTCACAAACTCTGAGTACTGTGACATATGAAACCATTTCCCATTATCAGTGCCAGCTCCCCCGCCAGCCCCCCAAATCACTAAACAAATATTGTGATATGCTTGAAATTTGATTAAATCCATCTGACTTCCCAAGCATGGAATCAGCAAACCCTTAAAATGGTGAAATGGTGCCTTGGACTGGCTGCTGCTGGTCCAGTGACAGCCCCTCTGTTTGCACAAACAGCTCCCTTCCCCATCCTCCTGCCTCGGGCCAGGAAACCAGGGAAACCGGCTCCATGGCTGCACTTGGGAATTAGCATTCTGCCGGTGGGAGGTGCCCCCAGGATAAGACAGGACACTGTAGCCTCTGGTTGGCCCTTTATGGCAGCAGMGTTACATTTTCCAGGGATTTCCCTTCCTAGGGTGCCTCCGTCTCTGCTGGTGGATGGGGAGAAGGAGGACTCCTTAGGCTGATCAGCTCTGGGATCTTCCTGCCACTCCTGCAGATACTGAGAATCTGGGAATGTTGGATTTTGCTCGTGGGCACACGTGCCTTCTTCCCTTCCAACACTCCCAGCTAATGAACAGCTCTTCCCATCCCTGAGCTTCTTGGACCGGGCYGGAAATCCCGGTGCCGAAGGCAAGGGCTGGTATTCCCTGGGCAGGTTTTGGGAGTGCAGGTGATTTTTCACACAGCATTAGGAGAGGGCTCTGGAGGAGTCCAGCTTCCTCTGAGCAGCCTGGAAGGTGTCCTTGCCTATGCCAGGGCAGTTGAAACTTGATGACTTTTAAGGTCCTTTCTGTCACAAACCACTCTGTGATTCCATAATTCCATGATTCCATGATTCCATTATTCCATTCCCCAGTCCAGTGGAGTGTGTTCCTTCAACAATAACAAAAATAGCTTTTTATTCTTCCATGATAAAATAATGAACTTAACATCTGTCYGTGTATGGATTCCATTGAGTGCTCTGGTTGGTCAGAAATTCTTAGGATCCTACAACCATGTGTAAATATTCCTATATGTTTCCTTTCCCTCCCTCAGCACTAATTTATCCTGTTATCTGCACCTGCCTTCCCTACATTAACTGGATTTTTCCTCTGTTCTGTCCTATTATTCTACATGCACACTCTCTCTCTCTAGTTAAGAACTGAAAGGACAAGCAAGTCAAAGGTAACTGTCTGCTGAGTGTCACTGATTCGAGCACCTTGYTGCCTGTAGTCCTGGTTTGTGCTTGTTTCCTGCCCTATAATTACCTGCTCCTGTATCCTTAAGGTCGTGGTCTGGCTCAGTGGTGCTTTGTTAGTTCTGGAATGCATGTCTGCACTGTGCTTTGGAGATATGGGAAATAATCTTTTTGGCATGATTGCTTTGGCTCTCAGGGTGCAGGTTGTAAACATTGCAGGGGGATGGAGCATTTTCTCCAGGTAATTGGTGGCTGTAGTGATTCTCCAGGGTTGTACAGTCAGCCTGGTGTTCATGAACCATCTGTCTGCAGAGTTTTTTTGAAATAGAAATTACCACTTTTTTTAGGAGAACAAAGTCCGTTCAAAGTTCTTGTTTTGTTTTCAAAAGTCCCATTGCCAACATTCCACTGTCTGCACCCAGATMATTTGTAATGTGCTCCACAAGTCCTGTGCTGCTTCTCTTCTGAGTGGTTGGTCATTGGGATCACATCTGCTGGTCAAACTGGTGTTTTGATTATCGTACATGCTCTGGCTGTGCTCTGATACACGGACCTGTTTGAGGGCTGGGATGGAGGAAAACTGGAAACCAAGTGGTGCTGGATGGTGGMGGAAGCAAAGCTGGGTTACAAAAGGGGACACAAAGGGCACAAATTGCTGGGTACTGTTGTTGTTTGATAAGAAAACCAGAACAGTCACATGGTGCTGCTGTGCATGGACTGAGATTTCTTGAAGCAACAGGGCTTTGTGCAGCTAAAACTGAATGTGCAAAATGTTTTGCTGCCTTTAGCCAGGCATCTGAAATCATAAGTTATTTCTAAAATCACRATTAACACGTGCAACTTGTACCTTAAAAACAAAATGATAACACRTAAGAATAAATCTTAGCCTAGGGTAAGATTACATTAGATTTGTAAGAGCTGACTAACCCTGTATCTCTGTTTTTCTTGTTTCTTTCTTTTTCCTTTCTTTTCRTGTCTCCYAAGCAGATGTCTGCCATTTCTCCATCCAGAGGTCAGTCACTTCTTTATGCAGCCTAGAAACGATCACAGAAGAGCCTGTCCTTGCCAATGAAATCCATCACTCCAGCCTTGTCTTCCCTCTGCCCGTTACCCCCTACAGTGATTCTGAGGAGGGGTCTGGGTCTGACCATTCCACTGAAGCTCCATCAGACGGAAGCACCACACCCAACCAGCCTCAAGAGTCTCTTCCCTCCAGAGAACAAAGAACAAACCTGGCTGCAGAAGACCAAGGGCAGGATGTCCCGAGAGCAGCTGAYACAAGTTTAGTAGCCCCAGAAGATGAGAGGACAAGCGTGGCAGGACGTCTCATGGAAGGAAATGGCTGGACACAGATGTGCAGTGAAGCTGGAGATCAGGGTGGAGCAGCAGCACATCCCCAAAAAGCCAGGCTGGGAGAGGCAGCAGATCACAGCGCTGGCCAACCTGTAGGAGACTGCCAGAAGCAACACAACCAACCGGGTCAGGTGTTAACAGACACGAAAAGCACCTCCGAATCCAAAGAGCAAAACCTGGGTGCAGCAGCTGTTCTAGCCCAGCAAAACAGTGTCATTAACAGCACACGGGCAGATACTSCCCAGAAAGCCCAGGCTGCACAGGCCCTGCCTGTCCCTGTTCCTCAGATGAGCTCTTACGTGTTGGTAAAAAGGGCAAGGAGTGAAGGACTGAGGGCGTCAGACTCCTCGGCCTCGATCCCAGCTCCGAGCAGCCTGTCCCCGGCAGCAGAAGTGTACTTCGACGCCACTGTCAACGACCGCATCTGGAGCAAGCTGGACTGCAGCAGCCACCGTGACAGCATGTCCTCCTCCTCCAGCATGTCCTCCAACGACACCGTGATCGACCTCTCCCTCCCCAACCTGGCTCGCAAGAGCCTCCCGGACCTCGGCATCCGCCAGGACACCCTGGAGCCCCTGGCCGTCAGGAAGGGAATGCGCCCGCGCTCCGCCACCGCCTGCGGCGACGAGATGCCCATGGTGAGCAAGAGCAAGTCCAACCCCAACCTGAGGTCCGGCCAGCTGCCGGCGGATGAGCTGTGCCCCCGGCCCCTGGCCAGGAGCCCTCAGGACGCCTTCTCGTCCATTCCCAGAAGGCACACGTGGAGCAGGCTGTACATGGAAAGTCTCAGACAGTCCTCTAACAAATCCAAAGCGCACGATACGGTCGGGAATAACCAGACGAAGTCCAAAAGCCTCGGGGACCTTACCTCTGACGACATCGTGTGCACTTTCGAGAGCAAATACCGCAGCATCAGCAGGAGCTTCGTCACGCGCTCCATGCGGGAGCAGCGCCGCTCCTCGGGCCTGAGGGCCCCGGCCAAATCCCGGGACGAACTCACGGAGCAGCTGAAGAAGCTGACGGCCTTTCAGCAGGAAAACGACATCACGTCCCCCATCAGCCTGGAGCCCGGCGAGTCCGAGGAGGAGGGCGAGAGCGCGGGGCTGCTGCGCCGCTCGTCGTCGCGCAGCCAGAGCCGCGTGCGCTACATCGCCAACAGGGCCCGGCAGGCCCAGGAGAGGCAGCGCCTGCAGGGCCGGGCGCAGCTCGCGGGGAGCCCCATCGAGGAGAGGGGCAACCCCGAGGGCGCCTGCAGCGTGGGCAGGGCCGGCTGCTCCGACCCCGCCGCCCCCGCGGCCCTGCCCGCCTGCCCCAAAGGCCAGCCCGAGTGCGGGGCGGACACGGAGGTGTTCTTCATGCTGAAACTGTGACCCCGGGGGCGCTGGGCACTGTTTACGCTCCTGGCACGGCAGAACGCAGCGACCCGAGGGGCACAAAACGTCCTCCGGTGGCTCGGGGCTTCCTGGCCTTCCCTTGAGCCCAAGGGTGCTTAATAATATGGTGACTCCAAAAGGATGGACGGGTATTCTTTTTTTAATTGCTCTTTTCCCAGCCTCCAATGTGGCCTCCTTTGTGTGTGACCACTTCTTGCATTTGCAGTTTGCTCTCGGTCTTTACTAATTTCAATAATTCTTCTTACAATAGGTAACCTTGATGTTTAATAGCTAAATGTGATGCTAACGCCACTAAGGTAAATTTTGCTCTTACAAATTGCAGATCCGTATAAGGAGGCTGGACTTAAAATCATGCTCCCTATTCTGTTTTATTTTCTGGAAAAGCTTGAGGCCTCTGAGGGTGTGAATTAATAATGTAGTGGATCCAGTCCATCTTCCATCATGGACCTGCTTATTTCAGTGAAAATGCATATTTTCTCTTTGAAGAAGAGCTCTCTTGTTCCAAAGCAATGCTTTTATAAACCCAGCCTGTTTATATATCTATAAATATATCTATATATACACCTGTGTGTATGCAAAGGTATGTCTGCACATGTATGTACACATGCACACCCTGAAACTGAACTGTGACTGTTCCTTGTCTCAAGGCATTGTCTGAGGGAGTGAGACAGGAGAGAGAAGGGAATGGCTAAAAATAGACAGGAAATATCTTCTGATTTTACTTCAGAAATGGCTAAGAAGCATGTTAGTCTTTTCTTGAAACAGCACTGTCCCTTCTTATGGTATTTTAACAATGCTGCTGTACATAGCACTTTTTGGATGAATTTTACTATTTCTGTATTGCACTGCCATGCAAAATTTTCAATGATATGTTTAAAAAAGAGAGATATTTAATTTTTTTAGATGGACATATTTAGAATTAAATAACAACCTAAACAGAGTAATAATTTTTCCTCCCCCCCCCTTTTTTTTACTTTTTATTTTTAGGGATGTTGTCATGTGTCCCCCCACCCCCCAATTATGATGTCATTTATTATAGATGTACATTTTATCAGTGATGGAGAAGAATGTTTACTGAGATGCATTTTAAAGAGAAACAGAGGTTTAATTTTATTTCAGGTTGCATAGAGTCCCTATTATTGAGAGAATATTTTGCCTTTGTAATGATTCTTTTGTGTATATTGCAAAACTTACGAATTTGTTTGTAAAACCACCTTACACTACTAAAATAAACATATTTAACCTTCCAGCTGTTGACTCTGTAGCTGTAGCAAAACACTGGGCTTTGTGATACACAAACATGGCTCATTCTGTCTGCTTTGTTTTCAGACTTCCTTTGTGGATAACATTTAATTTTACTCTTTTTCAGAGTGGTAGCCAGTGCAGACCCAGCTCAGATTTCTCAGGTCCTCCAGAACACGTGCAAGTGTTGGCAGACTGACATTCTGTGGTGTGAGACACAGCCCAGGGACCGGGTCAGAGCCCTGGCTGGGAGCATGGAAATCCTGGGGGAACTCGTGTAATCAGTGGCCAAGCAGCCAGAAGGAGCTGCTCCATCCTGGAGCAGCTGTACAAGTAACACAGATGGCCCCGTTTCAGCACTGAGGGGGTTTAAAGTCTGKCTGAAAATGCTGCAGCAAAATTTGGCTCTTCACCTGTCACTTGACTGAAAAATCACTTCTATTCCTGTCCCAGCAAAGTGCACAGTGAAAGTGCATTTCACTTCCTTCACACTCCTCCTGGAAGGGTTGTCACTTGTGGAGCTAAAAAGGGGCTCTTGGTTCTAATTTTAGTATCAATTGGCTATAAACATTTAAACTCTGAGATATCCAAATATAAGGCTAGCAGTGTTATCACCATGACACAGAGATGGGGCTGGAGGGGTTAAATTTGCTGATTAAGTATTTTCAAATGCTCTTCGGTATGTTTTGTCTGAAAATATTCCCTCGTTTTCCCGCCCTGGCTCAGATCTCCACTGCTTGTCTGCAGGATTCAGATCCTGCAGATCCCGGGAGAGGTCTGTGCAGCCAAGGTTTGGAATGTGCACTGAGGTGACCCGGCAGCATCACTGCAGTCTGTGGAGGAAAGGAGGTGAATCTGCAGCAGAACRTGTGATCTGCCAAGAGGAGGCTCCCATTGTGTCCCAGCACAAAGCAAATTTCATTAACATTCTCTGGACGAAAAGTCACTCTTGTAATGCTTTAGTTTGGGGCTGAAAAGCTGCAGGGAGTTGCTGCTTTTTTAACTTTAATGCTTTTCTAACTTTAATGTCAAGTACATGCAACTTGACAGCTTTAGGAAGTTAATGTTTAAAAGGCCTATTTGTGTCTTCTCAAAGGCTGTGTCACAATCAGATTATTTTCATCTTTAATTGAGTAAGCAATACTTGTTAAATCAATGCACCTCACAGGAGGCACCCTCATGCAGCACTTCAGAACATTTATCTTTGATCAGGTTTTTAACAAAGAGTGTCTCGATTTAACCCATTAGTGTACATGTGAATTTTGCCCTCTTGATTGCACATTAGCAGTAACCACCTTGACAGCTTGTTTTGTGACACTGCACGAGACCTTTAATCGTGTATTTATTTATTCCTATGAGTGGAATTTATTTCATGGTACCTACACTGTCAGGTCAGCAAAAGGTCACTGGACAGTTTTGCTCTTCATTCATCTTCTCTTCCCATGAATCCTCAGACTCCTGTACGTGGTTTTCAGTTCATTAAACTGTAAGATCAGAAATCCAAAGTTTCCAAATCACAAGCAGTGTATTGGTCGTGGCTGGACATGGGATTTATGGTCTGTATTCCTCCGACTTGGAGTTAAAGAACACTGATGATGAACATTGCATTGTGTCTTTCAAAGCTGATTTTGTCTGTGATCAACAGGCAGGAAAATGGGCACAGCTGCACGGGACAGCTCCAAAGGGAGGAATTTTACAGTGCCACACCACGGGCCAGTGACAGAATTTTCTGRGATTTAATGTAGGATTCAGCTGCTGGACTAAGCAGCTTCCAAACCTTGTCCTTTTGCTGGTGCGGTCTCCTCCTGTTTCCCAAAGCCCCAGGTGCCCCCGGCCGGAGCTGGCACGTCCAGAGGCCACTCCTCCTCCTCCCTGGGATATTTAACCCAGCTCTGGATGCCTGAGCCTGCCGGAATCCCACTCCTCCTGTGCCCGGGCATCCTGCGCTGCTCCTGCCCAGCCCCACGGACGGGACAGGCCGAGGGAGTCGCTGTAAGTGAGAAAATGCCTTCAATTTGTGCTCTGCTTCTGGCGAGGGGCACAGCCCGGGGCCACGGGCTCCCTCCTRGCTTTTGAACGCAGATTTACACCCTATTTGTGCTTTTAGATAATCAGCAGCCAGCGTGTTAACAACTTTCCTTCCAAGGTGGTGCCAGCAATGCATTACCAGCTCTGATTAGTTGTTTTTTATTGAAGGACGCCAGTGGAAATAAAGATGATTTTGTAGCATGTACCAAATTGTAAGGGAAAAGGAGCAGGAATTGACAGGTTAAACCTACCAGGAAAAGTGCAGTTCCTCCTTGGCTTAGCCTGAAGGCTGCTGCTGCTGCTTTTTATTCCCTGGGGGGTGATGCAGCTGCTCGGTTTTTGTGCTGCTCTGGCAACAGCCAAGAGCAGCAACCACTTGGTCTAACAAGTAGTTGTAGAACATAGACAATGTAGTTTGATCCATAGCTCAAATGTCAGCCCTCTCCTTYGGTCCTTTCACAAGGATCCAAAAATTCCCATTTGGAAGCATTTTTTACAGCAACAATGAACTCAGCATTGAAGTTTAACCCGGAAAGAATCTTCTGTGGAGGTTTTAGTTGTTTCCCTCATTAGGTGAAAAATACAGGGAAAATGAGTGAGAGACTGAGCTGTAGTGTCAAGAGTTTTCCCAGGAGTGCAGGTTTGGATCAATTTCCTAAAAGCTGRTGAGATAACTAAAGCCAGTGTTAACAGTCAGCAGCAAGTAATGCCATGTGTGGTACATTTTTACCTATACACTCTCATRAATGCTAAGTTTTCTTGGGCATTTTTTGTTTATTTTTTATAGTTTCTGGGGTAATGGTGTCCTGAACCTTGTCTGACACTTTGACAACAAATACAAACAAAAATATTGCTGCTGCTTCCTCTCTTCTCCTTTCTCTGTGGGGGAGCCCACAGGGAGAGAAACAACCCAACTACCAGTGGGTAAATCCCTTTTTTAAGTTTGCCACATCCTTTTTGCTGCAGTGGGGAGTTCACCAGAGTCTTTCTTTAGTGTCTGTCATGGCTCAGCTTAGCAGGGACTGTTTCCACCCAGAAACCTTTGTTTGAATTGGGGCTCTTCAGAACAAGGTGCAGAAAGTCCAGGACAAACTGATCCAGCCCAGCCACGAGGAGCTGTAGGAGCAGCTGTAAGTGCTTGCCTTTCATCTCCRGCAGGAAGGTTCCTTTGGACAGCAGGAATTTCTGCTCCGATGGATAAAGGTCTTCACTTCACGATCTGTGTGGTTGCAGCCGTGCTGCTCCTGAGGGAATCAAGCCAGGCAGGTGAGGAAAATGAGCCAGAAACGTTGGCTGCACCCAGACCTGGTTTTGTTCTTCTTCAGAGTGTTAATTCTTTCAGTCTTTAACTGTCAGTGCTTGCAGGATTTTGTCTTMATCTCAGAATTTGCTTTCAAATTGGTGATTAAGAGATTCCCCAGGGCTCACCTTGTCACTGTGGCTTTGTGCRTGCTGCTGCCAAGGGTCTTTGATGTTACCCGGGGTCTGCTGCTACAGCTGGAAACCAGATGACAGAAACGGGGGAAGATAAAAAACCTGAAACCAGGGTGGGTTTAGGGGTCACTGAGCACCCTTATTGTGGTTACAGCCACACCCCTTTGAGTTTATGGTCCCTTGAGCTGCAGCAAGGTAYGCTGAGGATGGGGGAGAGCACTGAGGTGAGGTGGCCAGTTCTGACCTGTGCCATGAGCCTCTTCCCCAGGAGTTCAGCAGGAGCCTCCCGTTGGAAGGCTGGGAATGCTCAGAGGAGAAGGGGCAAAGAAAAAGCTGATTTTTGCAAGCACAGTCRCTTCCTGCAGCCCCTAACCTACAGGGAAGGGAGGGATGAGCCCCTTCCCTTTGCCCTGTGCTRCTGCAGCCTCTCAGGAGGATTCCCAGGACGAGGCCTGGGCTGCTGGGAAGTGCCACTGCCGTGAACTGGGGTCGGGGCTGCAGCTCCATCACCCCTGGGCCTTTCAGGAGGTCTCACAAAGGGGCTTTGAGCAGCAGCGCCCGTGGGGAGCTGCAGCCCTCAGAACACACTGTTGGCTTCCAAGGAACCCCACAGGCCTTCAGAAAGAGGCCTCCAAAAGCTCTCACTGCCTTTAATGAGTTTCCAAAGGGAGACAAGAGAACTCCTTTGTGAAGATTTCCAGCCCCCATGGAGAACTGTAGTGGAGAGGGGAAAAAACAGGTTTTGTTTCACAATAATGTAGAGTTCAGCACAAGGCCAGAAAATGCAAAACCAAAGAAGGAATAATAAATACATAATGAATGGATATGCTGTTATATTTAATGAAAAACTCACAATTTTGCTTGAAAGAGTGAAAACACCCTACATTTTTTGGTTTATCTTGAAGGATTTTGGCTTTTGTGCTGTGAATTCTCTGATTCCAAGGAGCAATGCTAAGCAGATTCTAGAAACATCATCCCGGGCAATTAATGAGCAATATATTGACAAAATTGTGGTTTTAATTCTGCATCTCCGATGCAGAACCTGTCAGTAGTAGGGGAAAGGAAGAGTAGGAAAACCCAGCGTCTGGGAAGTGGGTGGTGAGGAGCCTTCGGCTGTTCCCAGGGCTTTTCCTCAGGGGAAAACGGGGGCTTGGCAGGAATGGGAGGAAACCTTGGCTGGGCGAGGGAGCAGCAGAGCTGGTGCTCCCCCTCCCCAGGGAGGGCAGCAGGGAAAGGATGGATGGGCCGTGCGGGATCCAYCCCTCGGCGGGTGAGTGACATCCATCACCTTTCAGCGGCACCAGAACCTCCTGCGGCCCCGCCCGGGCCGTGCCCGTCCCTGCTTCCCTGGCTGCTCCAGGGGCAGGAAACAGAGGGATTTGGGGAGTCGAGGTTGTTCTGATTGCTTCAGTGCGCCGTGAAACGAGGGCACGAAATGCCACTTCTAAGGAGCTGTGAATACAAGCCCCGCACGAACCTGATTTTGTTGTGTTTTTCCAGGAGCTGGGAGGAACGATGATGCTGTGAGTAAGGTACGTCTGAGGTCATTAGTGCAGAGCTGCTAATGAAGGCAGAGGTGCAGACGGCCTTGCATTTTAGATTGAGAAACAGTGCTCAGAGTGTGCAAAGATTTTAACCTGTGAAGGGTTCTTGTTTTAAATACACTGTTCATGGCTGCCTGTGTGTCTGTGCTTTTTTGTTTGTTTTTGTGGGTTTTTTAAACTCGATTTTTTTTGTCCAGAGTTCAAAATTCAGTCATGCCCCAGGGAAGAACCTGCCAATAGCCCTGTCTTCATGGCTGGTAGAGCTGGGGAGATTGTGATCACAGCTTCCAAGACAAAGCTCATCCCTCAGACCCTTCCATTGCAAAGAGGGAATTAAAACAAGATCATTTGGCTCCTGGAAGGACTGGGACTTCTTTTGTAGATCTTGTACTGCACACACACATATATATATATATACACACATATACACATAGATACACACACGCACACACACATATATATATATATATATACACACATATACACATCCTCTCTCTGTCTAGAAAAATCACCCGCTAATTTTAGAATAAACAGATATATTGAAGACCAACAAACCTCACAGAATTCGATGCTTCACTGGCAAAACCTTAAATTGCCCTGAAGTGGCACTGATGACTCTGTAAAATGGGAAGATGTATCTTTAATTCAGCGATCCACACAGAAGTGAATCCATGATTTCCTCTCCTCCTCCTCTCGGGTTTCCCACTGTTCTGTGTCTCCTGGAATTGCTCTCTAATGAGACCTTAATTGGCTGCTAATTCTTTTGTCTGCAGCGTGAATTGGTCTCTTGGGAAGGCTGTACACACTGTCTGAAGATTTGTGACAACATTTACAGTGATTTTTATTTGCACCAGGCAATAAAGTGAAACGCTGTGATTTATTAATTAGTTAGGAAACAGCACGAGTCAGCGCAGCTCACGGGGCAGGTTTAGAGCTGGTTTAACACAGGCACGCCCCCTGCACCCCCGGGTTACCAGGTAAGCCCAGCCTGGTGGGGCCATGTCTGGGACTTGGAAATCCAACTGTTCCTTCATTTTCTGATTTTCAGGGCACTGACTTGAGGGGAGCGGCCGAGGGTCTTCCAACCCTGACCGTCACAACCATCCTGGTAAGGCCGTGGCAGCGGCAGGGAACAGCTGGAACCGCACTTTGCCTTTTTATTCCCGCCCGTGTATTTGCGGGTGGTGTTTTGGACTGGCTTTGGCACCGCTGTCCCTGCTCCTCGCAGTGTTGTGGGGCTGGCTCAGGGGTGTGGAGCTGTCTGCAGTGGGCAGTGGGAGGATTTGGGGCTGTCCCAGGGCACAGCCAGGCCTGTCCCTCGGCTGAGCTGCACCTGAGGGGCTCAGTGCCCTGTGTGTTGTTTCTGCCCTGCAGTGGGAATAATGTAAAGGTCACCCACGTGCAGGGACAAAACCAGGCTGTAAACCCCCCCAGTGCGTCACCAGGTGCTCCAGACAAGCAGGGATTTCAGGAGAAGCTGCAGCAGTGAATTTCCTGATTCTGATGTCGGGCCCTGCCCAGCCTGCGATGGGCCAAACGAAAAGGATTTGGCTTTTAGGCCGAGAAGAGATTTTCACTTGGTCCTGTGGTACCTGTGCCCTGCAGGATGCAGCTGCCCTGGTGGTGGCACGTGGCTCCGGGGAATATCTTCCAAGCCTGGAGACGTTATCCCTGCAGTTCTGTGGAGAGSAATGACGGGGAGGGTTTGCCCGGGGCTGGTTGGCCTCCCCTCGGTGCCCTCGTGCGCGGGGCGGGTGCGGCTGAGCGTGTCCCCCCCGTGCAGGAGGATCCGTACGTGATGGTGCGGGGAGCGGAGCTGGAGGGATACTGCATGGAGCTGCTGGCAGCCCTGGCGGGAATGCTGCGCTTCCGCTACACCGTGAAGGTGGTGGGGGACGGGCAGTACGGAGCCGTGGCCGCCGGCGGGAACTGGACGGGCATGATCGGAGAGATCCTCAGACGGGTAATTCCCGCTTTGTGCTTCTCTGCAGGGACAGCACAGCGGGAGCAGCTCTTGGGCTTCCTTAGGGYTTGCTCAGGGACTGAGGAACTCGGAGTTCTCCCGCCTGGAGCGTAGAACTGTTGAACAGCAAGACTTGTGGTTGGGTTTGGCCTGCAGAGATGGGCACTAAGRCCCAAGGAGACAGTGGCCATGGCAGGAAATCCCTGCTACACCGAGGCACTCCCAGGGCAGCTCTTCTGTCTCAGAGGCTGCCCAGTGTTGCTCTGGAGTCTGAGAGGCCGTGCAGACACCTTGGCACAACTTACCTTGAGCTTAACCCCGGGCTGAGACTCGTTCCATTCAGAACGGCAACGCCTCAGAGTCTGCAAGAGGTGCTTGAATGCACAGGTCACCCCACCAGGAGCATTCCCTGTGGCTGATGTTCTGTCATCTGTGGGCAGCACTTCAATTCAAGCTCTTTGCCCCTCTGAGCTCAGCCTGTGCCCAGCCCTCAGTCAGGCAGGTGGGGCAGCCAGGGTCAGACAGGAACAGCCTCTTGTTCTGGGTGGGCAAACCCAGCGTGGTTCCTGCTGCAGAAGGAAACCAGAAGCCCGAGATACCAACCAGCACCTCCCTGTGAATGGTGCAAACTGGAAACCTGTCCTATTCCTTGGGGCTCACATCCCAGGACTGCTGACCTGGGGAAGCGATGCTGTGTCAATGCCTGCCCACTCAGCTGGGGGAGCACCTGCTCAGGGACAGAAATGTTCACTGGGCTGGGGGTTGATTGGATTTTATCTCCTCCTGCAGGAAGCTGACATTGCAGTGGCTCCACTGACAGTGACCTCAGCCAGGGAAGAGGTGGTGTCCTTCACCACGCCGTTCCTGCAGACTGGGATTGGGATCTTGCTCCGCAAGGACACGACCTCCCAGGAGATGTCTTTCTTCCACTTCCTGTCTCCTTTCAGCAAGGAGACCTGGACAGCCCTTTTGTTTGCTTATCTGCTCACGTGCTTCTGCCTCTTTCTTGTTGCCAGGTACAAATGCATTTGTTTCATAGATTGTGTTCAAGTCAGCAGCTTTCTCACCTATGAAGAGATTAGAAAGTACCAGGGACCATTTTGCTTTGAGGAACCTCCTGTACAAGTCTAACACAAGGGCTAAGAAAGCTTAAGTCCTGTCAGATTAAGCCAGCATTACGAGCAGGATCTCCCCATGAGGAACACCAGATCTCTTGCTGGGAATTATTTATATTTTTTCCCTCTGAATATGTCTGGTTTTATCCTGTCATTTTCCCACAGACTGAGCCCCTGTGAATGGAATGAGCCAAAGAATGAAGAGAACCACTTCACCTTCCTGAACAGCCTCTGGTTTGGAGCGGGAGCACTYGCCCTGCAAGGTGAGCAGCTGTGGGAGCAGTGGGGTTTTTAAGCTGATGGTACACCCAGCTCCTTCTGTGACACTGGTGTGATGTGCTCTTGGGGGAAAAGGTGTCCAGTAGGGACACTTGGAGGATTAAACCTTGGAGCATTAAACCCTTTTGAGGAGGCGTGATTACAGACCTGCTGGGATTGTACAGTGGCTGTCTCCAGTTGGGGAATGCGTTTCCTGCTGTACCAATTGCTCTGGGAATGCCACGCTGACCAYGGCCTGGCTGCTTCGAACAGTGGATTGTTGTAGCTTTGGGCCACTGCTGCTGCTCCAGCCCTGCTTTGCAGCGTTGGTGCCATTCAGACCAGCACCGTGGGGCTCTCCGGGGCAGGTTTTGTGTCACTGCAGGGCAGGGTTTGCGGTTTGGCCCGTGGGTCTGCAGTCCTCGGCGTGTCTGTGGCCCCACGCCCCCTCCCCCGTGATTCACTGTGATTCATGGCTCCCCGCGGTGCAGGTGCCACGCCCCGGCCGCAGGCGCTCTCGGTGAGGGTCATCGCCGTGGTGTGGTGGCTCTTCACGCTGGCCCTGCTGGCCGCCTACATCGCCAACTTCACGGCCCTGCTGAGCTCCGGCAGCGAGCAGCTCCCCATCCAGACCTTCGAGGACCTGGTCAAGCAAAGGAACCTGGAGTTCGGGACACTGGAGGGCTCCTCGACTTTCTACTACTTCAAGGTGCAGAGAATCTTCTTGTGCCCATGCCCAGGGGCTGTGGAACTGCTGAGCTGGGGCTGTCACCCCGCTCAGGCCTTATAACCCCTATAAACACCCTCACCACTGCTGACCCTGTCAGTTTTCCTGTAATACTTCAAATAATATCTTTGTTGCTCTGTTCATCTCTTCTTCCACCTTTTCTCACAGAAAAGCAGGCAGAGCGCTCTATTTTTAATGTGTATTTACRAAGTGCCTCTACTCTTCCAGGGGTGCCCCTTGTGTACCTTGAGCAGGAGGTGACACTTGTACCCCTGTGTGATCCTCGTCCCCTGTGTTGGGGACAATCTGTGCTCGCAGGGGTTCACACATGGCGTGGTTTAAATGCTCTTCTTCTCCAAACTGTTTCACAACCCTTGCACATACAGGCAGGTTTGGTTTTTTTTGATGATTGTGTCAGACTTGAGTTTGACACTTGGGATTTTCGGGCTGCAGAACTCCAAGAACCCCATCCACCAGATGATCTATGAGTACATGGAGAAGAGGCGGGAGCACGTTTTGGTCAAGACCTACCAGGAGGCCGTGCAGCGCGTGATGGACTCCAACTACGCCTTCATCGGCGAGTCCATCTCGCAGGACCTGGCGGCCGCCCGGCACTGCAACCTCATCAGGGCCCCCGAGGTCATCGGGGCCAGGGGCTTTGGCATCGCCACCACCCAGGGTGAGTCCTGGTGCGCTTCTGTCCCGTCCTCCCYGGGCTGGCAGGGGCTGCAGGAGCAGGGACAGAGCAAAGGGCCTGAGCCRGCACCGCTATCGAGGGTGCCCAGACTGAAAACGCTCACGGCAGGGTCACTGTTCCGTGGGGCATTATCACTGACTCGCTTTGAACTCTAATCCGCAAATATTCCATCTCCCGGGGGTGTCCTTGGTTCCTGTGGGTGTGTGTGGCTTTCCCTTGGTCCCAGGAATGCAGYGAGCAGGGCACAGTCTGCTCCTGTTGACTGCTGGTTCTTCCCAAAGCACCTTCGCTCTGCCCTTATCCCACGGGTGTTTCCACGCCTCTGTGCACAGGGCAGGAGGGTTGTGAGCTGGGAAAAGGCCTTGGGTGTTGTGCTCAGTGACACCTCTGACCCCGCACCCACCAACAATGTGTAATTAAACCACGGCTGGGAGCTCTCCCATCCTCCTCTCTCTCCCTCTCCTGCCGCCCAGCTTCCCCCTGGACCAAGCCGCTCTCCATCGCCGTCCTCAAGCTGCGCGAGTCGGGGGACCTGGATTACCTGCGGAACAAGTGGTGGGAGAGCAGCTGCCTCCGGCAGAGCCGGGACCACTGGGGGCCCCTGGAACCGCCGGCGCTGGGGGGGCTCTTCCTCACCCTGGGCATCGGCCTCACCCTCGGCGTCATCGCGGCCCTGGCCGAGCTCTCCAGCAGCAGCCGCCGCGCGGCCGCGCACGCCAAGGTGGGCCTGGCCGCTGCCCCCAGCCCTGTCCTGGCCCCCTGTGTCCCTCCTTTTGCCAAGGTGGGCCTGGCTGCTGCCCCCAGCCCTGTCCTGACCCCCTGTGTCCTTCCTTTTGCCAAGGTGGGCCTGGCCRCTGCCCCCAGCCCTGTCCTGGCCCCCCGTGTCCCTCCTGCCACCAAGGTGGGCCTGACTCCCACCGAGTCCTGTCCTGGCCCCCTRTGTCCCTCCTGCTCAGCCTTTACCAGCATTTCCACCCTCACCTTGGTTTTCCTAAGGAAAGCCGAGCAGTGGGGCAGGGGTGAGGGGAGGCTGTRCAGTTACTCCTTAAAGTGCCAGAATTTCGTAGCTTGGGCTGTTGGGATGGTTTTGTACCCTGAATGGCTTAACAAGAATAAAAGAACCCCCTGTCCATCCCCGCCCCCCCAACATATTAAGTAACATTCCCTGTAATCCCAGTGCAGCCGAACTGCATTCCAGTACTCTGGGTGTTAGAGAGGACAGGAAATGATCCATAACAAGTTTATTCTCAGTGATGGCTCTTCTTAAGTCATTGGACAAGCAGGAAGACACAAACAAAATTGCACCAGAGTCTGAATGTGCCCCTTGGTGCTCCTGTTCACCCATCCCAACGCTCTGCACATGGAAAAGGTGGATCCCACAACACAGAACAACTCACCCACACCCTTTTCTCCCCCTTTCTCTTTCAGAAATCTTGTTGCTCTGTTTTCACAGAAGAAATCTGCACTCGTCTACGTATAAAGGGAACCGCCAGACAAAGCCAGGAGACGTCAGGGAAGGCAAATGCTTAAGGATTTTTTGCTTCAGGAATGGGCCTGGGTTAGGGTTGTACCACGTCATAGGAGCTGCATCAGAGTAGGAAGATGTTTCTCAGCTAGTCTAGAGTGTTAGCCTGCTAATCACACACACACAGAGCACTGCTGGAGTGGTGGTGGAGCTCGAGACAGAAGGAAATGAAGTGGCTTGGAAGAATTTTAAGGGGTAGAGTGGAACTGCGACAAATTGGTAAATGGAGCTGAGCTGGCCTGGATGGTGGATCCATGTTTAGGTTAGAAGTTCATCCTGTAAGTCCATGAAATGCCTGTAGGAGGAAGTGACTGGGGACAGGTTAATGTGAAGCCTCTGCTACTAATTCCTGTGTGAGGAACTACTGTGGAACATTAAAGCTCTTGTCTGTCTGTTGTAATCAGGAACAACAGCTTAAGCATTTCAGCTATAAATAGCCTTAACCTCCCTGTCAGAGCAGGAGCTGCTGGTCCCTGGGAAGGTATTCCTGAATCAGAACTGACAGTGCTGTTGTGTAACCCCAAACAGGCCCTCCCTGCACCCCAAACCTGAGAAGGGGAGCCCCTGCCACCAAGGAACCAGTGGAGTTAAGAAATGCCAGGCAGGGCTTGGCCTTTGTCCCTTCCCATCACAGGATAAGGGTCAGTGTTTGGTGACAGAGAATGTTTTGTTCTYGTTGCCCAAGTACTGAGGCTTGACAGTGGAAATCCATCAGTACCAGGGCAGGGAGGCTGGGGATGAGTCAAACACAGCACAGCCCCCGTTCCCCTGCAAGGGGAGATCTGAGGGCGTCTGCATCACTCTCCTGCTCTCAAAGAATGTTGGAAGTTCAGGGGAGCAGTTAGCTGCATGTTAAACACTTCCTCATTAAGCTGTTTTTCCTTTCAGAGCTGGGATGACTGAGGCATGTAAGTGTTAGGGCAAATTGGTGGTTAAATCACTCCATTTAKGTACTGCACAGCTATGGAGGGAAAAAGCAAATTGGGTTCCTTGGGAATGGCTGTAACTGCACTGCAGGAACAAAGACACCAATCCGTGTCAGTCCCAGCAGGGATAAGTCAGGGCACCAGAAACCAAGGGGCCTCAGGCCTGGAAGTAATTGGGTGATCCTGAATCAAGCACTGCACATTCCCTGTGAGGGGAACTCAGTGAGACTCAGCTTCCCGCTGCTGTGAAGGAATTCAGTGTGGCTGCAGGATTCCTGGCCACCCACCAGCTAAGGGGAACAAACAGGGGTTTAGGAATTCCAGGTGTTGGGAAACCAGGGCTGGTCCTTATCTCAGACTGCAACAGCTCTGGCTCARACAGAGCCTGAGCAACGTTTGTGGGGTGAGAAGGTGGATCAGCCCTTCCATCAACTGAGCAGGAGAGATTTAGGTAAGTTTAAAAGCTGAAAATGCAACGTCAGGTTCACATAGCACTTAAAACTATTTGGTACGTGCCATGTCACTGCTGGCAGAGTAGGCAGAGATGTATAAAAAAGGTTTCRTTGACATTTAAATATATTTCTATATGAATGTCTCACAGAACAAAAAAATAAAGTCTTTTCATCACAAATACTGCAGCATTAAAATAAACACTTACCAAAATAAACAATGAGTGATATACATATATATATTTGAGTGTGTAGCCTATAGAGTGAATCATATTGTCGCTTTTTAAGTCACAAAAGCACAATATAAATACGGAATTTCCTGTGAACTCTTTTCCCTGTTGTAATAAAAATACATTCTTTACAGTTAAAGTAAAACTAGTGCAAGTCCGTGGGCYGTGCCAGCTCCGTCATTTACAGGGCACTTCGTACTTGAAGATGACGCTGAAGATTTTGCCCCCGAGGCGGTCGGCGAGCCACGAGTTCTTGATCACGGCCAGCTTGAGGCTCTCGCACCTGAGCGCGGCGTAGTAGTTGGTGTGGATGGCCCTGCCCATGCCCTCGATGACCACCAGGTCCGTCTGCCGCTCCCGCACCAGCACCGCCAGGCCCTGGTCCAGGCGGCTGCAACACAGCGCGGTCAGTGCGGCCGCAACGCAGCGCGGACACAGCACAGACACAACGCAG